>CM022952.1:15960159-16560159 GCA_012931725.1 Litsea cubeba | reverse complement strand
CCTGACTTCCAAGTCAACCCAGCATGAGCCGGCTTGTTCCTACAAGCCCAAAATCAAGTCATGCATCACAAGGCCTCCACAAGCACCTGCTAAGGCCTACAAATCTGCAGTTCGACCCTTCATCTCTACTAGGGGCCGAACTTCAAAAATTCAAAGCTTCGCTGCAACAGGCGAAGGACAGGGTTCGCATCCTGTCCTTGCCCAGCTACAAAGAAGACAGGCTCGGCTGCTGCGCCCGAGGGAGCACATCCTTCATCGTCAAAGCCCAGTCAGAGCTGACCGAAGCTCAAATTGCTCGTCGTATACGCCGCCGCGCGTCGTACCGACAAAAGAGACTAGAGAAGCAAAGGACCCAGCCTCCCACACTTCAAGTCTCTCCCAAATGGGTCGAAAAAGAAAGACCCAACCAAGTTGCTGCCGTCCATATGGTTGGAAAAACCAGAAGGCGCCAAAAATGAGCAACAAAAATCCATGTCCGACGTCCGATGACCCGCAGCGTCTCCAGGACAAGAAGACATTCAGAAGAATCCCCTGCTCCTTCAAGCAAAGGACAGCAGAGTGATCCTTCCTCAAGCTCCTCTTCAAAAAGAATGAGCCCCAGCTCAGTCACCAGGACAGTTTCTTCGTTCGAGTCACGAAGGATGAATGTCTTGGCTACAAATTCTGAGCCACCACCCCGCAATCCACCTCCAGAAGATGCGATTACCCACATCCAGCAGTTGGAACAGGGCCAGCAGAGGATTGAAACTCTGATGGAAAACCTTCTTCTCGCCTTCCAAAATCAGGCAAACAATGAACCTCCTCCGAATCATCAAGACGACGAGGTAAATAGAGAAGAAAATGAGTCACGCGCCCTTACCAAAAAGGACGTAGACGGTATCCTCACCAAAGCAAAAGAAGAGGATGTACTCAAGGAGCATGGGATCAAGCCACCATATCCCTTATGGATGGACTCGGTCCCGTTCCCCACCAAATTCAAGCATCCTACTCTCCAAACATATACGGGGAAAGGATCAGCCAGACAGCACGTCATCCACTTCAAGATCCTGACGGGAGCTATTGCGGATCAAGATGCACTCAAGATTCGCCTCTTTGCAAGTACCCTAAAAGGTACGGCCTTCGATTGGTACTCCACTCTGCCGGAGGACTCAATCCAAAACTGGGCCATGCTAGAGACACGCTTCCTGACTCACTTCAAAGGTGAAGATCATCCCGCTACTATGGCTCAGCTGTGCAGCCTAAAACAGGGGGAGAATGAATCAACATATGACTTCATTCACAAGTGGAAAGCAATGGCATACAAATGCTCTGATGTATTGCCACAAGCGTCGCTAGTCGACATCTGCCAAAACAACATGAGAGCCAGAATCCGCTCCATGATCATCGGCAATAAATCAAAAAACCTGGGAGAACTCCTAGAAGCTTCCATGGAAGCTGAAACGGTGATTAAAGACCTCAACAGTCAGAAATCATCAAGAAAAGAGCCAACCACCATTACGACCTCAAAACCAAAGAAAAAAGAGGTCCTCAATGTGCAGACCAAGTCAGCTCCTCAGCCACCAAAGAAAGTTGAAAACAAAGCTGTTGGTAAGAAACCTGAACTCTCTGATGCCTTCAAAGAACGAGTAGAGAAGAAATACCCGTTTGATGAAGATGTTGATGAAATCTTCGGGGCTCTTGTGGCGAATGGCAAGCTCACCTTGCCTGAACCAAAAAGACCGGGTGATGTTGGCAAAACCAACGATCCTCGGTACTGTCCATACCACCAGATGATCTCGCATCCTCTCAATCAATGCTTCGTTGTGAGAGAGAAAATAAATGAGATGTGGAAAAACGGAGTCATCACCTTTGACAAAAACTATGGGTCTGCCTCCGTCAACATGGTGACATGTGGACAAACATCAAGATCACCAAAAAAAGAAGATCACTACTTCCTTCAAGGTGATAAACTCAATCAAAGCATCCGAGGAACTGGTTCCTTACCCGACACCAGACGGACAACCGATATGGGTACATCCCGATCTCCTGGAAGATGAAAATTGGGAGGTCGTGAAAACAAAGCCTACAGCTCAACAGCGAAGGCAGGCTAGGAAACATCTCCTCAAGCTCAAACGGCAAGAGAAGACCCAGCCAAAACTAGAGGTCAAAGAAAAGGCAGAGGCTTCCTCTACCACTTCACTGGAGGTAACAAAAACATCCCTTCCAGAGACTTCAAAGGGGGTAAGGAAATTCACTCTCAGTGATTTCATGCCACCTCAATTTAAAGAAGCCATGCAGGAGGCATCATACTCTTGCAATTCGGTAGTTGGATTCTCCATTGATGGATACGAGTCCAGCGACACCGATGATGGATTCGAATCCAACTACACAGATGAGTGGGAGGAGTCCCTTGAAACAGGAGAATATCTCTCCGATGAAGAATGGGTTCCTGAGTCTCATCTTATGCCAGTAATCTGGTATAACCCCCTACAGCCACAAGGATCCTGGTCTGATGATGAAGAAGACCAAGAAGCTGTACAAGAAAATGCTGCTGACCCAGCACCTCTCATTACTCCAGTGGAAATCAACAATGTTGAGCCACAAAGAGATGATGAAGAAGAAGATCCGGCTCCCATGCCTGATCTTGAAGAATATGCAAGGATCTTGCAGCGACTCGCTCTAGAACAAGAGCAAGAACGCGTCAACGAGCCTCCTCGCAATCCAGAGCCTGAAGTCCCTGAAGACCACCAGGTACATCCTCCCTTAACTCCTGAAAATGGAGAAAATTGCTGGATAGACGATCCTCTCACATCCGAGGATGAGTCTGACTCCGATCAGGCAACGTCTCCCGTCAGAGCTTCCTGTAATGTTATAATTCGGGATTATAGCTCTTCCGAAGCATCGTCTGATGAGAGCACTTACACTCCGGCTTCGCAAACACAAACTGCGAATGAATCCATTGAAATGCTTCTTCGGCGTCTCGTCGGGTAAGTTCCTCGGATTCTTAGTTCGGAAAGCTGGAATAGAGCTTGACCCCATAAAAGTCAAAGCCATTCTAGAAATGTCCTCTCCAAGAACCTTGAGAGAACTCAAAGGGCTTCAAGGGAGATTGGCCTACATCAGACGGTTCATCTCCAATCTCTCGGGGAAATGCCGTCCATTCTCCCGGTTGATGAAAAAAGGTGTAAACTTTGTCTGAGATGCTGACTGTGAAGCTGCTTTCCAAGACATCAAGTCATACCTGACAAAACCTCCAGTGTTAGCTGCTCCTACCACTGGAAAACCATTCATCTTGTACACAAGAGCCCTTGATCACTCTCTGGGAGCTCTGCTTGCGCAAGAAAATGATCAAAGGAAAGAAGCTGCTCTATATTACCTCAGCCGCATGCTAGTAGGTGCAGAGCATCGCTACTCTCCAGTCGAAAAAGAATGTCTTGCAGTGATGTTCGCCGTACAAAAGCTGCGTCACTACTTGCTTTCCAATACAGTCTACCTGGTCTCGAGGGTCAACCTCTTGAAGGTCCTTGTCACAAAGGCAGGTTCTCTCAATGCTCGACTGGCAAAATGGTCCATCCTTCTGTCACAATTTGATATTAGGTATGTACCATAAAAAGCAATCAAAGGGCAAGCTCTAGCGGACTTCCTCGCAGAGCATCCATTGCCTAAAGATTCTCCACTCAGAGATGATCTCCCAGACGAACCAATCAACAATGTGGAGACTTTCTCACAAAGTGCCTCCTGGGACATGTACTTTGACGGTGCAACCAGGACAAATGAAAAAAGACAGCTGATCTCGGGAGTTGGCATCCTCTTTGTTAGCCCCGACAAATACATGATTCCACACGCTTTCTCGCTACTGGAACCATCCACAAACAATGCAGCTGAATATCAAGCTCTGATCTTAGGATTGGAACTCGCCATCGAATCCGGTATCACCATGCTGGAAGTCTTTGGAGACTCTCAACTGATCGTCAACCAGATGAATCAGAAATTTGAAGTCAGGAAGCCAGATTTGTTGCCCTACTACAACAAGGCACAATCACTTCTACAAAAGTTTGACATATGTCACATCACCCACATTCGTAGAGGTGAAAACATACGCGCAGATGCCCTAGCCGGACTTGCCGCATCCATGGCAATCCAGGAAGGGGAAAACATGCAAATCACAGTGTGCGAAAGGAGAATCCTTCCTCCTCTTAACACACACCAAGCAGTTGCTGAATGCCACCAAGTGGTCGGAAGTCGGATCTCAATCCTTCAAACTTCAATTGGCGACTGGAGGGATCCGTTCATTGATTGCATTATGTTCGGAATCCTACCTGAAGATCCAAAAGAACGGGTAAGCATCCAAAGGCGAACCCCAAGCTTTCATTTGGATATTCCTTCAAAAATCCTTTACAGGAAATCCTTCAACGGAGTACTTCTACGCTGCTTATCACAACAAGAGGCTGAAGAAACACTCAAAGAAGTTCATGCTGGTCTTTGTGGAGCTCATCAGGCTGGACCTAAGCTCTATGATCAGATAAAAAGGTTAGGATATTACTGGCCTACCATGGTAGCTGACGCAATGCAATTTGCTAAGCGCTGCCAACAATGCCAAGTTCATGGAGATTACATTCACATGCCTCCAGAATGGCTGCATCCTACAGCGATCTCATGGCCTTTCGAAGCCTGGGGTGTGGACATCATAGGTCCTATTTCTCCCCCTTCAAGCAAAGGTCATCGCTTCATCTTCACCGCTACGGATTACTTCTCCAAGTGGTCAGAAGCATTTGCGTTTAACGAAATGAAGACCTCATCAGTCCTTCAGTTCCTACGCACCAACATCATTTGTCGTTTCGGCATACCCAAAAGATTCGTCCATGATAACGGACCACAGTTCCGGGATCATCGATTCTACAGGTTCTGCGACAAATATAAAATCCAAAGCTGTCCTTCGACTCCATACAATCCGGCAGCAAACGGGTTAGCAGAAGCTTTCAACAAGACACTCTGCAAAATCCTCAAAAAAATGGTCTCTAGTCACAAAAGAGACTGGAGCGACAAAATGTCTGAAGCTTTGTGGGCCTATCGAACCACCGTTCGAGGACCAACCCATAGCACACCATTCTCCTTGGTCTATGGATGCGAAGCTGTCGTGCCCTTGGAAGTACAAATTCCTTCCTTGAGGGTATCCTTGCAAAACGACATGACTCAAGAAAGCAATGTCAAATTGCGACTCCATGAGCTGGACAATCTCGATGAGAGACGGCTCGAAGCTCAACAAAGCATTGAACTTTACCAGGCACGTATGGCAGGATCTTTCGATAAAAAGGTCAGGCAACGCGCCTACAAAAAGAATGACTTGGTTCTTGCGGTAAAAAGACCAATGGTCTTCGCTCACAAGTCCAAAGGCAAATTTGAGCCGAAATGGGAGGGACCCTACGTCATCGACAAAGTTTTCTCCAATGGTGCATACGCACTCCTAAACATGGAAGGTGACAGATGTATGCTGCCCATCAACGGCAAGTTCTTAAAGCGGTACTACCCTTGAAGACTTACCCAACTGGGTAAGTGCAATGCCTGTACAGCCAAAACCGGTTTCCAGGTACACGCTCGCTAAACCTACCCTTTTTTAGAATTTTCATATCAAATGTTGAAATTTCTAGAAATCTAAAACAATGCTTACTTTCATCATTTCATGGTTCAAAGAAAATATATATATATATATATATCCAAGTTTAGGAACCTTTCCCTAGCTTGACCAAAATTTTCAACCCTTGAACCCAAAATTCATGGTTTGAAACAAAAATCCGGATTCAGGGATTTCCACCCTAATCCACCCTGCCTTTTTCCGCCAAAATGGTTTTAGGTCAAAATTTATGACCCTCGTGTCTTTAAACAAAAAAAAATGGTTTTTCAAAAACCGCGAGGAAGCGACGCTTAGTCGATACTCGCACAAATCGGAAGCAAGCGAACCACGTTCGACACTTCCAAAATCGCAGGGAAGCGACATTTCGTCGATACTTGCAAAATCCAAAACCGTGGAAACGCAACATTTCAGTTGATATCCACAACCCAAATTTCAAAGGTTCGAAAAAACCTAAAAAACTGTGGAGACGCAACATTTCAGTTGATATCCATAACCCAAAGGTTCGAGAAAACTACAAATTTCAAAAATCATGGGGAAACGACATCAAGTCAGTACCCGCAAAACCAAAATTTTTGAAAAGCAAGGATGCGACATTCCATCGATACTTGCACCCAAATCCGCGAGGATGCGACATTCCATCGATACTCGCAACCGAATGAGCAAGGATGCGACATTCCATCGATACTTGCAAGAACATTCAGCAGGGAGGCGACTTTTAGTCGATACTTGCATTTTTTTTTTTTTTTGAAAACCAAACCGGCTATAAATGCCATCAAAACAGGCTATAAATGCCACAAACCGGCTATAAATGCCATCAAAACAGGCTATAAATGCCACAAACCGGCTATCAATGCCACCAAAACAAAACCGGTTATCAATGCCACAAACAAAAAAAAAACTTGGATTTCAAAAAAAAAAAAAAACGGCTATAGATGCCACAAAACAAACTGGCTATAGATGCCACAACAAAAAAAAAACTCGGCTATCAATGCCACAAGAAAAGCTGGCTCTCATGCCAAAATTGGCTTCCATGCCACGAACAAAAACCTGGCTTTCATGCCAAAACAATCACTTGACAAAAGATTTTCAAAAAATGACAACCTTTTGATCAAATCCCATTTAGCAATTACTTTTATCACAAAAAGATTCAAGTGAGCGTAGGGATAACAAAAAAAAAAAAAAAGCATCCCATTTAGCAATTACTTTTATCACAAAAAGATTAAAGTGAGCGTAGGGATAACAAAAAAAAAAAGAAAGTGTTCACAAGCACTACAAAAAAAAATACCAAAAAAAATACAAGTGGTACAAAAAAAAAGAAAGAAGGATGGTTTCTGTATACAGGAGCTCAATCAAAAACGGTCTCCAGCCAAGAGTTTAGCTCCTTAAGCAAGCTTTTGGCTTCATCCGTCAAGGATTCCAAGGCACGCTTCTTCAGGAACCTGCCATGAGATGCTGGGGTGGGCTGTAACCCTTCTTCTGCACTGGGAAGCTTCCTTCGAGCGGTTTTCCATTGTTTTTCCTCATCAGACTTCCTTTTGAGGACTCGAATGGCATCCTCAACTCGGTGAATCAGAGTAGTTTCCCTTTCACGAGCCTCTGTTATTTCAGTCCACTTGGCAGCGACTCGTGCCTGCAGATGCTCAAGACGTTTCCTGGCCTCATCGACCTCCCTATCAAGGATGTTAAGGTCATGTGTCAGCCTAATGATGGTTATCTCTTCTAAGTTCCTCTCTCGGACTGCCTGCTTCTTGCTTTCTGTAGCCTCATCCAGGTCAGATTGAGCCTTATCCGCAGGGTCCAAGAACATCTCCTTGAAGAACTGATCGTCAGGAAAACCCATGGTCTCAAACCACTTGTCACCCAGCTCAATGATCCTATTAACGATCGCCCTGGCATATGTGACATCCAGACCAGCTTCTTCAGCATCACCGAGAATCTCACGCACATGCTGGATCATGCTAAATCCGGCTTCCAAGTGCCCAGAAAAGTGAGTCTCAATCCAAGAGCTCAGAACTCGCACCACCACCTTCTTCGCAAAATGAAGAGATGGCCCAGCTGAAGATTCGCCCAACTCCGTTGGTCGGCTGCTCATGTCATCATCTGTTGAAAGAGTAACAAAAGAACTCTTTCCAGTTGAAGCTGCTCCTGCTCGGGAAGGAATCTCAGCGCGAGGAATCTCCTCAACATTGTCAGAACTAGTCACAGGAGTCTCTACCTCTGGATTAACCTCTGGCATCCCTTGCTCTGGAAACGACGGATCCTCCTCTGCCACTTCAAAACCTGCAAAGGAAACACAAAAAGGTATGAATATAACCCTGTTTGAAAATCATTATCAGAGTTATAACTATAAAATACCTTCTTCGACGACTGGCGGAACACTCTCTTCCTCCATGAACTCATCGAAAGCATCATCAACATTTGCGTCCATCGATGGTTCAAAGTCATCAGAACCCTGTGGCAAGTCAGCTGACAAAAAAAAATGTTAGCAAACCAAGTCACAGACAAAAAAAAAAAGAGCAAAAGAAGTCGTACCAATTGGAGATTCTGGATTTACTCCAGAGTCCCTCGGTTCTTCTTCAGGTGCCTCAACAGGATCCATCACCACCTCATCGGTTGGGACCTCAGGCATCACCAAGTCTTCCTCTGCTAAAAAAAAAAAAAAGAAAAGCAGAGACAAGAAGCAAATCATAACATGGAAAAAATCCCATGAAAAGAAATGGAAAGAGAAAAAGGTAGAATCATACCTTCACCAACGGTCTCTTCTTCTCGGCTTCTCTTCTCTGGAGGCTCGTCAGCATCCACTGGCACATCCTCATTGATAGTAAGAGGAACTTCCAAGTCAGGAGAGTCCTCATGCTGCCCCTTGCTGCGATGATGACTCCTCCCCCTCTTACTCCGGCGGGTTCGCTTCTTAGAAGAACCTACCCCGCTGTCAGAGTCAGGTTTCCCACTTGACTCCTCACTGGATGGTCTGCTCTAGCCAGTAGACCCCACGGAAGCTTGCCTCTGTGCCGCTTGCATCCAAGCGCCAAGTTCGGCTTCCTCCTATTCTAGCTGCTCCAAAGCCTCATCAGGTATTTCTCGAACAGCTTCAGAACCAATGACGCCCTGGTCACCGAGAAAGCCTATCTTGTGCTTCTCTCCAGAAAGGAAGGCCCAAACTTCCTCTCGCCGGATGCCATCCGACTTTCCAAGGCCCTTTCCAGATGCCAGCTTCACATCAAGCTCCTTCTTGGAAAGCCCCCGATATGCCGAAAAGCTCTCCGCGAACCACTTCGCAAAGCCGGCAGTCCGGGAAGTCAGCAACACAGGATAAGAAATCATGGCTATAGTGTCTTCAGCACTATAGAAAGCCCATGCATTTCTCCCGTCCTGTAAGCCTCCAAAGCGCTTCACCATGCTTGAAGGCGCTCCAACAACGCCTTGAGAAAAGCCCAGCTGCAAAGCAAAGCGAGAGGGTACATACGGCTGGATGTCGACGAAAAGATGTCTGCGGTACACCATTGTGCCGACACGTATGCTGAAAAACCACTCTCTCTGCATTTGTCAAGGAATAATGCCTTCCCGACCCCGCCCTGGTAGAGTCTCGGGAGGCACCAAAATCAAAAGCCTTCTTCCGCAACTCCGGAGAAAGCTTCACTGAAGATTGCCCCATCTCGACGTCCCTGAACCGTCGGATCCTCATGCGGGCAAACAAAAGTGATTCGGACACGGCTTTGCCCTTAGCCAGTCGAATCATCAGAGGATCATCATCCTGTGCAGCACCCTGCCGATGGAAGCCAGGACAGTGGTATACATACCACGAATAAAAGATATGGGCTGAAAATACCCTATTCATGGGAAGCCCAAGCCGAACCAAAAAAGCAGCAGCCTGCAGTTCGGTACACAAGTAGGAGTAAAGAGCTGGCACCAAAGCAAGCTGCTCTCCAAACGCCATCTGACAAGCCGGAAAAATACAATGCGGCCTGATGTGCGTTCTTCTCCTCCAGCAAAAACAGCCTCACCAAGAAAATAAGTGAGGTAAACAGCGAGATCTCTCCGCAGTGCAATGTCAGGACATATGGCGTTTGTACTTGCACAGAAATCTCTCAACTCTTCTTGCATGGCCAAGATCTTCTTTGAACTTGGATCCTGAGCTCCGGCTTCTTGGGTCACGCTATCAGAAGACTCCCTGCTATCAAAAAAGTTGGGGAATGAAGAGCTAAAACTCTTCCAACTGCTGGATCTAACTTTCAAACCCCCCCTTCTCCTTCAAAAAATCATAGAAGGCGACAAGCTGAAAGTATAGAAGCCTGAACTCCTCAGACTGCCCCTCGAGGACGCTGTCAATCGGCATAAACTCCTCATAGAGTTTGCCGAGGATGGGCAATCCAGTAATGGCGCTCAGCTCCTTCAAAGAAAAACCAATCTCACCATTCGTCACAACGAAGGTATTGGTTTGTGGGAGGAATGACTCCAGCATAGCCATGAAGGCCTCGTCGGAAAAGATCACTGTCTCCCTAAAGGCGCGGACCGCATCAAAAATCCCGGCTTCCTTTAAAACGGCGCCACCAATCAACAGGACGCGATCAGTCCACGACTTCCACTTGGAGTCAGCATTGAAACGACCTCGAAGTCGGAAAGGCTTGATCCAATTGCTGCCATCACCACTGAAAATACCAAGGCCCACCGGTCTCAAATCGACCGACGGATAATCAGAGCCCTGGTAGCCGCTGGAGGGCATCAACAGGTCCATGTCAACAGGTGACCTCTCCGTATATCCAGGAGAACCGCTAACAAAAACCCCGGTCTTGATTACATTTGTCCTTCTCACCCAACTTGGAGGATCTTCCCTCTTAGGGCACGTGGGGGCAAGGCTCAGAATCGAGACGGTGCGATCAAACGTCGACCGGGTAGCAACAGTCTTCTTCTCACCATCTGCTGTGAAGGAAAACTGAAAACATCTCCTCTGGTATGTCATGTCATCAGGGACTGCATCACCAAAGAAGAAGGTAGGCTTGGGCAAAACGCTCTGATCTTCCATCACCCATGGACGACTGCTTACCATGATCTTATAGAATTCCTCTCCCTTGAGAGCAATCAGTCGCTGCCTCATCTCATCTCTGTTGAGGGAGTCGCACTCTTCCAGATTTCTTTCAACATACTGGACCTTCTCAAAAGCCTGCTGAACGGCCGAATTAGAAGATCTAGAAGATCGACGAGGTACGCTTGTAGCAGGCTCTTTACCCTTGTTCGCTCTGGAGGAACCACCTGAAAAGGATGGAAAAGAAAAAGATCAAACATCAAAATGACAGAATCTCGCTAAAAAAAATCTGGCGAAATTTTGACATGATGACGGGGCAATTCCGAAGAAAAGGAACTATCCCGAAAGAAATAAGAAAGCTTGAAGATGGGCTCAACATCGCTGCGAGCTCCGAAACTCCAAACTTTCGAAACCTCAAAGTCTCCGCAAAATCAGGAAGGGCTCAACATCACTGCGAGCTCCAAATTCCCAAATTTGCAAAAACTTTCAGGTATGCTATCACATCATGCTACAAATTTAATTTACAAATTGAATGCATGCATGAACATCTTGGTTTGCGAAAAAAAATGCATTATCATGATGAGCAAAAAGAAAAAAAGAAAAGAAACTTTCTCTAAAAAAAAAAGAGAGGGGAAAGAAAACAAAAAAGAAAAGAAAAGAAACTTTCTCTAAAAAAAAAAAAAGAGGGGAAAGAAAACAAAAAAGAAAAGAAAAGAAACTTTCTCTAAAAAAAAAAGAGAGGGGAAAGAAAACAAAAAAAGAAAGAAAAGAAACTCTCTCAAAAAAAAAGGGGGAGAAAAAAAAAAAGAAAAAAAAAAGAGAAAAAAAAAGAGGGCTGGCCCACAGGCCACGTGGCCGTACGGCCAGATCCGTACGGATCTGTCCGTACGGCCCACAAAAAAATATATATATATAACAAAAACATGAGAAAAAAAAAAGAAAGTAGAAAAAAAAAACGTGTAAAAAAAAAAAAGAAGCAAACACGTGAAAAAAAGAAAAAAAAAAAAGAAAAGAAAAAGAAAGAAACAAAAAAAGAAAGAAGAACTTTTTATTTTTTTCCTACAATGGAGTTTTATTGAAAAAGGGAACTTACTTGAAGCCATTGATGGAGAAGAAGAAGAAAAGTCTTGAAGATCTCGAAGAAGAAAAGCTCTTGGTCTTGAAGCCCTCTTGAGATTATTGCAAAAGAAAGTAATAAGAGCAAGAGATCCAACCTTCTCCTTGCTTTTATAGAGGAGAGCAAACCAAAGAAGGAAAGAAGAAAGAGGTAAGTGTTACTAATTAGTAACCTTACCAAAAGAAAGAGATTAGAAAGATTCTTTCCCAAAAGAAAGATATCTTGAAGGATTTTCTCCCAAAAAGAAATCTATGACGGATTCTTTCCCAAAAGAAAGATATCTTGAGATATCCTATCCCAAAATAAAGAGATCATGAGAGATTCTCTCCAAGTAAAGATATTCTTAGATATTCTCTATCCAAATGAGATATTTTTGGATATTCTTTACAAAAATGACACCATATGAGATCTAAGCCATTTCAAAAGCTTAAGGTCCCATGGGTTAGCCCATATGAGCCAGATTTGACCACCTAGGCACAAAAAAAAATTTGGGCTTTTAGTCAAAGAGAAATCCCTCTTACCAAGAGCATACAAAAATGGTTCCATGCCTCTTTTGAGTTGATTGGACCATACAAAGAAAATTCCAAGCCCCATGAGCTTCCAAAAATCAAACCATCCAGCCTCATCTACCAAATTGAGCCAAAATCTTGAAATTGACATTTCACAAAAATCAAACCAAATCCTGGTCCCCTAACTTGCCACATACAGCCTGTTAGGTCACAAGACCAAAACCAAAAACCAAAACCTGATCCCCTAACTTGCCACATACAGCCTGTTAGGTCACAAGATCAAAACCAAAATTGATCCCCCAACATTCCACATACAGCTTGTTGGGTCACACGATCAAAACCAAACCCGACCCCCTAACCTGCCACATATAGCCTGTTAGGTCACAAGGTCAAAACCCAAATCCACATCCCTGATGTCATCTTCAAAACTTTGCCTCGAGATGGTACGTGATCCCTTTCACTACCATAAAATTCCCCTGGAAGCTCAAAAGGCTACAAATACCAAAAAGAAAGACTGCTCAAAGACTCTTGGTCAAGTCACAGGCTCTCCTTCAAAAATCTCTTCGAGGCACATCGACTACAAAAGTTAAGCAACTCGTCGCTGTACCTCAAGGGGGCATTTGTTGACACCAAAAATGTCACTTTGCCTCTTCAAGATCCAAAGAGCTACATGAAGTCGCAACCTGCCATAAATAGGCAATGCTGCTTCCAAAAATCAAATCTTGTCAGAATCAGACAAAATCAGCAAGATTCTTCCAGACAGCCAAAAGAGGAGTACACAAGAAGTTTCGGGCCATTTCAAAATCATTTGGCCTAACTTCGCTTCTCCGACAGCTGAAAAGGAGCTCTCGGCGGCAAAAACATCGGAGACACCAAATCTTCGATCAGAGCCGATGGATGGTCTCAAAATACTTCCAAAAGGCTCCACGTCAAGTTCCGAGTCAAAACGACAACGTTTGACCCTACATCAACCCTCGAACAGCTAAATCAAGCCTCTCGGCGGTGAGAACCACCGAGGCCATTACTCATCAGATAGAGCACATGGACGGCTTCAAAATGCTTATAAAGGGCTACACGTCAAATTTCAGGTCATTTCCACAACATTTGACCATAGTTTGACGCTCGGAAGCCTAATCAGGCTTCTCGGCGGCAAAGCTCTCCGGAACCATGGTTTCCAAGACAGAGCCTATGGATCATCTTAAAATGACTCCAATAGGTTCCCTGTCAAATTTCAAGTCAATCGGACATCGATTGACCGCACATCAAACCGCGACATCTTCATCGCGACAAAAAGCAAGTCTACAGGTGATAGGACCCCAAACGGCTTCAAAACTCAAACAAAAGCCTATGGTTGGTCTTATTTATTGCTCAGCAGGCTTCACACCAAATTTCAGGTCATTCCGACATCGTTTGACCCAGTTTCAGCTTCTGACGGAAAATCGGCAGCTCTGCGCGACAAAGTCTTCGGCTTTCTCAGGAAATTGGAAACTTTGCAAAATAAAATGCAAGGATTCTCATCAGGTTTCCTACAAAGAAATTAGGCCAATAAATGGTCAAAATGTCAAGGAAAAGTACAGGAGAAAAAAGAATCGAAAAACAGCAAAAACGGACACAAAAGGGGACACAAAAGGGGGGAAACCCCCCAGGGTCGCAGGCCCCTGCGACCCTGGGCCAGGGTCGCCGGCGACCTTGGAACCCGGGGTCGCCGGGAAGGCCCCGGAAACCCCGGTTTTCGCCGTTTTTTCGCGATTCGAAGAGCCCAGCCTCTGGTACTTTCCAAAATTCATGCTTTTGAGACACCAAGTCCTCTGACATCCGTCCAAAACACGGGTCAATCATCAAGAGTATCGAAAACAATATTGATCGCCACCCGGTCAACCAAAAAAAAGTGTGCTTTCTACCCGACCGATCGAGAAATCGATAGGACAGATGGCACCGACCCGCTGTTGGCAACAAACACCTGAAATTACATGATCATCTGATGTCGATCTACATGAAGATCCATCGATGATCATCGACAGAAGAATCCCAAAAGACGTGGCACGGCCCGCGACTCTTCAGCTGCTCGGCGACCACTTAATGCGATTAATTGACTAGCTTTATTACAGTCATTAATCCATTTCTTTGGACGGCCCAATCAGAAGCAAGCATTCGGGAGTTACAAGTCAAGAGATTCATGGCATTTAACCCATGAAACTCCTCCCATCATGGCGATTAAAGGCGATTAAATGCCCTCAATCTCCTCCGGCCAATCAGAAGCCAAGAAAAAGGAGTTACAAAATAAACAATTCAATTTTGTAACTCCTCCCATTATGCAGCTTTATGACAATCAAGGCTCATAAACCCTCCTAAATGGCTACCTAAAAGCCTATAAATAGGAGAGCTCTCCAAGAAGACGGAAAATCAGAAAACATCAGAGAAAAAAGCACCACCACACCGCCAGCAATCCAGAGAAAGGAAAAAGAGAGAAAACTCTGCGGAAGTTCTACACCGGCCACCGCAACAAGGTGACAAAAGTCCCTTGGGGGGTACTCCCCCCAAGGTCCTTGCCTTCTCCTCCTGCCTCCAATGGCTTAGATGTGGCTTTTCAGCCCGTCTACTCGGCTTTTTATTGGATATAGGACCTCCTTTTGGTCTTTGTCTTCTAAAAACCCTGAGGTTATAGCCAAGCCAAGCGAATCAATAGCATCCTCTGTTCTCATCTGCATGGATGATGGCGAAGCCCACATATGGCTTGCGACCGTCAATCTAAACGGGTCCCCCACAATCTCCTGAGAAGTTAGATCCTCCTTTTCTTTCTTTTCATTGTAGTCTGTATTTTTTCAAAAGAGACAAAAATCACAATTCTTGTCTTTCATTGTTGATAAGGATTGTAAATCGGCTATAAACGCCAAAATCGGCTATAAACGCCAAAAATCGGCTATAAATGCCAAAAAAATCGCCTTTCACGGCAAATCAAGAAAATGTCTCTTTTCTTAAATATATGTGCAATGGAAAACTTGAAAGAAGTTGATTTCCTTTTTACTTGCGAAGGTTGATCTCCGGATCACCACTTGCAATTCCAAGTAAAAATAGAAAATCTGGCACACCCACAAAAAAAAAAGAAATGTTGATGCACGCCCCTTGCCCCCCGGTTACGAAAGGGTCGGAACCAAACGGACTCCCACGTCCGCCGACCTCGGTAGGAACTCGAGCATTCAGGGCGCGGTCCATCAAAGGTGACGAGCTGAAAGTACAGAAGTCTGAACTCCTCAGACTGCCCCTCAAGGACGCTGTCAATCGGCATAAACTCCTCATAGAGTTTGCCAAGGATGGGCAATCCAGTAATGGCGCTCAGCTCCTTCAAAGAGAAACCAATCTCACCATTCGTCACAACGAAGGTATTGGTTTATGGGAGGAATGACTCCAGCATAGCCATGAAGGCCTCGTCGGAAAAGATCACGGTCTCCCTGAAGGTGCGGACCGCATCAAAAATCCCGGCTTCCTTCAAAATGGCGCCACCAATCAGCAGGACGCGATCAGTCCACGACTTCCACTTGGAGTCAGCATTGAAATGGCCACGAAGTCGAAAAGGCTTTACCCAATTGCTGCCGTCACCGCTGAAAATACCAAGGCCCACCGGTCTCAAATCGACCGACGGATAATCAGAGCCCTGGTAGCCGCTGGATGGCATCAACAGGTCCATGTCAGCAGGCGACCTCTCCGTATATCCAGGAGAACCGCCAACAAAAACCCCGGTCTTGATTACATTTGTCCTTCTCACCCAGCTTGGAAGATCTTCCCTCTTAGAGCATGTGGGGGCAAGGCTCATGATCGAGACGGTGCGATCAAACGTCGACCGGGTAATAATAGTCTTCTTCTCACCATCTGCTATGAAAGAGAACTGAAAACATCTCCTCTGGTATGTCATGTCATCAGGGACGGCATCACCAAAGAAGAAGGTAGGCTTGGGCAAAACACTCTAATCTTCCATCACCCATGGACGACTGCTTACCATGATCTTATAGAATTCCTCTCCATTGAGAGCGATCAGTCGCTGCCTCTTCTCATCTCTGTTGAGGGAGTCGCATTCTTCCAGATTTCTCTCAACATACTGAACTTTCTCAAAGGCCTGCTGAACGGCCGGATTAGAAGATCTAAAAGATCGACGAGGTACGCTTGTAGCAGGCTCTTTACCCTTGTTCGTTCTGGAGGAACCACCTGAAAAGGATGGAAAAGAAAACGATCAAACATCAAAATGACAAAATCTCGCTAAAAAAAATATGGCAAAATTTTGACATGATGACGGGGCAATTCCGAAGAAAAGGAATTATCCCGAAAGAAATAAAAAGCTTGAAGATGGGCTCAACATTGCTGCGAGCTCCGAAACTCCAAACTTTCGAAACCTCAAAGTCTCCACAAAATCAGGAAGGGCTCAACATCGCTGCGAGCTCCAAATTCCCAAATTTGCGAAAACTTTCAGGTATGCTATCACATCATGCTTCAAATTTAATTTACAATAGAATGCATGCATAAACATCTAGGTTTGCCAAAAAAAAAGGGGCATTATCATGATGAGCAAAAGAAGAAAAAAAGAAAAAGAAAACTTTCTCAAAAAAAAAGTGGGAGAAAGAAAACAAAAAGAAAAGAAGAAAAAGAAAACTTTCTCAAAAAAAAAAGAGGGAGAAAGAAAACAAAAAAAAAGAAAAGAAAAAAAGGATGGCCCACAGGCCACATGGCCGTACGGCCAGATCCGTACGGATCTGTCCGTACGGCCCACAAAAAAAAAAGTGCAAAAAAAAGAGAGAAAGCACGAAAAAAAAAGAGGGAAAACACGTGCAAAAAAAAAAACAAAAAAAAAACACGTGGAGAAAAAAAAAGAAGAAAAGAAAGAACTTTTTATTTTTCCTACAATGGAGTTTTCTTTAAAAAGGGAACTTATTTGAAGCCATTGATGGAGAAGAAGAAGAAAAGTCTTGAAGATCTTGAAGAAGAAGAACTCTTGGTCTTGAAGCCCTCTTGGGATTGTTGCAAAAGAAATCAATAAGAGCAAGAGATCCAACCTCCTCCTTGCTTTTATAGAAGAGAGCAAACCAAAGAAGGAAAGAAGAAAGAGGTAAGTGTTACTAATTAGTAACCTTACCAAAAGAAAGAGATTAGAAGGATTCTTTCCCAAAAGAAAGATATCTTGAGGGATTCTCTCCCAAAAAGAAATCAATGAGAGATTTTCTCCCAAAAGATAGGATCAATGAAGGATTCTTTCCCAAAAGAAAGATATCTTGAGATATTCTCTCCCAAAATAAAGGGAACATGAGAGATTCTCTCCAAGTAAAGATATTCTTAGATATTCTCTATCCAAATGAGATATTTTTGGATATTCTTTACAAAAATGACACCATAGGAGATCTAAGTCATTTCAAAAGCTTAAGGTCCCATCGGTTAGCCCATATAAGCCAGGTTTGACCACCTAGGCACTTAAAAAAAAAATTGGGCTTTTTTAGTCAAAGAGAAATCTCTCTTACCAAGAGTATACAAAAATGGTTCCATGCCTCTTTTGAGTTGATTCGACCATACAAAAAAGAATTCCAAGCCCCATGAGCTTCCAAAAATCAAACCATCTAGCCTCATCTACCAAATTGAGCCAAAATCTTGAAATTAACATTCCACAAAAATCAAACCAAAACCTGGTCCCCTAACTTGCCACATACAGCCTATTAGGTCACAAGACCAAAACCAAAAACCAAAACCTGATTCCCTAACTTGCCACATATAGCCTGTTAGGTCACAAGATCAGAATTGATCCCCCAACATTCCACATACCGCTTGTTGGGTCACACGGTCAAAACCAAACCCGACCCCCTAACCTGCCACATACAGCCTGTTAGGTCGCAAGGTCAAAACCCAAATTCACATCCCTGATGTCATCTTCAAAACTTTGCCTCGAGATGGTACGTGATCCGTTTCACTACCATAAAATTCCACTGGAAGCTCAAAAGGCTACAAATACCAAAAAGAAAGACTGCTCAAAGACTCTTGGTCCAGTCACAGGCTCTCCTTCAAAAATCTCTTCGAGGCACATCGACTACAAATGATAAGCAACTCGTCGCTGTACCTCGATGGGGCATTTGTTGACACCAAAAATGTCACTTTGCCTCTTCAAGATCCAAAGAGCTACATGAAGTCGCAACCTGTCATAAATAGGCAATGCTACTTCCAAAAAATCAAATCTTGTCAGAATCAAATAAAAACTGCAAGATCCTTCAAGACAACCAAAAGAGGAGTACACAAGAAGTTTCAGGCCATTTCAAAATCATTTGGCCTAACTTCGCTTCTACGGCAGCTGAAAAGGAGCTCCCGGCGGCGAAAACATCGAAGACACCAAATCTTCGATCAGAGCCAATGGATGGTCTCAAAATACATCCAAAAGGCTCCACGTCAAGTTCCGAGTCAAACCGACAACATTTGACCCTACATCAACCCTCAAACAGCTAAATCAAGCCTCTCAGCGGTGAGAACCACCGAGGCCATCACTCATCAGATAGAGCACATGGACGGCTTCAAAATGCTTACAAAGGGTTACACGTCAAATTTCAGGTCATTTCGACAACATTTGACCATACTTTGACGCTCGGAAGCCAAATCAGGCCTCTCGGCAGCAAAGCTCCCCGGGACCATGGTTTCCAAGACAGAGACTATGGATTAACTTAAAATGACTCCAATAGGTTCCTCAAGTCAATCGGACATCGGTTGACCGCACATCAAACCGCGACATCTTCATCGCGACAAAAGCAAGTCTACTGGTGATAGGACCCCAAACGGCTTCAAAACTCAAACAAAAGCCTATGGTTGGTCTTATTTATTGCTCAGCAGGCTTCACCCCAAATTTCACGTCATTCCGACATCGTTTGACCCAGTTTCAGCTTCTGATGGAAAATCGACAGCTCTACGCGATAAAGTCTTCGGCTTTCTCAGAAAATTGGAAACTTAACAAAATAAGATGCAAGGATTCTCATCAGGTTTTCTACAGGGAAATCAGGCCAATAAATGATCAAAATGTCAAGGAAAAATACAGAAGAAAAAAAAATCAAAAAACAGCAAAAATGGACACAAAACGGGACAAAAAGGGGAAAACCCCCCGGGTCGCAGACCCCTGCGACCCTGGCCCAGGGTTGCCCGGTGGGCCCCGGAAACCCCATTTTTCGCCATTTTTTCACGATTCGAAGCGTCCGGCCTCTGGTATTTTCCAAAATTCATACTTTTGAGATACCAAATCCTCTGACATCCGTCAAAAACATGGGTTAATCATCAAGAGTATCGAAAACAACATTGATCGCCACTCGGTCAATCAAAAAAAAGTGTTCTTTCTACCCGACCGATCGAGAAATCGACAGGACAGATGGTACCGACCCGCTGTTGGCAACCAACACATGAAGTTACATGGTCATCCGATGTCGATCTACATGAAGATCCATCGATGATCATCGCCAGAAGAACCCCAGAAGACGCGGCACGGCCCGCGACTCTTCAACTGCTCGGCGACCATTTAATGCGATTAATTGACTAGCTTTATTACAGTCATTAATCCATTTCTTTGGACGGACCAATCAGAAGCAAGCATCCGGGAGTTACAAGTCAAGAGATTCATGGCATTTAACCCATGAAACTCCTCCCATCATGGCGATTAAAGGCGATTAAATGCCCTCAATCTCCTCTGGCCAATCAGAAGCCAAGAAAAAGGAGTTACAAAATAAAGAATTCAATCTTGTAACTCCTCCCTTTATGTAGCTTTATGACAATTAAGACTCATAAACCCTCCTAAATGGCTACCTAAAGGCCTATAAATAGGAGAGCATTCCAAAGAAATCCAAATCGGAGAAACAAGAGAGATCCCAGATCAGAAAAAAGCACAGAAATTCAGAGAAGGAAAAGAGAGAAAACTCTGCGAAAGTTCTACACCGACCACTGCTACAAGGTGACAAAAGTCCCTTGGGGGTACCCTCCCAAGGTCCTTGCCTTCTCCTTCTGCCTCCAAATGGCTTAGACGTGGCTTTTCAGCCCGTCTACTCGGCTTTTTATTGGACATAGGACCTCCTTTTGGTCTTTGTTCTCTAAAAACCTGAGGTTATAGTCAAGCCAAGCGAATCAATAGCATCCTCTGTTCTCATCTGCATGGATGATGGCGAAGTCCACATATGGCTTGCGACCGTCAATCTGAACGGGTCCCCCACAATCTCCTGAGAAGTTAGATCCTCCTTTTCTTGCTTTTCATTTTAGTTTGTATTTTTTTTAAAGAGACAAAAATCACAACTCTTGTCTTTCATTATTGATAAGAATTGTAAATCGGCTATAAACGCCAAAATCGGCTATAAACGCCAAAAATCGGCTATAAACGCAAAAAAAAATCGCCTTTCACGGCAAATCAAGAAAATGTCTCTTTTCTTAAATATATGTGCAATGGAAAACTTGAAAGAAGTTGATTTCCTTTTTACTTGCGAAAGTTGATCTCCGGATCAACACTTGAAATTCCAAGTAAAAATAGAAAATATGGCACACCCACACAAAAGAAATGTTGATGCACGCCCCTGCCTGAAAGTCCTGGGGATCCTAATCCTAGAGGGGGGTGAATAGAGTGATCTACACTTAATGACTAATTAAGACCAATTTTAATTTCTTTACAACTAGCTAGTCACATGTGATGATTAACATACAAAATGCGGAAGCTTAAGCAAAACAATCACCACAAATCAATCACCACTACACAAAGTTTTATAGTGGTTCGGCCTCAATGCCTACACCCACTACCGGCTTGTGACTCAACACCTCACCGGATTTCCACTAATATGCTTTTCAAAAGGCTAAGCAATAACCTCTACAATATGCTTTCCAAGGATAAGCAATAACCTTCCAATGTTGTTTTTCTAGGCTAAACAACAACCTTACACAATGCTTTTATATGGCTAAGCAATAACCTTACAATCAAATGATTTCTCTAAAGAAAGTGTTTTCACAAAACACTCTAAGAGATTACAATTAAGCTCAAATAAAATTGCCTCTAAATAGGCGAATATGAAAATGAAAAGCTAACTCACACAACACTCTAAGTAATGCAAAGATGAATGCTCATGAAGTGTGTGTGTGAAGAACTTCAATCAAGATAAAATTAAGTCCAATGAATTTTATGCTTAAAGCATTTCAAAGTTTAAAGCACATAAAAGATATGATTGAAGTCAAATGCAAATCACTTGAACAAATACAAACTTGTGAAGATATGAAAATCTAAAGATCACAAGTTGTATGAAAATGATTAAGACTAATCAAGTGATGCATGTGCAATGTTGTTTTCAAAAACTAATTTAACTAAGGTTTAAATGTATGAAAACAACAAAGAGAGTTTCAAACAAGTTAATGTATCATGCTATAAAGAAATCAAAGATTTTGGCTAAGCATGATTGATAAGGTTTAAAACAAAACTTGGTTTGAAATCAAGGGTGAAGAATCCAATAACTAAAATCAAAGATTAAGAGAAGAATGGATTCAACACATCATAGTTAATATGCTTAAAAACATTTACCACTAGTTTAGACAAAGCATAAAACATATGATTAACAAAAGGCAAAGCTTACTTGGTGGCTTAACTTCATTAATCCAAGCTTTAGCTTTTTCCTAATGACCCATTAGCCTTCTTTAGCTCTTCCCCTTTCTTTGGCCTCAAAGCTCTTCAAGAATGGCTTAAAAATCATCATCTTTGGCCAAAGGAATGAGCTTGCTTTTATAGAAAAAAGCTGCCAACGGATACCTGTCGGTCGACCGACAGGTAGGTGTCGGTCGACCGACACCTCAACGGTCACTAGGCAACGGTCATGTTTTCGAAAGTTTTCTGACCGTTATACATCTATCGGTTGACCCTCATTTGTCGGTTGACCGACATGGAACCGACGGATGAACCGACAGCACAAAAATGTTGAAAATGTAGCTGTCTGGTTTTGGAACCGATGGAGCCTCTTGGTTGGCTTCGGTTCCACTGTCGGTTGACCGACATCAAGCTGTCGATTGACCGACGGCTTTAGGCAAAAAATCCCAACTTGCATTTTTTAAAGAGAATCTTTGTGGGGATTTTTGGACCATTAAACCAAGCTTGGAAACATGATTTTAAATCATCTAAGTGCTTTTAAAATCATGAAACATTAAAAACCAAATAATATTTGAAACTTTAAAGCATAGGCTAGCTTGATTTAAGATCTTTTCAAAAACAAATGCATCCAAGATTTAAATCCAAAACATGCACAAACTAAGATTTACAATATTTAAAAACAATGCATGTGGAAAATCAGATTTCAAGGTTTTTAACTCAATGCATGTGTGAAAATTCATGAGATGCTAAAATGATAATGCATCCATCAAATTGCAATACACAAAATCCCTAACAATCTCCCCCTTTGTAATTTGATGGCAAACCTTTAATATGTTGGCAAACCTTGCTCAACACTAAATTTTCACACAGTCTTCAGCTCCTCCTTGGCTGGACAATCCTTGAAATCTTCTTGGATGCTTCTTCACTTTAGCTTGGGCTCTAGCTTCATTCTTCTTAATGCTTGGAGCTTGATCAATCTTCAAGCTTTCTCTTCATCTTCCTTTCTTTAGACCAAGCATCTTCTTTAGCTCCCAAGCTCTTTCTTCTATCATCTTCTCCCCCTAGGACCATGCATTCTCTCCAATGCATTCTCTCGCTTTGGGTAGAAGATCATACAATGTCTCTCCCCCTTTGACATTGAATTGTACATCTCTCCCTTTAGCAACTTGAGCACTCTCTTCCCCTTATTCTCTGAAATTGCTCCCCCTTAATTATCTCCCCCTTTGACATTAAATTGCAAAGGTATCAATTGAGGAGGGGTACCTACACACATGAAACAAGGAAAATACCTTTCAGTAGCACCTGTTAACATAAGTAATTGAAAATGAAATACATAACAGGTTATCATGCTTGGGTAGTAAGCTTATAAGGGTACAGAGCCAATATAAGGGTGAATTTGATCAACTCTAATGCTTCCTATGAAGATTTACTCCCCCTCAATCCATACTCTTCTTTTGTCAAACTTTTGACAAGGATTTAACTAATAGGTACAAGAAGAAGATGGTTTAATCAATTGAGGGTTAACTTCAAGAGAAGAATTAGATACCAATTGATGATGATAATTGACTATAAAGTTCAAATTGATCAAATTACCAATATAAAGATATACCAATTGACGGATAAGCTATTGGATAATTAAAGAGCAAGGTCAAAAGGATATACTAAACATAGCACAAATCATTATAACTATGAAAATCATTATGCTATGAAAGTTTTGAATTCATTTCATACAATCATTGGATATAACTATCATGCTCAAGATGAATGAAATGAAGTTCAATCATGAAGCCTAACCTCACCATTAACCAACCAAGATTATGAACACATAAACATGGTGGTCATGTGATTTACCTATAAGAGCATGAGAGGTGGCAAACATGGAGATTATGATGCTCATGGAATGTGACATGGAACAAAAGACATATAACTATCTAGTTCAATCCAATGTACACAAGGTCCATCACAAACTCAAGATATGATATCAATTGGAAATGATACTAAATGAAAATGATACCAATTGATTACCAATTGAATATGAAGCATGATTAAGAGCAAGTATGTGACAAACACAAAATTCCAACAAGCATCATAAAATGATATTCATCACTTAGAATAATATAACTAATGAGCATAGTGATGAATAAGAGAAATTGCATAAAAGATATAACTTAGTAGAACATGCAATTTCCAAAGTGTCAAGATCATAAGAATTCAACATCTAAGAAATCCAACAAACGATAGATAAAATTATGAAATACAAGGAATGAATTTCAAAGAGGTTCATATGATCAAGCACACTACTATGAAGTTGAAACATGTATAAAGAAACGATACCAATAAAAAAAATACACATGAATCAACAACATAACCATCCATTTCAAAAGAAATAACTAGAAAGCACAAAGGATGGATTTGAGAGTCCTAGTATGGTAACTTCAAATAAAACTAAGATCACAACCATACAAGGAAGTAAATGACATTTGCATATAAAAGTAATGAAACTAAATGAGCAAAGATACAAAAATGGCATATAACAATTATTTCCTTCTAAAATTTATAATCATTAGCACAAGGAAATAAACTCAAAAGAAAATGTTTGAATGAATATAGCTAACAAAGCTAGAAAACATTTTCAATTCATACAATCTTCAATTCATAAGCAAAATCCAACAATGGACAAAATGAGTATGAAAATGAAGATAAAACATTTTTCAATTTGTATTCCAAAGAATATAACTACAAGGGCTCATACAAATTGAACACATATTTTCCATACCAAAGGATATAACTAGTAAGATCATGGAAAAATTTAAATTGATTCAAATCATTTGTTTTTAAAGAAAAATCTTACTATAACATTCAAACAAATGATTTTGCAAAATCAATTGATTATGTAGGATCTAGCTATGAAGGCTTTTGAAACCATAATCAATTGAACATATAGAAATGCATTGCAAGCTATATAACTACATGTGAGCAAAAAGCAAATCTAACATGAGAAAATTATAATCAAAGTGATTTTGAAAACCATGATATTTAACTAGAATGGTGCATTATGACAAAATCAATTGATTACAAATAAACATTGCATTTTAATAAATGTAACTATAAAAGAACATAAAATGCAAATGAAACATGACCAACAAAATGATTTACCTATTAAGGATAGGTTGGTCAAAAAGGTCCAAGGCCTTAAGGTTTGTCTAAGTATATAACTTTAGGAATCCACCTAAGGTCTTGAGAGGGATGGTCTTTGAGGACTATCTTAATAGTCTCACCAACTCTAGGAGATTTGACTTGATAAATTTTCAATTTGTACTTATCACCTTGATGTTTAGATTTAACTAAATTTGGCTTAGATTGGTGATTAGTCTTTTGAGGTTGGTGAGTTTGTTTCTTAGGGGATTGGTTCTCTTTTCTTTTCTTCTTAGTTTCTCCCTTTACTTGACTTTTGAATTTTAAATTTAACTTAGCAACTTTATTCAAAAGTTCTTTCATTTTTTGATTTAAGGGAGGAAGTTTGAGAAGCTTCTTGTTGATAGATTCTTTTAAAGTTGGTTTAACTTGTTTAAACTTTTTAGAATCTATTTTAGGAGACTCCTTTTTAATAGGTTTAACTTGTTTAGTCTTCTTGGAGTCTTCCTTGATTTTTAGTGTCTTAACCATCATAGAATTTGATTTTACTTTCTTTGGTTCAAAGATGGGTTTAGACACATTGCTTCTTCTTTGTTTGCACTCAAACCTAAAATGTCCTTCAATGCCACAATAATTACATTTAGTTTTGGGCAAGGAAGTGTGAGTGCTAGAGAATGAGGACTCACCTTTAACAAATGTGTTGGTGAATTTAGGGTCATGTGAAATATTCCTATCAAATCCAAGACCCGTCCTATCTCTTTTAGATTTACCCAATTTCAATAACTTTTCAAATCTTTCTTTACTTTGGGTAAATTTGCACTCATACTTTTGTTTGTAGGTTTCAAGTTGAGTGACTTGTTCTTTAAGGGTTGAATTTTCATTTTTAACTTTTGTAAGTTCATTTTCAATTCCCTTAAATTTGTTTAGCTCTTCATGGGCAAGTTTTAATTCAAATTTAACTTCATTGATAACATTTGATCCAAGTTCTAGAGTTTTTATCTTAATTTGTGCATTAGATAAATTTTCCATAGAAATGGTTAACTTGGATTCTAGGTTGTTAATGTTTTCATCTTGCCTTTTTAATTGATCTCTTAGTTTTGAATTTTCCTTATTAAGATTATCATAATCTATCTTTGATTCTCTTATGTCATCTTTAATATTAGATAGATTATGTAAAGAGATCATGAACTTAGATTCTATACAATTTATTAATTCATCTTTTTCTTTAAGTTCATTTTTAGAAGAGACTAATTCTTGGTTTAGCCTTTTAGATTCTTCTTTTAATCTTTTATTCTTCTTAGAAAGCTCTAAGGACCATGTGTATAATTCCTCATAAGCTTCATTTTCATCATATTCTTCTTCTTTTAAATTAAATATAGATTCATTAATTTTAATGTTAGAATCTCCAATAGATGGAAGAAGAAGGGGTCTAGAGGAATCTACACAAGAATATACAAGGTCAAGCATAGTGGAATCCATTCTAATGATTTTCATAGAAAAGCAACACTAGGGTTTTGATCTAGATAGAGAGGATCAACTCTGGGTGTTTAAGCCCTAAATGGAGTAACCTTGCTCTGATACCAATTGAAAGTCCTGGGGATCCTAACCCTAGAGGGGGGGTGAATAGAGTGATCTACACTTAATGACTAATTAAGACCAATTTTAATTTCTTTACAACTAACTAGTCACATATGATGATTAACATACAAAATGCGGAAGCTTAAGCAAAACAATCACCACAAATCAATCACCACTACACAAAGTTTTATAGTGGTTCGGCCTCAATGCCTACATCCACTACCGGCTTGTGACTCAACACCCCACCGGATTTCCTCTAATATGCTTTTCAAAAGGCTAAGCAATAACCTCTACAATATGCTTTCCAAGGATAAGCAATAACCTTCCAATGTTGTTTTTCTAGGCTAAACAACAACCTATATACAATGCTTTTATATGGCTAAGCAATAACCTTACAATCAAATGATTTCTCTAAAGAAAGTGTTTTCACAAAACACTCTAAGAGATTACAATTAAGCTCAAATAAAATTGCCTCTAAATAGGCGAATATGAAAATGAAAAGCTAACTCACACAACACTCTAAGTAATGCAAAGATGAATGCTCATGAAGTGTGTGTGTGAAGAACTTCAATCAAGATAAAATTAAGTCCAATGAATTTTATGCTTAAAGCATTTCAAAGTTTAAAGCACATAAAAGATATGATTGAAGTCAAATGCAAATCACTTGAACAAATACAAACTTGTGAAGATATGAAAATCTAAAGATCACAAGTTGTATGAAAATGATTAAGACTAATCAAGTGATGCATGTGCAATGTTGTTTTCAAAAACTAATTTAACTAAGGTTTAAATGTATGAAAACAACAAAGAGAGTTTCAAACAAGTTAATGTATCATGCTATAAAGAAATCAAAGATTTTGGCTAAGCATGATTGACAAGGTTTAAAACAAAACTTGGTTTGAAATCAAGGGTGAAGAATCCAATAACTAAAATCAAAGATTAAGAGAAGAATGGATTCAACACATCATAGTTAATATGCTTAAAAACATTTACCAATAGTTTAGACAAAGTATAAAACATATGATTAACAAAAGGCAAAGCTTACTTGGTGGTTTAACTTCATTAATCCAAGCTTTAGCTTTTCCTAATGACCCATTAGCCTTCTTTAGCTCTTCCCCTTTCTTTGGCCTCAAAGCTCTTCAAGAATGGCTTAAAAATCATCATCTTTGGCCAAAGGAATGAGCTTGCTTTTATAGAAAAAAGCTGCCAACGGATACCTGTAGGTGTCGGTCGACCGACACCTCAACGGTCACTAGGCAACGGTCATGTTTTCGAAAGTTTTCTGACCGTTATACATCTATCGGTTGACCCTCATTTGTCGGTTGACCGACATGGAACCGACGGATGAACCGACAGCACAAAAATGTTGAAAATGTAGCTATCTGGTTTTGGAACCGATGGAGCCTCTTGGTTGGCTTCGGTTCCACTGTCGGTTGACCGACATCAAGCTGTCGGTTGACCGACGGCTTTAGGCAAAAATCCCAACTTGCATTTTTTAAAGAGAATCGTTGTGGGGATTTTTGGGCCATTAAACCAAGCTTGGAAACATGATTTTAAATCATCTAAGTGCTTTTAAAATCATGAAACATTAAAAACCAAATAATATTTGAAACTTTAAAGCATAGGCTAGCTTGATTTAAGATCTTTTCAAAAACAAATGCATCCAAGATTTAAATCCAAAACATGCACAAACTAAGATTTACAATATTTAAAAACAATGCATGTGGAAAATCAGATTTCAAGGTTTTTAACTCAATGCATGTGTGAAAATTCATGAGATGCTAAAATGATAATGCATCCATCAAATTGCAATACACAAAATCCCTAACAACCCCGGTTACGAAAGGGTCGGACCCAACGAACTCCCACATCCGCCGACCTCAGTAAGACCAGGCGCAGGAGTGCGGTCCATCATGGGTGGCTACAAATAAAAAGCCCTGATGAATGAGATCAAGCTCCCACCCCCAGTGCTGCTACGAATAAACATTCAGGGGGAGTTGCTTTTTAGGGGGAGCTATTGATCCTAATTGACAAGAAAACTGCCTGTTCTTATCTTTGGTTTTGTCAGTTATGGACAAAAAAGGGGGAGAAAGGTGACAGATCAAGAGGGAGAACAAGAAGTTTAGAAGAGTCAAAGACATTACAGATCTACAAGTGATGATTGCCAATTTTTTTTAATTCCATGTATTTTGGGTTTCATTGTGGGTAGATTAAAATGTATTTTCTTAGGGAGTTTTGTCCATGAATTGCCAAAGGGGGGAGATTGTTAGGTTTTCGTTTATTGGCTAACTCATGGGTTGGACAAAACTCTGGGTCTGTTGAGTTGTATCGTTTTTTTTAGAAAAGGACTCTGAAGATGAAAGACCCGAAGGACTCAGAAGAAGAAAGATGGAAGAAATTAGAATAGCTGAAATTCCGGATCAACTGGAATAGGTCCGCTCGAGCGACCAGATCATCTGCTCGAGCGGACATGAGGCAGAATGGCCATCGCTGAAACAAAACCTCATCCGCTTGAGCTGATGGAAGGTCCGCTCGAGCGGACAAGGCGGCAGAGTCCAAGGAAAATTAAAAACTGAATTCTAATTGTGCCCAAACTGCTTGTTTTAATCCTAATCAAGTTAAGCAACCTTAAGCACGACCTAAGGGCTATTTAAAGGACTCAAGGGCTATTCTATAAACGCACCTCACCTCACCTCTCAAAGTTCTGTCTTAGAGATTTTAATTGAGAGAATTCTTATCTAGAGATTTATTAAGAAGTTGTGCTGCCAAGTTCTTTAGAGTCAGTTTCTTTTGCATCCTTTGTAGAAGATTGTCTTCTTGCCTAGAAGATCTGAGGAGTCAAGTGCTGGATTGAGTCTGTTGCAATCAGCGGTGTGAAGTCGTTGAAGCGTGAAGCGACACAAGGTAACTTCAGTCCTTAGGTAGGGGATATCTGAGGAGGAAATATGAGTTTCTTATAATAGCGAGATTCATAGTGCTTGATTATTGATTCAGTTCGGATCAGTGGTTTTTCACCCGGTTAGGGTTTTCCACCTTATATTTGGTGTCCTTGTGATGTGTGCTTGAGTTTTATTTCCGCTGCATAGTTATTATTATTTGCACACTTTTGTCTGATTATTTGAGTAGACCAATCTAGAGACCGGAGACCCTAAAACTTTCAAAGGCGTCACCAACCACAAGTCTGTTTGTAACATGATCATGTGTGACCAAGTTAAATAGTTTGTAACCACTCCAGGCCCATCTTGAGAATATGGTGTACCTTTAATGCGCCCATGTAACATTTGTGTATACTGTTTTTGGGAGGTAGCTTTCATCAAGCATCAAAAATAATTTGATACATGCCTTATTGGTTATTCTATGAGTATCCTTTATTTAAATTTTGTTGCTTGCATCGATGTTCAATTTTGCTTTTCCACCTAATTATAGGCTACACTTCTCTCTCTCTCTCTCTCTCTCTCTCTCTCTCTCTCTCTCTCTCTCTCTTTCTCTTTAAGATTTGATGTAATATGAACAACTGTTTCATTCTGCTATCCTATTATTTCTTTTGCATGGTATCGTCCCAATTTTTTTAGTACATACTACTACAGATACATACAATTCATTGCTTTCTACATGAGGTTACTTTCTAGAATTTAGTGGCTCGTTTGTTTCACTCTACACTGACTAGCATTACTTGGGTTAATCGGATTCAACACTTTATGGTTTCGCACTGAATATTCTTTATGCAGCAATTCGAATGGCTTGTTAGATCCCAATACAAATCAATGGAGTTGGTAAAGTCTGACTGGGCAGCAATCAGAAAGTCTCCACCATGGGCAATTGATTCTTGGGGACTGAGTGAGTCCTCAATGGTCATTATCCTTACATCATTACCAGTTCATGGATATGGTCTTACTATTGGCAAGCATACAATACTTGTATTTCTTGATGCTCATCTAATGTTGCATGAAGCTTGCTAGAAGTTCAAAGCTTGTTTGTTAGGCACCTTGTATCTTGGATTCTTGTTTAGGCAGTTAGGGTTCTTCTGTTTAACTGGAGAATTTCTTCTTGCTTCGTGATTTGACATGACGGTTATATACTTATTTTAAATGTACTTTGATACTCCTCTTTTCTCCTATCAGAATGAGAGGTTTGAGGCAGTGCTTGGACCAGAGCGATATGCCTATATACATGGTAGTAGGGCTGGTCCAAAGCCCACGACATGTACAGCTGGGCAGCGAATCCGTGGGCAACTAGAAAGGGAGAATGTGGAGTTCAGGAGGCAAGTTGAGGAGGATAGAAGGCTCTTTGAGGAAATGGAAAAAGAGAAAAGAGATATGGCTTTACGACTAGAGTCCTTGGAGTCCCAGGTAGCCTCGCAGCAAGCACAGATGCATGAGGTGCAAGCTTCAGTAAAGTTACAATTCACCACCCTCCTCCAGCAGTTCAAAGATAGAGGGCAAATTCTGATGCGAATCATAACTGGTCAAAAGCCCAAGATCATAATTTTTTATATTTTATTTGAGGTTTTATTTTGTTTTGATGATGTAAACTTAACTTTTGCTAGTTAAATACGTTGGAACTTAATGATTTTGAATTTGAAGTTATGTTTCAATACTTGATGGTGATTGAAAATTTTACTGTTTTCATCTTGTATAAGCAGGATCGTGAAAAGCAGATAAATGGAAAGAAAATAAATTTAATAAATTAAAATTATTTTTTATTTATTTGTAATTCTAAACTTTTAGTTGCTAAATACGTTGGAACTTGATGATTTTGAATTTCAAGTTATGTTTCAATACCTGATGGTGATTGAAAATTTTATTGTTTTCATCTTGTATGAGCAGGTTCGTGAAAAACAAATAAATGGAAACAAATTAAATTTAATAAATTAAAATTATATTTTATTTATTTTTAATTCTAAACTTTTAGTCGCGGCAACAAGTCGCTAGTATAAGTATGAGGTAAGTTGCCACTAAAACTTGAACTTTTAGCTGCGACTGTAAGTCGCCACTGAATGTACCGCTAAAACTGGTATAACTAATACTTTTAGTATCAATTTTGTGCTTGCGGCTAAAAGTTTAATTTTTTACGGCAACAATAAGTCGTAGTTAAAAGTTAAATATTTATCAGCGACTTGTAGTCGCAGCTAAAAGTTAAACATTTAGTGGCGACTACAAGTCGTCGTTAAAACCCCGCTTTCACATGCTTATGATAATTTTTTTAGCGGCGACTTTATAATTTTAGTGGCAATTATTTTTTTAATTAGCGGTGGTAAATCTTGTCACTAAATATTAGACTTTTAGTGACACTTTTAGTATCGTGGCTAAAACTTAAACATTTAGCTGTGACATTTGGAAATTGTGGCTAAAATAATTAGTGACAGCACTATTAGCGACAGCTTAGCTGCGAGAAAAATATTGCCACTAAAACTTTTAGTGGCGACTTTGAGACCTTTAGCCGCGAAAATTTTTGCGGCAAAATGCCAACTTTCTTGTAGTAAGCACAAGCTTGACATGTGTGGTTTGGGTCCCCACTCCATCTAATTACTTTTAATAGTTTTTTTATAAATAATTATATATAAGTATCGTGTGGTGTAGTGTAGTTTAATGGTTAGGTTAGTTGTTAAAAAAGAAAAAGGAGATTGTGGGTTCAAGTCTCATAACTTCGACTTTAATATAGTATATAATTTGTGATATTTGAGTGCAATTGTAAGTCGTTCAATTGGCATGCGATCATTTTATTTTCACCCCTCATAATGTTTTAACTCATAAAGTCCAAATTCTCAAATGGAGTGCAGAAAAGAAAAAGAAGGGAATTTAACGGGAAAAACCTTCTTAAACAGGGTATTATTGCAATTGGCCCCAGTAAAAAACATCAGACAGATTGGGCCCTGAATCCACGTTTTTCTTATTTTTTTTATCTTTTAGTGCTATAGTCGATATCGATTATCCCTGTGTATAATAAAGACCAAAACCCATTTATTTCTTATTCGTCTTCTTCCTCTTTTTCCCCTTTTCCCCTTTCATCTCTTCCTCTCTCTCTTGTTCTCTTGCTCTCTGCAACTGATCTCAAATCATAATCTCAAACCACAATCTTTGAGAATGAGGAAGAATGAAAGAGAAAGCTGGTGTGTGTGTGAAGATGAGATGCACGGAGATGGAGGTGTGCGCAGGGGCTGTGAGGGCGGAGTGTAGCAGTGAAGGAGGGGGAAAAGAGAAAAGAAGATGAGGAAAGAAAGAGGAAAGAAAGGAAGAGAGGGAGAAGGAAGAAAGAAAGAAAGGACTGTGCATTGGTGTGGAGTGCAGTGGGTGGCAAAGGGCAGTGCAGGGAGAAAGGAGAAGAAGAGGGAGAGAGGATAAGGAAGAAAGAAAGAAAGGAACAGGCGAAGACCAGATCAGATTTGCAAGTCCAGATCCTCTAAGCTTTTCCTCTTCTTCGATCAAATCAGATTTCTCTGGTTCGTCTTCTACGCCGCAATCCAAGACCGAGGAATGGTCTTCTTCTCCGTTCATGGTGGCCGAACCAGTCCTCTATTGCTTCTCTGATGTTACTGTATCCAATAGCCTCTTTGCAATGTTCAAGGTTGGGGTGAACTCAGGTGAGGTGTTCATGGCTGACTTGAGGAAGCTTGATAGAGTGAACCCATGGGTTTATTTAGGGGATGGTAGAAAGGGTAGCAATGGGAAGAAGGAGGGTTCTAATTCCAAGATCCAGAGCCATGGGAGGCAGGTTTTTTGCAGCAAAGGTGGGGATTTAGAACTGTGGTCTGAGGTGGAAATGGGTTCCTATAGAAATGGTGAAGATGGGTTGGGAGAGAATGTTTTTAGACCGGGTTATTATTGCTTGTTTGAAAGAAGAGATGGGTTTCATTGATACTATCTTGTGTGGGTGAATTCGTATATTTGTATGTGCAAATTCTCTGTTTACTTGTTTGGATTGGATATTCTTCTTTCACAGGAAAACATGGGTTTCATTAATATTATCTTGTTTGGGTGAATTCAATTATATGTATGTGCAAAATTGTTGTTTACTTGTTTGGATTGGATCTTCTTCTTTCACAGTAAAACTTGGGTTTCATTGATTTTCTTTTTGTAGGGGTTGAATTCAGTAAGTACATGTGCAATTATTTCTATTTAGTTGTTTGAATTCGATCTCATAAGAAAAGATAGGTTCTTTTGGATTTTCTTGTTTTGGTAAATTCTATCAAATTCATATGCAATTGTTCTGGTTACTTGTTTGATTTTGGTCTTCTTCTTTTAGAGGAAAAGATAGGTATTATTGGTTTTTCTTGGGGTAAATCTATTTAATTAGATATGCAAATTTTATGTTTACTTATTTGAGTTCGGTCTTTTTGTTTCATGGATTTCTGTGGTTCTTTCTTGTTAGGTGAATTATATCAAATAAAATGCATTTAACTAAAATAAAATAGGAAATCATGTCATTAAGAAGTCAAAATAGTGAAAATAATGTTCTTTCATATTTAAAGAGCCATAAGTAACCTGAAAATGGTGTGGGTTTTCACTTTCAAAAGGATTGTTAAATCTTTTTTTTTGTTTTTTGTGATTTGCAGATTTTGGAAAGAACCAAGCAAAGATTCAAGATTGGGTTATATTCAAGGCTAATGGGTTTTATCCTATGTAAGTATGTAAAAAGGAAAGAGAGGGAGAAGGAAGAAAGAAAGGACATGTGCATTGGCGTGGAGTGAAGTGGGTGGTGATGTGATCTTTATCAATCATATAATACCGCAAGTGCACAGGTGTCTAGTTGAGATAGTGGCAAGAACGGGTCGAACCCACAGGGAGCTAATTAAAGAAACTTTTAAATTAAGAAAACTAATTAAGTAACAATTAAGGAAAGTTTTGATTATTTAGAAATAAAAGAAAGCAACTAATTTAGAAATATGAAAACTACCAATTAATGAAAGTGATTAGAGCATAGGAATCCAATAAGCATCCACCAATTATTTATCAAGTAATCCTAACTTATTTCAATTTTTACTTCAAATCAAAGACAAATCAATGTTTTTAATTTGGAAAATCTAACTTTTAAAAACCACTTTTTAATTATAGAATCCAAAACCCAAGACTTCCTTCACCTCATAAAAGTTAAAAATCAATCTAAGCACTACCCATCAAAAGTAAGTATAAACCATCAAAAAGATCTAAGTCCTAAGCATGGCCTATCAAACCTAAGCATGGATAGTCAAAAATCAATTTTTATTTTCAGAAATTAAGAATGGAGATTTCCCTAGGGCACGAAGACAAGTCTATTAATCATTAAGAACATAAAGATATGCAAACAAGTTAGAGCTACTAGACAAATAAAAAGCAATCACTTATCTTCATCCATCGCTCTAATCAAAACTAGCCCGCCATTGCAAAGAAGACTTCTTGATTTGTCATTAAAGATTGCATCTTTACAACTTCTCCTTCAAGTACTTGCTTGGACAAGGCCCAAAGCTACCAAAATAAAAACAACTAATGGAAAGGAAGAAAGAAAGAAGAGAATTGGAGAGAGGGTTAGAAGTGAGATGCTTCTCCATCCCCCTTTTGGGTTTGTTTTATAGTTGTTGATGCCTCCTTTTTAGCAAAGAATCTCCTCTCTTTTAGAACTTGTTTCCTTAGTTTTAGAGATTTCTTGCTTAGGACTCAAGCTAGGCTTCACACTTGGAAAGAATTTGAATTGGAGAGGATTAGTTACTAGGTGTGGTCTCTTGAGCTCTAAGTCTTGCCAAATTCAACTCCTCAAACATCTCTCATGTTGCCAATTTTAAAAACTTTTTGCAATTCCCGCATGGAATTATAACAGCCAACTTCCCAAGGTCATATCTCCCTTAATATAGCTCCGATTTATGAAATCTTGGACTCCACGGATATCTACTCGAAAAGAGCTTTCCAACGGTGGGTAGATTGCGCCAATCCGATACTTGGTTTGAAAGTTATGGCCATTTTCAACTTACTACCCCTTAAAATTCCGAAAATAATGGAAATTAAGGGAACTTCTATGTTTGGCATGCTTCTTTACTTGCAACTTTGACTACTCAACTCCCCTTGCAAAGTTTCTAATTTTCTCTTTTTCTTGATTTTGGTTTCCAAATTTAGCAAGTTAACATCATCTTTCCAAATATGAGTTTCTTGTTTCTTCTTTGAGAATTTTCAACCTTTCCAACTCCACCAAGATGCCAAGATATGTGGACCCACCATGAAGGGTGTCCCGCCTTTGATCTCTCTCAAGTTTCACCAATGCAGGTTCCACTCTTGATTTCTCCTACATAAATAAAATTAAATAATGTCAATAATAATCAAGTGTGAGGAATCTAGATGGACTATGCATGGGATTCTACATGCCTACTTAATGCACCAAAAATACTCAACTTGCCAGAAATAACACATGGTGTCAAAATTAGCAGGTATGCATTAGTAAAAAGAAAACTAATTTTAGGTGATGAATGAGATGAGAACCCTAATTTCACAAAAGTCATGCAATGTAATGAATTTTGACCAAATTTGACTAAGATTCCAACTATGATGCTTAAATGCATGAAATCATGAAATTAAGTGTAATTCTATGCAATTAGCCTAATTAAGTCCACAAATGCATATAAAATGATGAATGAAAACTACAATTTTGTGGACTTATCACACCCCCAAACCAGCTTTTTGCTAGTCCTCGAGCAAAATAAGTGAAGAAAGAGAAGTTTTTTACCTAACTTAAGAAAAAGACAAATGCAGAAAAACAAAAATAATGCCACTTTTGCTGGCCCTCTCGACTGCATTTAGCATATGCAGCAAGCCCTTAAACCCCTAGGTTCCCCCTAGTGGACGAGTTGTGCCTCGTGAGGGTTTGCAGTGAATATACCCACAAAATTCATTTATCCTAAAAACAAACATAGAAATAAAAACAAAGAAACTTTTTTTTTTAAAAGGAAATCAAGTTATCTCGGACACTCTGTGTAACCCAGAATAGTCAAAATCTCAGACTTTTCAAAATTCAGTTCATCCTTCTAATGTCAAGCTTTTTTTTTTTCTCTTATTTTTTTTCAAATACCAAACTTTTGTGTGCCTTGTGCAAGTGTATACATCCAATCAATCTTTCAAATGTTCCGCTATGATGTCATGAAAACAGAATTCTCCCTCAAATGCTTTGATCTTTCCTAGATTTAGTAACTCATAAGTTTCCCTCTCAAGGCTACTATGACGGCTTTCGCACTACTGTTTTTCAAAGGCTGCGAGATGCATCTCTATTTTCATTTTTTTTTCTTTTTTTTTTTTGCAAAGACGCACATGTGACTGTGCAATGCCTAGGTCCCTTACGCTTTCTAATTAACCCATGTAATGAGCATTCGGCCAATGACTCCCAAACCAGATGGCTTTAGGGCACTAGGTATGTAAATACCCCTACGGGCTTACTGGCTCAAGTTAAAAAGGCTACGAACCCAAACTAGTCACAAAACTTTTTATTCAAGACTTCTAATTAAACACTTTTTTTTTTTTGCAGTCCTCAACAATAGGCAGCCTTTTTCAATTCGCCCGAATTAATCCAATGGTTTTGGTTGGCCTAACCATCCCGATGAACCAGGTAGACTTACAAGGCTAGACTTCAGAAAGTCATCCTATCTTTCTTGAAAAACTCTAAATTCAACAACAAGGCTTTCTATCCAAAATCTTGATAGATGTATACGTGTTTCAGTGAAAAACAAAGTTTAGTATTATTTTGATATATTCTAGAAAATATTTGAACTTTCATTTTACTTCCTTCCAAGGATTTCGAAATTCCGGATTTCCGAGCATCGTCGAATTTTATCAATTCCTTTCAAAACTACCTTTTAAAAAATATATATATATTGCACAAACGAGAAATTGTCCTAAAAATTTTTTTAAAAAAATTTCTCCTAAAATTGAAAAAAAAATAAAAAATTTCCTAAAATTGAAAAAAAAATACCTAAAATTGGACAAGTGTGCTTGTTCCCACCCCCAAACTGAAACTAGACAGCGTCCTCGATGTCGTGCATGTAATGCAGAAAATGATAATGTAACATGAGGAAAAATAAATTGCAGGAGTTAAAGGAAAGAAGTTACTTGATGATTTTGCATGGCGCTCCCTGTCCAAGGTTAGAAAAAAAAAAAACAAAAAAAATAATCTAAACTAATAATAATAATCTATATAAAAACAAAGAAAAATAAACTACCCTAATTGACACCTAACGTGGATTCCTCCTGGATCCCAGACAAACTTACCTTCCAAAATTGAGGTCAAGATCTCTCGCTTAGGTTGCCTCCTATTCTTTTCCACGAATGAGGTTGAATCTAGCAGTGTATTCACCTTTTCATTGTGACCATCTATATCAAAATCACTCCCAAAATGTGCTAGACAGACCTCCAATGGATCCTCACATCCTAATTGGGGAGCAACATTTCTAACCAACTCTTGTAAGTACCTGGCCTCACCAACCTCACCAACCTCATCATCCTCATCATCCTCATCATGAGGTTGATTACTCACATTACAGATGTTTAGCTGAACTGTCATGGTGCCAAACGAAATTTGCATCACTCCATTCCTACAATTAATCAAAGCATTGGATGTTGCTAGGAATGGTCGTCCTAAAATGATTGGTATTTTAGCCACAGTTCTTGCTGGTTGATTCATGTCCAAGACAACAAAGTCTACAGGGAATACGAACTCTCCTACTTTGATCAGGACATCCTCCACTACCCCCTTCGGGTATCGAATTGAAGCATCAGCCAATTGGAGGGTCACATGAGCTTTCTTCAACTCCCCCAAACCTAATTCTTTATAAATAGAGTATGGAAGGAGGTTCACACTTGCACCCAAGTCTAGTAAAGCATTCTCTATGTGATGGTCCCCTATCTGGCAAGAAATGGTAGGACACCCTGGGTCCTTATATTTGATTGGGGTTGGGCAGGAAATGATTGAGCTAGCTTGTTGGGCTAGAAAAGCCTTCTTGGGCACATTGGTAGTCCTTTTGAAGGTGCAAAGGTCCTTCAGAAATTTTGCATAGGCCGGAATCTGTTGGATAGCCTCAAGTAATGGGATATTGATCCTCACTTGTTTGAATACTTCTAACATTTTATCCAACTGAACAGTTGATTTTGCTGGGCCTAACCTTTGTGGGTATGGTGCCTTGGGAACATAAGTCCTAGGAGTGGGTTCACTAGGTGATTGTTCAACATTGACTGGGTTCTTCGGTTCTACTATGGGTTCAGCATTCACAATTTGTTCCTCACTTTCCACTTTCTCACGTGATTCTTCTTCAGGTTCCTTGGGTAGTTCCACCGTGTTATCCACCTGTGTACCCGACCTAAGAGAGATAATGGATTGGACTTGTTCCAGGCCTTTTCCTTTTATATCATGAATGACTTGGCCCTTGGGATTGGGTTCAGATTGACTAGGAAAGGTTCCCTTGTCTCTGGTACTGATAGAGTTGGCCAGTTGGCCCATCTGATATTCCAGTTTTGCAATTGATTGTGTGGTAGCATTCAAGCTCTGAACAGTGCTTTGTTGGAACTGGAGGGTATTCTGAGCTAACAGTTTCATGGTTTCCTCAAGAGAATCTATCCGCTGATTTTGCGGATTGGGGGTGAAATTGGGCTTTTGGAAACCGAGTGGGGCATTGGACTGAGATTGAATGGGCTGAAATTGATGGGCCTGTGATGGGCCACCCTGAATTGGACCATTGGTCCAAGAAAAATTTGGATTATCCCTCCAACCTGGATTGTATGTGTTGGAGTATGGGTCATACCTCTGACGATTATCAAAACGAGTGTTTTGATAAAGCGCATTCACCTCCTCAATAGACTCGGTCTGACTCAAAGTTGTTGGGTCAATCCCTCCATTCATGGCCTGATTATATTTCAATGACTCCAAAGTGTTTGGAGTAGGCTTTTGGTTCAGTTCTAAGGCCTCTATTCTCCTCACCAGTGTAGCCAATTTGGCTTCTGCCTCAATTTTGGGTTCAATCTTGAACATTCCCCCTTTTTCAAGAATGGTGGGTTTGATGGGCTCCCTCTTGATAGGGGCCCACTGCAATGTGTTTTCAGCGGTTTCTTCCAAAAATGTCCAAGCTTCATCCGCTGTTTTCTGTGTAAACTGCCCACCACAGAAAGATTCCACCATTTGCTTAGTAGGGATAATCCAAACCCTCATACACGATCTGGACCAATCGAATTTTTTCAAATCCATGGTGGGGACACTGGATTAAGAGGTCCTTGAACCGTTCCAAATAACTGCAAAGTGTCTCCCCTTCCATTTGATGGAATCCATTGATGGCCTGCCTAATCGAAGCAGGTTTTCTGCTTGGAGTAGAATTTTTTGTAAAATTCTTCGACTAGCTTGTCCCATGTGGTGATGGACCCGGCCTGTAAGGCATAAAGCCAAGCTTTAGCCTTTTCTTTTAGGGAGAAAGGAAATAATCTAAGTTTAAGGGCATCTTCAGTCATGTTATTAATTCTCATGGTCCCACAGATGTCCTCAAATTCCCTAACATGTTGATATGGGTTTTCCTGATCTAGCCCACGGAATACTGGGAGCATCTGGATCATGCCAGATTTCAACTCAAATGTGGCATTGGTCTGAGGCAGGGTGATGCAGGACGGTTGAGTTGTCCTGGTGGGGTACATGTAGTCCTTCAAAGTCATGGGTGGGTCCACTTGATCAGCCATCCTAACAATTTCTTCAAAGATGGAAGATTTTCCGACAACGGTTAAGGCTAATTCGGGCTCTATCCTGACTAACCTTTTACTCTTGCGTACCCAATGTTTCTCTCTCTCAGGTCTAGAGCGCATGCAACGGGTTCAACCTTAAAGAAATGCAAGCTTAATCTATATGCGGGGCCCTAATGTTCTTACTAGATGATGCACAAGCAGTAAAGCACAAAGATTGAGCACAAAAAATTATCCTAGGGTTAGCCTAACTCACTAGACAGCTCCTAACTGATTTGAAGAGTGCACTAAGTCCTCCAATCCGGTCTTATGAAGTCAAATCGACCAGGTAAGTCCCCAGGATGAGTGGTGGGGTCACAATGCACTTGGCAAGGGTCCCGCTTAAGAACCAAACTCCTAGAACAAAGACTGTCACCCTTTTTGGTAGGGACAGGACTTACCTAGACATCAACTTGACCAAAGAACGCAACTGGTGCAACCTTTTGTGGTCTTCGTCCTACTGAGCTCGAGTCCTATGGTCTCGTTGCTACTTGATTTTAATTAAAGTTAGGATCCTAATGTGAGAGATGGTTAACCTTTCTGGGCAAGGATCTGGTGATGAAATCCAGTCCTTATCTTTCTGGGGTCGATTGCCCTTAACTAAGTGTGTGTCCAATTAGATGGTGTGTCAATCAAGCATTCACACTTTGTTAAAATTAAATCATCCAAGCCCCACTTGCAAGAAAAAGATTCGTGGGGTAAAGTTTAGAAATTCTTACAGCGGGTCCACGTAAATTCTTTAAACTGTGCAAGCTTAACCTTTTTTTATAAGAATTTTGCAATTTTGAGAGCAACTTGTTTGCTTAAAAGCAATTCCCGCGATTTCCTTCCCCTTTTAGAGTCCTACAAAACTCAGATTGTAACCTCAAAGAAAACAACTAAAGTGTTAGATCTAAATAAACTACTAAAAATAGTTGAAAATTGTTAATGAAATCCCTAAATTGAAAAATCAACCTAATCTAAATTTTAAAAACCTAAATTATGATAATTTGAATGAAAGAAGCAATTCTAAAACTCCTAATGCAGTCCTAAGTTAAATGAACACATTGCTGTCAAGTGCTGAAAAAATTCGAAGTGTTGAAACCTGTTGCACAGGCCCAACTTTACAGATCTGTACGACCACCTTTTATTGATTAAAACCTTAAAACAGTGACTAGGATGTAATCTCCTAATATGAAAGAATCAAACAAAAAAAACAGAGACTAAAAAGGATAAGAAACAAAGAAGTTATGCTATCATGAAGTTGGCTACTTAGCCCAGTTTTGCTGCAGAATGCAGAATATGCCTGACTAATTGGCCCTGTTCACGGCACTAAAAGTAGGGCTTCCAAAACGTATTTCTTTCTGGAATTTTTATGGTTCAAAGTCAATGTACCAAAGTCCAATCCAGCAAAATTTCAAGTCCAAAGGGGTCCGTTTGGCTGGTTTTAAAAGTATGAACTTTTGGGCAAAAACCAGGCCAAATCTGTCACAAAATTAGTGCAGAAATTTGTTTTTTATTCAACCACTAGCAATCAGTCCGAAAATTATTGAGAAATCAGCAACCAAAACATGAAAAACAGTAACCACAAATATTAAGAAACACAAAAACTAAACCTAATGCAAGCTATGAATGAAACTAACTACAAAAATATGCCATGATATGCAAAAAAAAATGCTAGAAATCCTAACTAAAAGATTCTTTTCAAATTGGCTCCCCGGCAACGGCGCCAAAAACTTGATGTGATCTTTATCAATCATATAATACCGCAAGTGCACAGGTGTCTAGTTGAGATAGTGGCAAGAACGGGTCGAACCCACAGGGAGCTAATTAAAGAAACTTTTAAATTAAGAAAACTAATTAAGTAACAATTAAGGAAAGTTTTGATTATTTAGAAATAAAAGAAAGCAACTAATTTAGAAATATGAAAACTACCAATTAATGAAAGTGATTAGAGCATAGGAATCCAATAAGCATCCACCAATTATTTATCAAGTAATCCTAACTTATTTCAATTTTTACTTCAAATCAAAGACAAATCAATGTTTTTAATTTGGAAAATCTAACTTTTAAAAACCACTTTTTAATTATAGAATCCAAAACCCAAGACTTCCTTCACCTCATAAAAGATTAAAAATCAATCTAAGCACTACCCATCAAAAGTAAGTATAAACCATCAAAAAGATCTAAGTCCTAAGCATGGCCTATCAAACCTAAGCATGGATAGTCAAAAATCAATTTTTATTTTCAGAAATTAAGAATGGAGATTTCCCTAGGGCACGAAGACAAGTCTATTAATCATTAAGAACATAAAGATATGCAAACAAGTTAGAGCTACTAGACAAATAAAAAGCAATCACTTATCTTCATCCATCGCTCTAATCAAAACTAGCCCGCCATTGCAAAGAAGACTTCTTGATTTGTCATTAAAGATTGCATCTTTACAACTTCTCCTTCAAGTACTTGCTTGGACAAGGCCCAAAGCTACCAAAATAAAAACAACTAATGGAAAGGAAGAAAGAAAGAAGAGAATTGGAGAGAGGGTTAGAAGTGAGATGCTTCTCCATCCCCCTTTTGGGTTTGTTTTATCGTTGTTGATGCCTCCTTTTTAGCAAAGAATCTCCTCTCTTTTAGAACTTGTTTCCTTAGTTTTAGAGATTTCTTGCTTAGGACTCAAGCTAGGCTTCACACTTGGAAAGAATTTGAATTGGAGAGGATTAGTTACTAGGTGTGGTCTCTTGAGCTCTAAGTCTTGCCAAATTCAACTCCTCAAACATCTCTCATGTTGCCAATTTTAAAAACTTTTTGCAATTCCCGCATGGAATTATAACAGCCAACTTCCCAAGGTCATATCTCCCTTAATATAGCTCCGATTTATGAAATCTTGGACTCCACGGATATCTACTCGAAAAGAGCTTTCCAACGGTGGGTAGATTGCGCCAATCCGATACTTGGTTTGAAAGTTATGGCCATTTTCAAGCTTACTACCCCTTAAAATTCCGAAAATAATGGAAATTAAGGGAACTTCTATGTTTGGCATGCTTCTTTACTTGCAACTTTGACTACTCAACTCCCCTTGCAAAGTTTCTAATTTTCGCTTTTTTTTTATTTTGGTTTCCAAATTTAGCAAGTTAACATCATCTTTCCAAATATGAGTTTCTTGTTTCTTCTTTGAGAATTTTCAACCTTTCCAACTCCACCAAGATGCCAAGATATGTGGACCCACCATGAAGGGTGTCCCGCCTTTGATCTCTCTCAAGTTTCACCAATGCAGGTTCCACTCTTGATTTCTCCTACATAAATAAAATTAAATAATGTCAATAATAATCAAGTGTGAGGAATCTAGATGGACTATGCATGGGATTCTACATGCCTACTTAATGCACCAAAAATACTCAACTTGCCAGAAATAACACATGGTGTCAAAATTAGCAGGTATGCATTAGTAAAAAGAAAACTAATTTTAGGTGATGAATGAGATGAGAACCCTAATTTCACAAAAGTCATGCAATGTAATGAATTTTGACCAAATTTGACTAAGATTCCAACTATGATGCTTAAATGCATGAAATCATGAAATTAAGTGTAATTCTATGCAATTAGCCTAATTAAGTCCACAAATGCATATAAAATGATGAATGAAAACTACAATTTTGTGGACTTATCAGGTGGCAAAGCGTAGTGCAGGGAGAAAGGAGAAGAAGAGGGGGAGAGGGGGAAGGAAGAAAGAAAGAAAGGAAAAGGAGGAGAGCCATCAAGACAATTGTAATTGAATGCTAATAGGTTGAATCTTCCTGAGTTGTTGAACCTACCGGTTTGATGTAATTTTCTTAGCTGGTTAGTAGAAGTTTTTGGAAGATTTTTTAGGCAGTAGACGGAGAGGCCAAGCATAGATACTTACTTTCTTTACTTCGTAATTGAAATTGTAAAACTTGTGGGCAGTGGTTGTGGAACTTCTATATTTTGGGCACTTAATTTATGTTGTGGAACTTCATGTACCATTATTTGAAATTGAATAGTTTGTTAATGTATGGTTGTTAATTGAATGTGTGAATGGAATGTACCAATATATTCAGAATAATGTTTAGTACAATGAAATGTGTTTGAAATGTGTTTGAGAACAATATAACCCAATTGCAATAATATGATGTTTAGGAAGGTTTATGCCGTTAAATCCCCTATTTTTAATATAGGGTGGGTGGGTTTACTTTGCACTTGGCATATCATCTCTATTTCCATTTTATATAGGTCCCATGACTCCCATCCTGTTGACACCAAAAATATCACTTTGCCTCTTCAAGATCCAAAGAGCTACATGAAGCCGCAACCTGCCATAAATAGGCAATGCTACTTCCAAAAAATCAAATCTTGTCAGAATCAAACAAAAACTGCAAGATCCTTCAAGACAGCCAAAAGAGGAGTACACAAGAAGTTTCGGGCCATTTCAAAATCATTTGGCCTAACTTCGCTTCTCCGGCAGCTGAAAAGGAGCTCCCGGCGACGAAAGCATCGGAGATACCAAATCTTCAATCAGAACCGATGGATGGTCTCAAAATACATCCAAAAGGCTCCACATCAAGTTCCGAGTCAAACCGACAACGTTTGACCCTACATCAACCTTCGAATAGCTAAATCAACCCTCTCGGCGGCGAGAACCGCCGAGGCCATCACTCATCAGATAGAGCACATGGACGGCTTCAAAATGCTTACAAAGGGCTACACATCAAATTTCAGGTCATTTCGACAATATTTGACCATACTTTGACGCTCGGAAGCCAAATCAGGCCTCTCGGCGGCAAAGCTCCCCGGGACCATGGTTTCCAAGACAGGGCATATAGATCATCTTAAAATGACTCCAATAGGTTCCCTGTCAAATTTCAAGTCAATCGGACATCGGTTGACCGCACATCAAGCCGCGACATCTTCATCGCGACAAAAGCAAGTCTACCGGTGATAGGACCCCAAACGGCTTCAAAACTCAAACAAAAGCCTATGGTTGGTCTTATTTATTGCTCAGCAGGCTTCATCCCAAATTTCAGGTCATTCCGACATCGTTTGGCCCAGTTTCAGCTTCTGACGGAAAATTGGCAGCTCTGCGCGACAAAGTCTTCGGCTTTCTCAGAAAATTGGAAACTTTGCAAAATAAAATGCAAGGATTCTCACCAGGTTTTCTACAGGAAAATCAGGCCAATAAATTATCAAGAATGTCAAGGAAAAATACAGAAGAAAAAAAGAATAAAAAAACAGCAAAAACGGACACAAAACGGGACAAAAGGGGGAAACCCCCCAGGGTTGCAGGCCCCTGCGACCCTGGGGCCCGGGATCGCCCGGTGGGCCCCGGAAACCCCGTTTTTTCGTGCTTCGAAGCATCCGGCCTCTGGTATTTTCCAAAATTCATACTTTTGAGACACCAAATCCTCTAACATCCGTAAAAAACACGGGTTAATCATCAAGAGTATCGAAATCAACATTGATCGCCAACTGGTCAACCAAAAAAAGTGTGCTTTCTACCCGAACGATCGAGAAATCGACAGGACAGATGGCACCGACCCGCTGTTGGCAACCAACACCTGAAGGTACATGGTCATCCGATGTCGATCTACATGAAGATCCATCGATGATCATCGCCAGAAGAATCCCAAAAGATGCGGCACGGCCTGCGACTCTTCAACTGCTCTGTGACCACTTAATGCGATTAATTGACTAGCTTTATTACAGTCATTAATTCATTTCTTTGGACAGACCAATCAGAAGCAAGCATCCGGGAGTTACAAGTCAAGAGATTCATGGCATTTAACCCATGAAACTCCTCCCATCATGGCGATTAAAGGCGATTAAATGCCCTCAATCTCCTCTGGCCAATCAGAAGCCAAGAAAAAGGAGTTACAAAATAAAGAATTCAATCTTGTAACTCCTCCCTTTATGTAGCTTTATGACAATTAAGGCTCATAAACCCTCCTAAATGGATACCTAAAAGCCTATAAATAGGAGAGCTCTCCAAGAAGAAAAGGACAGAGACAGCAGAGAAAACAAACAACAGACTGCAGAAAAATCCGAAAAGTCGGACAGAAAAAGGCATCAAAAAGAGAAAACTCTGCCGAAATCCTACACCGACCACCGCTACAAGGTGACAAAAGTCCCTTGGGGGGTACCTCCCTAAGGTCCTTGCTTTCTCCTTCTGCCTCCAATGGCTTAGACGTGACTTTTCAGCCCGTCTACTTAGTTTTTTATTGGATATAGGACCTCCTCTTGGTCTTTGTTCTCTAAAAACCTGAGGTTATAGCCAAGCCAAGCGAATCAATAGCATCATCTGTTCTCATCTGCATGGATGATGACGAAGTCCACATATGGCTTGCGACCGTCAATCTGAACGGGTCCCCCACAATCTCCTGAGAAGTTAGATCATCCTTTTCTTACTTTTCATTGTAGTTTGTATTTTCTTGAAAGAGACAAAAATCACAACTCTTGTCTTTCATTATTGATAAGGATTGTAAATCGGCTATAAACGCCAAAATCGGCTATAAACGCCAAAAATTGGCTATAAACGCCAAAATCGGCTATAAATGCAAAAAAAAAAATCGCCTTTCACGGTAAATCAAGAAAATGTCTCTTTTCTTAAATATATGTGCAATGGAAAACTTGAAAGAAGTTGATTTCCTTTTTACTTGCGAAGGTTGATCTCCGGATCACCACTTGCAATCCTAAGTAAAACAGAAAATCTAGCATACCCACACAAAAAAATGTTGATGCACACCTCTGCCCCCTTCCGGTTACGAAAGGGTCGGATCCAACAGACTCCCACGTTCGCCGACCTCGGTAGAACCGAGCGGAAGCGCTGTTCCATCACATCCCATGTTGCTTATCTGTATTTACTGTTGATAGTAGATGGAGGGAGAGAATCATGGGATGATGATGGGGGAGTTAGAAAGGGATTTTAGATTGGTCATTTAGTTAAAATTGGCTATGTGTGATATTGGTAATGCTTGAATTTCAAACCAATTGAGGAGATGTATGTGTTATAATGGATTGGAAAGATATAAGGGTTGATCATGTTCTAATGGATTGGTTAGAAAAAGGTTGAGCCTCTCGCACATGTAGGGCCTACTGTTGGCCCATCTAAGTTGACCACAAAATAGGGACCCGCTATAGTCACGGGTCCCATCTGTACAATGTAATCTCCACATAGAAGATAATTTCTTCTAGAGCTATACTTAGTAAGTTATAGTATTATAACATAGTCGATATCGACTATGACTGTGTTTTTTATGTTTCAGCTAAATAGTCGATATCGACCATGAAAATAGTCGATATCGACTATGACTGTGTTTGTTATGTTTCAGCTAAATAATCGATATCGACCATGACAATAGTCGATATCGACTATGATTGTGTTTTTTAGGTTTCAGCTAAATAGTCGATATCGACTATGACTGTGTTTTTTAGGCTTCAGTTAAATAGTCGATATCGACTATTGGTCATGTTAAACAAACTAGACAATGGTACATTCCATTGTACTAAACATTGTTCTATATATGAGTATGCTAGTTTTATGGCCTATTTTTATTGCAATTGTAAACAAAGAATCCAAAAGAATTGTCTCTAGCATGTCCAAAAGAACTCATTCAACCTCATTATGGGCTCTAAGGTTTTAAGAGCATTCCAAACCATTCCATTGTACTAAACATTGTTCTAAATATATTGGTACATTCCATTCACACAATCAATCCACAACCATTTTGACAAACCATTCAATGTCAAATAATGGTACATGAAGTTCCACAACATAAATCCAACTACCCAAAACAATAGAAGTTCCACAACCACTGCCCACAAGTTCTACAATTTCAATTACGAAGTAAAGAAAGTAAGTATCTATGTTTGGCCTCTCCGTCTAGCTAAGAAAATTATATCGAATTAGCATTCACTTGCCAACTTCTCTTAAATAATTCAATGACAATTCTGCTACAGAATAATTCAATTATCATTTCTCATACCTTTCTTCTCACAACAAAGAAACGACTTACAACAAGAGATATGCGCATTTACAACACTGCTTACACAAAGCACAGGCAACAAATGATACCTCATTCATTTACAGAAGAAAATTCTGGTGTCAAGTAATACAATGCAATCAACTACACTTCCCTGTACCCAAAGGATCTCTGCCACACCTCAAAAGATGTGAAGTAATACAATACAATCAACTAAGAATCCTCTCCTGCCTAATTCATATTCTAACAGAACTCTGCCACACCTCAACAGACTGCTGATCCTTCCTGGCCAATACCATCTTATTTCCACCAAAGGCCATTTGGGTTACCCTACAACCTCCAATATCCTTCAACCTCCCCATCAGATTCCTTCTAAAAACATTCTTTCCCAACCCATCTTCACCATTTCTATAGGAACCCATTTCCACCTCAGACCACAGTTCTAAATCCCCACCTTTGCTGCAAAAAACCCGCCTCCCATGGCTCTGAATCTTGGAATTAGAATCCTCCTTCTTCCCATTGCTACCCTTTCTACCATCCCCTAAACAAACCCATGGGTTCACTCTATCAAGCTTCCTCAAATCAGCCATGAACACCTCACCTGAGTTCACCCCAACCTTGAACATTACAAAGAGGCTATTGGAAACCATTCCTCGGTCTTGGATTGCGGCGCAGAAGACGAACTAGAGAAATCTGATTTGATCGAAGAAGAGGAGAAACTCAGAGGATCTGGGCTCGCAAATCTGATCTGGTCTTCGCCTGTTCCTTTCTTTCTTTTTTCCTTCCCCTCTCTCCCTCTTCTTCTCCTTTCTCCCTGCACTGCCCTTTGCCACCCACTGCACTCCACGCCAATGCATAGTCATTTCTTTCTTTCTTCCTTCTCCCTCTCTTTCCTTTCTTTCCTCTTTCTTTCCTCATCTTCTTTTCTCTTTTCCCTCTCCTTCACTGCTCTGCGCACACCTCCATCTCCGTGCATCTCATCTTCACACACCCACTAGCTTTCCCTTTCATTCTTCCTCCTTCTCAAAGATTGTGATTTGAGGTTGTGATTTGAGATCAGTTGCAGAGATCAAGAGAGAACAAGAGAGAGGAAGAGATGAAAGGGGAAAAGGGAAAAAAGAGGAAGAAGACGAACAAGAAAGAAATGGGTTTCGATCTTTATTATACACAGAGATAGTCGATATCGACTATAGCGCTAAAAGACAAAAAAAAAAAGAAAAAAGAAAAACGTGGATTCAGGGCCCAATCTGTCTGATGTTTTTTACTGGGGCCAATTACAATAATACCCTGTTTAAGAGGGTTTTTCCCGTTAAATTCCAAAAAAAAAAAGTTCCACCTATAGGTAAAGAGAGAAAAAACAAAAGTGGCAGGTGGGTGGGTTGGGTTCGACTTTGCCACCCGTGGGCCGTGGGTTTGTTTGAGCTCGGACCTTATTAGGTAATGACTGATGATACACTGGCCGAGAACTGGTCCGACCCAAGTTGCATCCGAAATCCCCCAATAAAACCCCCATTTTGAATACAAAAAACCTTCTCTTCTCCATACTACAAAACCCGTAAAACCCTAAAACCCTTGTTGCCTCCTCTGTTTTCTATTCTCAAAAACCTTTCTTCTTCTTTCTTCAAGTAGTAAGAAGAAGGAGAGAGAAATAATATATATAGAGAGAGAATGCCGAGATTGTCTGCTCTGGACATGCCAGATGTGCCCATGGGGCAGCTCCCACCCCACCTCGAGCAACAGAGAACCCGTGTTAGCTGCAAGTCTGATGCTCCCTTACATGTATGTATGCATATTCTTATATGATTTCTATTTGGCCCTTTTTTTTTCCCTTTCAGAATGTGAACCATAGGTAGTATTCTTCCCCACTGTGGAAAAGCAGTTTTTTTTCCCTCTTCTGACACCCATATGAAACAGGGCTTATGGCAATTTGAAATTTTCTCTTTTGATTTTTGTCATTTTTCTCATGGAAACGTGCGGAAAGGAGAAGTACGCTGTATCAAACTGTGGAAAAAGCCCATTCTTTTCTGCTGTGTTTCTATGGAAATGGTGTTTAATGAAGTGCCTTAAGAGTCTATTTGAAGAGGTTGTTGCTGAAGAGTTAAAATTGTCTTATAAGTTATAAGGTGAAATTTGGGGGCATGTTCTATGTCAGATTAATGGTGTGTGCCATGTTCTTTTACTTGTCTTCGTGATTTGCTTGCCCCTTATTCCCACACATTTTATTTGCATAGTTGCTACAGTTATTTGAATAGGAGAGCATAAGAACTTTTATAGTTGCCTTTTCCATTTTTTATTTGTTTTTCTCAAATCAATTATGCAGGAGTTAGGATTGTTCAATCAGCATGACTTTTATGCTATGGGAAGATGGTCCATTCTATGAATGAGATGTTTAGATCATAACTGATTGCGGGGGTGAATATCTGGGGAAAACTTCCCTCCTTGTTAACCTACTATATAGGGGCCGAGTCCAGTATATGCAGTTAGATAAATGTAGTTGATTTATGGTAATAGGGTCCCAAAAAATCATTTAGAGATAAAAAAACAGAGCGTGAAGATGGCAGTGTTCTTGCTTTTCTTCTAAAGCAGCACTTATGGTCGTCCAACCAATGTTACTATAAGGCTCTTGTATGGTGGGGCTTCCTGGATAAATTGTTCGATCATCTTGTAATTGCAGAGGAATATCCAGTGCAAAACCTTCTTACCAGTTATGGTAAGATCTTTACATGAACGTTTCCCATCTATCATGCACAAAGGAGGGTACTACTTTTGACTGTTGAGGCCTTGGTTCATACCGTTTTCCTCAATTGAGTCATCTTAACCTTCTGTTAGCAACTTTCCAAATGTCGATGCAGCACAGATTTTGTAGAACAGTTCATTTTGTGAGCTCATGTTGGACAAATTTAATTGGATGAAGGGGAATCAACTGTTTAAGTATGGGCTTTTTACATCCAGTGGTCCACCCAATATGCATGTGGGCCCTACCATTCGGTATTAATAACTTTGCACCACAACTGCAATAGCACCTTGTAGAGATTCATCACTTTCCTCTAGCAGATGTGGAAAAATTTTTACTCATCCAAACAGGTCCTAATTGAAAATTTTCTTTGACTGTAGGTTGGCATATAGCTGAACATCAATTTAAGAAAATAGTGGAATGAAAATCTATATTATGTTTTTGTAAGACTGCATTGTCCACATAGTGTGCGGAAAATCTATTTTGTGTTTTTGTAAGACTGCATTGTCCACATTGGCCAAATAGTGCGACTCCAAGCAACACTCAACAAGTTGTTTGCCTTTTCGGTGCATATAGTGTTATATAGACAAACATTTTGAGGAGAACTATCGGTCCACCCTATTTTTTTGTGGCATGTAGCCCACCTTTGATTGAGTTCCTCACACATACTACCCTTCATGCATTGCCACAAACCTAATACTCACCGTTGGATTGAAATGCTAAAAAATAAAATTAAGAATGATGCCTTCTAACTTGACCACAGATTCAGGGTTTATGTTGATCTAATGGGTTGAGGTGGGCCCCATCTCTCCCATGATCGGCCTGGCCCCTAGGTAAGCCCCACAAGCAAATTTGCATGGCACCATGTGCGAACGGTTCTTAGCAGAATCATGTATGTGGTCACATTAAGATGTACCTCTCATGGATTGCGTGAGAGGTCACTTTTTTGCCCCCACATGGACCCACATTTTAACCCCCACTCGATAACCTCACATGAAATAGCACTCTTCCTAATTTGAGACTAATCCAACTTGTACTCACCGTTGGATTAAATTTCATAAAATATGTAACTTAAGAAATCGTGAGACTTTGGGGACCCTAAATCAATGATTATGATGATCTGATTGAAATGATCTTTACCCGAATTTTATCCATAATGAGACCTTTCTATCACACCACCCTCCTATGATTATCAATGCTTCAAGTGGGCCCGTAATCCATGAGAGGCACCTCTTATACTATATACACACATATCACTGCTCCCATGGGTTTGCACTTGTGAGAATAGATTGGACTCTTGGATATATATATACACAGTGTGTGGCACGCGCGCGCCCTTCCAAAAGGGGAATTTTTGCCCTATGAAATTACCAATGAAATCACTCCACATTTTGAAATCTCTGAAATGTTATCATGCCTTATCCTCTTAAATGCTATCACATATGCCTTGAAATCCTACAAGATAAAGGCAACACCCTATTTACATTTCGTTTGGAACTAATGAGAAACTTGTGGGCCCATTCAATGCAAACCGATGGAATCCTAATCTCTTTAAGAAAGAAATCTTGACAGCTAGCTAATTTTTCTCCCCTTTTGAACATAAACCGATCGATTAATTTAACTTTCCTATTTTTTCTCTCTTAGATAAACAAACACACATTGCTCTCCTATTCTCTCCTTGTTGTCTCAAAGAATCTCCTAAAAACGAGGTGTCTATATTACATTGAAATCCTTTTTTCTTGAAAGGAGAAAAAATAGGGAAGATCTCACACATTAGTTTAGAGTAGGAGAAATCCATCTAATGAGGTAGAAAAACTAGGAAACCAACATCATTATCCTTAATAACAACTCCACGCAACCTCCATCATCTCTTTTCTTATTTGTTCAACATAGGGGCATTTTCACTTTACAAAATGCCTGGGCACCATGCAACATTCTTCATATATATATATATATATATATATGGAAATGCTCCTGTGAGAATTAGGTACTATGAGAGTAAGAGTGGGGACCCTCATATCTAAATATGAGGGTCCCCACTCTTACTCTCATAGTACCGTGAGAGTTACTCTCATAGGAGCATTTCCCATATATATATCTGTTAAACTTGTAGGCGACGGATCAAGGGGTTGGGCATTGGATTGACTTGAAACTTCTTTCTGGGGTGGGTCCCCCAACCTTAAAAAACACACACACAACCCCACAGACAAAGAATAGGATAACAATGCAAAAGATCTATATTTATATGTTCATCTCTAAACTAGAATATCTTTTTTTTTTTTGTTAATAAAGTTAACAACATTTTCCTGATTCAACAGATTATTTTGCTTAGGCTTTTCTGTTTTGTCCTTTTCCCCTTACAACACTTATGGATTTTTTCTATTTTATAGATTATCTTAATTCAAGAGATCTATGGTTTCAATCGATGGTTTAAGGTTTATTTTCATCTTACAATTGGAATTTCACCTGATCAACTATGAGTTTCACATTTCTCTTTTGTTTTTGAAGACAGAAGGCATTCAATACTCTGGTGCTTATGCATCGATGGGAGTTGATAATAGCTTGCGGTTGGATAGTTTCTCCAAGAATTTTAGAGTTGAAGTTGTTCGGCTCACAGAAGATGAAATTGAGTTTGATATGATCGGAATAGATGCTTCACTAGCCAATGCTTTTAGGAGGATACTCATAGCTGAGGCATGTTTCTAAAGCTATTCTTATCATCGTTTTTTTCCACATATCTTTCTGCTTTATCTTGAGAAGTGTGTGGGGTTGGATTTGATTGTTCGTACTTGTTTCATTAATATTACAATTTAGTTTTTCGTAGTCCTATGTTTTCATCATGGTAGACGTTGTTGATTTTCTTTCATTTTTCTTGTTGCCATAGACACTTTATTCAGGCGATTTGTATCTTTGATTGAAATCCGGTTCCCAAGCTTATCAAAACATGATGTTTTTCCCCTCTTAAGATTTCTGGGTTTTGCTCCAACATTTATGAACTGGTGAACTTACAAATTTACCTTATTGGCACGATAATGTAATTTTTTGTGCTAATTAAAATGTGTGCTTGGAGTTAAGGGAGGTGGGTTTTGGATTGTTATGGGATTCCTCTGTTTACTCACCATGTGTGAGGCTAATGTGGATGTTCTCTATGATTCTCTTTCAAAGAAATGGTGTTCTTTTTTGTTTGCCTTTTTTTTTTTTTTTCTGTCAGCTAGCATTGGTGCAAGTGGGGTGTTCCTTTCATGCATATAGTTGGTGTGTTGGGTCCATTATGAATTCAATGATGGCCCAGATCTACTGATTTGCACTGTTGTGATGTTGAGTTTAATGTGAGTGATTTTGTGATGGTCTTGTGTAAGGCCAAAGTGATTCCGACAAGGGATTGCGAAGAAATTACAAGCCCATAGTATTGGTCCATACAAAGTTTTGAAGAGATTGGGTCCTAATGCGCATGTGTTAGACCTTCCACCTGATATGGGCATAAGTCCAATCTTCAATGTAGAGGACCTTGTTGCTTTTCGAGGCCCCACAGCATTACCTAATGATCCATATCCTATCACTGCACCTACCAATGTGGCCAGTGGAGTGAATGGACTAAATTGTAAATTTGAACCATCCTATTCACCTAACCAATTTCCACAACTTCCCCCACCTCCACCACCTAAAATTGAAAGGAAGGAAATTGTGGAAGACATTTTGAAAGAAAATTCTAACCATGGATAGGCTGAGACGAAGGGGGAAGATCTTGTTGAATGCATGCCCCATGTGCTTGGAGGACGAAGAGACGGTAGATCACCTTGCTTTGAACTGCAGGGTTGCTAAAATGGTTTGGAATTCTGTCCTTGGGTGGTTTTCTTGTCACTGTGCGTTTCCCAGGTCTATCCAAGATCACTTTACATTTTGGAAGTCCCTTATTAGTCACCCCAGAAGCAAGGAGATGTGGAATGTAGCCTTCCTTGCGGTTATTTGGAATCTTTGGAAGGAAAGGAATGCTAGCTGATTTGAAGGGCCAAACTGTGAGTTCTTGTGTGACAGGGTTAAACTATATATTGTGAGCTGGGTATGGATCAATCCCAAATTCCAAGATCTTGCGATTGATCAGATCATGTTTAATTGGAAAGAAGCTGCGGGGCTATCTATGGAGTTGTAAAGTTTGTCTTTATACTATTTTCTTATTGTGGTGGCTATCTTGTATGCTTGTTTTCCTGTATGTCCTTTGGTGGTCAGCTTGTCAGTATATTTCTCATGTGCTGTTTGTTTTCTTTTAATGAAAGTAACCATTAAAAAAAAAAATATTTTGGATGACCAGTTGGTTTCCACCGGACAAGGAGGCTTTCAGAAGTTCCTTGTTAAATGGAAAGACAGGACACAACATGACAGTACATAGATCACCGGAGTTGAGTTGCAGCATCTTAATCCAGATATACTTGATAGATATGTCTCACCAGAGGTGAGATCTTCTCAGTTGAGGGGAATTAATAGGGACATCAACCCCAATTCCTTCAAGATCTATCAGTGACGGACAAGGATGAAAATAGCGGTAGCGGCTCGCTGCCGAAACGCTAAGAAGCCGGCGCTACGTAGCGGCGTAGCGGTGTGTTTTGAAAAAATGGTCAAAAAATTCTAAAAAGATTTCAAAAAATCCAAAATATTGGAAAATGTATCTTTTTTTTCAGTTTTACAAAAATAACTAAGATAAGGGGGCGTAGCAGTCCCCTCATTGCAAGAGGTCCTGTGTCGCTGACAGTATTGAACCACTGACGATATTGATCTATTTCTCTACATATATTCATGTTGATTTATGATTAGTTATAATATGCTAAGTTAAAAATTAATAAAATGCTTATAATTAAATAGCGTCTTCAAAATTATATCACTATTATGCATTTCAAAATGCAAATAAGCAATTTAACACAACTGCACATAACATATTACTATTGAAGTGAAATTTGGTTAGGGATCTATTTCTGATCACAGTAAAAAGCAGCTAGGGCCCTATTTTTTTTTTATTAGAGTGGCATTTATTGTTTCTATCATAGTGAAATTTGGATAGGGCCATATTTCTTATTACAGTGAAATTTGGCTAGGCTCATTCTTATTAAATTGACATTTGGCTGGGGCTCAATTTTTAAAGTAAAATCTGGTTAGGGCCCCATTTTTCTATTAAGAGTAACATTTGGTCAGGCCTCTGCCTATTAGAGTCAATATAGCTAGGGCCTTAATTTCAATTAGGGCCAAATTTGGCTATGCTTATTTTCAATTAAAGAAAAATTTAGTTAATGTATTATGTATAATAATATGTTAATCGTTATTATTAAAAATGCATAAGTTTGTCACAGATGGATCATCAATAGGTAGACCCCATGCACAATTCCACCACGAATAGGGTTTCAGGCATTAAAAGGGCCTTCACTTCTTTTTATAATGGAAGGGTCGAGAAAGGTCAAAGGGTATATACAACACCCGTGTTTTTTTTTTCCCTCTTCGCCTTTTAAGGATCGAGATATGCAAAGAGAGGGAGAAGAAGAAGAAGAAGAAAAAGAAAAAGAAAAAGAAGAGGACGGCGGCAGCGGCTGATGAACTGTTGGACTGTGACGGTAACGGCGGTGGTGCAGGCGTCGTGCTGCTAGTGGACGCAAACGATGATGGTGGTGGTGTTGGGGTGTTGCTGCTCCAGCCTCCAGGACATCTTCTTTAGTTGCTCGTTCTTTTTTTCTTTTTTCCTTTCTGTTGTTGCTGTTGGATGGTTCATTTTCTTCTCTCCCTTTTTTTTTTCTTTTCAATTTTTTCATCCACCAGTTGAATGAAGGGGGTTAGGTTTTTTTTTTTTTCCGTAGCGGCCGATACATGTATGTATCGGTGTGTATTGACTGCTACGGGCCGCAACAGTTGTGAGTGCTGATAACATGCATTTAGCGTAGCGGCCATTGCCGCTATGGCCGATATACATAGCGGCTGATATTTTCATCCTTGGTGACAGAAGCATAGAGTAGCAGATCAGCTTAATATGTTGATGGTGGATGATGATTGTTCGAGCTTTGATCACCAGGATAGTGAAAATCCACCGTTGGATTACCATTTTGAGAACACCCAACAGTTGGATCTCCATCAATCGAGCAACTGATGTACTGAGGGCCCCATGTGTGAAATCACATTAAATGCCTCATTTTGGGAAGTGCCACGTGGGAGGAAATAAAAGAATTAAAGAAGTTTCAAAAGCGGCCCAAGATGATTTAAAAGACATAAAGAAGAGGAAACCAAGAGAGGCCCCACAACTTAAGCCGACAAGACCTTGGGATGCGTGTGCACATCCTTATGCACGACATCCCATGGGCAGCCCTTTTTCATCTTTTATTTTATTTTATTATTTTATTTATTTGTTTTATGTTAATGTCATTAAGTGACTTTAGGGTTTCACGTTATAAGCACCGGATATTGTCTCTTTCTTCCTTAATCCTTAATGATGAATGTTAATGAAACTAAAGCTTTTGAGTTCTCCACTGAGTTCTTCTTTCTCTTGGATTGGAGTTTGGGGCGATGCCAATTTGAGGCATATTTCTATATCTTCTTCTTTAATTTGCTTTCCTTTCCTTTCCTTTCCTTTCCTTTTTTTTTTTTGTCAAAACCCCAGATCTACACCATCTCCATCAACAACCAGCCACCAAATCCATAGATCCCAGCCATCCACAACAACCACCTGCCATATAACTACCCAAATCTCAAGATCCACTTCAGCCGACCATCATCCCGTCAAAGTACTCATAACCAATCCACCCTAGGCCCATCCTAGGCCTAGCCGAACCCCTCCAAACCACAAACCATTCCCAGCCGAGCCCTTCTCTAGTCCAAATCAGCCCAGCCGACCCATCACGTCCCTCCAAACCTATTGGCCGAACCTGATCCACAATCTATTTTATTGATTTTCCATTGTTTCCACATCATAAAATCTAGATTAACAAAAATCCCTAAATTTGAATTTATTTTGAACCTTATTTTGCTGTGGGAAATTAATTTTTCAGATCCGAATTCTGTCCTTTAATTCCATATCACACATTGACACTTGTTTCCCATTTGAGCCAAAGTTTGTTCTAAATCCTCGCAAAAGGGACGATTAATCTGATGTTCCCTGAGCAGGTGGAAGTCCTATATTCCATTAGATCTGCCCCCTCTAAGGATTTGCTACTGCAGAACTTGTGATAAAGCCTTGAACCATTACACAATTTCCCCCAATTTCTCAACATCAAATTGTGTGATTGGCTGATTCATAATTTGAATTGTATTATTAATTCTCAATTGATTTCACAATTACATATTAGGTTAGGTCTCATATTGTCCTGCATCACAGTCTGAGGGTCTTTAATGAGTACTTTCACTGATTTCATTCATTAACTTCTTTAACATCTCTTCTCGATCATCTATTGTGCTGTAGCTTTCTCAACAAATTATTTGTCCCCATTTATTTCCTCTTTACAAATTCTTCTTCTTTCATTTCCTCTTTTTTAACTAGATAAAAATGGACTTGTTTAGCTTTTTGAAACAAAAAGACGCCTATTGCGGTTAAAGTTGACCACAAAGGCGAAGAGGAGAAAGGAGAGAAGAAAATGAAAAGTTAAAAGAAAAAAAAAGAGAGAGAAGAAAATGAAAAAGGTAGACTGCATCAGAGAAGAACAAGAAGAAAGGAGAAAACTAATAATATATTGGACAATTATTCTGGTCAACTGACAGGACATTTGATTGCACAAGAAGAAGAAGAAGATGATGATAATAAAGCACATTTGCGGATACATATGATATGCCTTGTAATAATGTTATTGATGTCAACTCATTTTAAGGGATACATATGCTGTAAACAGATTGTGGGGATTGTCATTGTGATTGTAATATGTAGAAAAGCCCCAGATTGCGGGGATTGTCATTGTGATTGTAATCACCCATTTAAAAGGGATACATATCCTGTAAACATTCCATAATTAATAATTAAAAAAGTATAAAAGGGCATGGAGTTATTTCCCAACTCTTTCTTCTTCAAATCACCTGTTACAAGAACTGGTGTTGCTGTAATACCACTGTCTCTCCCTCTCTTATGTCTTTTGCATTCATATAAGCTTCTTTTTCTCCTCCTTTTCCTTTCTACATAAATCCTGAAGGAGCAAACATAAGCTACCCATTAAGAAAAGGAAAAAAAAAGATGAACTAAAATTATTCAATCCCCCAAGTTTGGCTGGGCATAGGTGGCCCCACCTGGGGACAAGAGCCTAGATGTGTACATAAATAAGGTGCTACTCCTGACCCCTAATTGAGGTGCAAGGGGGTCATGTTGTGCGTAGACGTGCCTTTGACTACACTGCATCTGAAATATCGTATAAATAACAAATGTCCATTTTGACTACACTGCATTCAAAATACGGTATAAGATATCAACAACAAATGGACATTTTGTAAATATCCACTGGATGGCTGCTTAGGATCATCCCATGGGGATTGTTAAGGGGATATCTATCTATCATCCAGTGTTCACCATATGAGCTCATTGGATTATTAAAAACTAGCCCCAAAATGTATATTTTGTTGGCCACAAATTGCTAATTTGACATTGTGTATTTCCCAACAAATCACATATCAGTGTCTCTTTGCACAAATCAGCCCCTTTTTTTCTTATTGCAGATTTGTTTTATTTTATGATCATAAATAAAGAAGTCAATAACGTTCTGCTGACAGTAATGCCTTCTCTTGGTTGAGAACCCGTTTTAATCCTTTTTTTTCCCTTGTTTTTGTTTTGTTTTGTTTGTTTGTTTGTGTTTTTTTTTTTTTTTTTTTTTTTTCAGTTGCTTTTCAGTTTTCATTATATTATCTCTGGCGGTCATTGTCACCCTTTTTGCCCCCACACAATGTATAATAATTCCTTGAAAGTGTCGGCTTTCTCCTGGTTGTGTTTGCTGCATTGAGTTGTTGTATTGTTGGATTAGCAGAAAGCAGTAACTCTCCACTTGGGGAGAATAACCTGTTTGATTGATTTGGAGCACTAGATGTTACTTAATACATGTGTTCTACATGGTTCTTGGACCATTTGATATACCAGGTGAAGTATACCTTACACTCTAAGTGTCGTGTTCAAATATGTGGCACACTGTAGAGGCATGTGCGGAGGGTGGAGAGTACATTTTGGTCACTCTCAATGTTTCTGTCCATCTTTGATGATTACACAACCCCACCACCCCCTCTTTTCCCTTTTCTTATACTGCGTTGAAGCTTTGGTTGCATCTGCATTTACCCTGTTTGGTTGACCCATTTGCATGCAGCTTCCGACAATGGCGATTGAGAAGGTCCTTATTGCAAATAACACATCAGTGGTCCAAGATGAAGTTCTAGCCCAAAGACTGGGTCTCATTCCTATCGAAGCTGATCCGAGGTTATTTGAATATGTTTCAGGTTTGTCCTGGTATATTTTTCACTGTGTTAGCATAATTTTTATCTTTTGCCTTGGCAATCTTGACATGGTATTTTTGGCGTGCTATCTTGGTAGAAAATGATACTGCACACGAGAAAAATACTATAGTCTTTAAGCTGGATGTCCGATGTAAAAAGGATGATGGACGTATTAAAGGTATGTTTCTCTAAAGTAAAATCTTTTTCCCTTTTAAAGAGGAATGAAGTCCTTGTCTATGTTTAAAACAATGTTTCCTTGGTAGCACCACACTACTACTCTTTTATGATATAGTGTCATGAATTTATGATAGACTTACCAAATTCCTATTTTCTCAATTAATTTATCATCTTTAGAAAAAAATATTTTTCTCAATTAGTTCTATTATATTTTTATACACATAGAATTGGGAATCACAGAGTGTCGCTGTGGTACGCACACTTGCTCCCATAGCACCACCCAGGGATCGATCCGTGGGTGGGCAGGTTATTTTCTCTTCCTGGGCACTGGGCCAACTAGCAAAAGAAAAAAAAATTGAAAAATTCAAATTTGAGGCTCCATTTGTGTTTCTTTCGTTACTTTAAAATATGATTCAATGTTTCATGTTGTTTTAGTATATACAAACCAATAAAGAAGCGATGTTTCATACTATTTTAATAGAAAATAAACTAGTTAAAATATCTGTATTTTAAAGAAATTTATGCTTTCCATGTCACCTATGAACTTATATGACAAATTCTTAACATGATAGAAATCAATAGTTTTGATCCATCAGGCTATCCTGTCATGTTCCATTTTAAGGAAGCGGACCCATAGTTTGGTGACATTACTTTTGACCTCATGGAGTCCACCACAGATAGTTCCATTTCAGAAAAATCTTTCAGACTGTTGGCATACATGAACAGTGGGTTCAACTTATCAGCAATCATGATGAGAGATCTGAATGTGGACCCAGTTGGACAGAATGACTGACCAGGATACCACATGCATCATGTGAGAGTTAACTTTCACCCCTTATGGTGAGAACCATCTTTGATGGGCCCAGCTGTCAAGTTTGGGTTCAATCCCATATCTCTAACCCCTTGATCCGTAGCCCACAAGTTAAATGATTTATATTAAAGAAAATTTTTTTGACCCTCCTATCCAACAGTCTAGTCCATTCGGATGGGTGCAAACCCATGGGCTCCGGTGTAATTCAAGTGGTCCCGTATGTGTGGACGGTTTGGATTGGTGATAGGTGGGGCCCATCATGGTGTCTCTCACCCTAAGACAGCGAGAGTTAACTTTCATGGCGTCTCTCATTGTAAGATAGTGAGAGTTAACTCTCACAGGAGAATTTCCCATATATATGTATATATCTTCTTTTTCCTTATTCACTTTTTACATTGGTGAAGAGTTTTGTTAGACTCACTTGAGGGTTCACTGTCAGCAACATTTGCCTGCATGGCTTACATGTTCCGTATCCAAGCCATGCAGGTACTGAGATGGAGTGACTGAAAATATAAGATGGATCAATTCATTAGGTGTACCGATCATGTACACGGTACACCTGCCATGCTGGCACCTGCTATGATGTTCAGACACGGCATGGATATGGAACGAACGTGGATTTTGCACATAAAAGGTGAAGTATCAGATATGATATGATGGGAACATTTTTTTCTTTGAAGGATCTGGGTATCATAGGGCACATGTGCTTGCTAGTGAAGTCCACATGTGGGTCTAGCAAAACTCTGGTAACATTTGTTCACAATCTGATGATGATGCCATTCACAATGCAGTGAAGTCAAGCGAACTAAAATGGCTGCCAGAAGGGAGTGAGCTTCAAATGGCATCTACAAATCCAAATACATCTACAAATCCAAATGCAAAACCAAAAACATATACTTCATTCAATTGTAGGCAGGACTCGTTACCTGAATTTTCCAACAAACCACTTCGTCCCAAGTATGGTGATATTACTATCGCTGTGCTTGGTGCAGGCCAGGTAATCTTGATCATCACACATCTCAATTAAACCATCGAGTGCCCTATTTTTATACAACTTACATCCAGCCAAATACCATTTGGTTTTTGAAAGCTAAAACACCATGATAATTGTTCTTGGCAGTCTCATTCAATTAATAACAACAGTTATCTCTTAGAAATGATGTTATGTACTAGGCAACCACTGGCCAATGGAAGCCTTCTGTTGTTCAGCAGTTGCTGGCTAACTGCTTACCAAGGAGTGCCAAGATTCTGGCTTCTTCCAAACTCAAATACTGGTGGCAACAACCACTGTATTAATGATGTACCAGGGAGCTTATTGTTGACCACATATTGGTGAGATAAGGTTGTGTTGATGATGGTGGTGGGGAGCATTTGTGGCAATTATATAAGAACAATCAATTAGGCAAAGAAGTGAGGAGAGTAATGGAACTAGGATGTATTGTACGTAGGGGCGGCAAATGGGTCAGGTTGGGTAAAAAGCAGGTCACGTTGGCTATAGGGTCCCAGGTTGAAGCCCAACCCGTTTTTCAAACGGGTCAGAATACTTCAACCCGCACCCATTGCATGTCAACCTGGCCCAACCCACATAATCCGAATTAAATGCAGGTCAACCCATTTAACCTAACCTCACCAGTCATTTAGCACCTATGAAAACTCTGAGTTGTATATGACATATTTAGATATTATTGCTTGGCTTTCATATGATATGAAATGAACCAAGCCGTTGCAAAAAGAAAAGAGGAGTAGAGTTTAGGTGTTACCTATTTGTTGTTTCAACTCCCAGCTTAAAAGTGGCAGACACTTGTACTTCAAGATCCAAGCAGTAGAAAAAGGTTTTGAAAAACGCCTCTGAACTTCTGCAATGGTAGAGCTTTGTCTCTTTAAGCGAAGAAGAAGATGAATTTGTAATATTTTACTCTCACCCTTGTCAATGTATTTCATAAGATGTTATTCCTCTATCCTTCCCCGATATGTTCCAACAGTGGGCTTACCTGATTTCTACCTCCAAAGGGAAGATCATGTGGCGTCTGTCTTTTCTGGCCTTCATTTGGACGATTTGGAAAGAGAGAAACAGAAGATGTTTTGAAGGAACTTCCTCCTCCCAAGAACTAATCTTCAAAATGAAATTCACTGTAGCCTCTTGGGTCTCTATTCTCCCAGACTTTCGGGACTTATCCCTTAATGCTTTATATTTCAACTGGAAGGAAGTCATATCGTTTTGATCTGGCTCTTTTTTCCTTTTGTCTGAGGCTTTTTGCCTCCTTTGTATAGCTTTTCCTTTTTTGGGCGGTGGCTGTATTTCTGGGGTCCTCCCCAGCCGCTTCTTAGTATAGTCCTTTTATACTGTAAAGCTTTTGATTAATACAAGTACCATTTCAAAAAAAAAAAAAAAGAGTATTTCATAAGAGGAGACAGGTTATAATTATTTTATTTGTATTTCTCTCGCACGAGTTAATATCCAACGGACAATGAAAGGATCCATATTGCCTCTTTGGAGTTTCAATATCTCATCTTGATCCTCTATTCTTTACTCACAAAAAACTCATTAAAATTCGCGAGGCTCATCTGTGGGGCCTGCTTATAAAGATCCAAATTGTTTAAAGTAAATGACCCCCTGTTGTACAACTCCTCGAAAAATTTCTCTCCAATAGAAGGATAGGTCCATGCCAGATTAATCTGTAAAAAATTGACTTTCTGAAAAATATCTTATTCGCATGTTATTCTAGTGATCAATCTTACTGTGGACTCATCTTTTGTTGAAGTAAGGATTTTCAAAGAACAGTGAGCTAATTACTTTGAATGTTTTGGATTTCCATAAATGAAGAGCCTCACGCACCCTTTGCAGAAGTATAAGGATCCCCGCTCTAGTGAAGATATCTCCCTTCTCCACAAATTTTTTTTCCCATAAAGCTTACTTCTCCACCATTTAATTTCAGCCTGTAAAATGTCATTTAAGGTTCACAAAAAGCCTATATAAAATTAATTTTCTTGGGTTCTACTCATCCCACAGTAGGGAGATTGGAGGCTTATGTGAGACAAAAGTACAAAAGCCTTGCTTTCTCATTAATACTAGTCCAATCACATCAGCTCTATCTTCTTTGTTTGAAAAAGGTAATTGAATGGTAGTATAGTGCATAACTTACAAGAACGTCTCAATGACCCTCTTCTTCTGCATAGGCATTTTTCTTATGGCAGCCATGGAAGATTGTGCGAGAATATGGCTTTAAGCTCCTCAAGATCAAAATCTATTGCTTTCTTTCACGTTCTTGCTAATGCCTTTGAATCTTCCGAGTTTGAAATTTATGTTGTCTTCTCCATTGGCATTTACTATAATAGAAATAGGCAAGGAAAGAGCATACATTCTCTTTATCATTTTCGTTTCTTTATTTTAGATCCAGAAAATTTTTTATTAACAAAAAACTCAACGTAAAAACGGGTTATGTGGGTCGACATGAGCCTGACCTGTTTATATACAGGTCAAATTTCTCCAAACTGTGACCAAGGATGAAAATAGCGGTAGCCGCGGGCGTAGAGGCCTGCCACCAAACCGCTACGAAGCGGGCGATATGTAGCGTAGAATCTGAAGAAATTCCAGAAAATCCAGAAAATTGTAAAATGAAAGAATATGTGGTTCTTTTGCAAAAGTAAGAAAAGGGGCGTAGCGGTGCCCTCAATATATAAAGTCCTGTATCGCTATATAAATAGAAAATAATGGTAATGATTAGTTTTTTCACATGTATTCATGTTTCTTAGTCATACTAACTTAAAAAGTAATGGAAAGCTCATAATAAAAAAAAAACTAGAACATGAAATAAAGGCATAAGACTTAAGAGTTAGGTCATTATTCATTACTCATTACTCATTAGTGAACATTGAACAATCAAATATCAATACTTCAACATTCAAGGTTCAAATTGAATCAAGTTAATGAACTATGAAGTGATCAACAATCAACATTCAACACCAATTTAGAAATGACAGAGTAGAGAGTTAGTGAAGGAAATAGGAATACCTTAGTCACCACCACAATGAGGGTTCTTTATAAAAAATTTAATTAAGACCAGTTTGAAATCTAGTAGTAATAGGTAACTATATCTTTACTACTATACCATTCCAAACATAATTAAACAGGTTTAATATCATATCTAGCAAGTTATGATAATAATAGACATCCAAGCATAAAAAAGGAAAGACAACCAGCAAAAGAGTCCTAGCTATCATGGTCAAGTAGGATCCTTTTGTCTTCATGATTGCCACTTCTTTAAAACATGCGCTTCACGAAGGGGGTCCGGGGGTATCCCTCGGCGGGGATCGAGCTGTGTCCCTTCTTAAGAAATTACATTGAATCCTAAGCCTCCTGACGAATCCTAAAACCCTAAACCTTGAGAAAATAGAGTTGGGACCGCTAGGGGGCAGCCAAAGAGGGTTTATAGCAGTGAAAATGGAGAAAAAAGAGGAAAATAGATGAAAAAAGTGGGCCAAAAGTCATCATGGGGGGTTTTTATAAACCCCCCGCCACGTATCGGCCGCCACGGGTGCGACAGCCGATATTTTGGCCGTAGTGTGGCGGTGGCCACCGCTATGGCCTATATATCGGCGTAGTGGCCGATATTTACATCCTTGCCTGTGACTAACTTGTTTATATTACGGGTTGGGTTTACCGGGTCAAAACCTGGTTGGTGCAGGTTGGATAAATGGGTTGGGCTAGATTTTGCCACTTCTAATTCTAAAGGGATATTGGGATTTGAATTCTCTGATAGCAGTTACTTAGAATCATGGTTGTAAAATCGCGAATTGTGTTATGAATCGTTGAATTGTATGGATTCACAAATCATAGTATATTTCCTACTTCCCTTAAAGTAAATGAAAAACTACTACAAAGAATTGGATAAGTTATTGATGTGCTTCTCTTTCTATGTTCCATTCATATCAACATCAATACATCACACATATGAGCATCTTAATATACTATTGTCAAAATGATGGGTACATCATCCCCAATTCCTTCAAGATCTACTAGCAATGAAGGAGTAGAGTTACAGATAAGCTGTATATGTGGATGGATGATGTTTATTCAGACTTTGATCGCCAGGATTGTGAAAATCCACCATTGGATTACCATTATAATAACATTCAATGGTTGGGTCTTTTCGAATCATGCAGCTGATGGATTGAAGGCCCCCTGTGTGCAATTGCAGCATAGGCCCCCTACATCAGGAAGTACCACATGGGATGGGAGGGGGTTGAAAGAAAAGTTACTCCTCCCCCCTTTTCCATTTAGTGTCTTTTAAGAGTACCTTTTTTGTCATTTAGGAGTAGTTTTTTTGTCATTTTGTGCCTTTACTTTCAACCCCCTCCTCTTTCTTTTTCTCTTGATTTGACCCTTAATTTTATTCCACTCCACCCCTAATGCGAACAAACATGCCCTTAAGAGCTAGTTTGGCACTTTACTAAAATAGTAAAGTTCAAGTAAAAAGCTTCCCTTTTTCAGATAAGAGGTCACATCAAAAGCACTTTAATTCAAAATTTCCTCTATCTTTAAAAAAAAAAGTAAAAAAGCAACCACCTTTATCCACTAAAAAACAAAAAAAAAGAAAAAAACTCCACTTTCCTATACAAAAAGTCAAAAAGATTCCATACCAAACAACTAAAAAGAAAATACCATCATAACTTACTTATATTTTATTCCCTCTTGATTTGATGCTTTACTTCACTTCATTTCACTTGATTTTAAAAGTAAAATTACCAAACGGGCGCTAAAGGATTTCACCTAAGAAATTGCATTAAATGAGCCGCTTTCTACTATAAGACTATCCTGATAAGATGAACAATAGACACGAAGAGCTTCCCAAGATGGTCAATACCTCTGCTTCTCTAGAATCTTTAATGCCAATGTGTTTTGAAAACATATATAACACTTCACGTTTGTGGTTTCTTAGTACTCTGCCAATGCCAGTCAAGCCCGGTTTGCCATGTGCTGCTCTAATCACATTAAACTTTAGAACTCCAAGCGAAGGAGCACTCTGAAATTTCTTTTTCTTCTTCGAGACTCCAATCCTTGTGCAAGCTCCCTAATTGTGTAGAACATTATCTATCTTCAAATTTTTACATTCCTCTCAAACACAAGCCCATTTAGCAATCCTCGAAGTCACAAATTTAAGAAGATCTTCCCAAAATGATTCCTTCAAAAGTTCTTTCATTCTTCTCTTTCCATAATGACCAAATAATGGAATAAAGGAATGATCATCCATAAAACAACCCGTGCCCAACTGAAGGAACCCTGCTCCCAGAGTGATTATGCAACATCAGAATGAATAAATAAGTGATCAATTGGCATCACATTTAGCGATCCTGCAAAGACTGCACATGTCATAAATATTTTACCCCGGCCAATCCCCTCCTCCTTAGATTATCTACTGTTGGAATCTTTCCTGTCACTGCCAACCAACTAAAGGCCTCTACTCTGGGTGTGGCAAGACCCATCCAGATTAAGACTCTTGAAGACTGCATCTCGTTAAAACGATCCAACTTCCCGTAGCAGAGGAGTCTGGCTTCCAAATAGGACTTCCAGCTGTATCCCCGCGTAAGAAAACATTAGAAATAAGACTCAATATGACTCAAAACTCTAATGGCACCAATTGACGTTGGACCCTGCTTACACTCACTACTCAAGACACGTCATTTGGATCCCAAACATAACATTTTTTGACAGAAATCTCTTTATTGGACACTACTCTGAACAAACAAGGAAACAAAAAACATAACAGGCCCATCCCCACCCAAGCAGTAACCCCAAAAGAACACTATCCCGCTCCCCTACTTTGAAACTCAACCCTTTATCCCAAACCATGCCTTCAGCTTTAGACACATCCCCAAATTTAAAATGACAGCCTATAACCCTGACGACCTATACCTAGGGACTTTTTTAGGAACCCACCCCTAATGTTCCACCCCATACTTGGAGAAAATAATCCTTGTCCAAATGTTTCTTTTTCTACCCCATACCTCCATCACCATTTAGCTAATAATGCTCAATTTTTTAGTTCCAAGTTCCCCAATCCTAAACTAGCAACACTTTTCTGCTTAATCACCTTACTCCACTTCATCAATTGCATCTTACTCACTTCACTATCGCCTTCTCATTGAAAATTCCTCCAAATGCAATCTAGCTTCTTAAATCTTAATCACATCCACTGGATCCCCCATCAATAACGGCCTAGGATTCACTCCAATAGGCAAACCAAGATATTGAAAAGGGAGTCTACCTTGTCTGCAATGTAGTCTATCTGCCAATATTTGAATATTCTCCTTCGGGCATCCTACCCCCATCAAGAAGCTTTTTGATAGTTTATTTTCAAACTGGAAACTATTTGGAAACATCTTAGGATTCTCTTCAGGGTTGCGATTTCTTCCTATATTGTTGATACGAATCATTTGGAAGCGTTAGAAGACTTAATGGGTTGTAAGGCTGGTAAACTTTCTTATTCATATCTGGGTTCCCTCTCTCTCTCTCTCTTTGTCTGTCTTGGTGTTGCTTTAAATCTCTTTGGTCTCCAGTGATTGAAATAATGGAAAAGAGGGCGAGGTTTCTGTCCTTGGGTGGTAGGATAACTCTGGTTAAGGCGGTGCTATCTAATCTCCCTATCTATGATATATCCCTTTTCAAATGCCCAATGTTAGTCATTAAGCACATGGAAAAACTGCAACGTGATTTCCTTTGGCAGGGCAATGCTCAGAAGAAAAAACTTTCTTCCAAGGGCCTGTTTCTTTACCAAAATCCCAAGAATTCATGTTTGGGGGAATTACAAATTCTCCAAAAGTTGTCCCCTTAATGCAGCAACACCAATAGACTACGACAAGAAGGCCCGTGGCTCATGTGTGGGACCACCCGAGGTTATTTAGAATGTTATTATTTCCAAAATTCAATTATAATTAGGGAAGTTTCTAAGTTGCTTAAGTTTCCTAGTTTAATTAGTTTTCTTAGGGCCCAAGTTTCTTTTACTATTTATATGGCATTGTAGAGATGATAATTTCAAAGTTTGAGTTAAATATAATTTTCTCCTGTGGGATTTATTCTTGGAGAGTGGTCTTCATCATGTGATTGGTTATGCTGAAACCCATAATTGTGTTGTGGCACCTACGATCCAAATCCTAACCCTAGGATTTGCATCAATTGGTATCAGAGCCGAACGATCCTCGCAATTGATTGGCATGATTCCCATTTATCCCTCATTCATCCTCGTTCCAACACATCTTTCCTGCCATTGATCCATCATCCCTATCATATTCTGATTCAAATCCCTGAAAAAACCAAAATCTCAGACCCAGAACGAACCTAGACCCATTTGAATCGATCCCCGACACACCCCTGCCACCATTGCCGTTTCCTAATCCCCACCCTTTTATCCAAACAATCATCGTTCCAGCCCAGACTCTGTACCTTTCCACACCTCGACTCCATCCCTATTTATCGAACCCCATCTGAACCCAAACCACCTTCATTCGAGCCAACCCGTGTCCGTCAAACCCTCGTAGAACTCAAATCCTTCCAAAATCCCTAACCCATTCAAAAAAAAAAAAAAAAAAGAAAAGGGGAGAGAGAGTGAACAGAAGCGTACTTGGTCACCGGCAGCCAGCATCACAATCGCTTTGTCAAGATCGCTAGTCGTCGCCAACTCCAAAGCAGCAACCGACCGATGCCATGCATCCTCTGTAAGTTCTTAATCCAAGTTCAATCAACAGCCAAATTTGACCAATCAGAGGGCAGAAATTTCACTTTACGACTATGATGTGATCCATAGTCAGATTTTAGATTAGTTTTTTGCTTGCGCTTTCATGGAGAACAGATCGACACATCAGGTCAGTCAATTTTTTAAATTGCATTAAAAAAATGGCTCAAAAGAAAAAACAGAAGTGGAGTCTTCATCGACAACAGTGGAAGAATTGGTTGAAAGCACCGTGGAATTATCCGGAACTGTTGCTCAATTATTCGCAACAATCGCTCAACTCCAAGAAACTCTTATAAGGATGAATACCAGAATAACAAATTTAGAAAATAATTGGCGTGGGGATGCTAGTTGAGATGGAGGAAATATTCGGAATCAACAAGATCAACCGGCAGTCAATGTTGATCGAGATTTAGGGATCAAACTCGTGATTTTCGAATATAATGAAAAACTTAAATCGGATGAATTTATGGATTGGTTAGTGTGCTTTGAAAAGATTTTCGCACATAAGTCAATGACTAAGAGCCATAAAGTCACTCTAATAACAACTTAATTTACCAACTATGCTGTAATATGGTGGGCTGAGTTGCAAAAGAAGAGACAAAACCAACACATACATCCTATTGAGACATGGATTGAAATGAAGAACCTTTTGAAACAAAAGTTCCTCCCCGTCAATTACTCAAGAGATCTACGTTCAAGCTTTCAAGACTTGACATGGAGATCTAGGACGTTTGTTGAGTACTCTGAAGAATTTATGACAATGCAAGCTCGCTGTGGTTTAAATGAGGCCGATGATGTTTTGGTTCACCGATATTTTCATGAGTGTCTAATAGACATCCAACATTATACTCGCATTCAAAATTTTTGATAATGTTGATGAGATCATCCAACATGCCATCAAGGCTGAAGACATTGCCAATTATCAAGCTCGGAAATTTATTGCATCTAAATGGACTGCACAATAGACCCCATCAATGCAAGATTCTAAACTAAGTAGTTTGTTGGAAAAAAGTTTTCACCAAGCCTGAAGGCCATAATAAGATCACTTGCTTTCATTGTAAACAACGGGGGCATCGATCATTTGAATGTCCAAAACACATAAACCTCATTGAAGGTGACGGTGATGTGAAAGATACTCCAGAGGATCCTAAGGGTAAAGAGTCAGAGGAAGTGGAGGTAGGTCCCATGGAATGTCTTGAAGCTCTCATGGTCCTTAAAGAAACTACACCTGCAGTTGAAAAAAAATGGTTGTGAAATAATATTTTTCACTCAACAGGCACTATGCATGAACGAGCATGCACAATTGTGATTGATGGAGGTAGTTGCGAAAATGTTATATCTCAAGGTCTTGTGGATCACTTGCAGCGTAAGGTTCAAAAGCATTTTCATCCCTATTTTTCCCAATGGCTAATGACAAGTGATGAAGTTCAAGTGCGACATGCATGTCAACTTGTGAAGTTACCCATGCCATTGGTGTAGACTACAAAGATACAGTTTGGTGTGATGTGCCACCAATGGATAGTGGTGATATCCTATTAGGTCTACCATGGATGTATGACAAGAATGGTGTGATGTGCTACCAATGGATTGTGGTGATATCCTATTAGGTCGACCATGGATGTATGACAAGAATCGAACTAATGGTGTGCAAGACAATGGATAGTGGTGATATCCTATTAGGTTGACTAGAGACAATACATTCACATTTGCTCACAATGGAATGCAGATAACAATCCATCCTATGAAAAGCCGGCACCGCCAAAGAAAGGGTCAAGAGTCCGTATCACCAAAGAAGCACTTTAAGTACACAATGTCTACAAAAGTAATGCCAAGAAATACTGAGTTCGAGGCTGAACTCTTTTCCAACCTGGGGGGGATGATGCAGCATCACCAATAGACTACTGTAAGAAGGCCCATGGCCCATGTGTGGGACCACCCAAGATTATTTAGAATATTATTATTTCTAATTTTATCATTTCCTAAATTCAATTGTAATTAGGGAAGTTTCTAAGTTGCTTAAGTTTCCTAGTTTAATTAGTTTTCTTAGGGCCTAAGTTTCTTTTACTATTTATATCGCATTGTAGATATGATAATTTCAAAGATTGAGTTGAATATAATTTTCTCCTGTGGGATTTATCGCTGGAGAGTGGTCTTCATCGTGTGGTTGTTTATGCGGAAACCTATCATTGTGCTGCGACACCTACGATCCAAATCCTAACCCTAGGATTTACATCACCCCTTGAGGTGGAATTCCAAATCCCTCCTCTTGGTGGAGCATTTGAAATTGCAACAAAATGCATAGAGTGGAATTCTAGGAATTCCAAAAGGTCATTTGAGTCCTTTTAGGTGGCTAGAATTTAGAATTTCGTTGAAAGAAACATGGCATTTCAAATGCCACGGGACGAGCCATCACATCATGTCCAAGAAACCCCAACATCCCAAATTCTTGTCATAAATTCTAGTAAAGAAATAGGCCCTAAATGGTCCCTTGTCTGATGAAATAATTATCTAGGTGGCTTGGGGATAAAAGCGATCAAGGAGATGAATCAAGCCCTTCTTAGCAAGTGGTTATGGAAACTTAGGGATGGTAATGATAGTTTGAAAAAGCAGGTCTGGGATTTGATGCCTTACCACTCGGGCATTTGGAGGGGTATTTTTTTGGTTAGAGATTCTTTCTCCCAGAACATTAGGGCCTGTTTGGCATCATTCCTAGTCTGGAAATAATTTCATTCTGAGCATGAGTTGTTCTAGAACGTTCCTATTCTTAGAATGAAGTCAGTAAAACTTGTTTGGTAAACATTCTCTCAGAATTTGTTCTGAAGGAATAAAATTTGAGAACATGTTTGGCAACGTTCTTGAATTATATTTCACTGAGAATGGACAATACAACTATTCAAGATACATAAATTAAAAATAATAAATTAATTTCTAACAAAGACTATTCAATATATTATATTTCACCCATGAACTTTGGACTAATTTAAATATCATCATTGAACTATACATAAATCAGTCTCCTCATGCACAATAATGTGCAAATAGTGCATCTGCTATTTCATCTCGTACACGTGCAATCTCTTGTCGTCCTTGTGTTGTCCCTATTATTAATGGTACTGATGGACCAATGTCTGCCACATGCTCTCCATCATTATCCTCAACTATAAGATCATCATTCTGGAACCGAATAAAATCTCTATCGCTTTGCATTTCCATCTTTATGAAATTATGAAGTGCACATGCAGCAATTACAATTTGCCTCTGTCTGCGTAATGAATAAGGCGGCATTAGCTTTAAAATGGGAAATTTTGCCTTCAACACACCAAAACACAGCTCAATGACATTTCGCAATGATGAATGGTGATAATTAAATAACTCTTTCTTTCCTACAGGCCTTCGTCCTCGTCCACGGTACTGTGATAAGTGATACCGCTCCCCTTTATAAGGCATAAGATATCCCGGCATACCAGTGTAGCCAGAGTCAACAACATAATATTTACCTACAACAACATTTAAAATAATATTTAAATCATATTTGAAAGCAATATATATGTGTAAATGCCATATATACCAATGAAAAAAATAATAACCTGCAAGTGGGTGTGGAAAATGCAATTCAGGGTCAGTTATAGCTTCCACAAAAACTCGAGAGTCATTTGCTGTTCCTTCCCAACCAGCATATACAAAAGTGAAACGCATATCAAATGAACATGCACACATCACGTTTTGGGTGACTGAGATTTTTCTGCCTCGATATGGAATCTGGTCTTTTACAGGAACTGATGCACTCACATGTGTTCCATCAATGGCCCCCACACAATCCTTCACATTATGATAAAATTCATTACTAAATGTTAAAAAAATCACGTTGAAAAAATAATAATTGAAAGGCTGGAAGCTAAAACATACCTTAAACCATGGATAATATTTAGGATTATTGACAGTTTCATATGGTACATCTGCAAATGTTGGAGGAGTGATAACTTCTTTTCCCAGATTTACTATAGCCTTTAAGACTTTCTTGAAATGTCGACTAATGGTTTCACCCGAATGTTGGAATCGATCTGCTACCATTCGGTTTCTAACACTATGGCCAATGGTCATTAGAAAGATGGCTACTTGTTCTTCTACTGGTACAAATTTTGAGTCTTTTAAAAGGCTTCTATTTTTCAAAGCTTGACACAAATTCTGGAATACATGTTTTTCCATATGAAATAAGTCATAGCATCTATCTGGGTGTCCAATTAACACTTTATGCACAAATTCTACTCCCGTTTCACTTGCATTTCTAATTGGTTGCTTTGATATGCGCGAACCATATTGATTCATTAGCCATAAGAAATTTTGACTAATAAAACTTTCCTCTTCATCAGATGACGTATCAAAATTTGGCGGATCCATTGTACCTGGGTGAATTATAACCATATCAATAAACAAACACACATGAACTTAATTTCAAACTACATATTATTTCCTCAACAATTAAAGTTCAAATAAAAATACTTATTACATTTAAAGATAGCTACAATAATTTTTTAGCAAAATCTCAAACTTTTATTTAAAAAGAAAAAAAACTCTAGTATTTTTCTGACTCTAAAGGTGTTAGCATAAATATCCTCATTTCTTCAGGCACAGACATAAAAGCTTCTCTCCAATTACGATTTGCTGTGATAACCTGCACTGCCTTCAAGTATACTTCTCTGTCAATGTTAGAAATCGATGATAATAATGCAATGCAATTCTTGATCGAGAAAGCGCCCTCGCTCTCTACATATTTGTTTGAGCTTGCAAGTCTTTGTTGGTAATATTCCGTGAAGCTCGTGCAAGCTTGATCAAAATGTGTGACTGGCTTTGATCCTCGTCGGCGACTAGGAGTCTTAGAACGACTCCGAACCTGATTCTCTCCGACAAAATCAGCATCGTCATCAAACTCTGTTGCAATACCATCACCTTGATGATTATCTTGTCCCATGGCATATGGATACACAATCTCGTCATCAGTATCCACTGCTCCTTGAGTAGAGGCTCCAGCATTTTCACCTCGGGCAGTAGTGTCACTGTATATTATTTCAAGCTCATCAAACATGGGACATCCCTTCCTACGGAAGTTTTGCGCTTTTGGGTTTATTTGTAGACGTTTAGTATTGAATGTGCATTAATATTTTTTATGATAAAGTTTTCAATAGAATCATAAAAAGTAATAAAATACAAATTTATACAGTACCTTTAAATAAAGATCCCAAACATCATCGGGTGCTGTAACCGTCTTTGTAACAGGGTCCCAACCAAACCCTGTCGGAATGTCACGAAGTTTCTTAAACTCTCTATAGACTAACCTTAATTTATTAAATTTGTTAACGAATTGGCTCTTTGTATACTTATTCCCAGTCCTTCTATAAAATTCATCAATTATTTCATTCCATGCTTTAGTCGAAAAGGTTGTAGTCGGCCTATTCCCTTTTTTCACCTCCTCAACCATAAGTTCTACAAGAACTTTCTCCTCTTTATGATTCCACTTTGCAACAACCACAACTTCTTTCTCTTTTTCATTATCAGTTGCCATCTAAAATACAAGAAAACAATACAAAAAGAGAACAATAAAATTCTTCAATAAAATAACATTTATAAATAAAGTTTAAATATTGAAAGCTATGAACATGATGATGCCAATGATGACAACGCCAACAATAATGTTGATAAATAAGGTGACATTAGCTAAGGTGAACATGGTTTTTAAATGGGCAAGGATCCAATATTACATGAAAACATACAATATTGGCCGTAGAGTAATACATACAATGGAATTAAGACACGATTTATAATTTCCAGCTCTTACCAGCTCTTGCTTAATCAAGTTAGCCAACAGAGTACTACATAAGTAAAAAAAAATAAAAAATACTACATTAATAAACAATACTCATGATGAGAAGGTACATCATTAACATGAACAACTTCAATGAACTCCCTCAATTGCAATGTCCAATCGACTCTAAAACACAAAAAAAAGTTCTGAAGTAGCTCTTTTGTTTGAGAAATAAAAACTGTTATATGTGGCTAAGGAACTGTTATTAAGACAACTTAGGCCCTTTTTCTTCACCTTTTGTGTTTCATCGATAATGTTCAGGAAAACACACTTGAAAAGCCCATTTTTCTTTTAAGCATTATACCATACACTTTAAGTTCGTGTTGAATGCTTGCATCCCATACAGCAAGTAAAAATATATGGCAATAAATTACAGAAAATAGAGATAAAAACATAAACTACAATAGAGATAGCCAGAGAGAGAGAATTGCAGAGAAGTGAAATATTGGAGAAATACATTTTTCTGCAGAGAAGTGAGGAGTGTTGTAGAAATTGTACCCTTTCCCACAAAGAAGTTCACACTGCTGCAGAGAAGATGATTCTTGCAGAGAAAAAGGACTTGAGCAAGAGGATTTATAACCATTATTAGTTGAGATGCTGGACTTTATACATGGTCTCGGTTCTTGATGTATGGTAACGGATGGCTGAATATTTCGTGCATTGTTCCGGAACAAAAAAAACGAAATCTCATCGTTCCGATTTTCTCGTGCTAACGGCGCCCATTTCCGCGAGACTTTTTCGGGAGAACGAGTCTTTCTTTATGTCCAAACACAGTTCCGTTGTTTCTTTTCTAAGAGAATGCAGAAATAGTCCCGGAGCTTGATGCCAAACGGGCCCTTAGATTCCATGTAGATAGGGGAGAAAAAAAAATCGAGTTTGGTCAAATACTTGATACTCCTTTGGCTACCAGGTTCATTCAGCTATTTTGATGTGCTAGGCAGAAAAGAGCTTTGGCGGAGGATTACTTAGTTGGAATGGGTGCCATGTGGTTTGGGAATTCTCGCCTTTGATAATCTTCGGTGTATGAAGTGTATTATGGTGAACACTTGTCCTTTGTGTTCAGCAGCTGAAGAATCCATATATCATTTGATTCTTAATTGTGGGTATGCTCAAAGGATATGGAGGTCGATGTTATATTTATTTGGCTGCTATGGGCCGCTTCCTCATTCTTTGTTACAACTTTTTGAAGCTTGGAAGATGTGGGTGGGTCAATCTAGAGGAAGGACCATGTGGAAGCTCTCTTTTCTAGCTATCATTTGGTCTATTTGAAAGGAGAGGAATGCGCAGATGGGACGTCTATTAATGAGTCTATGCTTCTAGAAAAAGTGAAAGGCCTTATGGCTTCATGGGCTGCCGCTCTTCCTCTATTTCAAGATATCCCAATAACTACGATGTTGAGTGATTGGAAAGACGTTGCCTTCTCTCAGCTAAGTTTTCCATTCTGACTTGCCTCCTTCGTTAGGTGGGTTGGAATTGAACTTTGATAATAGCACCATAGGAAACCCAGTATTGGTGGGTTTGGGTTGAATTATCTGGGATGATAAAGGTTACGTCGTCCTATCTGATGCTGGCCCAGCAGGTCAACCTGAACTTATGGCCAATGTTGTAAAAATCGCTAGGTGGACGCTAGGCGGTGGGCATGGACTAGGGATTAATTTCCGATTAATCCCCGCCTAGCCCGATTAATCCCCTCTTAGTCGGATTAATCCCCGCCTAGCGCCTAGCGCCTAGGCACCGCCTAGGCGGTGACCGCCGACTAGCGCCTAGGCGCCGACTAGGCGGCCGCCTAGGCCGATTTTTGCAACAGTGCTTATGGCCTAAAATTAGTGTTTCGTGAAGCTTGTAATCAGAATCTCTAGGGTATCTTGGTTGAAGGGGATTCTTTGTGTCGTCCAATGTGCATCAGATCAAGCTACTACTCCTTGGTATCTTGTGGAATTTTTGGAAGAGGTGTTGGATCTCTTAAAGAAATTGCACGCTTCTTTTAACCACATCTAGATTTTATTTTGGTTTGGAGAGAGAAAAGAAGGAAAGGGGAGAGGAGGAGGAGGAGGAGGGGTGTGGGGGGGGGGGGTGTGAATTTGAGAATTTAGAAGGTTAAATGTGATTTTTGAGGAGGTTGGAATATTAAATTCTAGCAAAGAAACATGACATTTGGAAATGTCAAGGGAACAACCACCACATAATGTCTATAAATCCGCAACATCCCGAATTCCTGTCATGAATTTTTGCAAAGAAATAGGCTCCAAGGGGTCATTTATTTGAGTTTTTTTCCAGAATAGCACCATCAAGTAAACTAATTCCCATAATAGCACCCATTTGAAAAGAATACCCAGAATAGCATCCCAAGCCTATGTGGCATATCCAATCCTAATACATGAACTTGCTTCAGTCAAGACCTGAACCTGCCCGAAAACTGAGTTTTGAATTTGTCCATTGACTCTCTTGTACCCAAGCATCTCTCAACGTTTGTTATTCTTGGCCAAAGTCATACCTAGAACTAGCAAAGATAATGAATCTCTCTCCGTAGGCGTCTTTCTTTAAACACATGCTGTAGCATGTCAGTAATTCAGCTGCGCACAATTAAGCTTCAACTGCCCGTGTTGACTCAAAACGTTTCATTATTAACGGGTTCCTTAGAAGACAACCATTATATGGAAGAGAACAATTGTCTGAGTCGATATTGAGGAAGGGGACTTAAATTCTTCCGCCTTGTGAAAGAATTTAAGCAAGAGAACAAAAATCATCCCCAAATATTTATGAATATTATCATTTTACCAATGTTTAAATAAGGCAGAGGTTATAGGTAGCAGCAAAGGAACTTCTGAAAATAATTCTCAAAAAAATATTGTGATTATTACCCTTGCACAATACCATTTCCATGGACTGCCATGACCGGCTGGATCCAACGGTTGGCAATCCAGATCAGCATAAGCTGAACCGGTATTATAATTTACAGTGAGAGACAAGATGTTTATCTCATGTTTCCACAATACGAATGATGAATTACCAAGTCACATGCAATAGACTAATAGGTGAGAAACAACCCACATTGCTAAATTCACTGTTAATGGATGACACGAGGGAACCTTCAGACAGTAACCCATGTCATATTTATTCATTCCACCCTGGAAAATTAGTTTTCTCCTATAGGGTTAGAATCTCATCAATGGAAAGGTCTAACAATTCATACACAACTGATACAGAGAACAAAATGCATTTGCTGTTCACATATATATGGCAATTCAATGGACAAATTCAAAACTTAAAGGTGTTGATAAACTTCGAATAAGAACAGCTAGAGAGCAACTTCATGTTGCATGTAGGGCTGCACAGAACCGGACCGGACCACAAAACCGGACCGGACCGGACCGGATTTGCGGTCTTGGTGGTCCAAATCCGGTCCGGTCCGGGCCTTTTGTGGTCCGGTCTGGACCGGACCGGACCGCATTTATTAAAATAAATTTTTTTAATTTTTTTTTTCATAATCTTCGAGCCCATGAGGCATGAGCCCAGCACCCATTTGTAAAACCCATCATTCATTCATTTGACATTTGCCCACTTTTTAGATGTGAGGTGAAAATATTAAAAAAAAAAAATGAAAAAAAATGAAAAAAAAAAAAAATGGAAACCGGTCCGGACCACTTTAAGTGGTCCAACCGGACCGGACCGGACCGCTTATAAGTGGTCCGGTCCGGTCCTTCATTTTAGGCAGGACCGGAAATCCGGTCGATCACCCCTAGTTGCATGTATGCGTCTCAGTTCTTGTTGTAACAAAAATGAAGCGCCAAGCATTGAGTGGCCAAGAATAACAAACGTTGAGAGATGCTTGCCTACAAGAGAGTCAATGGACAAATTCAAAACTCAGTTTTCGGGCAGGTTCAGGTCTTAACTGAAGCCAAGTCATGTATTAGGATTGGATATGCCACATAGGCTCGAGATGCTATTCTAGGTATTATTTTCAAATGGGTGCTATTATGGGAATTAGTTACTTGAGGGTGCTATTATGGGAAAAAACTCCATTTGTTTGAACTCTTTTACACACGTAAATGATGCACATGTGTAATCGTAATGCTTCATCATGTTTGTTTGCACTCAGTGATGCATGTGGTGCATAAATGAGTTGTGAAAATGGTGTCTACTGAGTCCATTTTCAGAGTCTCATTTACACACCTCAAGAGGTGGTAAATGATTGCACACCTCCCTTCTTGCAATAGCATTATAATCCAAGCACGTCCTTGTGAAGAGGTCATGTGTTCAAAACCCCTCGACCACCTTTTATTTTTCTAATTCCTGTGGGCCCCAAACTCATGATCCGAACTATTCTCTCTGTTTTTATATTTATTAAACTAATAGACCTAGAGAAGTTTAGTTTCATATCATAAATCTTCATAGATGTTGAGAAATTTGTGAAAAACATCCAAAAAAATCCCAAGCCATAGGTCTGTTTTTTTGCACTTTTTGTGGGCCTCCTATTTAAGATTTGTTCAATATTCTCATATTAATGATAAGCATCAGGACGTTTAGTTTCTTACCTTAAATCTTCTTGAATTTTGAGATATTTGTGAAAAGCATGCTAAATGTCCCACCACATCTAAAACCATTGGATGTACTTGTTCACTCATGTGCAAATGTTGATTTTGACAAAGATGGCAATGCGTTTCACGCATCTGGCATTTGCATATGAAAAGGTTACATATGAACCCTTTACATATGTAAAACCCATTTTCATATCCCATGCATAAAAGACAAACAACCCTTTGTAATTTAGCGGTAAAGAGATATAAAATCACCCGTACATGCAACCATTCAATTTTCTACCAAATAATGTTTGGTAAGACTTGAAAAAGTGAAGTAAATTATGTTGTAGAGTCACTTACTCCCCTCTTGTGGTAAAATCACTTCACCCAAAAGATCCAACAAACCCTCTTGACAAGGAAGCATAAACCCTCTTCTCCATCATCAGAAATTGAAAAAAAAGTGAGGAGCTTTCCCCATCCTCTATTTCTCTCACCCATCTCTGCATGTGCCTATTCTCATCGCCTCCAGTGAGAGAAGGATGGAGAGATGATGGACTCGTGCAATTGGGTCGAGTAGTGGGTGAGGATTGTTTGGCTGGGAGGACAAGAAGAGAAGAGACAAAAGGAGAAGAAAGGAAAAAGGAAGAAGAGGAGTTGATCGGTGGCGATGAAGATGAGTCTTGATCCTTTGTCCCAACTATTATATGGGAAATTACTAGTCTTCGTGACTCATTTAATGATAATTCGAACTATTCAAATGAATATCGTCCCCTCCATTGATATATTCTAAAATTTCAGCTCAACAGAGAGGAGATGATCAGTGATGATGAAGACGAGTTAGGATCCTCTGTTGCACTTGCACCTATTATATGGTAACTTACAGGTCTCTGGGACTCTATCGTGGGGCCCACATAATGATAATCTGAACTGTTCAAAATGAATATTGTTCGCTCCAATGATATATTCTTAAATTTATGTTCAATAGGGAGGAGATGATCGGTGGTGATGAAGCGGGTCCGGATCCTCCATTACAACTATTATATGGGAAGTTACAAGTCTTGGAGACTCCATCGTGGGGCCCACATAAAGATAGTCCGAACCGTTCAAAATGAATGTCATACCCTCCAATGATATATCCTAAAATTTCATTTCATAGAGGCGGGTCCCACCGTTCGAATGAGCACATGATGGAAATGTGATTGACTCCATGTCAGGAACAAGCGAACCGGCCCAGAACTCCATCTCAGGGCCAACTTAGAGATAATCTGGACCTCTCAAGATGCGTCCCATACCCTTTAGGGATATATGCTAAAACCTCATATCAATAGGAGTGGGACCCACCATTCGATTTAGCACGATATACATTAAATGCAGTTTTGCATAATAATGATAATAATAATAATAGTAATTAGAGGAAATTTCCTGAAAAATCACCTTAGATGTCCGGTGCACCAAAAAGGCCCACAAAGTTCCATTGTAAAAGTAAAGGCCCTCCAGCCAATTTTTATTTTTGTTTGAGCGATGATATCGTCACTCGTGTCTTCAATTGAGCAATGATATCGTCATTTGTTTCTTCTTCCTCTTCTTTCTTTCTCTTCTCCCTTCTCTTTCTCTTTTCTCTTTCTCCATCTCCCCACTCCATTTCGTGCCCAACCCACCACCCTCAACATCTCCATCTTCCTTTACACCTCAATTCAGGCATCCCATTCCTATTGTTTCCTTCTCACGCCATCTTCACCTTCACCTTCACCTTCACCTTGCACAAAACCCATTCGATCCCATTTCTGCAACTTTCCACCTTATGCATTCGAACCCATCCTCATTCCCCTTAGAGGCTGAGGAATGCGATGAGGAGAATGAGAATGAGGAGGCTAATAGAGTTCTAACCTGTTTTCCGAAAACAGGACGAATTGCACCTGTTTGCAGAAATCCTTTCATATGGAATACTTATCATAAGATTTGTGGCTAAAATGAGTTTGTGTAGGCTCGCAACTTCTTATTCAAGGATTCCAAGAATTAAAAAAAACATCTTTGAAAAATATATGGGAAAAGGAAGATCTTAGGTTCAAAGAAGAAGGGTGTTGTTCGTTCCCCTGTTTTCTTCCTCCCTTCTGGACATAGATCCTTTAATCTAAAAAAAAAATCATTTTATCTCCTAAGTGGATTCTAATACTTCTGCAACCCTAAAATATTGTACTTAAAATGGAAATTACGATAGAATCTAAAAGTGACACTTCTTTTCTTCGTAGTTGTTGTTTCATAACCCTGCCCGACTCTTATTATTATTATTATGGATCCTAAAATGTTTATGAATTATGATACCATATCATGTCAATTGATCTGTGCATGAATTGTGCAATGCAATGTGAAATCTGACTCAGGCAGCCAAAATGAATTGTTAACTCACTGGTGAAACTTAAGTCATGATTCACACAGTTTTGATAACAATTGACAACAGGATTTTTTTGGAGGGATCATTAAAACCTGATGATTAAAGTAGGACACCTGGTAACATAGAAGTAAGTTTGGGCACACAAAAGATAGTAGAAAAAGAAAACTTTAGGTACCTTGGATCTATGGTGCAACAGGATGGAGGGATTGATACTGATGTAAGTCACAGGATTCAAGCCGGGTGGACCAAATGGAGGAGTGCTTCGGGGGTCTTGTGTGATCGGAAAGTCCCCCTCAAGGTTAAAGGAAAGTATTATAAGGTGGCGGTACGGCCAGCGTTGTTATATGGATCAGAGTGTTGGGCAGTAAAGCATAATCATGTCAAGAAGATGGAAGTTGCGGAGATGAGAATGCTAAGATGGATGTGCGGGATCACAAGGAGAGATAGGATTAGGAATGAGGAAATTAGGGGCATAGTAGGAATAGCACCGATTGGAGATAAAATGAGAGAAAATCGACTGAGATGGTTCGGCCATGTTAGAAGGCGTCCAACAGAGGCACCTGTTAAAAGGTGTGAAAGCATGGAGTTTGCCAAGAGTAGGAGAGGGAGAGGGAGACCCAAGAGAAGTTGGAAAGAAACTATTAAACATGATCTTGCCTACATGGATCTAACGGAGGACATGGCCCTAAACAGATTTGATTGGCGTCGTCAAATCCATATAGCCGACCCCACCTAGTGGGAAAAGGCTTGGTTTGGTTTGGTTTGGTATTAAAACCTGATGACTTCCCTAATATTTGTGATTCATTGAACCCATGTGCATTGATTTGAAAATTTCCCTTCCTCTTTAGGGCTGGCCACATCTCCAAGCTTTTCCATTTGAAAGCTTTGGCTTGAGCACATTCAACCCGAGTAAGCTTCCCAGCCATGAATTCCAAACAAACCCAGATCTAAAAACAAACAAATAAAAACAAGATGATGGAGGTGTTGAGGGTAGTGGGTTGGACGAGAAATGGAGTGGGGAGATGGAGAAAGATGAGGGAGAAGAGGAAGAAAGAACATGAAGAAAAGGACATGAGTGATGATATCGTCACTCAAAACAAAAGTGAAAATTGGGTGGAGGGCCTTTACTGTTACGAAGAAACTATGAGGGAATTTTGGTGCACCAGATATCTAAGGTGATTTTTCCGGTGATTTCCTCTAATAGTAATAATAAATAAAGAAAAAGTCACTTTGCCACTGTAGAGTTATCCAAATGCTATAAAGTACAGTTCAATTTCCTTGACCACAACCATGCAAACGTCTTTTTCATTTAACCAAAAAGTCAACTCCACTTTCAAACTACCTCTAATTTCCAATGATATTGGATATAACTTCCTCCTACTATAAAAGTAAATTTACCAGATAGCCCCTAAGGGCCTTTTTTTCTCTTTTTCTAAAGGGACGATCAGATTTGAATGAAAAAAAAAAAAAGTAGAGGTGGAACGTGGTGGATGAGGTTGTTAAAGAGGTTGAGAGAGATTCTTCATTGTTGGATGAGTTATTTATTTATTTATACCGGTCCATTTGTTTTTTTTTTTTTTTTTTTTTGGTTTCATTATTATTATTATTATTATATATGTTTTTAATGTTCATATTTACAGTATACACTTCCTTAATTATATATCATCTCATAATGGTCATAATTGTCTTTGGTGAATGACAGAATGGGAAACTGGCTGACAGTTCCATCTGTTTTTTCAAGGGTTGGGAAAGCATGATTACTGACACTTCATCTATGCTTGTGCATCAAGATTCACTAAAAGGTTCTCTTTACAGGCGATTGATCTTGAAGTACACACTGTGAAAGGTGTTGGAAGAACTCATGCCAAGTGGTCTCCAGTGGCTACAGCATGGTATAGAATGCTCCCGGAGGTAAAAAAAAAAAAAAAACCAGAGACTTCACTGATATTGACTGTTGCTCTGTCATAGAAACAGCTGAATATGGAAATTCTGCAATTGAGAGTTCCCTTCTTGACTGTTACTGGCTGTATGTTTCTCTAATAGGTTGTACTAACACAAGAAGTGGAAGATGGGAAAGCAGAAGAGCTTGTCAGTAAATGCCCGGTTAATGTCTTTGATATTGAGGACATTGGTGAAGGTAAGAGTGATCTTCTCTTTGGGGCTGATTATGAATTATTGTATCTCACTGTTGTTAGGCACAGTGGAAGAGCTTAGTGTAAATAGGCTAGTAGTCTGTAAAAAATTCAAGAGAGTTCACCTAATATTTTGAATAGTTATGGCCTGTGTTGAAAGTTGAAACATGTGTACCTGATTGGTGTCAAGTGAGACTCATGGTCTAGTAATTAAGAGCTTTGTTTGATAACTCAAGAATCTGAATTGAATATGGTCTTGGTCAAGTTTTACAAGTATATGAAAAATGTAAAATAAATGGGTGTCCCTGTAGAAGGCCTGTTATCTTCTACAGTCCCAAGTCTTGTTGAGTCACAGTCAAGGTGATCGACTCTTGCCCAACTGAGCTGAGAATGGACTGAGTACTGATTGAGTTTTAACTGAGTTAGGTTTCCACTTTTTCCCCGAGTTAGGGTTAAGACTATTGATATGATAGGTCTCACATTGGGACAGTGTTGGACAGAGTTTCTCTGAAACTCTTACTCTTGTGTGTGTGTGAAACTCACTGGGTGTTTTGTAGCAAAAAACGCCCCATTGTGTGGGACGAATGACTATGAGTTATTTTCCTTATTTGTTGGGATATTTATCTCCTCCACTAATTTTTAGGAAGAGAAGTTGAAAGCATTTAAATTGCCCCACACCCTCTCTTAAAATCAACATGTCATTCCTATTTTTTCTCCTTTTTTTTCGAATATTTGAAGGCAAAGCCATCCAGTCATGTAGTGTGCTTTCCATATGGGTGATTTAGCGGACATTAATGTTGGGGCCTACTTATGAAAAATCCAAAGCGATCAAAATAAAGGGCCCCATCCTTTTTCTATCATCGCTGAATTTATGTCAAGTATCAGTTGGGCCCACCGTCAAATTAAACACCATAAAAACTTGTGATTTCCCTAATTTGAGAGTGGGAAGAACTACTAGAGTGGAACTCAGTGAGGGCCCATAAAAGATAGTGACATTTAATGTTGTTGGTTTAGATGGATCATACGCGGGCCTCATTGAGAGTCTTCACTAATTTTTTGCAAGTTTTCAAAATAGAATTTACTGTTTCTTGAGTTAGAGGAATCGAATGGAGAGAAATTCAGTCAATTACCTTTTGTAATGGCTAACATGCTTTTTTTTTAGCAGATTTAAAGGTATTAACGTCTATCCAATCATGTAGCTTACTTGTCATTTAATATGAGGTGGCATCATTTTATTGGACAAGTCAAAAGGGGCATAAACTCTCATTTTAAATGGGGCAGTTTTGAGAATTTGAAATTTTTCGATATTTCGATATATATATATATATGCTCCTGTGAGAATAGCTCTCATGATACTATGAGAGTAAGGATAGGGGCCCTCACATCCATATCCAATGCCAACAACCTAAATGTGAGGGCCCCCACCCTTTACTGTCACAGTATTGTAAGAGTTACTCTCACATGTGCATCTCTCTTTATCTCTCTATATATATATATGGAAATTCTAAAATACACCCCTCTTTTTTTTGGTCATGGGGCCCATGTTGAGTCAATCTAGCCTTTTCACACACACTACCCACCCATGAATAGTCACAGGTCCAAGTTTGACACTCATCCAACTTTTCCTGACCGTTGGATTGAAATAATGATGAAATGACGTCTCTAAACCATTAAATATTAGGGCCATGGATCAAAAGGTTAGGATGATCTTATGGACTCTAAGATTTTGCATATAGGTAGGTCTCATATGGATCTTTCCATCCAATGGACTTCCATGATCATCATGCATCCTAGTGGGCCCAACTAGGAGGGGCGTTTTCTCTTAAAAAACGCCCGGGGTCTGTGTAGTGCTCCCCTATATATATATATATATATATATATAGGGGATATTCAAGTGCATGGTGATGGACAAACTTATGTGGGCCCCACTAATCTTCGGACTTGGGGGGATGGAAAGAGCCTCATTGGATGGGCCCATATATCAAGTTTGGGGTCAATCCCATGCTTCTAACCCCTTCATCCGTGGCCCACAAATTTAACGACTTTATATGAAAGAAAAAATTTGACCTTCAATGCAACGGTCCAATCCATTGGGATAGGTGAGAACTTGATGGATCTAGTTTTCTTAAGGATGTCCCATCCATGTAGATGGTTCGGATGTATGGCCTCTCAGCTCAAGCAGATGGGACAACCCCATCCTCTCGCATGTGTGGGGCCTACTAATAGTCCATCCAACTGGACTACACACATACCCCTAGTGAATTTCACATGGCCTCGGGTTTGGACAGATCCGAATGGACTAGACCGTTGGATCGACTGCACATCCATTCGAATGGACTGAATTGTTGGTCGTTGATGATAGGTTAGTATGATCTGATTCGGATGATTTTTTGTTCATAGGAGGGGCCCGGGCAGATCTTTAAATCCCTCCAGCCCCATCCTCGTGTGGGCCCTTAGGTGGGCCCCACAAGCGTGAGTGGATGGGTTCCCCCGTCATCTAGAGTGCAGGAGAGGATATATATATATATATACATGGGAGATGCTCCTATGAGAGTAACTCTCACACTAAGTTTGGGGGGGGGGGGGGGGGGGGGACCATTGCATTTAGGCTGTTGCCATTGGATATGGATCCAATGGGTCCCCCCTTACTCTCACGGTAGTGTGAGAATTACTCTCATAGGAGCATCTATGTTTATATATATATATGGGAAATATTCATGTGCATCCATCCCCCTATATCTATATATATATATATATATATATATATAATGTAACTCTTACCATATTGTTAGATCATTTCTGTCCAGCTTTAGTGGTATAGAAACTGACTGGGAAAATTACTATTAATTGTGTGGCTAGAATCTTTGAATTTAAAGATTCTCCAGTCAGATCAATTGCATGAATAATAAAGCTATGGGTGACTCACTCTGAGTTGGGGCTCCCCCCTTCCCCATCCTTCTCCCTTTCTTCTCTCTTTGCAGTGTTATGATTAATATGGAAAAAAGATTCTTTTTTTATTAGTTTTTGTAGTGAAAGACACTTGCCTTGTAGTTGTGACAACAGCAAGAAGTACCTTCAAATTGCTAGATCTCTTGTCACTTGTTTTCTTTGTTAAAGTTCTAAAACAGTGTAACCGTCTTATTAGAACAGTACTTTAGCAAATATAGGTGTTTATTCTGTATCTACTTAAAACCATAATCTGGGTGTGGATAAGGCATTGACTCCTGCCTGATTTGATATGGGCTATGTATGGGTTGGGATGAAAGTGTAATTCTTTACTGCTTTTTCTGCCAACAACGAAGGTGCATATTTCAGATCATGTTTGCTCATCATTGCATTATTCTGTGTAGAAAAGGAGTCTATCCACCAGATACCCAATTGTTCCCGTGGCATGAGGCGTGGGCTTGCTCCCCACATCTTGTGTTCAAAACTGCCCCAGATTTGCCTGTGTGCGTTTGTGTGGGTCACCTGGGGGATTAGTCCTGTTGGGTCAAAGACCTTAGGGATACCCACGTCATCCAAATAAATAAATAAAAACCAGCTGTGTAGAATAGAAATCTATCTACCAGATACCGAATTGTTTCCTCAACTAATAGGCATATCCAAATTGTTTTTAAAATGTAAACAGAAAGAAATATAAGACAGATATGCGTAGCCAAGGGCTCTTATTAATGTCTTCTGTATTCCTTATGAAATTTCCAGGAATCATGTGAATAAAACTTCAAATAGGTCTCAAATACATTGCATATGGCTTCTGAGATATTTATTTTTCATCATAATCATCCTCTGAACCTTATTCCTTCAGTCTAGGTTGGTTCAATCATATTAATAAACCCTAAGCTCTCTCTCTCTCTCTCTCTCTCTCTCTCTCTCTCTCTCTCTCTCTCTCTCTCTCTCTCTCTCTCTCTCCTGACTTTTTCCACTGAATTTGGGCCACTGACTGCTTGCTTTGTATCACTTGTGCAATGTGGCCATGAATTGGATTTCAGGCTGCGCTCCGTCCATACTAAGACTCATGATTTGGATGGGATGTCTACGGTTGTGCACATTTTTCGCTTGTATGATGGATGAGTTGTAGCAGCCCAGTTTGGTGTGGCATACTATATTTTAACTTTGTTTACGATATTTGAGAAATCTTGTTGTCTTTGGAAGTTGAACAAATAAGATGTTTTTATTTGGATGATCTTGATATATCCAGGCACACACATGATGTATCCCACTAGATAAATGCCTTAGTGCTGCATGATAACTCCACTTTTGGCATGTGGATTGGTTTGAAAGTGGTGGATGGATATGCAATTAGGCTTTTGGCGTGGAAGTCTGATTGGTGATTTTGGTTTGCAGGAAGAAAGAAGGCGGTTGTGGCCCGACCACGAGCCTGTACGCTATGTAGAGAATGCATTCGTGAGAAACATTGGGAGGAGTGTGTGGACCTGAGACGAGTTAGAGATCATTTCATCTGTAAGTAGTATGACCGTCTCTAGTTGCAATTAAGTAGAGATTGTTGCCTTTTTTTAAATTATTATTTCTATAAATATTTTTCCATGCAGTTACGATTGAGTCAACAGGAGCATTGCCTCCAGAAGTTCTCTTCACTGAAGCTGTGAAAATCTTGGAACAGAAGTGTGAGCGCATCATTGCAGAGCTTTATTGAATGATCATTTCCAGCAAGATTGCACACAAAAAAATTGACCTTAAGTCATTAAGGTCAGCTATGTAACTAGTCATGATTCTTTGATGTTTTCCTTTTAACTCCTACAATTGCCAGGTAAAGATTTTTTATTTTTATTTTGCGAATAGGATATTTGGAAATTATATTCTCTGTATCGGTCTACTTGAGTTCTAATATATAATATTTATTTTTAAGAGCCCAAAATCATGAGACGGCGAATTGGAAGGGCTTTTGATACTTTCAAGTTATTGATGTTGACCTTTTGAGAATCTCATTATTAGAAAAACTCTGCCTTGGCAAGCTTTGATCGTCTGTTGGTGTTCTTCTACACTACAGGTGTTTTGTGGGTCAGCAGCCAGATGGATCCATCCAGTAGGCTTTGATGGTTCTCAATATGCTTTGTCCACCTGACTGATTGGCATCATTTGACAGTTGTCAATGTCCATTCCACGGGTAGATCAGTGGCTGGATGGTTACATCGTTGGTGAGAATGAGATTCTTCGATTGTTTCTCATTCAATGTAGGTAAATATTGGTCCACTGTGACATCATTTCTTGTTCCAGAAAGTTTTTTGAGTCATTTTAATGGCTGGACTGTTTGTTGCTTTGGAGTGTTCTAGCCTGCTGGGTTCCCCTGGAAGCACATGACTTAGGAGTTTGAAGGATCTCTCTATCACCTACGTGTAAGAAAAGGAGTAAAAACCAGGAACCATCTGATCAATTGAGCATCTGTCTTGAGGGCTTCAAAGTTGTTCACATCCCAACGGATAGATACAGGGAGATAGCTTTGATTGATTATATGAGGGTTAGGTGAGCCCTACAAGCTAATACCATCGTAAGCTAGGATTAGTGTATCTATCCAAATTTGTGCTGCTTAGGACTAGTTATTTATTCCATTAGGGATGCATATAGCTTTGTGGGCTTGAATAGTCTAGTATTGGCTCGTTGCAGGCAGGGAAACCAATGCAGCGCGTGCCCTTGGATTTGGTTTCTGCATAGTGAACACAGCAAAAGGTCCCTTCATTTTTTTCATTTTTTCTCTTCTTTCTTACCTTGGAAAGTTAATGGACCTCCTTGAGCAACGTAACCACATAGAATATGAAGCAGTGTATGGAGAAGTAGATCAAACAGAGAGAAGCAGATCCTTGCTCTGATACCAGTGAAATAAAACACACTGAAAGGGACCGATGCTGTTGGGCTGGTGATAAATGGAAAATCCTGGATTTGCCCAAACTGAATGGTAATTAATGTAATCACTGGTGGCCCCCACATGGACCCACACACCAACATCCAGATTCACCTGGATGTATTCTCTGAAGGGGAGACAATGTGGGCTTCATTGTGAACGAACAACCTATAGGTCTATTGAATGATCATGGGCCAAAGTTAGACAAACGTGAATTGTTGGGATATCATTTGATCTGGTTGTCCTTTGGTTTTTTCATCTATTGAAGGATCCCCAATATGTTTTTTTTGGCTTTAAAATTTAGAAGTGTTTGGTGCGCTATCCTACTAATATAAAGGGCCTTCTTGAGGGGCATGAATTTTGCATTATGTGGATTTTGTTTTTGTGCCTGCCGAGGAAAAAGTGGTTCTGACCCCACACCCTACACTCACTCCCACCTCCAAAGGAAATGACAATGTTTCTCGGATTCCAGTAAAACCAGTTTGGGGCTGTTTGTTTGTACGGGAATTAGGGCCGAAATAAAAAAAAATCTTTAAAAAAATAAATATATAATTGTTTTTTGTATCACCACAGACTTACCTGATGCTCACTACAAGGGTTATGTAAATTGTACATGATGTGATTCATAAAAGTTATACAGATCATGTCTCCTTTATCTGAGTAAACTACTGAGAATGGGCAATGCACCACAAAATCTTCCAAAGATTGCTGACCGTTTTTAATAACAATCTCTGAATCAGATAGCATTAAAAACCATAACAGTTTTCAGATCCTAGCCTTATATTTTATAACGCATCTTTCTTAAGTTTGGACCACTGTAATTTGTCTATTTTCAACCATTTATTTGTGCCCAAAAGGATTTTTAATCTTGGAAATTGTCCAAGTATGATCAATTTAGTGCATGATAATTAGTGGCCCTGGTTATTTTATTTTTTAGATTTGGCAAAAAGCTTAAACTCTGATTAAATGGATTTATGAAGAAAAACAATAAAAGTATCCTAAATCTGGTCATAGACATAATTCATTTTGTCCAAACTCCAAACTGCCCTCATTGAGGGTATTGTCAAACACCTGCGACTCATCTTCTCCATATTTCCTCTCTTGCAACTCAGCTTTTCTCACAGAAGTCATCTTCTTCCCCCATCTAAACACTCACCCACTTTGCTAACCAGCTACGCATTTGCCTAAGTCACTAACCCATGATTTAACCAAACTCTTCTTCTTCTTCTTCTTCATCTTCATCTTATTCCTCCTTAACCCAACCCACTAGATAGCGAGCCACACAATCCTGTTCCACTCCCTCTCCCACCTAAAAGACTAATGTGTGCACGATGTGGAGAGGATACTGTGGGCTGGTGATCGTCGATAAGATGGTTATATGACCCTTTATACCATGGATTTTTCTCTATGTCACACTAATCTTGATGCCATCTAAATAGTGGTCAAAGGAGGTCGGATTTCACCATTACCCCCGGTGAAAGGGATCTATGAATAAAGTCAAAATGTGTGCGAGATTAAGGGCACAAATTTGGTGCTTATCACCAAACGACCGTTGAGGCTCTGTGGGCAAACTGTGTGGGGCTTATCATGCCCACACGTTCCAACATCTTCCACTTGACCATAGAACACAAAACTGAGGTTTTATGCCAGTGAAAGGGCAGCATGTGTCGTAGAAGTACAAGTAATGATGTTAGTGGTGATAGCAATTGTAGCAGTGTAAGAAGTTGTATCAACAAGCCCTGCAACTGCAAAGCAAACTATTTAATGCGGGAATGTTGAAATATAATCCAAAAATGTGCTTTCTTGCTTCGTATTTTATTTGCAAATAAATGGCCGTATCTCATGTTGTATAATGTGCACCCAGTCAAATATGTTCTGGAGATGTGTAGATCCTACTTTGCTATGGTGTTTTTTGTTTGTTGGTCCACAACATCAGAGGCTGCTGGAAGAATGAGGAAGATAGTAAGATAGTATTCACACCAGTAATGAAGTTGGCCAGTAAAGGCAACAATTATTGATTTTATAGTTTGCAATTGTGAATTACCATGGAGCATACTTGGATTCCATATTCTATGAATGCAGGTATATTCCATTCTTCTAGTGAGCTGCTATCATATTGACAAGTTGTTAGATCTGGTATTTCTTCAAATTGGAGATTAAATGGCGTTGGTGTCCTATAAATCTTTTATTTTTTTTTTGAAGTATGAGTTTTTGGTATAAATATTCCATTAATTTGAGGTACAAGATCTATCATTTGATCATCAGATTGTTCGTCTGAATCTTCTGTATTTGTCTCAGAAGAGTATTGATTATCTGAGGCTTCAACTAACATGTTTGTTGATTTTCCTGTATCTAGTTTGTCTGATCTATAGAGATTTCATTTTTGAAGTCATTAGAAAATCTTGAAGGTTTTTTCTCTAGAGTTAATTTTTCTACAAATTCTGTGCAAAGAGCCGGACTTCTCTGGCTATATGAAAACCAGATTAATTAGATGAACTGGATTCTTGTTGTGAAATGATGTTTTCAATTCTGTGTCTGTGAAACTATTGTGTGTATAAATAAAGATTTGTAAATTTATTTTGTTCGATGATATGCGATAGATGTTCTGTTGTGGTTGCCTTTAAATCATTTGAGCATCTTTTTATAAGAGCTGCATTTGTATCTTTATATTTGATAGAGAAAGGAGGTTATACAGATTATTATTTACCTTTTTCATTCTCCCAAGCTTGTATAGAATTATTAATTGTCATTATGGTTGATTGTTTTTTTATATGAAGTTAAAACAGTCAAAGAAATGAATATTTCTGTTTTCTTGATTCATCTGTTCACACCATAAACTTTCAATTGAGTTCGTTCAAATTTGAAAATTTTTATACAAAACCATTTTGTCTTTAGGATGTTTTAACATTTCATTTTGTAAATATTCTTTATTTATAATGAAGTCACTTGTTTTATCCTTGTCTCGAATTAATGATATAGTGGATATGGTTGCATCAAAATCAAATTCAAATAATTTTACTGATTGAATATCGTCATCTTTTCTTTTAGTATAATATGGAAAAGCACTTCCTGATGGCTGAGTAGAAGGAGATCGGTAAATGGAAGGAGCAGAGGATTTGTTTGGAAGAGAAGAAGTTACTGATCTAAAAGACCCAACTTCTGAAAGTAGAGAAGAGATTGATCTTCTTGAAGAAAAATATAATCTTGATGTAATGGCAAAATTTAAACTTACTTTTTCTATAATGGATTTGAGTTCTTTAATTTGAGGTGTTTTAGGATGTGCACCATCAATTTCCCATCTCTCGGAAAGATCTACTTCCCAAATTATAGTTTTTTTTTTTTTTTTAATTTTTACCTATACCTTTATTTTTAAAATTTATAAGGAATAAAATAATTACTCCTTTTAATTGTGATGAATAAGGAATATCTGTGAGAATAGTATTCATGACTTTATGATAGATTCGATGAACTATAGCAACATTTTGAGAGTAAAGTTTCATATTAAATCCTTTAGTATTGATTCCAAGATTAATAGCTTCATAAGTACTTGGATCGTGGAGAGAGACTGAAAAATTGGGAAAGCAATTGAAGAAAGCAGGGTTATCACGGGGGCTGGTTTCTACTATTCCTATAAGAGAATCTCTAAAAGCTTCATGTCTCTAATCTCTAACCTAATCAGGAAATTTAATCCAATTCTTGTTAAGGGTTTTATGACAACTTGAATTGGTCCTATATGCATCTAATTACATTTGGCTTTATGCATATCAATTTTTTTAATTGGAATTAAATAAAGATTTTCTTTGTTTCTTCTACCGTTTTGATTACATCATTATTTTTTTATTTTAAAAGTCTCTATTTTATAAAAAAAAAATTATTAAGACTTCAGGAATTGTCAAATCTTAGATTGATTAAACTGTAGGGAAATTTTCAAAATAGGACCTAAGTTTTACCCAAATTTCAAATCGGACAAAATTAAACTTACATTTCAAAACAGGACTTAAGTTTTCCACATTCCTTTAGATCAGGACCTCCGGCGAGTTTCTTCTCTCTTTTTTCCTAAATATCCAAAATGCCCTTAATGTTCTGAATTGAAAGGAACGTGGAAAACTTAAGCCCTGTTTTGAAATGTAACTTTTTTTTTGTCCTAATATGAAATCCGGACAAAACTTAAGCCCCATTTTGAAATTTTCCATTAAACTATATCATCAAAACTTCTTTCTTCTAACTTTCTAATAGAAAATTTATTTATATTAATCGATATGGATGTTGGAAATGTAGAAGAAGAGACAGAAGACGATGACGATGAATTTCGTTTTAAAGATTTAAAAATCTCAGATATTGTCAACTAAGATTTATCACTAATTAGAATGATTAGTGGCCAATCAACGATTTATGCCAACAAAAGCCCGTAATGCTCTCAGGTGAATAGACAATAAAAGCTACGCGACAAGAGACCTCGGAACCAAACCATCCCTCTTAGCAATAAAAATTTGTTAACTTTATCTAATTTTAATAAATCTAAAAACAAAATTCAACTTACAAAGAAGAAAGAGATGCATGAATTTTGAAAAGCGTTCTTCATTGAAATGAAAACATTTACGTAAGTGAATAGCGAAAGAAGACTGACTTGGCTCTAATACCGGCCCGGACTAAGATCTCCATACTTTTAACTCAAATTTATATAGAATATTATTATAAATTTGATGCTTAGCTTAAAATTCTCTTAAGAGACAAACTGGCTCACAATCTCTATTTACAGGCATTATGGACTCAAAACCCTTTGAAATTCCTATGCCTCAAAATGGATGAAATCGGCGGGCCTAACACAATTAAGTTCTACATAGTGCCCAAAACGAGTTTTTACAAATTCATTTTATGAACTCATAGTTACTTTATTACACATGACTTTATGAAGTACAAAGTACATAGACACATGGCTTCATGGAATACTAAGTACATGGCTTATGTGACCTGTTTCACCGGTGGCGGACCTAGGATTTTTATTTGGATGGGGCTAAAATTTTGCTAGACTTGACATTTGAAAAATAATAATTTTTGCTGGACTTTGCTAGATTTTTTCACTTTACCAAATAGCACCTACAATTTTTCTTTAGAAGATGTCCAACTTGTGGAACTCAACTGATGCATGATAATTATTGAAGATTAGGCAAAGAAGACGTTAGAAACTAGGATTTTAATCAGAAGTACAAAAAAAAAAAAAAAAACACATTAGATGGATAAAAATGATTCTAACCTTAATCTTAGATACCCAAACTCACATTATCATGTTTCACTAAATTTATATGTCAAAATCAATGTCCAATGGAGATCACTAAGTTCAAAGTGAGTGGGTGTGTAAGAAAAAACTGAATACAAGAACATTTTGAGGACACCCATCCTTTTTCTTTTCACTTTCTCAAAACCTCCAACCTTTAGATAATGGGAGTGGAATTCTATCTTTAAATCATAGTGAGGCTAAGAAGAGATGATAACGGGAATGGATTTGTTCATCTTTGGATTTGTAGATATGTTCAGATTTGATGGTTTATGGCTTAGAGTTTGGATTAGGATTTGGGGACTCAGGGTTTGGAATTAGGATATGGAGATTAAGCGTTTAGATTTAGGTATAGAGTGATTAAGAAGGATTATACAAGGTATGTTTGGCATATGAAGATGCAGCAGTTTATACAATACATAGGGACCGGCGACGAGGAGCTCGATCAACATTCAACGCGAAGGGATTTCGAAAAAAGAGGTTGAAGAAGAGGGGGCAATGGGTTGTTGCAATGTTTTATTTTCTTTTCTGTTCTTTTGTTTTTACCAACGAAGTTTTACATATGTGGGGTTATGTTTAGACATATGTGGAGCGACGAGTTTAGACATGTGGAGCAAGCTCCAAGGCCCCATTCAACTCTATGGGGACTTCAATTCCGACCTGGGGCAACCGCCTCCGACATAGGTCCACCCCCACTACAAGGCCCATTCAAACTCCATGTTTCTAAAAAAAAAAAAAAGAAAAAAAGAATTCATGGAGATTTAATTTCGGCCCAGGTCCATCCAACCTAGGTCCGCCCCTGTTTTTCACCATTGCTTTAGATGAGATGCGTATACTTTAGAGTATGCAAGACATTGGCTTTTCTAAATAAAATGATTGAAAGTGACACTTCTTGCTTAAATTTGTGGATGGAGTTGCTCTTTTATGATGCATTGAAAGCATGAATTATATTGTGTACATTTGCAGACACAAGCATGCTTTGATAATGGTAGGGGCTGATGTTCTTGGGCAAATAATTGATAACTTCATTTGGAATCATTTGAAAAGAAATGTTCGATTGAGTGGTTTTGTCGTGGTTTGTCGCTAGCTTTGACTAATAGAAATTGATGAACTAATCATTATATTTTCAAAACTGTCTCTTATGGGGGGCGAGTTGGATCCAAATCTTCTTTATTAACTAAAGCAGGGGAAGATGAGATTTCTTGGATAGCTTCATTTTTCTTTATGATGGGTTCATTGAAACTACTTCTTTAAAACCGTGGGTAAGAGATATATAAAAGGTTGAGTTCTTTTCAGATTCAAGGTTGATGTCTTTGTTGAGAAGATTGCTTAGGCTATATTACAAGTGTATCTTGAGGAGTAGAATGACATGATTTATTGAGAAAGGCTGGTATATCAAATTTATCCCACCATTTTACATAAGAAATGCGCACAAGGCATGTTGGTTGAATAGACTGAGATTTGATATATTCCCAACAAAAAAATCCATGGAATCACGTTAGAGGAGACAGATTTGAGAAAGGAATATGAGGGATAAGAGATTTTGAATTTATTGAGGTTTTGGTATTGTTGATAATGAAGGTTGTAGATGTAGTGGAAGCAAGAATCTATAAGAGCTGGCTGCTACAAACTCGATAAGGACAGTGTTGGCTTGAATCAGGCACTAGTGTGGAGATCTGTGACTGTCTACGAGAGATCAGTCACGTATGATTCACTCTTCAAGATTCAAGGGCAATAATGGACACCCTGGATGTAGAAGATGGTGATGGAGAAATAGAGATCTAGTGGAACGAAGATAAATTGTTGAAAGTTGTTCCAAGCTATATCTCTCATGTTTATATATAGCCCTTAGGCTAATGGGTGATAAGATCTCTATTCCAATTCGAATTGAGAGATGATTAGATCAATCTCTCTTAATTTGAATTTGAATGTAGATATGATAAAGAGATAGAGAGTTTGATAAAACTCACATTATCATTATCCATATCACCATGAGACTCCTTGTGAGGGGTGTATCTTTGTGAGTGGGGTCCACCTAAATGTAAACACAAGTGGGCCACATCACAAATGCCTACATCTCCTACTCGCACCGAACAAGATTCATCCCATTAGATCACTAATTTCCATCATCAAATTCTACAAAGTAAAAATGGACCTGAAGAGTGGGACCTCCACTATGCCTATTCACGGAGAGAATGTACACTAAGCCGCCATCTGACCAGAATACACCAACTCACCGACACATCAGTCTGCCTTAGACACTCGCCTGACCACACCGGATTGGACGTTGACTCATACCCTTGAGTCGTGTTCAACCCACATACGTGCTTATTCAACTTATCGAGTAAAACTCTTTACAAACATTTCTTTTTTATAAAATAACATATTTATACATATATATAATTTAAAAAATTGTTTGTCTTAAAATTTTCAAAATACTCAATATAGCCCGAGCTGATAAGTATCGTAAGCACGTATAAACTAGAGTGTGATGTCAAGGGGTCTTCCCATGGACTTACGAGGGTCAGAATCAACCAAGCAGCTTTCCTAGCACAGCGGCTCGTAGGCTCCAATGTTACCGTGGCACAACTGCAACTAAAGTAGCATCACCGATCTCATCTTTCCAACGTAGATGTTGGTATAAAGGCACAAGAGCCTCAAGAATTGGTTCACACAATAACCAACTCCAAGCTCAAGAGTCACCTACGGGACTAACTCTCGCACAACAAACAGGATTTCTACGGTATTATCTCGTTGCTCGTAGGTAGGTCCTTAAACACCCAAATGCATTAGCTCTATAACGGAGTCCATGATAACATTGCACCGTTTCACTACTGCACAAGCAGATCGTCACAAACACAACCACACTTTGTTTCTAAAACAGGCTATCAGACTTATTAGGGTGCGATTCGTCCGATGACTAATGCTAAGTCTCGTTCATTCTTGTGATCCACATCACCCCAATGCACACAAGTCTGAGTCGACATTCCATACATCTGTACGCACCAATAAGATCCATATTGGCCCAATCAGCATATCATACAAACGCATGCCCTCATCCTATCAGTCACTAAGACATCAAGGGTGGTCTTTATCCGTGCGAGTGGATGACCTCACCTATTTGGAGCCACGTGTGCATCTAATATGTACACACGCTTATTGTGTATGTTGCCAATGTAAAGTATATGCACATGCATGAATGAAAGGAATATAACACGCATATAACCACAAACAAAAAATTTTTTTTTTATTAAAATAAGCCCAATACACTCCCACTGAATAAAATGATTACATATATTGCATTCCCATACGCCTTAGATGAACAGCGAATAGTTCTCACGCCAAGGGTTTGGTCATTAGGTCAATAATCATTTCCAAAGATGGCATATGAGATATCGCTATTTCTTTTACTTCTACTTGTTCACGGATAAAATGCCACTTTCATTTGATATGTTTTGCCCTCTGATGAAACTGGGGGTCATTTGCCAAGCATATAGCAGTTGTACTATCTGTTCTCAATGGAATGAGATCACGGGCAATAGATACTAGTTCCAAATCCAACAGAAAACGGTGAATCCATAGGGCCTCCATGGCCACCAGTGCGCAAGCAACATATTCAGTCTCGTGGTCGACAAGACCGTACACTCCTGCTTCTTACTGGACCATGAAATGGCTCCCCCGCCCAATAAGAACACATATCCCGATGTGGATTTGCCATCATCGGGATCATTCAAAAAAGATGAGTCATTGTATGCTAATAAACTCAAGCCACCACCGTGATAACAAAGCATCATATCTTTTGTGCCCTTTAAATATCGAAAGATTTGTTTGACAGCATTCCAATGAGCAATACCCGGGTTACTTTGAAATCGACTAACAAACCCAACCGCATAGCAAATATCGGGACGTGTGCACAACATAGCATACATTAAACTTCCTATAGCGCTGGCATAGGGTATGGAAGCCATTCTTTTTGTTTCAGCATCAGTTTGAGGACATTGCATTACACTTAATTTACAACCCTTATCAATCGGGGTCTCAAGGGGAATAGCATTGGCCATTCTAAATTTCTCTAAAATTTTCTTAATGTAAGTTGTTTGAGACAAGCCAAGAATGTGTTTTGAACGATTCCACGTAATTTTAACCCCCAAAATGAACTCAGCCTCATCCAAATCTTTCATTTCAAAAACCGTTGACAACCAAGCTTTGGTCTCGATTAAAAATCCAATATCATTACATGCCAAAAGAATATCATCAACGTAAAAGGATAGCAACACAAATTTATATTTAGATCGCTTAATGTAAATACAATGATCTTCGTAACACATGGAGAAACCATTTGGCATGATTGTATTATGGAACTTTTTGTACCATTGTCTCGAGGGTTGTTTAAGGCCATAGATAGATTTATGGAGTTTACAAACTTTATCCTCATGGCCTTTTTCCACATACTATATTGGTTGTTTCATGTATATTTCCTCCTCAAGATCACCGTTTAAAAAAGCGGTCTTAACATCCATCTGGTGTAGTTCTAAATCCAAGTGGGCCACAATAGATAAGATCATGCGGACAGAAGAAAATCTCACCACAGGGGAGAAAGTTTCTTCATAATCCACACCTTCTTTCTATGTGAACCCTTTAGCCACAGGCCTAACTTTAAATTTGTCAATGGAACCGTCGGCTTTTCGCTTAATTTTCAAAAACCATTTATTTGTAATGGCTTTCCTATCCTTGGGAAGATCCACAAGATCCCATACATGGTTCTTACACATAGAGCTGATCTCATCATTCATCGCGAGCATCCATTCATTCGAGTTTACCGATTCCATTGCTTCTTTATAAGAACGTGGTTCGTCCTCGTCAGTTACAATGTATGCATAAGAAGTTCCCTCAATTTCAAAATACTTCTTTGGAATTAATCCACGAGAAGAATGACGAAGGGCATCATGATCACTCTCACTTGCTTGTGACTCCAAGGATCTCTCCCACTAAGACCAGCAAGTGGTGTTGGCTCCTCTTGGTAGGAGAAGTCATCCATTTCAAATAGTTCAATGGACACCCTTGTCTTCTTCTTTTCAGGATATTGAAACTCGAAGAAATCTACGTCAGGAAGATTCTTTTTCAATTAATCTGTCGTTGAAATCCTCATGAACTAGAACGTATCCTTTTGACAATTCAGAGTATCTCACAAAGATACTTGGAATTTTCTTACGCTCCAATTTATTAGGATTTGTGATAAGGACATGCCCTAAAGAACCCCACGGACGTAGATCTCCCAAGGAAGGTTTTCTACCGATCCACAACTCATACGGAGTCTTTGGAACAGACTTAAAAGGGACTTTATTTAATATATATGATGCAGTTAACAACGCATCTCCCCAAAAGGAGACAGGTAAATTTGCATGAGCCATCATTGATCTAACCATGTCTAACATAGTCCTATTTCGTCTTCCCACAGCTCCGTTTTGTTGTGGGGTGTAGGCCATAGTCAGTTGATGAGAAATTCCATTTTCCATGCAAAGACTTTTAAAAATCTCCGAAGTGTATTCTCCACCTCGATCGGTCCTAAGGGTCTTGATGTTTTTGTCAAACTTATTTTGAACTTCTTATGTAAAAATTTTGAAAAAATCAATTGCCTCATATTTGTGGGAAATAAGAAACACACGACCATAACAAGAGTAATCATCAATGAAAGTAATAAAATATCGATTTCCTTGTCTATTAGCCACGTTCATGGGTCCACAAATGTCAGAGTGGATGATTTCAAGGGTGACCTTGGATCTTTCTTCCTTTGGAAAAGGTTTTCTTATTGCTTTGCCTGTTACACAAGATTCACATGTTGGCAACTGTACTTGTGTAAGAGATCCAAGCAGTCCTTCCCAATAGGATCATTCGGTCTTTTCCTATGTGGCCCAATCGAGCATGCCACTTAATAGATTCGGAACTTGTGTCATGTACCATAAATAAATCAAAAAAATCCAAACCGTCCCTCGCGAGCCGGCAAACAGAGAGGAGAGTCCGCCTCATGCCAGGTACAAAAAGCATCTCATGGAGCACCATAGTTTTTCCTACTGTAGATGTTGGAAGAAAATAATCGTCGATTCCCAATATGTCTTCTTAAGAATTATTTCCCATGTAGAGCTTGTTGCAATCGACATCTATTGATTGGAACTCCCGAAAACCACTTCTATCCTTTGTCACGTGCTTGGTTGCCCCTGAATCAATTATCCATCCATTAGAACTTTTATCCACATAAAGTGCTTCGGAGCAAACCAAAGAGAGTGACAAAGTTAGGGTGGTTAGTGTATTTCGTTTGGGGCAAGTTTTAGTGATGTGGCCAAGTTCTTGACATTTATAGCATTTGGTTTTGGCTAAGTCTCTGGGCTTGTTACACTTCCAATGCTTCTTTTGGTCTTGCTTGGGTGTATTCGGGTCCTGTTTAGGCTTCTTCCGACTGTCTACCCCATTTTGAAAAGTCCCATTTTGAAACTTACGTTTACGTTTGGTCCCCTTAGTCCCCGTGTTGGAATTTGAGATGACTTGAGTAGTTTTTGATGAATTGAAGAATTAGTATCTCAAGTATTGATTTGAGTTGGAATTCTTGTCAACACATTGTCACAAACATGATGTTAATAAGCTGGTATTGATAGAGCTGAAAAGAAGAAACAGAATTGAAACAGCCAGGAATTAAGAATTCCTGATGCAGAGCACGCGGTCGACCGGGCTCTTCATGCGGTCGACCGAGCAAGAAGAAACCTGCAGAAACAGAAAAAAGGCACCTCTCAGTTATTTTCGTGACACAGTGTGTCTTCGGTCGACCGGGACTCCAGGATGTCGACCGAGCTCGAAATTGTCTGTTTTCCAGTCAGTGTCTTCGGTCGACCGAGCAAGCCATGATGTCGACCGAGCACGGGAACCAGAGTTGCGCAGAATTAGAAGTTTTACACGAAAATTCAGCACTCTTATCTAATTTGTTTGGGACTCTTTCTAAACGAATTGTAGCCCGTTTTAAATACAATTAAGGGTTATCAAAACCTATATAAAGGCATGTATGGGTCGTTCAGAAGAGACACCTGAAGAGAAGAGTTTTAGAGAGAAAATAGAGAGAGTCTTGGAGAGAAGAAGAGTGCTGGTGCTGTGTTGCTGTGTTGCTGCATTATCAGACGTTTTCTACAGCAATTGTGGACGAGATTATGCTCTAGAAGATGGTGATTCGTCCATGAGTTAAGTGTCTCTCTTTTATGCTTTAGATTTCAATTTGTAAGGGATTGAGAGAGAGAGAATTGTAGAGGGGAAGGGCTGTAGACAGAATTTATCTTCTATTCTGTTCTTACATCAAGTTGGTGCTTGGTGTTTAGGGTTTGGTGATCCTATCTGTGGGTGCAGATAAATTGTAAAGGGAGTCGGTGCTTCCTAGATAGTTGGTGCTATCTGAAACTAAGGGTTGGTGCTCTTTGTCGTTGGTGCGACTAAATAAGATTCAGATCTGTCCCGGATTGGTGTTCGGACAGTCTTTGAACCGTGGACGTAGCCTTTCGGTGAACCACGTTAAATCTGGTGTCATTGTGTGGTTTGACTTGTTTTGTTGTTGAATTGGACCTGTTTTTAGAAATCACTGATTCACCCCCCCCCCTCTCAGTGATCGCGGTATCCAACAATTGGTATCAGAGCGAGGTTCCCTTGATCAGTTTAATACGCTAAGGGTGATCTCTTGTCAAATCACATGGCAGTCAATACAGGGAATATGAAAGCACCTCTGTTTGATGGTTCTAATTACTCCTTTTGGAAGATTAGGATGCAAGCCTTCATCAAATCTCTTGGCTATGATGTTTGGGAGGCTGTCAGAGCCGGTTACAATGCTGCCACCGTACCCAATGATACTAGCATCGAAGAAGTTGGCAGACAACGACTCCAAGGCGCAGAATGCACTCTTTAGTGGCCTTGTGGACAGCGAGCTTGTCAAAGTAATTGCATGCAAAACAGCCAAGGAAATTTGGGACAAGTTGCAAAGCATACATGAAGGTGATGAGAAGATTAAAGAAGCCAAATTGCAAACTCATCGCTCTCAATTCGAGTCTCTTCGCATGGAGGAAAGCGAGAATGTTGACTCGTATATGCAACGAGTGAATGAAGTCACGAATGACATTCGTGGACTAGGGGAGGAGATTAAAGAGCCGGTCATCGTCAAAAAGGTTCTAAGATCTCTTCTTCCCCGGTTTGATTCAAAAGTCTCAGCTATCGAAGAAGCCAAAGATCTGAATGCATTTTCCATGGATGAATTACATGGTTCTCTAACTGCCTATGAGATGCGCATAGGAAAAACGTCTTCATCTGATAAAGAAGCGGCCTTCAAAGTTCAGAAAAAGGCAAAAGAGACTGCTGGTCATGATGTTGATTCTGATGATGATGAGCTTGAGGCTCAATTTGTTAGAAAGTTGAAGAAAGGAAGCAATGGCAAGTACAAAGGGAAGCTACCCTTTAAATGCTTCAATTGTGGAGGTATTGGTCACTTTGCTGCGAAGTGTCCCCTAAAAGAAGACAATGATAATGACTCTTATGCTGAAAAGAGTAAAGGAAAGAGAAATTTCAGAAAAAGGGGCAAAGCTAAAAACTTTCTATGTCAACAAGATGACAGCACGTCTGAATCTTCAGACGATGATGAATCAACCGAAGCTCTCTTCATGGTCACTGTTGAAGAAGAAGAAGAGCTAGATCCTGAAGAGGATGAGGAGGCTGAAGTCAATCTTGAAGAGGAACTCATAGCCGCACTTGAGGAGCTAAGCATGGAACGCAAATCAAGTAAGAAAAATCTGAAACTTCTCCATGAATCTGAAAGTTCTATTATTTCTTTGAAAACTCAAGTAGAAGAATATAAAAGAATGGTAGAAGTCCTTGAAAACCAAATAAGTATCAAAAAGGAAGAGGCTATGAAACTTGAAACTGAGATCGCTAGAGCAAAGGCTGAAAATTTGGAAAATAGCAAAAAACTCAAAGCGCTCCAAGCGATTGAAGGGACTATGAAACTCAATGAACTACTGAAAGTTCAAAGACCAGCCCACTTCAGATTCGGTCTAGGATTTGAGAAAGGTGAATCCTCTAAGATTGCACCTCCTGAAAAGAAAAAGTTTGTGAAGCAAGTCACTGCACCTTCTAACTCTATGAAGCCCACTCAACCTAGAAAGGAGTCCATTCCTCTTAGAAAGGTAATGAAGATTAACCAGCCACAAAGAAGATATAAATTCTATGGTTATTGCTTTCATTGTAATAGGTTTGGACATAAAAGAGCTGATTGCAAATTCTATGTAAGAAACAGTCCATTTGTGACTAGGAATCCTTTTTCAATCCTAAGTAGCCACAAAATTGAGTGCTATATGTGTCATAATTATGGACACTTGGCTAGGGATTGTAGGTTGCATATTGCTAACAAATTTCAGGTTGAAAAGAAACCCAAGTTAGTCAATGGCTTGGAGAGCAAAGCAAAGTGCAGAAAGTCTCAAAGAATCTCTCATTGTGCAAATGGCATTCAATGCACAAAAGAAGGCAGCACCATGGGTCCTTGATAGTGGTTGTTCAAGCCACATGACTGGTGATAAAGAGAAATTCATCAAATTACAGCACTATGAAGGCGGTTCAGTGAAGTTTGGCAACAATGATGGTGCCAAAATATGCGGAAAAGGTGTTATTCAGCTTATGGCAAACAAGATCAGATCTGAAGAAGTCTTATATGTGTCTGGATTGAGACACAACCTGCTTAGTGTGAGCCAGATCTGTGACAAGGGTCACGAAGTTATCTTCACAAAGAATGGGTTTGCCATCAAGAAGAGTAGCAACGGCAAAACAGTGGCAACTGGATCAAGAACTGCTGGAAATCTCTATACATTATCAGATGGAGCTGAAAAGACCTGCTTGATGAGTCGGACAGAGGAAAGTTGGTTGTGGCACAAACGCCTTGGGCATCTAAGCTTTGATAACATGTCAAAGATTTGCAAATCAAAGGCTGTAAGAGGCATGTCTACAGTTGAAAAGCCTTCCAATCCCATTTGCGACTCTTGCCAAAAGGGAAAGCAAACGAGGGTTATGTTCAAGTCAAAGGAGCATCATTCCAAGAAACCTCTTGAACTAGTGCACACTGATCTCTGTGGACCAATGCGAACTCAAAGCACCAATGGAGATAAGTATTTCATGTTATGCATTGATGATTATACTCGTATGACATGGGTATTGTTTCTTAAGCATAAGCATCAAGCACTTGATCGTTTTAAAGTGTTTAAAGCACAGGTTGAAAATCAATTGGAAAAACGTATCAAGATTTTAAGGTCTGATCGTGGAGGCGAGTTCACATCTGAAGAGTTCACTAAATATTGTGAATATCATGGCATTCAAAGACAGTACTCAGCCCCTAGAACTCCACAGCAAAATGGAGTTGTGGAACGGAAGAATCGCACCGTACAAGAGATGGCTCGTACGATGCTAAGTGAAAGCAAGATGGCTGACAAGTATTGGAAAGAGGCAATTCATACGGCTGTATACATTCAAAACCGATGCTTGATCAGGCCACATGAAGTCAAAACTCCCTATGAGCTATGGTTTGGAAGAAAAGCAACAGTCAAGCACTTCAAAGTCTTCAGGCAGCAAGTGTTACATCAAGCGGCTCGAACAAAATCCGGGCAAATTTGAAGAAAGAGCTGACGAAGGTATATTTCTGGGTTACTCCTCTACTAGCAAGGCATATAGGTGTCTTAACAAAAGAACCAGAAAAATCATAGAAAGTGCTGATGTGAGAATAGATGAGAATATTGAGCCAAAGAATGCAACTCATAATGACAGTCCAGTTTATGAGGACTCGAGTGAGATTGATGATGAGATGGCTGAATCTAATGATTCTGAGAAATCAAAGGATGACTCAGAAGATACTTCACCTAAGAAGCACAGCACTTGGGTAGAGCAACACCCTAAGGATCAAATCATTGGAGATCCTAAGGCAGGCGTTCAAACTAGACAAAGTGTAGTTAGCAATTACTCACTTGTGTCCACCATTGAACCCAAGACTGTGGCTGAAGCCAGTCTCGATGATAGTTGGTTGAAAGCTATGCATGAGGAGTTGGAGCAAATTGAGAAGAACTCCACATGGGAACTTGTTCCTAGACCTACTGTTAAGAATGTTATTGGTACTAAATGGGTCTTTCGGAATAAGCTGAATGAAGATGGTCAAGTCATTAGAAACAAAGCAAGGTTGGTTTGTAAAGGCTATGCTCAAGTTGAAGGCATAGATTTTGAAGAGACCTTTGCACCGGTGGCTCGTCTGGAAGCTATTCGTATGTTTCTTGCATTGGCAGCATACAAAACCTTCAAGGTATTTCAGATGGACGTAAAGTCAGCTTTCTTGAATGGTTTACTTGAAGAAGAAGTCTACATTGAGCAACCTGATGGTTTTCTCATCAGCAAAAACTCAGATCTAGTGTGCAAGTTGAAAAAGGCTCTTTATGGACTGAAACAAGCGCCAAGGGCATGGTATGCAAGGCTGGATCTCTATCTCCGTAAGATCGGTTTTGGAAAAGGAATGGTTGATAGCAATCTGTATGTCAAAACCGAGTTAAGCAAACAGCTGGTTGTCATTGTTTATGTTGATGACATAATCTTTGGTGGCAATGATGAGGAGATGTGCAGGAATTTTGCTGAAGAGATGAAAAAAGAATTTGAGATGTCAATGCTTGGAGAACTAAAGTTCTTTCTTGGTTTACAAGTTCAGCAGCTGAAGCATGGCATCTTCATCTCACAAATGAAGTACATTAAGGAAATGCTGAAACGGTTCAATATGGAAGACAGCAAGCCAGTGAGCACACCAATGTCAACGAACACGAAGCTTAGCAAAGATGATAAGGCCTCGTCCATTGATCATACCACCTATCGCTCTATGATAGGAAGCTTGCTCTACTTGACTGCAACAAGACCAGATCTTCTACAAGCAGTATGTATGGTTGCACGTTTTCAAGCAGCACCAACTGAAACGCACCTTACAGCAGTGAAAAGAATCTTTCGATATCTGAAAGGTACTATGGAGCTTGGTATCTGGTATCCCAAAGGCAAATCCTTCACTCTAGTTGCATATTCTGATGCCGATTGGGCTGGATGCGTAGATGATCGCAAGAGTACTAGCGGCGGCGCATTTTATCTTGGAGAAAGATTAGTTGCTTGGCATAGTAAGAAGCAAGACTCAGTATCCCTTTCGACAGCGGAAGCGGAATATATTGCAGCGGCAACTTGTTGTACGCAAGTGTTATGGATGCGGCAAATGCTCTCTGATCTAGGAGTTCCTACAACGGATCCTACGCCGATCCTATGTGACAACACGAGTGCAATTCATATATCTAAGAATCCTGTTCAGCACTCTCGAACAAAGCATGTAGCAATTCGTTATCATTTTCTTAAAGATAAAGTTGCTGATGGAGAGGTCAAGTTGGAATATGTTCCAACAACTGAGCAAGTGGCTGATATTTTCACGAAACCTCTGCCAAAGGAAGTCTTCGAGTATCTCCGGAAAAAGTTAGGAGTTACTCACTCTCCTAAACCGTAGGAGTTGTGCTTGAAAGGGGGAGCAATGCATTCATTGAATATCCTATTCGTTCCTCGGTTTGGTCCCTTTGGACTTGTTGTCAAAGGGGGAGAGATGTTATGCTATGATAGCAAGGAGAGATGTTATGCTATGAAAGCTAGGGGGAGATTGTTAACAGTGCATGGTTGTTATTTCAGAATTTTAGAATTGGTTCCAAGTGAGTGTTGAAAAGAACTTGGAAGAGCTGCAAGCTGGAGTTGAAAGTGTTGAAGTTCCAATAGTGTTGCCAACAATTCCAAAGGGGGAGATTGTTGGAATTTGAGATGACTTGAGTAGTTTTTGATGAATATTGATTTGAGTTGGAATTCTTGTCAACACATTGTCACAAACATGATGTTAATAAGCTGGTATTGATAGAGCTGAAAAGAAGAAACAGAATTGAAACAGCCAGGAATTAAGAATTCCTGATGCAGAGCACGCGGTCGACCGGGCTCTTCATGCGGTCGACCGAGCAAGAAGAAACCTGCAGAAACAGAAAAAAGGCACCTCTCAGTTATTTTCGTGACACAGTGTGTCTTCGGTCGACCGGGACTCCAGGATGTCGACCGAGCTCGAAATTGTCTGTTTTCCAGTCAGTGTCTTCGGTCGACCGAGCAAGCCATGATGTCGACCGAGCACGGGAACCAGAGTTGCGCAGAATTAGAAGTTTTACACGAAAATTCAGCACTCTTATCTAATTTGTTTGGGACTCTTTCTAAACGAATTGTAGCCCGTTTTAAATACAATTAAGGGTTATCAAAACCTATATAAAGGCATGTATGGGTCGTTCAGAAGAGACACCTGAAGAGAAGAGTTTTAGAGAGAAAATAGAGAGAGTCTTGGAGAGAAGAAGAGTGCTGGTGCTGTGTTGCTGTGTTGCTGCATTATCAGACGTTTTCTACGGCAATTGTGGACGAGATTATGCTCTAGAAGATGGTGATTCGTCCATGAGTTAAGTGTCTCTCTTTTATGCTTTAGATTTCAATTTGTAAGGGATTGAGAGAGAGAGAATTGTAGAGGGGAAGGGCTGTAGACAGAATTTATCTTCTATTCTGTTCTTACATCAAGTTGGTGCTTGGTGTTTAGGGTTTGGTGATCCTATCTGTGGGTGCAGATAAATTGTAAAGGGAGTCGGTGCTTCCTAGATAGTTGGTGCTATCTGAAACTAAGGGTTGGTGCTCTTTGTCGTTGGTGCGACTAAATAAGATTCAGATCTGTCCCGGATTGGTGTTCGGACAGTCTTTGAACCGTGGACGTAGCCTTTCGGTGAACCACGTTAAATCTGGTGTCATTGTGTGGTTTGACTTGTTTTGTTGTTGAATTGGACCTGTTTTTAGAAATCACTGATTCACCCCCCCTCTCAGTGATCGCGGTATCCAACACCCCGACCCTGATACAGGCTACTGTTTTGAAAATAGTGCTTGTCCAGCGATCGCTACTTGAACACTTTGGGCTTCGAGTTCGAGATGGCGACACTGATCCTTAAAAGTTTTGACTGCCTCTGTGTGGGTCAAAACTTGTTTTATTATGCGCCAAGAATTAGGTAAAGATCGTAGGACTGCAATGATCTTTTGGTCCTCAGTTAGTACATTTCCTGCCCTTGCAAGATCCGCAATCATTTGACTCATTTTGCAGAGGTGGTCCCTGAGGTTTACACCTAAGCCATCCTATACGCATTGAATTCCATGGTCATTACGCGAGTCTTACCAGCGGTAATTTAACCATATTCTCCTTTCAATGCACCCCACATCTCCTTAGCCGCACCGTAGGTTTCATAAGTGGGAACCAATTCAAAATGCATATTACTCAGCATAATGTTGCAAGCAGTCCGATTATCTTTATCCCATTTCCCAAAATCATTCAATGCGGGCATGAGTGCAGCATCATTTTCTAATTCGGGTCGGGTCTTAATCGATTCCAAGGTATACATGACCTCTTGTTCATCGAACAAATAAATCATGGTCCGGTACCACTTATCATAGTTGTTACCATCTAACTTATCTCCCTTATTAAGGTCAGCAATGATATTTTTGGAAGCCATCACTGAAAAACAAAATAAGATAAAAAAAAATTATGATGATCAATGAATGCACAACATTGGCAACTCACACATACGTATCGATTGCCCCTTTTGCACTCAAATCATTCCGAGAATTAGGACATTGTAGTGAAAGCCCTTCATCCCTAGGGGTAATTTGGGGTAGTAAAAAATAATTATCGTAATTACATGGGTGATTTGATAGCACCATGCAATTTAATACTTTGATGCAATTATAAAGATGCATAAAAAGAGTACAACAAAAGACATTTTTTTTTTAATGATGTGAATTCTTTTAATAGGAAAAGTTGTTGTAAATAGTTTATTATCCCCCGCATATCTTAGGGTCCACAAAGAAATGCTCAACTAGTTGAAGATTGCACCTAAGCCTCCAATTCAATTTAAAAACCACTTTCCTTGAACATAGACCGTCTCCCTTTAGTGGGACAAGGCTTTTCTTGGAATCGACTCGATCAAAGAGCACAATTGGTGCAACTCGGTGGTCTTTGTCCTATTAAGCTAGAAAAACTAGGGACTACCCATAAACACTATAATATGGCTCATAAAAAACATATGTGGATCCAAAGAATGCTATGTAAAATGAAGAAATCCCATCGTGAACACAAAACATGATAACATAATTTAGTGCTCAAATAGTAAACAGTGGATAGGAGTAAGCATAGGCATCATAGCTACTCAATCCATCATAGCCAATTTAACTAATAAATTATTAACATGGAAACAAGTCCTGATTGGCCAATTGTTGTCAGTACATCTTGCTGTCTCCAATATAGTTCATTCTATATACAAAAAAAAAAATCCGATATAGGACTAGCAAGTAGGTCCCGGAACTCACATGTTCAACAAGAAGACAAACTGATAAAAATTCTATCTATAGAACATGATCGACCTGGTGTGCATGTCCTTTGCATCATGATGGCATAATGGGCATTTAGAACGAATTAAAAAAATGATATTTATAATAATGTACGGTCCTCAAACCATACATGTGTCCAGCAGCCACACTATTAGGTCTCTTTTTAAGGCAATCATGAGGCAATAAATCTTATGAAAAATAGTCTCAAATCCATGTCCATAAAAGCACAAGATTAATAGTAATGCTAATCATGGTTTCCTGCCTGATCCGAGTAATGCCATCCAGGCAGGGTGCATAGGACAGTAACACAGTAGTATAACTAAAATATGACCATTAAAAAAAATTTCCTCATCGCCTAGCGGATCAAATGATTGGTAACATGAGGGCCTAAGTGAGCCATCAGACGTAATTGGTCTGATCCAAAATATGGTTCAAAATAGGTCCATAAATAAGGCTTAAAATCTGACATTGGTCTGATCCAGCAAAAAGGGGCTTAAAACGGACTCATCATACGCAAGACTGTGGACAGAAGGGTGTCCACCAACTTTTCCAAAACCATGAAGGAATATTTCAAGGAAAACTTGAAGAGAAGCTTATGAACCAAGAATTGGATTTTTTGAAATTTTGATACAAGAGGGTATATTTCCAGGCATTCAGATAACCCCTATAATCATATGGCCAATACTTGCCAGATGGACTCTCGCCAAAATTACTTTGTTTATCAATGGACCATTATCAGATTTTATTGATTTATTTATTTTTGTTGGATTGGATCATTGGTAACGAGGGGGTACTTTCAATGCGTAACGCTCTTGACCATAAATAGAGATTAGATGTTAATTAATGAGATTAGGCTAATTATTCGGGTTTAATGGTCTCAGTGGCGGACCCGGGATTTTCATCTGGGTGAGGCCAATAGGGACGGGCGACAAAAATCGACACTAGTCTGTAGAATCTCGATCGGCGAAGAGGATCTTTTCAGACTAATATATCGAAGTATATGAGAATTAAAGACTCTTCACAACACAGCTCACAATAATTTTTATAAAACAAATCACACAACAAGATAGTCATGTATTATCATTACACTATTAGATGCTCTCTACACCACACACTCACATGACATTATAAGTCTATGTTGCATTCACTCACCACACCCATGATCTCAAGGCAAAGGATCTTCTCCTTGAATTGAATTGGAGGGGGAGATTTTGGGCAGGGAGTGGGAGAGTTTGTAATGGGATTTTGGTGATTTTTGTGGACAGGTTTGATAATGGTGATGGTGGTGGTGATAATTATCACGCCCCCGGACCGAGGACCCATTAAACAAGACCTTAATCCGGGGTCGTGGCGCGACGGGCCGGAAAATTCCACCCGCACACGCTAGTTTCCCACAAGTTTCCGCGATAAGGATTCTTGAAATCCGATCCAACAATGATTATTAAGAATCACATTCACACGAATAAATTACGCGGAAGCACTGTAGCAAACATAAAAGTCCATAACATATGGGTATGATGAGAACGCTCAAGACTAGTATCAAAAGAGAAACATTCTTTAGATAGGCCCCAAAGTTAGTTTCAAGTTTAATACAAAAGTAAAGTTAGTCAATAATTACAATTTCCCAAAAGAATAAGCCAACAATGGCTACAACAAAACCCCAAAATATAATCTATCCAAAAAGGTGATCGAACTCCGAAGTCAACCCGACGTCTAGGCGACATCATCAGGCTGCCACTCGCGTTCCACAAAATTTATTGGTTCCGCCTCAAAGTGCGCCTCAACGGCGAGGGGCTCAACATCTGGCACCAAGCAAAAAGGGTCAGACACGACGGTCTGGCAAGCAAATATAACAAATAATAGGATGATAGAAAGAGTAAAACATTAAATAAATGAGAGCTACGATTAAAATCCTAAATAGCTGAAATGATAAGAGAAAAGATCGACATCTAAAATATTAATAAATCCAATGCTATGATAAGTGAAGTCAACAAGAACCATAAGATAAAACATTAAACGTATAAAACATTGACAGACCACGTATAGCTAAATTCTCCTGTTACCGAAGTAACGGGAGTAGACAGAACCGTAACCACTACTCGTGGGACCGGAACGAACATAGTCGTTATCAAACAAAACCGTAGCCACTACATGTGGGACCGGATATAAACCGTTGCCATGGTCGGTACAGACAGAATCCAAACTGCAGTTGGCGAACAAATTAAAGATTCCAAGCCGGATGATTAGTCCGACAAGGTAACCTAAGCTTAGTGGTGCCATTAGAGTAAAAGTTCGAAACCTCGAAGTAACGCAAATCCGTTCATAAAAATACATTTCCAAAATCGATAAGAAAACTACTCCGGACAAATACATATCTCACATATCGATGAATCCGAGCAAAATAAGATGAGTAGTCTTATCAATGTCCACAAATGTGGTAAACCACCTCAAAGCATTCAAATAGGTTGATGAATGAATCCGAACAAAAAAAATTTTTTTACATGGAATGAATGTAAGATGATTCAACCGTCTAGTACAGGTCGTCTTAATATACATTTGACCCCCCCTTTATTGTCATTAATTGAAAGTAATTTGGTGCCACAGAAGATCCTTGACAAATACAAGAGATGAAGTGTACATTGAGACTTGAAAGTTTCCCAAATGGTTTGTTCATAGTCAAAACCAATTTACATAATAGTTCTAGAATTGTAAAAGGGCTGAATGGGCTTCAATTATAGAAAAGGGATTGGGCTGAATTGGGCTTGAATACGGGCTTGAAGTGAACCTGAAAAATAATCCAATGAGTCCCCATTAAAAACTGATTTAAACCCTTTTGAACCAGGCCCACATCTGGCCTTAATCCAAGCTCAAAAAAGTCCTCCACCTGGCCCAAAACAGTCCTTGAAATAGCCCAGAAATCAGGTCTTGAAACAAGCCCAAAACAGTCCTCAAATGGACCCAAAGACCAGACCCTGAACAGGCCCCTTGGCTGGACTGGGCTAGCTCGAACGACCCAAGGTCCGCTCGAGCGAAGCCCAGACAGAGCCTGGATCGCTCGAGCGGCCCACTGGGTCGCTCGAGCGAGGGCCAGGCAGAACCTGGTCCGCTCGAGCGGCCCACTGGGTCGCTCTAGCGGACTGGGCTCTGTCCAGTCTGGCTCAGCTGGGTCTTTCTTCCTCTTTTTGCAATCTTTTTTCATTCTCTTTCTTTCCCCATCTTTCATATACATCTCCAAGCTTCTTTGGGCCCTTTCCTGACCTCTTCAACTCAACAAATCACCATCCATAATCATTCCAATTAACCAAACACAATACTTTTAAATCAAAGATTTCATCCATTCTTTGAATACAAGAACTTAACATAAAGAAGGCTAAATTTCAAGATGACCTCCTTGAAAACAAACTTCCAATTCATTGTAAAACAATAACATAAATGAAATCACATATAAACATTACTCCATTCATCCAAAGTAAATCTAAAAATCATGGAGAGACTAGAACATAGGAATGAAATACCATGAAATGAAACTTAATAAAAAGAATCATCATATTAATTGTAAAATCTACTTGCCTCAAGCCAAGATGAAAGAAATCACTCCTCAAACAACCCTCTAGGGCCTCAAGCTTCAAATCTACAAAAAAAAACCCCCAAAAGTTCCCCCAAAAAGAACCCTAAAAATCAACATTTGTAAATCTCAAGGGAAAACTCTTGCATGTGTGATGAAAACACTCTAAATGAAGAGGAAAACAAAGATTTCAAGTTTGGAAAGCCATTGCTAACCTTGAAGAGCTCAAACAATGAAGAGAAGCTTGAAAGAGAATCTTGTCCTAGCTCAAATCCTTTGAAAAACACATCTTTGGAAAGCTTGAATGATGAGGAAGAAACCTAGGAGATCAATCCTCCAAAGAAACTCCAAGAAATGAGTGTTCCAGAGGAGAGAGAAAGTGGCTGGGAGAGGGAAAAACCCTTGGCTCAGACCGTTGCAGGAAAAAGAAGAATGAAGGGAAGAAGAGAACTCATCTCTTATAAGATGGGTTTGTGGGCCCCAATCTTTACAAGGCTAAAAATGGCATTTGCGGGCCCCGAATGGAGACGACGAAGAAGACAAAAATGATCAAAAAAATTTCTACTTTCCAAAAAGTATATTTTTGTCAATTTATGGAATTTTTGAAATTTGGGTACAGATTTTATGTGAAAGGTCGGTTTTACCCTTTTTCTCGAAAAATATGATTTCTAATCATTAAATCAAGACGGTCAAAACATGAAAGTTGATAATCTAAATGAAATGGGTCAAAACACATGAAATTGGGATTTTACAACAATCAAAGTTAAACCCCAAAGACTCACACACAATCACACGGGCGCCCCGGCCCACGTCAAGCCTAAGTCAACGGCTTTCGAAAATTCCCAAAGCTATTCAAACATTCTAATCTAGCTTAGGAAAATAAGCTAATCGTCCATTAACCCGGCTTATCCACTAATCACGGTTAAAATATAATTAAATATTCCAAACCTGAGTCGGGGTCTGACAATAATGATGATGGAGTTAAGTGTATTGACAGGGGATCAAATATTTCCACTGATGTGTATTGACTGAGGATCAAATATTTGATTATAATTATTTTTTCTATACAAGAATATGATTTTCATTTCCTTTATTCTTCCCTGATCTTCTGCCCTAGCCAGTTCAAGAAAAATCCCGTCGTTGGACATTAAGTGGCCGATCATGCCTCATGTAAGGCTATTCAAGATCTCCCCTTACCGGTAGAGTTTGGGGATGAAACTTTTATATTTGTAAATATCTCCTTTGCATCTTCTTATTTTTTTGGGTAAGTTAGCCAAAGGTCCCTACGCACGGTCTTCAATGGCATCAAGGACAACAACTTTTTCTCTAATGTCTCTAGTCCAAACAGCTGGAGATATTTTGGTGAAAGGTCCCTAATACGCCATGTCATATATTTTTATGACTAATTTTCCCCTTTCAACCCTCATTCCCAGGCCAAGTTCTTTCTTATTCTTTGTTGTCCCAGAGAACTCCTTCCATCTTCTTCTCTCTCATTTCTTCCATTTTTCGTTCCTTTCCATGGTTGTGGAGTAACATTGCAGAGCACGTTTCGTCGCCACCATGGTATCAGAGCCCTACAAGGAATCACGTCTGTTTCTCTTTTTTGATCCCGTCATTCAACCACCATGGCCTTCTCTGCTTCTTCTTCTTCTTCCTCTCTCACAATAACTCTCCCCATCACAAACATTACTAATTTTGTCTACATTGAATTGGATGGCACCAACTATTTAGTCTACAAATATCAAATAGAATCCATCTTGAAAAGCACCGGTCTCATGTGCTACATTGATGGTACTAAGTCAGCACCTCCTGCCAACATCTCTGTAGATATCATCGCAACACCAAATCCAGCCCTTGAAGGATGGAGTCGCATTGATCAATTTGTCATCAGCTGCATCAATGCCACTCTTGCCAAGACCGTTGCCCCTCAGGCTCTTGGATTCACAACTGCCCGTTCACTTTGCCTCTCTCTTGAACAGACTCATCTGCAGCAGTCTCAAGCACATAAGTCTCTTATTCACAACCAGTTACAAACAACGCAAAAAGGTGCATCACCCATTACTGATTACCTACAATCTGTGAAAACATTGGCTGATTCTCTCTCAGCCATTCAAGCACCAGTTTCATATGCAAAACTCAGATAAATTTATCTGAGTTTCTACAAACATATCTGAACTTCTGGAAAAACTCAGATAAATTTGTCAAAACTCCGATAAATTTATCTGAGTTTTCGGCAGATATATCTGAACTTCTGAAAAGACTCAGATAAACTTGACAAAAATCAGATAAATTTATCTGAGTTTTGAACAACTTTTCTGATTTTCGAACAAATTTATCTAAGTCTGGACCAACACAAATTTATCTGAGTCTGGACCCACACAAATTTGCTGGCATAGTGACTGAGTGGATACTGGGCATCACAGCCGATCACGTGCAAAAGCTCAACCGTCCTCTTCCCCTTTTCTATCTTCTTCTTGTAGCTTGGCTTTGATTAAGCTAACTTCTCTCCTATCTCTTTCCCTATCTGCCACTTGTCAAGATCATTGGAGAAAAGGCCATGTGCTTTTGATCATGCAAACCGAGACAAGAGAGATGCAATGGAACTCTACAACCCTTGAGAACAGTACTAGGAACTCTACAAAACAAAGAACCTAGACTACTTCTCTCTGATCCGACTCCAACGAGTCTATGGGGCCCATCAAAGATCTCCTCTACAACTCTTCTCATCTTCTCCGGAGAGTTATTGCACAGATCGAAACCGAGAAGCACCGAGTCGAACCGGTTTCTCTCCAATCGATCGAAGAATACTTTAGGTTTTTGTAGTTTGATTCATTTTTGGTTTCACTTTTGGGATGAATGTGGTTTCTGTTTCAATGAAAGGGTTTAAAATGGTTTTAAGCGAAGCAATCCTTTATGCTGACGTGTCCAGGGGCATTTATGTCTTTTTCAGATGGTCATTTTCATGAAAGGACTGCTGCCACTACGAAAAAAGTCCGTGGACCTTAGACTATAAAAGTAAATGATGAAGGACCTACCGCCAAAAGCCCTTATTTTTTTACAAAGGAAAAGCAACTGAAGGAGTGCACTCAGACATAGTAAGAAAGATGGATGGTGCATGTTATTTAATTGGCCCACTCACAGTCACCATATCCACGCGTGACACGAGATTAGGACTCATCATTTTTCTTTTCAAGAGTTTCTATACACTAGTACAGCAAGGGACATGTGGGGCGATCTTTGACATACATGGGGCGACCTATTGGGCCAGGGCCCACTTCGACTCTCCGAAGAATACTACTAGAATTGATCTGGGGCAGTAATGTGGGTCCGCCCTTGAGTGGTCTTTATGTGTTAGGCTACTTGAATGGTTAGTGGGGTGAGATCGGACTTAGTAGCCTAATCTCTAGGATTAGTGAGTGGATTGCATTAGATGTAGGTTGGCATTCATGGCATTGGACCCACAAATGAACTCACCTTGGCCAAAGACCAACCCATAAGCCCATACCCATTTAACTATGGGCTTTGTTATAAACCCCCAAAAACCATAGGGTCCTATTTATAATTTTCCCAAAGATCCATTTCCTAAAGACCTAAACCCCTCTCTCCACTCCCAAAGATCCCTTTCCCTACGCGCTTCTCCATCACTCAAGCATCAAGCTCAAGGTCTCTGAAGCTCTCCCCAAAGCTTCCTTAAGCTCCTAAGATTGTCTCAACATCTTCTTCTCATTCCATCACCACCAAGTAAGTACCCACTTCTCATTAAGCATGTAGCTTCCTCATTTCAATAATAGGCTCATGCATTCATGTGTGTAGATGATTTTGTTCTCATTGGCATGCAGGAAGAGGGTTTAGAAGCTTGATTTTGTGAAGAGAAGTGTGGGCTTCAAGATTGGGCAAACCCTAGGCTTCTAAGAAGAGGGTTTTTGAGCAAAGAAAGAGGGGGGGGGGGGGGGGGTTGGAATACATGTTCATGACTCTATTTTATGATTATATTACATTGCGTTTATTGTGTAGCTATCCTTTATTTCAAGCTCTAAGCATTACTGGCCTTTTAATGGTGATTTATATGAATGACCCTTAATTGGAAAATGGTTAGGTGGAATGGGTGGTATGTATTTGTTTTAATGGTTTCAATGATTTAATGAGTTTCAATGGTTTAACGGGTTTTAATGGTTTCGATGATTTAACGGGTTTCAATGGTTTCAATGATTTAATGGGTTTAAATGGTTTCCAATGATTTAATAATGGGTTTCAATGGTTTCAAATGATTTAATGGGTTTCAATGTTTTAATGGGTTTTCAATGATTTAGTGGGTTTCAATGGTTTCCAATGATTTAATGGGTTCAATGGTTTCGATGATTTAATGGGTTTTAATGGTTTCCATGATTTAATGGGTTTCAATGATTTCAATGATTTAATAGGTTTCCAATGATTTAATGGGTTTCAATGGTTTCCAATGATTTAATAATGGGTTTCAATGGTTTCACTGATTTAATGAGTTTCAATTGTTTTCAATGATTTAATAGGTTTCAATGGTTTTAATGATTTAATGGGTTTAATGGTGCTTTGTATTATTGGCCCTTAGCCTAGGTAATTGGTAGATTAGGATCGACTTTTGGTGAGGAGTGTGTGTGAACTTGGCACCTCTTCACGGGTGGTCCGTAACCCGTAACTTCGTAAGAACCAAATGACCTTGTAGGCATCACGAGCCCATGGGTCCGCTATGATGGATCTTATGGACTCTATCCGTGAAGGGCAACCCCAAACATAGGTCGGTTAGTTAGTATTCCACCCCTTTGGTTCCTTAATCAAACTACCCGTTAGGTTAGGGGTTTCGTACACTACGTGAGGTGAGCATTTATCCACTCCGTCTGTTATGAACTATATTAGTTTAGTGTGTATGGGTGTGGACTGTATGAGGGGTTGGGCATCTAGGGCTACTCGATTGTGATCTGGGTGTGTTGTTTGAAACATACGTATGGGGTAGTCTTCTTTGTTTGGTTTACTATGTTTATGAGTTGATGCCCAACGAGGTTTGGTCCTTGATTCTTTGAGTCAGCACCGCTAGGTGGATATAGGCTCCCATGGTGTAAGGCGCCTGCTCGTGGAATAGAGTTGTTGCATATACATGTGCGTGTGGTTACCGTCTGCATATCGGGAGGTGTTCGTATGCTATCGGGCTAGCGTACATTATGTGAGGTAATGTGCAGCTGCACTGTTTGCATTTCATTGGTTTGCATTTTGGATTGCAGGGCTTGCCTGGGTTTGCATGCTTAGCCTAAGAGGGTTGCGATTTTGCTAGAGTGTGTAGTTAGGGTTATGTCTCCTCTTGATTCATATGGTCAGGTATTGCTCATGCTTAAAATGCCTAGCTTACTATGTTGACACTCTATGATCTAATATTGTCTTTATTCCACTTGACACATTATATATATTAAAGCAAAGGGGGAGGTGGGCTGTGGGGGGTGCCACCTCACCCCTTAAACTTCTCTCCTTTCAGATAAATGCCAAGGAAAAAAAAAGAGAAAAAGAGGGGGGGATAACTGTTTTCACGTGAGAGTAGAGTCCTCTGAGATTTGGGAATGAGAGTCCCAGATCCGGAAAACTCTTCCCTCAAGCCCATCCAACATATTCTGGCCTCTCTTCTCTCTTACCCTGCTCCCTCTCTTCTCTCCCCCACGCCCACTGTACCTCTTTTTTTTCTTCTTTCTTCTCTTCCTCTACTTCCCCATCTTCTCCTTTCCCTTCTCTATCTCATTGTGGCACCTGCACATACCCACTCCAAGGAGAACGTCACCGTGACCGTCCAAAGAAGGTAAAATTTGATCATCTCCCTCTTTTTATTTTTGAATTGTGAATTGGGTTACTCTTCTAATACAGGTGAAAGGTACTATTTGAGAATGCTCCTACATATTATACGTGGCGCTCAAAGCTATAAAGATCTAAGGACAGTCAACGGTACCGTGCATGATTCATTTAAACTGGCGTGCTCAGAACTTGGATTGCTTGATGATGATAATGAGTGGGACAATGCGATTTTCGAAGCATCAACTTGGGCTACAGGACATCAATTAAGGAACATGTTTGCAGAAATACTAATGTTCTGTGAGGTTACAAACCCATTATAATTATGGGAGAAGAATTGTGAATCACTTTCTGAAGATATAGCAATGAGACTAGAGAGACAAGGCTGCACAATAAATTCAGAATTTTCTATATTTGAAATTCAAAATCATGCACTTATTGAAATTGAAACCATCTTAAATAAGAATGGAAGATCATTGAAGGAATTCACAAATATGCCATTGCCTCGCTATGAAGACGCCGATTACATCTCAAATAGGCTACTCCATGAAGAAATGTCCTACAATATTGAAGATCTTATCTCTGAGTTTGATATCTTATATACAAAACTAAATCAAGGACAATCCAGAGTATTTCACAATATCATGACATCATGTCAGAAAAAAAAGGTGAAATCTTCTTTGTCAATGGCAGCGGTGGAACAGGTAAGACATACTTGTGGAAAACAATCATTACAAAGCTTAGAAGTGATGGCAAAATAGTCTTGGCTGTTGCATCATCAGGAATAGCATCTTTGTTATTGCTAGGAGTTCGCACTGCACACTCACGCTTCAAAATCCCACTGCAACCTCATGAGACTTCATATTGCTCCATAAGTAAAAAATCAAATTTGGCTGATCTTATTCGAAATACAACTTTGATTATATGGGACGAAGCACCAATGATGCATAAGCATGCCTTTGATGCTGTTGATAGAACTCTACGTGACATACTCAATGTGTCTAACCCTACTGCAAGCTCTAAATTATTTTGGAGAAATAACTGTTACATTCGGTGGAGATTTTAGACAAATCCTACATGTAATTAGAAAAGGAAGTAGAGAGGATATAATTTCTTCTTCAATTACAAAATCTTTGATATGGAAGCATTGTAAGGTTCTAAACCTAACTGAAAATATGCGTCTCCAAAATTTAAATACCGATGATGATATAGCACAGTTTGCAAGATGGGTATTAAGTATTGGAGATGGAGAATGCAACTCTACCAGTGATGATGATGATGACAACTTGGTTAAGATACCATCTGATTTAAGAATTGATACAAACAATGATGAGATTCTGCCACTGATAAATTTTGTTTATGAGAACATATATAAGAATTATAAAGATCCATCTTATCTGAGGGATAGAGCCATCTTAACACCATTGAATGATTATGTTGACAAGATTAATGGTGTTGTTCTCTCAATGATTCCTACACAAGGGCAAACATATTTAAGCGCTGATACAATGGTGGAGTCTGATAGCAATGAACGTAATCAAGGAATCTTATACACTACAGAATTCCTTAATACATTAAATGTTAGTGGATTGCCAAATCACTGTCTGGACCTCAAGATTGGAACTCCAATAATGCTGATTCGCAATCTAAATCAGTCTATTGGGTTATGCAATGGAACGAGGCTTATTATCAAGTAATTGAGACACAAGGTAATAGATGCAGAGATAATTACAGGAATAAATATAGGAGAACGTGTCTTCATACCACGCATTATAATGTCAACGGTTGATATAGAATGGCCATTTATACTAAAGAGAAGGCAATTCCCAATAAAAGTTGCATTTGCTATGACTATTAATAAAAGTCAAGGTCAAACGCTACAAAAAATAAGCCTCTATCTCCCTAAACCAGTATTCTCTCATGGCCAACTGTATGTAGCTATTTCCAGAGTCACAAGAAAATCTGGACTGAAAATATTACTAAAGAAAAATGATGGCATCCCTTTTGGCTATACAAGAAATGTTGTATACAATGAAGTGTTGAATGAAGTAAAAAGGCATTCCACAAACTAATAATAAAGGTAATTTATTTTCCTTTAGACCCTATAAAATATGTCATAATTATTCATATAATGCTTCTCATTATAAATGGATTATAATACTTTGTTCCTATTACTACAGGATCTCAAAATCATTCAATCATAAATGTCGTCCAAGAGATATCATCGCCTAGAAGAACTCCACTGTTTTTGTGATAGATGGCATATCAAAGTAAGGCTTGGCAGAGTCCTTGAAGATAGAGAGTATCATACAAGAAAGGGATCAGGAAGAATAAATAAACTTATTCTTATTGATGAAAAGGTAAAAAGTATTCTGCATAAATTTGTTATTACGATAAATATTTAATATAAAAACTAATTTAATTTCTGTTTTCTATTTTAAAATTACAGGGCGATCAAATTCTTCTGACATTATTTAATGATGAAATCCCAAAATTCGGTAACAACTTATGTGAGGGTAGCTGTTACACTATAAGAAATATTCGGGTTAAGCCAGCTCCAGATACATACAATGTTGTCAAGCATGATTATCAGCTTTCATTGGCAAGAGATTCCTCAATCGTACAAATTAACTGATGCATGTCCTGAAATTCCATTCATCAAGTATTACTTTGTTCCAATTGATACACTTCCATCTCTGCTAAACAAAGTCAAATTTCTTCCAGGTATTAACTTCAAATTTTAACTTTAAGTATAATATTTGATTATTTAAATTATTATTCATTGCATTATTTCTCATTATATAGATATCATCGGAATTATAGAAGATGTAACGGGCATATCTTATATAAGAAAACAAGATGGAACGGAACTAGCAAAACTAGATGTTACATTATATGATGAAAGGTATTTTTATTTACAACCTAAAAGTTTATTTAAAATCAACTATTTGATGAATATACTAATTTCTCATTTTCTCCTGTATTCTTGTAGTTTGAAAAAATTGAATCTAACGTTATGGGGAGATTTGGCATCGTACCACTTTTATTCTTTAACATCAAATGTTGGAAGAGTCCTCTTGACAACATCAATCGTAGTTAAGGAATACAATGGTAATTAATTAAACTTTCTTCTATTTATTCAAACATATGGTTTAACGCTAATATTAAAAGTAAGTGCAGAAAATATTTATCTAAGCACATCATTCGCTACCAGGATAATGATCAACCCAAATATTCCAGAGGCAAATTCTTTATTAAAGTGGTAAAATTATCATCTTTTCAAATTTAATAAATTAAATAATAAAATACATCATTCTAATGTGTTTGAAATTTTAAATATAGGAATGAAGGCCACAGTGGTGATTCATTGAATAACAGAATTTTATTGGAAGAATTAGTTTCAATAGTGGAGAATGGAGTAACTGAAGTAAGTTACTTATCATTCACATATTTTTTATTATTATTATTTTCATTTTGCATTTATATTTGTATTGTATGAAATATATTTATAAATTTTATACTGTCTATTTATAGATGAAATATGTTACAATCAAAGCTACCGTCGCAATGTTGCACATGGATAGACCATTATCGTTCGTATCTTGTAGTAGGTGTGATAAAAAAAATCGATCCACGTGTAAATAATGGTCAATGCAATCATTGCACTTTCCCCACGCGAACAAACAAAATAAGGTAAGTTATTAATAATGCACAAATTTCATGTAATATGTTAGATTTATAAATTAAATATATTCATTTAAACTTTATAATGTTTAACTTTTATAACTGTAGATACATTGTAACAATAACGGTAATGGATCACACTGGAAGTGCAACATTTTTGCTCCAAACATTTTTGCTCCAAGACAATGTTGTTAAGAAATTCCTGAATACATCAGAAGAAAATTTTGAAGAAAATGCAGCTAAGGTAATGACGCAATGTTTGTTTCTTTCTATTCCTTTTTAATATGCTAATATCATATACAATATCTCTAAATCTCATTTATCTAATTCTTTGTCTTGTAAATTTATTTTTATCACATTTCTCAAGATGATTGGTACACCCATTTTGCACCTCAAATCCATATAGCACTATGGCAGGAATACTTGTTCCATCTCAAGATAGGATCGAACATGACAAAGTCTACTTTGGATAGTGGAGTTCCAATTAAAAAAATAGAACTCATAAATGCAAATCTTGAGGGAAAGTTCTTACTATCAGAAATAGAACATTGTGAGCCTTTACACTTTTGTTTTAAAATATTTATTATTTGAAAATATTGCTTCATTTCACTAACTTATTTTCACTTATGTCAACAGCATTGAAGATGAAAGATATAATAAAAAATTCAGCCATTGGGACAAGTAATGCACCCGGTCAATTGGAAAGTAAAGAGACAACCTCAGTGACTAACGCTGAAACAAGTGGATGAATTGCACAATCTTCTAATTCTTCAAAAATTCTAATTATGAATTATTCACTTTTACGTTTGAAGCAGGATTCTTTATTTATTATTGTTCATAAACATACTTATTTCATAAACTTTTCGTTTAAAGATTCTTTCATATTACATTATCATGGCATGACAATTATTTGCAATTATACTTGTGCAACGGTGTCTATATGATGTTATCTATTTCAATTATATAATATCTTTTCTTTTACTTTAATTCTAAATAATTAAATTATGGATTCAAAATTTTCTTTTGATGTATTGATGAATTTCTTAACAAAATTTGCTTTAATATATATAATATATTCTCGCTTTTGGGCCCGGGCTAAGCACGGGCCTTTGTTGCTAGTTATATTATTATTAACATCTATTCGCTTGCTAGTTTATCTGAGATACTATATTTGGTGCTTAGGTATTGATGACCCAGTAGAGCTGGAGGGTGAGGCGGTCGCGGAGGTTCCACAGGATGGTGGACATTATGAGAGGAGCGCCGATGACATAGTCTGAGGATGTTGTGTGTGCGCCGGAGAGCCTTCATACCCCCTTTTAGACTATGTTTATTTTGATGTTTTGGATATGTATTTTGGGCCATGGATGTGCCATTGGCCAAGAAACCTTAACTTAAACTACTTGGGTAACTTTATGGAACTTAATGCACTCTTGATACTTGTTTCGCTCTGTTTTTTATGTGTTGTGTCTATCTCACTATCTGCGCAGATTGTATGTTTTGATGTTTCCGTGATTTAATTATGGTGACTAATCATCATTTATAACCTCACCGCAGACTTTGATCCACCCGGAATTAGAGCCACAAAGGTAATTGGATGGAAGATTTTAACTGACCTCGATTCTAGCGCTCTTAAGATCGGTTAGGATTCGACCTAATCTTGGGGGCATGACATAATGTGAGGACCATGGATCCATGGTCAGTATTGTGAGATTGAGGTGACTACCCATGAAGTCATCAGTGGTTCGGTGGCCCCTGTTAGATTCATTATGTATAAATATATGGATTTTTTGCAATATATTTTTTGATTTTATAATATTTTATTCAAATATATTTGATAAATATATTGGATTGAAATTTTATCATATCCTTACCAAATAGAGACATTTTATGAGCAATTCAAATTTAAAATAGATGGTCCAATTGTAGTTAAATATGAGAACTTTTTGTAATATTTTATTAAGTGTGCTATACTTGACAAATCTTTAGTGGCAAAAAAAAAAAAAATTAAAGTCCAAACTGAAAAACATAATATGTTTTTTATATTAGAAGGAAAATGACATTTTGGATTTTAGGAGTTGTCCCTTGTGATTTTCTAAATGTGTTAAAAAGTTAATTTTACTGTGTATGAGTCGGAAAAGTTCTCCTGTGAGTAGACTGCATGTGTAGTCTAGCATCTTTGATTAGTGCAGCCCCTTTAATACCCTGATTATCTCATGATCTTGCATATGGTCCAATTTTACGATCATTGAACCTTCACATACCATTGGATTAAATCTAAAAAAGATCCATGGTTAGTTACACCATTAAACTTTTAAAGAGCTTAAATTAAGGGCTAGATAATCTGGTGGGGCTGGTTTTTTGGGTCCCCCCTGTCTGTAAAGAGACCTTTCCATATGCCCTTTTCCATTTATAGACATGCATCTAAGTGGACTTCACAAGCTGGACTGCATATAATTGATATGTAGACTGCTTGTAGGAGAATTTTCTTCGTGAGTTAGAGCCTCATATCATACAAACTCAAACCATTAAGCCTAAGAAGCAGATAAACTATAGAAGATTTTGAGGACTGAGCATTATTTTCACAGAATAAGGAATTTCAAAGATCCTTTGATAAATTTGGTTCAAAATCCACAAAAAATTAAATGGGAATTCCATTTTTCATTGATTAATAAACTTGCCTACCTTCCAAGGGAAAACAAAAGGAATGCTAGTAAGTTACATTCCTCATTTAAACCCACCGCTCATGGTTGAGTGGTGTTGTCACCATAGTTTCACACAGATCGGACCTAGCGATTGGTCCCTATCTTCAAGTCTAAAGTACCATTCCTGAGCAGTAGTCCCCCCTGAAAAAAAAAAAGTAAGGAGAAAAGAAAATTCTCATTTAAAAGAATGTCAGACGTCTAAATGAAGAAAAATAAGGACCAAGAAAAAAAAAATGAACCAATTCTAACATAGTGGTGGGACAAACAGTCTTATTAACACTAGTGGAAGAACAAAAAATTTAGTGGCTCTGGTTATTTTATTTTTTAGATATTACAAAAAAAAAAGTTTAAAATTTGATTAAATGGATTTATGAAGAAAAATAATAAAGTTATGCTAAAGTTGTTCAAAATTTATTTTGACCAAACTGCCCTCATTGACGGTATCATCAAACACCTGAAACTCATCTTTTCTGTATTTCCTCTCTTGCAACATATCCTCTCACAAAAGTCTCATCTTCTTCCCCCATCCAAACACTCACCTACTTTTCTAACCAGCAACCCATTTGCCTAAGTCACTAACCCCTGATTTAACCAGACTTTTCTTCTTCTTCTTCTACCTTCACCCAACCCACTAGATGGCCAGCCTCATAGTCCCGTCCCACTCCCTCTCGCACCTGAAAGACTAGCATGTGCACGATCTGGAGAGGATACCATGGGGCTGGTGATCGTCGACAAGATGGTTTCTTACATGACCCTTTATACCGTGGATTCTATATGTCACGTAGATTTTGATGCCATTTAAATAGTGGTCAAAGGAGGTCGGATTTCACCACCACCCCTGGGGAAAGGGCTCTTTGAATTATGTCAAAATGCATGCATGTGAGATTAAGGGCACTAATTAGGTGATTATCACCTAATGGCCGTTGAGGCTCACTGGTCAAACTGTGGGGCCCATCATACCACTACATTCCAACATCTCCCACTTGAGCATAGAGTCCAAAACCAAGGTTTTATGTACTAAACCTGTGCATGATATGCAGAGGATACTATGGGGCTGGTGATCGCCGGCAAGATGGTTTCTTACATTATCCTTTTTCTGTGGATTTTCTATATTGTACGCAAATCTTGATGCCATTTAAATAGTGCTCAAACGAGGTCAGGTTTCACCATCACCACCAGGGAAAGGGCCCTTTGAATTTGAATTATGTAAAAATGTGTGCGATATTAAGGGCACTAATTTGGTGCTTATCACTAAATAGGCGTTGACCCTCTCTTTGGACAAACAACGTGGGGCCTATCATTCCCCCACATTCCAACATCTCCCACTTGACCATGGAGCCAAAACCATGTCAAGGTTTTACTCCCACTATTTGTGGATTTAAGCATTGACAATAAGTCTACATGTCATAAGGTTTTGCTCCGCGAGCATTCAAACTCCTTTTTATCATCGGAACACTTCTCCTCGCCAACTCTCATCTATCTCTTTCAAAAAGCACCTTCATCATCTTCTCCACCTCCGTTTCTCCCTCATCCCAATTTCTTCTCTTTCTTGTCTCTCTCCTCAGCATCATCTCCACCTGTATCACCTCTCTTCTCCTCACAAACCCGGCCTTCGATGGTTTTTAATGAATATTTTAGAGATTTTTGCAATGGAGGTTGACAATATCGTCAAAAGGTAAATTTCGTAAAAAAAAAAAAAAATGTATGAACAACTATCCCATTATGTTACAATTTTTCTGCATAAAATCGTTTAATTAAGGTTTAAGCTTAGTTCTTTTCATAAAAATCTCTTTATTATTGATTTATGTATTTATTTGTTTTTTTTTTTTTTTTGTTAAAATGGTGACTTGTTGAGAGCATAAAGGGCAACATTTGTCGTAGAAGTACAAGTAATGATGTTAGTGGTGATAATAGCAATTGTAGCAGTATAAGAGGTTATATCAATAAGCCCTGCAAGACAAACTATTTAATGTGGAAATGTCGAAATATAATCCAAAAATGTGCTTTCTTGCTTTGTGTTTTATTTGCAAATAAGTGGCCCCATCTCATGTCGTATAATGTGCACATGAACCCAGTCAAATATGTTCCAGAGATGTGTAGATCCTACTTTGCTATATTAATACGTTTTTACTGTTTGTCGATCCGCAACATCATAGGCTGCAGGAAGAATAGAAAGCTACGGGAAGACTTGGGCAGCCATGCTGGTTTAGCAATAAATATTGAGAAGAGCTCCTTATTTATTTCAAGCAGTAATGACGACACCAAAGATACAATTGCTGGTATTTTTTATATCAAGCCCAAAAATCTTCCTATAAACTACCTTGGCATGCCACTAAAACCTTCGAGACTAAGGTTGGACGTCTGTCAATCCCTGATAAGAAAACTGAGAAAAAAAAAAAGAATTGAGTGGTTTGGAAGTCCAAAATTCTCTTGTATGCTGGGAGGGCCAAATTGATAAAAATTTACTGTCTTCAATGCATGTCTTATGGTCTTTTTGTTGCTGAAGCTACACGACCTGCTAGATCAACACATAAGAAATGTTTTTTTGGGGAAACGTTCTGAGGAAAGAAAAAAGGAATAATATTTGGAAAAGAGCAGAGGGTGGGATAGGCTTCAGTTCTGCCAATGCCATTGTTGTTGAATCTGCTATAAGAGACGGGTGATACCTTACAAGAGGAATACAATTTGGGTGGAATGGGCACATAGCAAATATATAAGAAACAAATCTTTTTAGATAGCATGAAAATTACATGATCATTCAGTTCTAAAGGCCTTTTGATATAGATGCTCTCTTTATTTGCACTTAGCATCTAGGTCTGCGCCATGATTCAGGTGTTGACTAGGCCTGAAGAAAATTTGCATCCAATTATGGTTTACACTTTGGGGCAGTTTTGTGTGATGCACTTTCTGCAGAAAAGGAATGGAAGTCTTCGGATTTTCCATGGACTCGATTTTCCTACGCTATTACTCATTGAAATCCAGAAAGAGACTTTTGATGCGTGTGGGTGGCTCTGGAGAGAGGCCCAGTCGGGTCGAGGAGCTTTTCAGCAGAACCATGAAAATGAAAATTCGCAGAAAGTGAAATTTCAACACAAATGGCGTGGGTAAAATGCTCTTTTAAACAACTGAATGCTTTTGCATTATCCTATAAGCTCTTGCTGCAAGCTATCACCATCATTTCTCCGTGCCAAGTAATTCACCCTTCGCTCCTATTCCCCACCAAACAGAATCAGCAGGTCGGTTGGTTTCGACTTGAATCCTGATCACACCATAATCTTTGGCCAATGGTTGAAACCTGATCCACTGGGGGAAAAAAAAGGATATCTCAAGAAATTTATAACATGACCATGACTCTGAGCACCCTCATAGTCCAGCAATTGATACCCTTCATAAGTATAGTTTAAGGGGGATAAGCCCGAGACCATTTTGCCCATTTGCCCACCTTTATTGCATCCTCTCCCCAGTAGAATTACCTCCAAACCAATTTAACACCATCAGAACTGTCCTCACCATTGGTTTCTGGGGAGCTTGCCTCCATCTCAGATCCTTTAGATCTGAGATTTCACAGGCCTACCTGTCCAAATATATCCATAACCTCCCATCCACCCTGGCTTACCCCTCTGGGCTCTCACCCATAAAATCTTCAGGTGAGCATGCCCAGTAGATCCTGACTCAATTAATATGAGAAGGAAATTGCAAGAATGCAGCACACAGAATCATCGCAGCTGGAAAAGGAAGCATCTCAGTAAGATTTCTTTAATCATGGATGCTTCTGCATGTTGGTAGTAGAGAGTATTTCCCAATGAACTGTTACACAACAAAGATGTGTTCAAGAAAACTAAGAAAGAGATGAAGGCATATTGTACTTCTAAGACATACTGAAAATAAAATATGTTTGAACCGAATCCATATTTTAGTTCATTATATTTGAACTCGTTTAACAATGCATCTATTCTAAGAACATAAAAAAGAATGAAGAAATATAAAATTGATGTTTCATTTACAATGCTTCAAAAATATTACATCTAATGACTAAGTATCAACAGCACAGATAAAATGCTTCAAATGAAAGCCTTATCGTGCCCTGGATATGGCGATGTGGGGAATAGCATTCACATTTCCCTATGAGTATCTCTGTATTGAATCTGTGCACCAAAAAACAAAAGGATTTATGAATTAACCATGTGGGAGCCGTTGTTCTAAAAGATCATTTTCCTTCCTGATTGCATTTAGATCTGCTTCAAGCTTATCAATGTCAAAGCTGCGTGACGCCATGGTTGCAAGTTTTGCTTCCAGCTCTGTTGCTTCTCTTCTAACTCTGTCCGTAGCAAGAATCGTGTCAGAGATCTGTCCAAAGCTCTCATGCAGGCTTGTAAGTAGCCTATAAGCATGGCGCCTTGTGGGGTCATTTTTCGCATCCCTGCATAGAAGCTTGTTAGAGCCTCATACCTATTCTAAATTATCAGGAGGATTTATGGAACACTGATGATTAGGAACATATTTGGTGTATAAAACAATCCAATCTGAGAGTGGCCACAGGTCAGTGATTCTAACAATTAATCAACTCACTATGGTTGAAGCCTCAAAATCTTCAGCATTAAAAGATTCAACAAACTTTTATCAGCAACCCCAACCATTACGTATTTTCTGAACCATCAGTCAGTAGGCAACCAATAAAACAGTTGGATCTTCTGATTTTGGTTACTTTTGATGCATCTCCAACCACTTGTACAAACTGCATGCATCAGAATTTATATATAATCCTTCCCAGAGGTACAGCCTTTGACAGACAACATTGGTGTTGTGTTTCTTAGGCACTACCTCTTCCATAGAGCAGTCCAGGGTCAGAGCACACACTACGCCCCCTCCTAATATAATGGCATGCGAGCTAGCCAGTGTAGCCAGCATGACAAATAAGGCCACAACCTTTCCACCAAAAGTAAAAAAAAATTAGAACTTTGAAGGTATTATCTTTTCTTAGAACAAGCAACTAAGAAACTATGATTGTTGGTGGTAACCATTGTGTTCTTTTCTTTTTATTTTTACTTTTTTGAAATGGTAACAAAAGATTATTTTCCAGAAAAACACGTATGACTCGTGATTCGTTACTCTTATTAATTGTCATTCTCCCTCTGTTAAACTGACCATACAGTGTTGATGGCTCCCCATTATCAATAGCAACTATTGGATCAATGTGTACCAAAGCTTTCCCTCAATTTAATCTCTGCCAATCAATTAGCATCATCTGGATACATTATCTCATTCTCTTCTACTGGTTCTTCTTCTTCTGTACAAGATCCTCACTCAGAAGCATATTGGAACAAGCCGTACGTTAGGAGGTCTCTATTTCCTGGATTCCCTGAATCTTGCTATCAATCCTTCATTTGAAGCTTTAATCACCTATGTTAAACCCAATCAAACTCTGGCACTCTTGCTTCTTTCAATAAAATGAAGCTTTTACTTTCTAGTGGTAGTCTCGGCAATGTTTTAGGAACAAATATTTGACTGTATCGGTTGTAAACTTGGAAAGCGGCATGCCTTGTCATAATCAAAAGGACCACTTTTACTCATGCACCTTTTTTATTTAATCCACTTGACATTTGGGGGCTTGCTTTACTCTTTTACCATTCAAACCACCTACCGTCTTGGCAAAACAAACATCAAAGTCAGATTCTCGCATTCTCTCTCTATGGAAATTTGAAGAAAAAATAAAGAACAAGGGGTTGTGTATACCCCTGCTCCCAAAGAATTCTGAGAGTCAAGCAGCTAGGAAGCACGGACACCTCTCCAGGGCTGTCGTGTCCGTGTCCAACACATGCTCCGGACACACTCAGACACGCCAAAATGAGTATCCTATTTATTTTTTTATATTTTATATTCCGGACACACTGGTGACACGCTGCCCTCTTTTAATTGGAAAAAAAAATTAGAGTAAAAAAGAAAAGAAAAGGGGGCTGTTTGTAAAAAGTCATAACTTAAGAGGAAAATTCGTCCATCCCTGGCCCCTAATAGCATTCGTCCGTCCAGCCCTAATGAAAGAGGAAAAAAAAAAGATCCGGTCGTCAGATTAGGAAGAAGAAGAAGAAGAAAAGGAAAAAGGAAGAAAAAAAAAAAGAAAAGAAGAAGATCTGCTGCGCTGCTTGCTATTTTCGCTCGTGGTACTGCTTCTGCTCGTCATTTTAGTTCATCAGGTACGCTGTTTTTTTTTTTTTTTTTTTTTTTTTGCTGCTGCTCTCTTTTTCTTTCTCTGCTGCACTACTGCTTTTTTTTTTCTCTGCACTGCTTCTGTTGTTTGTTGCTGCTCTTTTTTTTTTTTTTCTCTGTTGCGCTGCTGCTTTTATCTCGTCTCTGCATTGATTACAAAGTTAAAATGATATTATCTTTTAGTATATGATTAGATATATTATTATTATTAAATATTAACATGTCCATGACGTGTTCGTGTCCTACTTTTTTTAGAAATGCTGTGTCGGCGTGTTCGTGTCGTGTCGTGTCCGTGCTTGTTAGTCAGGCAGTATGAAGGAAGTTTCTCCACCAGTAGAGATCAAGTCCTTGCTCTATGATTTTAAATACTTTTTTTTATCGGTATCGATAAGTTATATTAAAAGAGAAAGCCAGATACAAGAAGCCTACCAAACAAATCAAAGGGGGCAGGATGGTATAAAAAAATTATACCACGAAAAGGAAAAGGAAAAAACAAAGAAACATCACACAGTGAAAGCTACCAAATTAGAAGACCTATCCACCCCTTACTTAGCTAACGACTCAGCAAAACCATTTGCTGACCTCCCAACATGTTGAAACTTTACTTGAAACGAGGACGCTAAAGCTCTAATCTCATTAAGATAAAATTGAAATCTCTAAGGAATGGCAGCTGAAGATGACACCCACGAAATAGCATGGCGAGAATAGCTTTCCACCTCTAACCTCGAATGAAATGAGGAAGAGGCAAAAATTCGAACAACTTCTAGGACAGACAACACCTCTGCCTCATTAGACTCCATAGTCCCAATATGCTTGAAAAACATAACCAACACTAGGCCTCCACTATCGCGAAGCACCCCACCAATACCCGCTGGCCCAGGCTTTCCTTTAAGTGCCCCATCCACATTAAACTTCAAAACTCCTATAGTGGGAGGAACCCAATGCACCACCTTTTTCACCTTTTTTTTTTTTTTTTTGAATGGTTACTTTTCATTAAAAGCAATCAGTACAAGAGGACTATACTGAGAAGCTTACAAAAGAGAAAAGCAAAACTGCAAACACAAAACAAAGCAACACCAAAGACCTTTTTCACCTTCTTTATCCCACAATATAAGGAAGCCTCCCAGTTATGCAACACACCATCTACTCTTGAAGTGTAAAATTCCTTCTTGAAGGAGGCCTATTTTAAATACTTGATTCCAAATGAGCTTCCAAAAAAGTTGCCACCCATGAGGGACATCCAACATGCCATCGATTTAGTTCCCAATTCCTCACTTCCAAATTTAGGTGCCTACTGAATGAGCCCCACTGAGCAAGCGGAGTTGAGACGACACATTGAAGATCTCCAAAAGGGTTATATTCGAGAAAGCATGAGTCCTTGTGCAGTACCCGCCCTTCTAACACTCAAGAAAGATGGTTCTTAGTGAATGTGTGTAGACAACTGAGCAATCAACACGACCACCATCAAGTATCGATTCCTGATACCTCAGGTGGATGACGTGCATGTAATTATAGTCGGATCCTCAATCTTTTCAAAGATTGACCTTAGAAACGGATATCACCAAATCCGTATTTGCCCCGGCAATGAATTGAAGACTGCTTTTAAGATGAAGATTTCCCGTTTACCAAAAATAAATAAAAAAAGACGAAGATTTCCCATCACTTTTATGAGGGTAATGACATAACTTCTGCAACCATTCCTTGGCAAATTTGTCATTGTGTATTTTGAAGACATCTTGATTTTCAGCAAATCAAAGGAGGCACATCTTGATCATCTAAGGTATGGGATGTGTGCACTTTACAAAGAAATTTTTTACATTAATTTGAAGTGTACATTTTATAAGTCCCAAAAGTATTTTCTTGGGATTTGTTGTATTGGCCCAAGGTGTCAAAGCTGACCTGGACAAGACCAATGCAATCATTGATTGGCCTCTTCCCAAAAATATCCATGAAGTACGCAGTTTCCACAGGTTGGCCACTTCGGAGATTTATCAACAATTTCAGCACTATTATAACTCCTCTAACATATTGCATGAATGAAGGAGAGTTTAAGTGGACCATTGCAGCTACTCAAGCATTTGAATAGATCAAGTAGAAAATGACCGAGGCACCTATTTTAAAGCTTCTAGACTTTGACAAAGTCTACAAAGTCGGTTGTGATGCTTCGCTAGTATGTATTGGCGGAGTCTTAAGTCAAGATGGACACCCAATCACCTATTTTAGCGAAAAACTGAATGATGTTTGCAAAAAGTTTTCGCCCCATGATATGGAATTTTATGCAGTGGTACAAGTTGTTCGTCATTGGTGTCACTATCTAATCGATAAGGAATTTGTTTTGCACTCCAATATTAAGCTTTGCAGCATCTAAACTTACAAAATAAGATGAGCTGCAACCATGTCAAATGGAGCGCATATCTACAGGAATTTACATTTGTACTGTGCTGTCAGGCAAGAAAAATAAGGTAATTGATGCTTTAAGTCGCTGACCTCACCTTCTCGCAACAATTTCCATCATAATTCCAAGTTTTGAAGAAATTTGAAAAGAACCCCGGAAGATCGCGACTTTGGACGCATTAGAGATCTTCTCAATGGTGAGTTAACTAAACATCCAAAGTTAGAATACATGACGGCTACCTGTTTCGTAGAAATCCATTATGCTTACCATCTACCCATGTCCTATGATAACTACATCAAGGCATATGCAGTGGACATTTAGGGCATGATAAGACATTGACTATCGTCGAAGACTGCTTCTTTCGGCCTCGCCTAATAGCAGATATTGCAAGAATTTGTGAATTGTGCAGAGCATGCCAGCTTGTGAAAGGTCAAAAGAAGAATTTAGGATTGTATAAGCTCCTTCCTATTCCACATGAGCCTTGGCAAGATCTTAGCATGGTTTTTTTCTTGGGCTCACCGAAAACAACATAGAAAGTGGATTATATATTTGTTGTGGTGGATAGATTTTCCAAGATGCCTACTTTATCTCATGTTCTACAATGGCAAATGCAAAGAAGATTGCCACTCTTTTCTTCAAATAGATTGTTCATCTACATGGCCTTCCTAAGACTATAGTGTCTGACAAAGATACTAAGCTCATGAGCATCTTCTATAAGACTTTATTGCACATGATGCAGACTAAACTACAATTTTCAAGTGCCTACCATCCACAAATAGATGGCTAAATAGAGGTTGTCAACCGAAGTTTGAGAAATCTTCTTCGATGTCTCGTAAGAGAACACATCTTTACTTAGGATCTTATTTTGCCCATGGTGTAGTTTGCCTACAACAACTCCGTAAAAAGTAGTATAACAGGAAGATCACGATTCAAAATTGTCACAGGAATTAAGTGATGCAGTACGAAAGGTTAAAAGTGTCAACTAGGCCAATGGGCCTAGGTCAGTGGGTCTCAGCCCATGACAAATAAAGCCCAACTTGTGGGTCAAATCGAATCTCGTTTGTAATGATATGATTAGATGTTAATTAGATTAGGATTACTTTAATTTAGTTAATTGACTCAATCACTGTAAACATATATGTAAACATTATCTCTATATATTGAAAGATTGAGACCCTCAAAGGGATCATCGAATTCACAAAGTTATTTCTCTCTTCTTCCCTTGCTTGCTTTGACATGGTATCAGAGCACTGAGGAAACTCAACTCTATACAGAGTTTTTCTGTCGTAAAAAATTAGTGCTTCAGCTAATTTTATTCTTCAAGATCCAAGGTATTGTGGATTCTCCTAATCATCTTCCAAGATCTGGAAGCCATTCAGAGATCATATCTCCAGCCTGATCGTCTTTGATCATCCCTGATTGTCTCAGATCAGACGTGGCCTGCCTGAGATCATCATCAACAGTTCAGCGGAATCAGCCCATCTTGGTCGACTGGATATATACATGTTTATGAAGATTTTCTGGAGATTTATAGATCATCAGAGATAGGCCATCTACCATTATTTGTGGAAATTTTGTTTTGTCCATTTCTTTTCATCACAGCCGTACAAAATCTTAGATTTGGATTCGTTCTGCCTGAGACCACTTCCAGTAGTTGCAGAATTATGCTGCTTACCCATCTCCATCCTCAGATTTGTATACAGATCACTTGGTGGGCCCCACGTGCAGAACTACACACTGACGACAGGGTCGTCTGGGTTATGTTTGGACTATATTTGTGCACTGTTCATTCTCGGTCTTCTGGGAACAGTTCTAGACATTCGATCTGATTGGTGTGATCTGATCCATCATATTGTTTGTGATATGATTGGTTTGTGATCTGTTATCTGCTGTTCTTCATACTATCTGCCAAAACAAGCTCGCCTGGGTCAATTTTTTTTTTGAAAAATTGCATTTTTTTACGAGCTGTACTGTTGGAAAGGGAAATTGTGGATAAATTCTTTGCACTGTGTGTGCTCTGCTGCTGCTAAAACATCTTTGTTACCTCATCTGCTATCTTCTACTGCTGCTGTGTGCTGTTGTTAACAAAACAGGAACTTTTTTGTGCTATTTGCTGTTGGATAAATTCTGATCTGAGGGCTGTTTATCTTCTTTGATAGCTTTCTGAAATGGACAAACAAGAAATTAAATTGATCAAATTTAATGGAAAGAATTATACTTCCTGGTCCTATCAATTTCAAGTCTATCTTGAAGGAAAGGAAATGTGGGGACTTGTTTCAGGATGGGATCCGAGACCTAAAGAAGATGAAAAGAAAATACTCTCTTGGAATACTAAGGATGCCAAGATAAAAACCTGGATTCTTGGTTCTGTTGAACCACAATATATCCTGAACCTCAAACCGTACAAGACCTCCAAGGAGATGTGCGAATATCTGAAACAAGTGTATCACCAAGGGAACTCTGCTCGTCAATACCAACTTGAACTAGAGATTGCTCAGTATTCCCAAGGTACCTCTTCCATCCAGGACTATTATACAAGATTTCTCAATTTATGGGCGGAATATGATGAAATCAAATACCTCAATGTATCTGAGGCAGCCCTTTCTGAGATTCAAAGATTACAGGCAACTTCTCATAGAGATCAGTTCCTCATGAAATTGAGATTTGAATATGAGATTATTCATTCCAATCTAATGAGCAAAGTTCCATCTACATCCCTGACTAAGTGTCTTAATGAACTCTTGCGAGAGGAACAAAGTCAGCTCACTCAGCATGTTCTAAAGCAACAATCCTCAGGGAACTCTCCTGATGTCGCATATGCTACCACTGCCCATTACACCCCTGGCGTCTCTCACGGTCCGAGAGGGATCGCTCATCATACTACTACTGCTGCTAAAGGACACCCCTGCAAGAGATCTCAGCAAAATCCAATGCTTTGGCTGTAATAATTATGGACACTATGCTTCACAGTGTAAGACCAAGTTTTGTAATTACTGCAAATCAAATGGTCGTGTCATTAATGATTGCAAAAGGCGGCCACAAAATCGCACTCCACGAGCATATCATGCTAACACTGCAGATGCTACTACTTCCAGTGATAGTCCTTCAGCACCGGTCATGCCTTCGCCACCTCCTACCTCAACTACTGCTCCTCAGATCACCCCTGAACTCATTCAACAAATGATCATAAATGCCTTCTCTGCACTTGGCATTTCAGGTAACCACCAATCCTCTTCCTCTATATGGTTTATTGATTCTGGAGCATCCAATCACATGAGCTCCTCCACCACTCATCTCTCTAACCTACAACCATTCAATGGCAATTTGCAAGTCCATACTGCTAATGGTCAAAAGCTTCCAATTACAGCTACTGGTGATATCATTCATTCATTACCTCTCACCAATGTCTTGTTATCTCCTCATCTATCTACAATTCTTTTGTCTGTTGGCCAACTGATTGATGATAATTGTAATGTTTCGTTTTCTCGATCTGGTTGTGTTGTGCAGGATCAAGTGTCGGGGACGGTGATCGCGAAGGGGGCTATTTCCTCTTGTTCTGCCTTTTTATCAGAATAAACAGATTTCTGCTTTTTCTTGTCTTTTTTCTCAAAATATTTGGAGGCTCTGGCATAATAGATTAGGCCATCCTCATTCAAAATTGTTATCTTTGACATTGAACACTAGTGGTATTAATAAAAATAAAACATCTTCTAGTCATATTTCTGATGAGTGTTCTATTTGCAAACTTGGAAAAAGCAAAGTTCTTCCCTTTTCATCCACATCTACTATGGCTTCCAATTGCTTTGACATTATACATAGTGACGTATGGGGGATTACTCCTATAATCTCTCATACACATTTCAAATATTTTGTCACATTTATTGATGATCATAGTAGATTCACATGGGTTTATTTTTTGCACTCTAAATCTGAAGTCTTTGATGCTTTTCAAAATTTTATGGCGTACGTTGAAAATCAGTTTTCTACTCGCATAAAAGTTCTCTGATCTGATTCCGGAGGAGAATATATGTCCCATCAGTTTCAAACTTATTTGCAAAAACAAGGGATTTTATCGCAGCGATCGTGCCCTTACACTCCTCAACAGAACGGAGTTGCAGAACGAAAAAACAGACATCTCCTCGAAACTGTTCGTTCTCTTCTCCTAGAATCATTAGTTCCCGCAAGATTTTGGACTGAAGCTTTAGCCACTGCGGTTCACTTAATCAATCGCTTACCATCCCATCGCCTCAACAATCAAACACCATACTTTTGTCTCTTTCATAAAATTCCTACTTATACCCACATGCGCATTTTTGGATGTGTTTGTTTTGTTCATCTTCCTCCTACTGAACGTACCAAATTAACTGCTCAATCCGCCCAATGTGCCTTCCTTGGCTACGCATCTCACCAAAAGGGGTATATATGCTACGATCCTACTGTCAACGGCCTTCGCATTTCTCGAAATGTCACATTTTTTTAAAATCAACGTTTTTTCTCTACCCATTCCTCGAATTTACCTTCCTTTTCTCATCTACCAAGTTTTTATGACACACTCTCTTCTCCACTCATTGTTTAGGAACGTCGTCATCATAAGGATGTTCCACTACTGCCTCCTCCGGATCCCTCACCGGCACCTGATCTTGCCCCCCGCTTCATCACCTGATGCTTCATCTCCACTTCAACTTCGACGATCTACTCGTCTCTCCAAGCCTCCAGAAAAATATGGGTTCACTCACACATCCTTGCTTGCTACTCTCTCTTCTATTGTTATTCCTCCTTCTTACTCACAGGCGGTGAAGCATTGTTAAGTTTGGCACACGACCCATTAAGGGATCCAAGGCCCATCAGTCAATCCAGTCCAGCAAGATACATATCATGTGGATTTGGGATCTGATTTGGTCAATAGTGTATATAATTTAGTGATTGATTGCCTTCCTTTCTTAGATTAGTGATTGATGTAATTTAGTTAGTTTCCTTTGTAAAAGCCATGATTAAGGCATGTAATTCCTATATAATGATGGTGATTCTCTAAGAGAAGACACACAAAGAATACAGTAAACTTTCAGTCTCTCTCGTTTCAGTCTCTCTCATTTTCATTCTTGTGATTCAGAATTGTGAGAATGACATGGTATCAGAGCCTTGTTCAAGAAAACCTTTTTTTTTTATCTTGCATATCATCAAGGCAATCAAGATATAGAGAAATCCATCTCTATTGAAGAACGACAGATCAGAGATCTGTTTCACAGAATCCAGACACCGCGGCAGTGACCTATTCATGGTGGCCCACCTCTGATCATCACATCTTCCTCAGCAATGTTTACAGACATGGTCGCCTATTTTTCCTAAGTATATTGGAGATTTTTTCAGAATTTTTCAACACCTTCAGGTTGGTGATTTGCTCATTCTCGAGATTTTCCAGTTTTATTAAACTGTTTCCATCTAGACCGTCCAAAATCTTGGATCTGCGAGGGAATCAGTTCATTCTTTTTTCAGTAGAAGCCAAATTACAGTGCTTCTTCAGATCAGTGATCTGATACTTGTTCAGATCCATCAGTGGGGCCCACGTATCAGATCAGCAGCAAAAATTCTGGTCGTCTGGGGCATTTTTGTGGATTTTTTTTCTATTCTGAGTTGATTTATCTTACTGATTGTTCGGATCTTTGCCCCTGCATACAGCATAGTGTGTTATCTTCTTTAAGGCTTCTTCTCTTCTCTGTTACTATTACTGGATTTCTTTTTGCTGCCTGTTTCACTGTTTCTCTCAGTCTTGGCCAATCTCAATTGACGATGGAAAAGTCTGAGATTACCTTAATCCGGTTCACGGGAAAAAATTACCCCGCCTGGTCATTTCAGTTCCAAATTTATCTCGAGGCTAAGGAATTGTGGGGCTATATTTCTGGATCTGACCCTAAACCCACGAAAGATGAGAAGAAGATATCCGCCTGGCTTACTAAAGATGCAAAAATTAAAACATGGATACTGGGTTTCGTCGAACAACATCTGATAATGAACCTCAAACCTTACCCCACCTCTAAAGACATGTGGGGCTATCTGAAGCAGGTGTACCATCAAGATAACTCAGCACGTCAATTTCACCTTGAATGTGCGATTGCTGAATATGCACAAGGGACCTTGTCAATCCAAGACTACTATTCAAGATTCCGAACCCTATGGTCAGAATATGATAGTATTAAGTATGCAGATGTAGCTGCCGATGTTCTGATAGTGATTCACGATCTTCAGGCCTCTAGTCAGCGGGATCAATTTTTAATGAAATTACGCCCTGAGTATGAAAGTGTCCGATCAGCCTTGATGAATCGGACGCCTTTACCTTCCTTGAATGTCTGCCTGAATGAACTCTTACGCGAGGAACAGCGCATTTCAACCTCAGCCCATATAGCTCAACAAAAGGCTGAGACCTATTCCGTCGCGTTTTCAGCCACTAAGGCTTCTCAGCCTCCTCGCGACTTGAGCAAAACACAATGCTACAGTTGTCAAAAATTTGGACATCTTGCATCTCAATGCAAACAGAAAGTCTGTAGTTATTGTAAAAGGTCGGGACATATCATTTCTGAATGTCGCCGCCGGCCACAACGTCAGAATCCACCGCAGCAGACTCCCCAGCATCAGATTTCCCAGCATCCAGCTCCACAGTATCAGACTCTGCAGTATCAGCCTCCGCAGTCTCAGACTCCGCATGCTTATGTTGCTTCTTCAGATATGCCTGCTTCTACATCTGCACCCTCACAGTCTGGGTCCTCCTCTTCTCTTACTCCTGAATTGGTACAGCAAATGATTGTTAATGCCCTTTCTGCTTTCGGTCTCTCAGGTACCTCGCCACCCTCTTCTACTTGGTTTCTTGATTCTGGGGCATCTAATCATATGACATATTCCAGTAACCCTCTCTCAAATGTGACAAACTACAATGGTAATCTTCAAATCCAAACTGCTAATGGAGGCACTGTTCCCATTACTGCCCTCGGGGACATCCCTGGTCCAATCCCATTGAAAAATGTTTTCCTTTTCCCCAATTTAACTTCAAACCTATTGTCAGTTGGGCAACTTGTTGAAAATAATTGTAACATCTCTTTTTCTTCTTCTGGTTGTGTTGTACAGGACCAGATGTCAGGGAAGGAGATCGCGAGGGGACCTAAGTGTGGACGCTTGTTTCCGCTGAATTTTTCTAATCTTTCTAGAACTAGAATTGCCAATGATATGTTTTGTCTTTCTATTGGAGATAATTGCCAATTGTGGCATAAAAAACTCGGACACCCTAATTCCAAGGCTGTCCCTTATGTTAAATTCTGGTTTATTAAATAAATCTATTGGCTTATCTTCTTGTGTACCTTTTGATTGTGCTACTTGTAAATTGGGAAAAAGCAAAATTCTTCCTTTTCCTATTTCCACTTCACACAACACTCGATGTTTTGATTTGGTTCATAGCGATGTATGGGGAATTGCTCCAGCTCTTTCTCATGCTCACTACAAATATTTTGTGACTTTTATTGATGATTTCAGTCGGTTCACATGGGTTTACTTTCTGCATTCCAAATCTGATGTTTTTACAGTTTTTAAAATTTTTTTAGCTTATGTTTAACAAACTCACGATTGAAAAGAGTTTTGAATACTCTTGAGAATATATTATTCTGTGTGTTTTTCTATGGAGATTGTCCATCATTATATATAGGTATTTACATGCCTTTAATCAAGGCTCTAAGAAAGGAAAACAATCTAATAATATCAATCATTAACCTAAGTTAGGAAATCAACTAATTACAACCATTGCTATTCTAAGTTAAGAAAGCTACAGCTGTCTCAATATTGACCCAAATCAATTCCACGTGAGATATAGCATTTGACTACTGATGGGCTTTGGGCCTTGGGCCTGTTTAACACTTTGGGCCTTGGGCCTGTTTAACACCCCCCCTCAAATTGATGCGGGAGAATCAACAAGCATCAATTTGTGAACCAAGAACTGATGTCGAGGGCGCGGAAGACCTTTAGTAAGAATATCAGCAAGTTGAAGTTCAGTGGAGACATGAGGAAGGCTGATGACATCACGTTTAAACTCATCACGTATGAAGTGACAATCAACCTCGATATGTTTAGTGCGTTCATGAAAAATCGGATTTTCAGTAATCCGAATTGCACTTGTATTATCAGCATAGAGGGGGGTAGCGCCTTCTGCTGGAAAACCAATATCAGATAGCAGACCGCGTAGCCAAAGAATTTCGGAGCAGGCAGCAGACATGGCTCTGTACTCAGCCTCGGTAGAGGATTTGGAAACTGTTCCTTGTTTCTTGCATTTCCAAGAAATGAGACTATCACCTAAAAACATACACCATCCTGTCGTCGATCTGCGAGTATCCGGACAGCCAGCCCAATCAGCATCTGAATAAGCTTTGAGAGAAAGAGGATTGTTGGATGGAAAAAACAGCCCACGAGTCGGTGTGCGAATCAGATACCGAATGATGCGACGAACAGCCGCTAGATGAAGGTGACGAGGAGCAGTCATGAACTGACTCATCAGATTGACCGCATAAGAGATATCAGGACGAGTGATCGTCAGGTAGATCAAGCAACCAACTAACTGGCGATATGCAGTAGGATCGGAAAGAAGATCACCCTCTTCTCTGCTGAGTTTGACATTCATTTCGACTGGCGTATCTACTGGTGCAGAGGTAGTAAGGCCAGCTAAGTCAATGAGATCAACAATGTATTTGTGTTGATTTAGAACTATTCCTGTAGGCGATTGATGAACTTCAAGACCGAGGAAGTAGTGTAGAGGGCCGAGATCCTTCATGTGAAATGTCTCACTAAGAGAAGCTTGGAGCTCCTGAATCATTTTCGCATTAGGACCAGTAATGACGATGTCATCAACATAGACAAGTAGTACAGTGATCCCGGATGGAGCATGATGTAGAAACATAGAAGGATCATACGAGCTCGGATGAAAATCCAAGCGGAGAAGAGCAGCTTGAAATTTCTCAAACCATGCACGAGGAGCTTGCTTCAGACCATAGAGGGAGCGACGAAGTTTGGCAACCATACCCTTCTCGGAGGAGCATCCCTGAGGCAAGCGCATATAGACATCTTCTTTGAGATCACCATGTAGAAACGCATTCTTGACATCCATTTGATATAGAGGCCAAGACTGGGATGCAGCAACAGCAAGAATTGTGCGTACGGTAGTCATTTTGGCAACCGGAGCAAAAGTTTCATCATAATCAATGCCATATTCCTGCCGATTTCCAAGAGCAACCAGTCGCGCCTTATAGCGATCTAAAGTACCATCTGATTTGAGCTTGAGAGAAAAAACCCACTTACAGCCAATAGGTTTGACACCTAAAGGAAGCGGGACAACGTCCCACGTCTGATTTTGCTCTAATGCATCTAGTTCATCTTGCATAGCCTTATTCCAACATTGATCCTGCACAGCTTGAGAATAGGATTGGGGAACGGAAGAAGAAGATAAAGTGGCCATTAAAGAAGTATGTGAAAACCCATAACGAGCTGGTGGTACCGAAAGACGAGTGGAGCGACGCAATGAAGGATGTCCAGAGGTATCAAGTGCCGGGGGTGGATCAGATGCCGGAGGAAGATCAGGAGGGGGATCCCTGGTAGGCGCTTCTCTGTTCCTTCGATGATACACAAAATTTTGATTAAATCGAACAATTGATGGGTTGTCAGAAAAAACCAGGTAAAGACACAAAAGAAGATGAGGAGGAGGGAGAAGAATCAATATGTTTTTGAAAAAAATATTGTTGTTCAAAGAAAACGACATTCCTAGAGGTACGTAAGCGACGAATGTGAGGATCATAACAAAGGAACCCTTTCTGGAAGGGTGCATATCCTAAAAAAACACACTGGGCAGATTGTTTGGTTAGTTTTGTTCTCTCAGAAGGAGGCAAATGCACAAAACAAATGGAGCCAAAAACATGAAGATCATCATAGGATGGAGAGATCTTGTACAATCGGTAATATGGACTTTGATTCTCAATGGAAGTGGATGGCATACGATTAATTAGATGAGTCGCCGTAGCCAATGCCTCAACCCAGAAACGGGTAGGAACCGATGATTCAAGAAGAAGGGAACGAGTGACATCAAGGAGATGTCTATTTTTCCTTTCAGCAATTCCATTCTGCTGGGGAGTATAAGGACAAGTTTTTTGAGAAATAATGCCTTTTTGTTGCAAAAACCGTTGAAAATCTGAGGATACATATTCCCCGCCGGAATCAGATCGCAAGATTTTAATGCAAGTGGAAAATTGATTCTCAACATAAGCGAGAAAAATTTTAAAAACATTAAAAACATCAGGTTTTGAATGGAGAAAATATACCCATGTGAACCGACTAAAATCATCAATGAAAGTCACAAAATATTTATAGTTAGCATGGGAAAGGGCTGGAGCAATTCCCCATACATCACTATGAACTAAATCAAAACATTGAGTGGTGTGGGAAGTGGAGAGAGGAAACGGAAGAGTTTTGCTCTTTCCCATTTTACAAGTAGCACAATCAAAAGGCACACAAGTAGATAAACCAATAGATTTATTTAATAAACCAGAATTTAACATAAGGGATAAAGCCTTGGAATGAGGATGTCCCAGTCTATTATGCCACAAACGGCAATTATCTCTAAGAGAAAAACAAAACACATTATTGTCAAATTGAGTCCTAGAAAATTTAGAAAAATCCAGTGGAAACAAGCGTCCACACTTAGGTCCCCTCGCGATCTCCTTCCCTGACATCTGGTCCTGCACAACACAACCAGTAGAAGAAAACGAAATGTTACAATTATTTTCAACAAGCTGCCCGACTGACAAAAGATTTGAAGTTAAATTGGGACACAGATAAACATTTTTCAACGGAATGGGACCAGGAATGTCACCGACAGCAGTGATGGGAACCTGGTCCCCGTTAGCAGTTTGTATTTGAAGATGGCCATTGTATTTGTGCATATTTGAGAGTCGGGCACGGGAAGACGTCATATGATTAGATGCCCCGGAATCAAGGAACCAAGTAGATGATGGATGGGATGTACCTGATAGACCAAATGCAGAAAGAGCATTGACAATCATTTGTTGGACCAATTCAGGAGTGAGAGAAGAAGAGGGCCCAGGCTGTGAGGATGCAGATGTAGGAGCAGGCATATCCGAAGAAGCAACATAGGCATGTGGAGTCTGAGACTGTGGAGTCTGATACTGCGGAGATGGACGTTGCGGGCGGCGGCGACATTCAGAGATGATATGTCCCGACTTTTTACAGTAACGGCAGACCTTCTGTTTGCACTGAGATGCAAGATGTCCAAATTTTTGACAACTGTAGCATTGAGTTTTGCTCAAATCATGAGGCGGAGGCTGAGAAGCTTTGTTTGCCGAGAAAGCGACCGAATAGGTCTCAGTTTTTTGTTGAGCAATATGAGCCGAGGTCGTAAGGCGTTGTTCTTCGCGTAAGAGTTCATTCAAGCAAACATCCAATGAAGGTAGGGGTGTCCGATTCATCAGGGCCGAGCGGACACTTTCATATTCATTGCGCAGTTTCATCAAAAACTGATCGCGCTGACTAGAGGCCTGAAGGTCTTGGATCACTGTTAAAACATTGTCATCTACATCCGCATACTTAATACTATCATATTCTGACCACAGAGTACGAAATCCAGAATAGTAGTCTTGTACCGACATTGTCCCTTGAGCATACTCAGCAATCGCACATTCAAGATGAAACTAACGTGCAGAGTTAGTTTGGTGATATACTTTCTTCAGGTACCCCCACATGGCTTTCGAGGTAGAGTAAGGCTTGAGATTCATTATCAGATGAGGCTCGACAGATCCCAGAATCCAGGATTTGATTTTGGCATCTTTAGTATGCCAAGAGGAGATCTTCTTCTCATCCTCAGTGGGTTTAGGGTCAGTTCCAGAAACAAATCCCCACAATTCTTTAGCTTCGAGATATATTTGAAATTGGAAGGACCAGGCAGGATAATTTTGTCCAGTAAATTTAATCAAAGTAATCTCAGATTTTTCCATCTCAGTGTTAGATTGGAAAAAATTGGATTGAAACAGTAAGAGTAGTAATCAACTCAAGCAAATCTCAAGCAACAGGCAAGAACCAACCAGGCAGGAGGGAGAAAAAAATAAATCTGACCAAACAAACAGTAAAAACAGCCCACTGACGTCCTTGACTGGGGCTGTAGATGCTGTACGTGGGTCCCACAGGTGGATCTGACCACTGATCAGAAGTATGATCTGATAAGCTACAGTATTTTCGCACCTTCTGGAACAGATTTGAACCTATTCCGCTGAAAATCCAAGATTCTGGATGGTTTTGATGAAACTGTTGTGATATTTGGAAATAACACAAAAATGATCAGAAGAACTACCTGGAGGTGCTGAAAAATCCTGAAAAAATCCCCAACAACCTTAGAAATATCAGGCGACCATGAAGGGAGGATTTCGAAAGTTGATCTGATTGATCAAGGGTGGGCCACCAACTTGATGTCACCGATGCAGCAAGGAGAAGTCGCTGGAATTTTCTTGAAACAGAAGAGATCTGTTTGTTGCATGAGAGAGACTTGTTTCTCTATACCTCTAATCCCTTGATGCTATGGAAGGTGTCTAAGATCAAGACTGCCTTGAACGTAGCTTTGATACCATAACAAACTCACGATTGAAAAGAGTTTTGAATACTCTTGAGAATATATTATTCTGTGTGTTTTTCTATGGAGATTATCCATCATTATATATAGGTATTTACATGCCTTTAATCAAGGCTCTAAGAAAGGAAAACAATCTAATAATATCAATCATTAACCTAAGTTAGGAAATCAACTAATTACAACCATTGCTATTCTAAGTTAAGAAAGCTACAGCTGTCTCAATATTGACCCAAATCAATTCCACGTGAGATATAGCATTTGACTACTGATGGGCTTTGGGCCTTGGGCCTGTTTAACACTTTGGGCCTTGGGCCTGTTTAACAATGTTGAGAATCAATTTTCCACCTGCATCAAAATCCTGCGATCTGATTCGGGTGGGGAATATGTGTCTTCTGATTTTCAAAATTTTTTGCAAAACAAAGGCATTATTTCTCAAAGAACTTGTCCTTATACTCCACAACAGAATGGAGTTGCTGAAAGGAAAAATAGGCATTTGCTTGATGTCACTCGTTTTCTTCTTCTTGAATCATCAGTTCCTACCCGTTTTTGGGTTGAGGCACTAGCTACGGCAGCTCATCTTATAAATCGTCTGCCTTCAACCTCTCTTCAAAATCAGAGCCCATATTACCGATTGTACCAGACCTTTCCATCTTATGATGATCTTCATGTTTTCGGATCTGTTTGCTTTGTGCACTTGCCTCCTTCTGAGAGAACCAAACTAACCACACAATCTGCTCAATGTGTGTTTTTAGGCTATGCGCCCTTCCAGAAAGGGTTCCTCTGCTACGATCCTCACGTTCGTCGCTTGCGGACCTCTAGAAATGTCGTTTTTTTTTTTAACATCAGTATTTTTTTCAAAAACACATTGAATCTCCTCACTCCTCACCCTTGGTGTCTTTACCTGGTTTTTCGGACAACACTTCAGTTGTTCGCTTTAATCCTAACTTTGTGTATCACAGACGGAACAAAGACGCGCCTCCCAGGGACCCCCCTCCTGATCTTCCTCCAGCATCCGGTTCACCCCCGGCTTTTGATCCATCTGGACATCATTCCTTGCGTCGCTCCTCTCGCATTTCAGTACCACCTGACCGCTATGGGTTCTCCCACACTTCCTTAATGGCCACTTTGTCCTCTTCTTCCATTCCCCAATCCTATTCTCAGGCTGTGCAGGACAAATGTTGGAACCAGGCTATGCAAGATGAATTGGATGCTTTGGAGAAAAATCATACTTGGGATATTGTCTCCTCTCCTGTGGGTGTAAAACCAATTGGCTGCAAGTGGATTTTTTCTCTCAAGTTGAAATCAGATGGCACTCTAGATCGATACAAGGCGCGCCTTGTTGCTCTCGGAAATCGGCAGGAATATGGCATTGATTATGATGAAACCTTTGCTCCCATCGCTAAGTTGACCACCGTACGCATAATTCTTGCTGTTGCTGCATCTCAGTCTTGGCCTCTCTATCAAATGGACGTAAAAAATGCGTTCCTTCATGGTGATCTCAAAGAAGATGTTTATATGCGTCTGCCTCCGGGGTACTCATCTGGTAAGGGTATGGTTGCTAAGCTCCGTAGCTCCCTCTATGGTCTGAAGCAAGCGCCTCGCATATTCTTACATCATGCTCCGTCAGGGATTACTGTCCTTCTGGTCTACGTTGATGACGTTGTCATTACTGGTCCTAATGCACAAATGATTCAGGCACTTCAAGCTTCTCTTCATCAGATTTTTCAAATGAAGGATCTGGGCCCCTTACACTATTTCCTTGGCCTTGAAGTTCATCAATCGCCTAAAGGTGTAGTTCTCAATCAGCACAAATATACTGTTGATCTTATTGACTTGGCTGGGCTTACTTCTTCAGCTCCTGTTGATACGCCGATCGAGCTCAATGTTAAACTCAGAAAAGAAGAGGGTGACCTTCTTCAGGATCCCACCGCATATCGCCAGTTGGTGGGTAGCTTGATCTACCTCACGATCACGCGTCCTGATATCTCATTTGCGGTCAATCTCATGAGTCAGTTCATGACTACTCCTCGTCATCTTCATCTTACTGCTGTTCGTCGCATCATTCGGTATCTTATTCGCACACCGACTCGTGGGTTGTTTTTTCCCTCAGACAATCCTCTTTCTCTCAGAGCTTATTCAGATGCTGATTGGGCCGGTTGTCCGGATACTCGCAGATCAACTACAGGATGGTGCATGTTCTTGGGTGATAGTTTGATTTCCTGGAAATGCAAGAAACATGACAAAGTTTCAAAATCTTCTACCGAGGCTGAGTACCGAGCTATGTCTGCTGCATGCTCCGAAATACTTTGGCTCCGAGGTCTGCTATCTGACATTGGATTTCCTGCAGAAGGAGCTACCCCCCTCTATGCAGATAATACAAGTGCAATTCGGATTACAGAAAATCCGATTTTTCATGAACGTACTAAACACATCGAGGTTGATTGTCACTTCATCCGTGATGAGTTTAAGCGTGATGTCATTAGCCTTCCCCATGTCTCCACTGAGTTTCAACTTGCTGACATTCTTACTAAGGGTCTTCCCAGACCACGCCATCAATTCTTGGTTGGCAAATTAATGCTCGTTGATTCTCCCGCATCAATTTGAGGGGGGGTGTTAAGTTTGGCCCACGACCCATTAAGGGATCCAAGGCCCATCAGTCAATCCAGTCCAGCAAGATACATATCACGTGGATTTGGGATCTGATTTGGTCAATAGTGTATATAATTTAGTGATTGATTGCCTTCCTTTCTTAGATTAGTGATTGATGTAATTTAGTTAGTTTCCTTTGTAAAAGCCTTGATTAAGGCATGTAATTCCTATATAATGATGGTGATTCTCTAAGAGAAGACACACAAAGAATACAGTAAACTTTCAGTCTCTCTCGTTTCAGTCTCTCTCATTTTCATTCTTGTGATTCAGAATTGTGAGAATGACAAGCATGACTGTTGGAAAAAGGCTATGCACGAAGAATTAGCTGCACTGCAGGAGAATCATACTTGGGATATTGTTCCATGTCCCTCCTCTGCAAAACCTATTGGCTGCAAATTGGTTTTTTCAGTCAAACTTAAGTCTGATGGCTCGTTGGATCGCTATAAAGCAAGGTTAGTCGCACTGGGCAACCGACAGGAATATGGCATCGACTATGAAGAAACATTCGCTCCAGTTGCAAAAATGACAACAATCCGTACTGTTCTTGCCATTGCTGCTTCTCACTCATGGCCTCTTTACCAATTTGATGTCAAGAATGCCTTCCTTCATGGTGATCTCAAGGAAGAAGTCTATATGCGACTTCCCCAAGGCATTACGGGTGTCTCGGCAGGAGACTGTACGCACTTAAGACGCTCTCTATATGGTCTTAAGCAAGCTCCGTGCGCTTGGTTTGAGAAATTTAGGGATACTCTCCTTCATCTACAGTTCTCTCAAAGTGCCTCTGATCCTTCTATGTACCTTCATCGTTCCTCAAATGGGATTACTGTCCTCTTAGTGTACGTGGATGATATCATCATATCTGGGACCAATTCTGGCATGATCACCCATCTACAGCCATCCTTACATGAATCTTTTCATATGAAAGACTTAGAGTCACTCACATATTTTTTAGGCCTCGAGGTTCATCAGTCAGAAAAAGGTCTCATCCTAGATCAACACAAATATGCTATGGATCTGATTGAGACGACTGGCCTTCAAAACTCTACTCCTGTAGATACACTTGTTGAGGCCAATCTTCAACTCGCACACGATACGGGTGATCTTCTTCCTGATGCCACAATGTATCGCCGTTTAGTCGGCAACTTGATCTACTTGACTATCACTCGGCCCGATATCTCATATGCGGTGAATCTGGTTAGTCAGTTCATGACACAACCACGACATCTCCACCTTGTTGCTGTTCGGCTCTTCGCTATGTTCTTCATACACCATCTCGTGGCGTTTTCTTTCCTGTGGGCAATTCAAGTTCTCTCATCGCTTACTCAGATTCTGATTGGGCTGGTTGTCCTGATAGTCGACGGTCTACCACGGGTTGGTGCATGTTCTTAGGGGACTCGTTGATCTCATGGAAGTGTAAGAAACAAGATAAAGTCTCCAAATCATCCACAGAAGCAGGATATCGTGCTATGTCGGCTGCCACCTCTGAAATTGTCTGGCTTCGGGGTCTTCTTTCTGAGCTTGGATTTTCACAATCTGGCCCTACACCTCTCTATGCGGACAATACCAGTGCCATACGGATTACTGAAAATCCTGTCTTCCATGAACGCACAAAACATATTGAAGTGGCTTGTCATTACATTCGTGATGAATTTGTGCGTGAAGCAATTACTCTTCCTCATGTTCCTACCGGGCTTCAAATTGCATACATATTTACCAAGGGACTTCCTCGGCCACGACACCAATTCTTAGTTGGCAAATTGATGCTCGTGGATTCACTCGCATCAATTTGAGGGGGGGGTGTCAACTAGGCCAATGGGCCTAGGTCAGTGGGTCTCAGCCCATGACAAATAAAGCCGAACTTGTGGGTCAAATCAAATCTCGTTTGTAATGATATGATTAGATGTTAATTAGATTAGGATTACTTTAATTTAGTTAATTGACTCAATCACTGTAAACATTATCTCTATATATTGAAAGATTGAGACCCTCAAAGGGATCATCGAATTCACAAAGTTATTTCTCTTCTTCCCTTGCTTGCTTTGACAAAAAGGGCCCAGGCCCACATGATGGACCCAACCATCCAACCCAGCCTTTTGGGTTCAGCCCACATGCCCTAATCGGCTGAGAAAGCTACTGTGGCATTCCAATTATATATTAATTCTAATCAGGGAATGATTTCTTGTTTTGTTATTTGATGAGAATTAACTGTTCTCTATTTATAATGTAATAAAGCTACTAAAACAGTAAACTATTTAACATTGAAAAATAGTTTACTGTTTTAGTAGCTTTATTACATTATAAATAGAGAACAGTTAATTCTCATCAAATAACAAAACAAGAAATCATTCCCTGATTAGAATTAATATATAATTGGAATGCCACAGTAGCTTTCTCAGCCGATTAGGGCATGTGGGCTGAACCCAAAAGGCTGGGTTGGATGGTTGGGTCCATCACGTGGGCCTGGGCCCTTTTAACCTTCCGTATTGCATCATTAAGCCACGTGTTCCTATTGATTTGAGTCCTTCACCCATTAAAGCCAGGCCTAGTCAAGAAGTTGAAAACTTTGCACAGCACATGAAGGATGTTCATGATGAGATTCGCAAACAAACTACCAAAAGAAATGGGAATTATAAACAACATGCAAATGCTCGAAGACGCCATGTCAAATTCAATGAAGGAGATCGAATGAAGCCTTAAAGGTTTCCAACAAGTACTTACAAGAAGCTACAACCAAGAAGCGCAGGTCCATTCAAGATTCTAAAGAAAATAAGCTCCAATGCTTATGTCCTAGATCTTCATAAGAGATGAATATCAGCTCCACATTCAATGTCAAAGATCTCACAATTTATCATAGGCATTATCAGGATGAATCATTTAAAGAACAAGATATCAAGCTTCATCTTTGATGATCAGCTGGTGTCAACAAGGAATGGTGAATATCAAAGATTTTTAGTCAAGTGGAAAGGAAGGCCTCACTCTGATACTACATGGATCAATGCAACAAACTTTCGGCGGCTCAATCCATATTTATATGAGATACCAAGCAATTAACTCGCCAGAGTCAAGTTTGTCCAAGCTGGGGAGAGTTGATGCAAGCCAAATTAATCGGCCCCACCCAAATTCTATGCTCGAAGACCTAAGTTCAACAAGGCCCAATAAAGAGGAAAATCTCCCAAAACATATCCAGCAACACCTTCCTATTTTGCAAGTTTCTAGAGGATTTCTTAGATAATTCCTTGATTTTTAGTAATTGCTAAGATTTAGAAGTAATTAGAAAGTTTCTCTTTTGCTGAAGATTTGTTTTCTTATTAGAGCATAGCTAGTCTATATAAAGAGAAGTAATGCTCCCTCAATGGTACATTACAAATTGAATATAATTGAGCCTCTTCTCTCTCTTGAGTTGATTAATGTCTTTTGTGTAAGACCTATACGAACTATCCTAGCCTTAGGCTTGGAGAATAGTCCTTGGCTATTCTTCCTTACCCACGCCGCGTCACCTCTGTTTAAGCAGACCTTTGATTTTCCATAGGAAAACAAACCAATTGAGAAATTCCCCGATTTGGCAGAAAATTCCCCATTTTATTATCTGATCCCAAATTTGTTGATCTATCCCATATACTGGAAAATGGGTTGATTGTATTAGACTTACGAGAACCTGAAGAGTACTACAAAAGATTGGACCCAAATATTTACACCACTCTACTCCACCTATCAGCAAAACAAACCCTATGATTAGATGCAATGGTGAAAAGAGACAGGAAACTTTTCATCTTCCCAATAAAAATCAGTGGAGAACTATGGGATTATTAATGGAATAAAGAAAGTGGCGCTCCCTTACTGTAGACATTTCCTTCTAAAAACCCAATTGATCTTGGAGAAACTACACAAACCAAACCCATTGTTACAAAGTTGTAATTTGGACTGCACATTGTCCTTTACTATCCAGTGCCTCCATTACCAACTCTCCACAATCACTTTCCAAGTACATTATAATTCAACTTTTTGATAAATTGGATGACAAAACCACCACCTTCAATTGCTAATACCACTTTCCAAGCATGGATCTCGATTTTGCGAAGGTAGGTAGATTATTAACTGTTGGAAAAAATGGATTGAGCCTGTTTATTTTGGTCTAGTTTGAGCCAAAATAAAAGTGGGCCCCACTCATAATTTTAGGTGGGACTTCATGGAATGTGATCTAATCCATGAGTAGATTAAGATTATATATTGGGTTGCTCAAATCCATTGAGTGAATGAGAAATTGACTTCAAACATCACTACTTGAACATGGTAACATAAGCTTGTGGAAAAGCTTGAATCCCACATTGCTTGGGAACAAAACTTTGTTTGGATATATATGTAATTACCTTGGTAGTATAGGGATATTTATGTAATTACCTTGGTAGTATTTGGTTGGGCCCTAAGGGGCACCCCACTTTTGTGGAGGGAGGACCTAGCCCAAGGTGGGTTCACCACCACGTGAGCACGCGCAAGTCAGGTCGGGTTCGGCCCACTACATATATATTTTTTGGTGAAATTTTATTTAACAATTTTTCCCAACGGGTGTGGCTGAACAGGTGTGTTGTCCAAAGAAATGTTACCAACACCCTTTCTTTTTGCCAAAAGACGTTTCCAAAGGGTGGTCTATCCGTTCACCATGAATAGCCATAGCCAAAACAGATGCTCCCCATGAATGAACAGTCTTGAAGCATTCTATTTAAACCCAATTCGTCCCCTGCTTTGGTTATGCAGTTTTTTTTGCACTTTCAATCACTGCATTGCATTGCATCCGTGTCGTCAGTCAGAGTCGAGAGAGAGTTTCACACTCTGGTTCACTATGCACCTAGACCGTAGTGCTGCTTCTGGACTGTGTGATCACTGTATCCTGGGAGACAGACGTTCAAAATCGTGAGCACCGTAGCAAGGGTGAATCTGTCTTAAGGACATAGCGTCGAACGCTAGCCTTGATCAAACTCCGTTCTGCAGTTTGCGTTCTGACTACATTATAAGTTTATATATATTTTTTTTTCAATTCTAGATTTATAGTTGTGAACAGAATCACAAAATTTTTTATATACCTTGCCAACAAACTTAAGATAGACTCTGTTATATTTTGCTGATTCTAATTTTAATGTCTTTCGGGAAAAAAAAAACAGTTCACAACTTCATTTTATTCTTACATACTTTGAACCTCGTTCAATTCACTTCTGCTTTGTATTATGCTTTACAATTTTTTTAATAGATTTCGGTTCTGTTAAACAGAAATGGGTATTGAGAAAACTACTCCTGGGATAACATCAGTCATTACCCATGCCCTTGTTATGGTGAACCATGGGGAAAAACCCGAGAAATTCAATGGTACTGAGTTTAAGAGAAGGCAACAGAAAATGTTGTTCTATCTCACAACCTTGAATTTGGCTCGGTTCCTCCATGAAGATGCTCCTGCTCTAAAAGAGGATGAAACTGATAAGCAAGTGGTTGTTGCTGTGAATGCTTGGAAGCATGCCGATTTCCTCTGTCGGAACTACATCCTAAATGGACTAGACAACACATTGTACAATGTGTATTGTTCACTAAAGACTGCAAAGGAATTGTGGGATTCACTTGACAAAAAGTACAAGACAGAAGATGCCGGAATGAAGAAATTCATTATTGGCAGATTCTTTGACTACAAGATGGTGGATTCCAAAACAATCATCAGTCAGGTTCAGGATCTTCAGGTTATCCATCATGAAATTCATGCAAAAGGGATGTCTCTAAGTGAATCCTTTCAAGTGGCTGCAATCATTGAAAAATTGCCGCCATTATGGAAGGATTTCAAGAACTACTTGAAGCATAAGTGCAAGGAGATTAAACTTGAAGACTTGATTGTCAGATTGAGGATAGAGGAAGACAATCAAGCATCTGAGAAGAGAATAGGGAAAACCTTCACAGAAGCAAAGGCCAATGTAGTGGAACATGGGCAGAATCCCAAAAAGAGGAACTTTGGTAACGGTCCGAAATAGGGTCCCAATGACAACAAGAAATTCAAGGGGAAATGCTATGTGCGACAAACCAGGCCATCATGCAAAGGACTGTCATAAGCGCAAGGACCAAGGGAATACGTGCAAGAAACCAGCCCAAGCCAATATGACAGAATTAGACAACCTCTCTAATGATGTTTCAAATCTACCTGCTGTGGTCTCCGAAGTCAATCTGGTTGGTAACACCAAGGAATGGTGGGTGGACACCGGGGCTACTCGCCATGTTTTGTTCAAACAAAGAGATGTTCTCGACTGTGACTGACAACACTGATGCAATGCAATACAATGATTGAAAGTGCATAAATAACTGAATGACCAAAGCAGGGGGCGAATTGGGTTTAAATAGAATGCTTTAGGACTGTTAATTCATGGGGTGCATTTGTTCTGTCCATGACTATTCATAGTGAACAGACAGAACACCCTTTGGAAACATCTTTTGGCAAAATGAAAGAAAGGGTATCGGTAACATTTCTTTGGACACACCTGTTCAGCCACACTCATTGGACACACCCTTTGGAAAAAATATTAAATAAAATTTCTCCAAAAAATATATATGTAGAGGGGCGAACCCGGCCTGGGCGTGTGGCCCGAGCCCGAGCCCAGTTCGGTTCGTGCGGGGCGGGGTGCGCTCGCATGTGGTGGTGAACCCACCTTGGTCTAGGTCCTCCCTCCTCCACAAAAGTGGGGTGCCCCTTGGGGCCCAACCTATACTACCAAGGTAATTACATATATATCCAAAAAAAGTTATGTTCCCAAGCAAAGTGGGACTCAAGCTTTTCCACAAGCTTGTGTTACCACCTTCAGGCAGTGATGTTTGGAGTCAATTTCTCATTTACTCAATGGATTTGAGCAACCTAATATATAATCTTAATCTACTAATGGAGTAGATCACATTCCCATGTAGTCCCACCTAAAATAATAAGTGGGGCCCACTTTTATTTTGGCTCAAACTAGACCAAAATAAACATGCTCAATCCATTTTTTTTTCCAACATTAACAAACAAAGAAACAGACTCCCTCAAATAGAAAGAAACCATTGAGAACTGGTACGAGATTTTTTATTTTTTATCGGTAATGGACTTTATTAAAAAGAACCAAACAACCCGAATGATTGAATACAAAGGTATAAATGCATTATACCAAGAGGAAAACGAAAGAAAATAAACTCAAGGAAGCTACAAAGTGAAAGCAACAAAACGAGAAGATCTATCACCCTCTTGCTTGGCCAATGAATTTGCTAAGCCCATCACCCTCCCGACGAATATGCTTGAATTCCATAGAAATCAAAGACGATAGGACCTTAATCTCATTAAGAAAAAACTGAAACCTCTAGAGGGGTAAAGCAATGAAAGACACCAAAGAAATTGGATTCTTAAAAGTCACTTTCCACAACCAACTTGGATCAGAAAGAAGTGACAAAGATGAGCGGCGCCTCTACAATGGCAATGACCTCTGCTTCATTAGATTCCATACAACCTGACACCTTTAGAGAACAAAGCCACCACAACACCACCACTATTACGAAGCACCCCTCTAACACCTACAGGCCCAGGTATGCGCCTAGCCGCCCCATCCACATTGAACTTTAACACTCCATTGGAGGAACCCATAAAATCTCTCTAGCCACCTTAAAAGGTGAACTACGTAAAGATGCCTCCCAATTGTGAAGGATCCCCTCTGCTCTCAAGCCATCAAACTCGCTCCCTGCATAAACACACTTTGTTATCCTTAATAACACCAAGTGAGCAACCTCCGCTACATCCATAGAAGACCCTATGCAACCCAAAACAAAATAAACACAAGGCCTAACAAATTGCAATACGAAGACAGCCATTTCCACAGCAACCGCTCCAAACATCAACAATCTTTCTCTAACCTATCTCCAAACAACCCATGTGTGATGTGTGAATCAGTTTCGCTAGAATCAGTTTCGCTATAGGAACCTGAAGGTCGAAGGTTAGAGGGAGGAGGGAGATAATATCAAGGGGAATAGATACTAGATAGTAGCAAGTATTAGATAAGCCAAATCCAACTTCAACTGATTTCCATTACAAATTCCAGGATTAAATGTCCAAAGTGTGATTTGCTATATCTGGCTGCATTTGTATACTTCAAAAGAAAACGGTTATGTAGGCCCCATAATACTGATGCTTTATTCCAAAAACTAGGACAATCTATTCATTAGATGTACATGACAAGATGTGTGAAAAGAATGATAGTTGTGGAAATTCCAGGATGCCTTTGATGGACGATCCTTTCTCTCTTTTATAAACATATTTAGCCTTAATCAAGGCAAATCAAACTAATTACAATCTATCTGTTATGGAAAGTAAGCTGTACAATTGATTTGATTCTATCCTAACTAATCCCACGATATGTGTAGATAAGTTACAATGAATGGATAAGTTACAATGAATGGGCCTGGGCCTAGTGGGCTTTATGTTACAAGTGTTAACACCCCCCCTCAAATTGATGATGGTCAAACAACAGCAATTTGCGAATCAAGAACTCATGGCGTGGCCGAGGCAATCCTTTTGTGAAAATGTCCGCAAGTTGGAGTTGACTGGAAACATGGGGTAAAGTAATGATCTTGCGGTCATAAGCATCTCGAATAAAGTGACAATCCACCTCAATATGTTTTGTCCGTTCATGAAAGACTGGATTCTCAGTGATACGGATGGAACTAGTATTGTCTGCATGAAGTGGAGTAGCGGAAGTCTGAGGAAACCCCAGATCTGCAAGTAAGCCACGAAGCCAAAGGATCTCAGAACAGGCAGATGACATAGCACGATATTCGGATTCAGTGGAAGACCGGGAGACCCTTTCCTGCTTTTTGCATTTCCAAGAGATGAGTGATTCACCCAAATACATACACCAGCCTGTAGTAGATCGGCGAGTATCCGGGCATCCGGCCCAGTCGGCATCAGAATAAGCATTTAGGGTGAGTGGGGTGCCAACCGGAAAAACCAATCCTCGTGTCAGAGAACCAAGAATGTACCGAATAATCCGTTTGACAGCAACCAGATGATGATGGCGTGGGGCTTGCATGAATTGACTAACAACATTCACAGCATATGAGATGTCAGGCCGAGTGATAGTCAAGTAGACGAGACTCCCAACTAAACGTCTGTAGGAGGTGGGATCGGAAAGGAGGTCCCCATCATCTTTTCGTAGTTTTACATTGACCTCTAATGGAGTGTCCACAGGAGTTGCATCCTTTTGGCCGGCAAGATCAATAAGATCAGTAGCATACTTATGCTGATGTAAAAACAATCCCTTCCTAGACTGTTGAACCTCAAGACCCAAGAAATATGTTAAAGGACCCATGTCTTTCATATGGAATGCAGTTTGAAGCGAGGACTGAAGACTATGGATCATTTTACTGTGAGTGCCTGTGATGATGATATCATCCACATATACTAGGAGAATAGTGGTAGCTTGAGCAGTGTTATTGAGGAACAAGGAAGGATCATAGGGACTTTGAGCAAATCCAAGATGAAGCAGAGTAGACCGAAATTTTTCAAACCAAGCTCTGGGCGCTTGTTTGAGTCCATACAGTGAGCGACGGAGCCGGGCCACCTCATGAGTAGAGGTAGTAGCATATCCTGGAGGAAGGCGCATGTAAACTTCCTCTTTAAGATCTCCGTGGAGGAAGGCATTCTTCACATCCATCTGATAAAGAGGCCATGAACGAGATGCTGCTATAGCAAGAATAGTACGCACTGTTGTCATCTTGGCCACCGGAGCAAATGTCTCATCATAGTCAATACCATACTCTTGACGGTTGCCAAGTGCCACTAACCGAGCTTTATAACGAGCAAGAGTACCATCAGAATGTAGCTTGATAGAGTACACCCATTTACAGCCAATGGGTTTGATGGATGGAGGACAGGGAACGACATCCCATGTGTGATTCATTTTAAGTGCGTCAAGTTCTTCCTGCATAGCCTGCCGCCAACACTCATGTTCCACTGCTTGAGAAAAATGATGAGGAATGTGAACAGAAGACAAAGTAGCAAGTAAGGATGTATGGGTAAAACCAAAACCGATCAGGGGGGCGGGAAGTTCTAGAGGAGCGACGAACAGGAACTGAGTGAGGAATGTCTGGAGCAGGAGCTGGGTCAAGTATCGAGGAAGCTGACAATCAGGAGTGTCAGTTGCAATCGTATTTCCCCGCCGACGTCTTTCATACACAAGGATAGGCTTGGTAGTGTCCAAGGAAGGAACATGATCATCACAGAAGTCAGGAACACGAGAAAGCACAGTAGGATTTTCATGATCTAAATGATGCTGAAAAAAATATTGATGTTCGAAAAACACAACATTACGAGATGTCCTGATACGTTTGACTTTCGGATCATAGCAGAGAAATCCTTTTTGGTCAGTCGCATAGCCTAGAAAAGCACACTGAGATGATTGAGCAGATAGTTTTGTTCGTTCAACTGGGGGAAGAAGAACAAAACATACACACCCAAACGTATGGAGATGAGAATAAGTAGGATGCTTGTGGAATAAACGAAAATAAGGTGTGTTATTTTCTATACGTGGGGATGGTAGTCTATTAATAACATGAACTGCTGTGGACAGAGCTTCAGGCCAAAATTTGGCCGGAACGGATGATTCTAAGAGAAGTGATCTGACAATGTCCAAAAGGTGTCTGTTTTTTCTCTCAGACACTCCATTCTGTTGTGGTGTATAAGGACAAGATTTTTGAGAAATGATTCCTTTGTGTTGTAAAAAATTTTGAAATTCATTTGAAACATATTCACCACCAGAATCTGTGCGAAGTGTTTTAATGGATGTGGAGAAGTGATTTTCCACATATGCTAAAAAAATTTTAAAAGTAACAAACACCTCAGATTTTGAATGTAAGAAATAAATCCATGTAAAGCGACTGTAATCATCAATAAATGTAACAAAATACTTAAAATGAGAATGGGATATGACAGGTGCGATACCCCATACATCACTATGAACAAGATCAAAACATTTCAATGATAATGATGTACTGATAGGAAAGGGAAGAGTCTTACTTTTGCTCATTTTACAACTAGAACAATCAAAAGAAGCATCTTTAAGAGAAATTTTATTATCATTAAGCAAACCAGATTTAAACAATGACAACAAAGTACGAGAATGAGGATGGCCTAATCTATTGTGCCATAACTGATTTTTATTTGAACTTGAAGCAGAAAACAAAGCAGAGGCAAACAAATCCCTATCTTGTGTAGAGAGTTGTAGCGGAAAAAGACGACCACACTTAGGTCCCTTCGCTATCACCTCCCCCGATGCTTGATCCTGTATCACACAACCAGCACGCGAAAAAGAGACAGAACAATGGTTATCAACGAGTTGGCCAACAGATAATAAATTTGTAGATAATTGAGGAGAAAGAAAGACATGATTCAAGGGTAAGGGATGTGAAATCTCACCGATGGCAGTAATGGGTATACTGCCACCATCTGCGGTATTGATGCGGAGATTTCCATCATACGGCTTTACTTGAGATAAATTATCAGAAGAATGAGTCATATGATTAGAAGCCCCCGAATCCATATACCAAGTGGAGTGGGATTGTTTGGGTTTACCTGAGAGACCAAGAGCAGAAAAAGCATTTACTATCATCTGTTGAACCATTTCCGGGGTAAGGGCGGATGAAGAAGAAGGTTGAGCAGGCATGATTGTAGTGGCAGCAGGACTATCTGCAGAAATAGGTGCATCCAAAGTTGCTAGATTCGCCTTCTGGGAGGAAGACTGAGCACGGCGCCGACATTCTGGAAGAACATGGCCTTTGCGTTTGCAATAAGAACAGAATTTCTGATCGCATTGAGTGGAGACATGGCCATACTTCTGACAAGAGTAACACTGTACTTTGGACATGTCCCTGATTTGCTGTTTAGGACGAGCAAGGTAGGCAGCCGTTAGTGGTCCTGAAGATATAGCTTGGTGAAGAGCAGCTTGGGTGGTAAGTCGTTGTTCCTCACGAAGAAGCTCTCCTAGGCATGAATCAATGGATGGAGGAGGCACCCGGCTCATCAGATTTGAACGAACTTGTTCAAATTCAGACCGCAGTTTCATCAAGAATTGATCACGTTGACTAGTGGAATGAATTGTTTGAACCACCGCAATCGATGCATCAGGGAGACTTGAGTAAATGATCTCAGTGTAGTCCGTCCATAAACGGATAAAATTAGAGTAAAATTCTTGAATGGACATTGTCCCTTGATTAAACTGAGATAGCTCATGTTCTAAGTGAAACCGTCTGGCGGAGTTATCCTGTTGATACACCTGGCGGAGATAATCCCACATTCCCTTGGCTGTTTTATAGGGCCGAAGATTCAGAATGTATTGTGGATCAACCGACCCCAGAAGCCAAGTCATGATCTGGGCATCCTTGGTTGCCCATTTAGAGACAGCCTTTACATCCTCTAAAGGTACAGGATCAGTTCCGTCAACATGTCCCCATAACTCTTTGCCTTTAAGGTATATTTGAAATTGGAATGCCCAGGAAGAATAATTTGTCCCATTGAATTTAATCAAATAAGTTTCACTTTTGTGGCTGTCCATAATTGTAACTCAAAAGCACAGACACCAAGTAGATGAACAATACTAACAAAGAGGCTGAATATCCAAAGCTCCAGAGAGGCAAGAAATAGCTAACAGTGTATCCCAGCAGTGCAGAAAGTGACTGCACAAATTTTTACACAAAAAACACCAAAAAATAGGCCAGGCGGACTTGATTTTGGCCTCAAAATTCTTATGTGAGGCCCACAGCTAGATCTGATGGAGAATCAGATCTACAGGGTTCAAGGAGAATCAAAATCTCTTTCCAACAAGACAAGATGCGTCCAAATCCATCCACAAACCAAGATGTTGGACGGTTGTGATCAAATCTATCTGAGAAAATTGGAAAATCACAAATTGTAGCAAATGACCTACCTCTGATCTTTAAAAAATGTTGAAAAAATCTTTAGAATAACTAGGAGAGATAGGCGACCACTCCTGTAGATGATCTGTAACATGCCATGATGATCACTGGTGGGCCACTTGTGATCATATCATCACATACGTTTGTTAGAGAAGATTGCATGCAGATCCCTGATCTGATTAATTGCAAGAAGGTAGATGACTGTCGACTGAACAAGATGATCCACAGAGACAAAGCTAGAGTAACAGTAGCTCTGATACCATGACAAGATGTGTGAAAAGAATGATAGTTGTGGAAATTCCAGGATGCCTTTGATGGACGATCCTTTCTCTCTTTTATAAACATATTTAGCCTTAATCAAGGCAAATCAAACTAATTACAATCTATCTGTTATGGAAAGTAAGCTGTACAATTGATTTGATTCTATCCTAACTAATCCCACGATATGTGTAGATAAGTTACAATGAATGGATAAGTTACAATGAATGGGCCTGGGCCTAGTGGGCTTTATGTTACAAGTGTTAACAGTACAATGTATCTAACCCTGAGGGGCAGTTTGGTGAGTCTACTTGTATAGTAGTCACATAATTGGAAATTAGTGGTGGTTTGAAACTGGAGTTGACATTTTGGTTAAATGAAAAAAGTGTTTAGACGGTTGTGGTAAGGAAATTCAGCCTTAGTTTATAGCATTTGGATAACTCAACAGCGTTAAAGTAAAAAAAAAAAAGTGGACAATTGTAAATTCTCATAAATACCCAAAGGATTTTTTGGGCATTTGATGTATGCTAGACCTGAGATTTTGATTCTTGCAACTAGGGTCGTCATTGTCGTCATCGTCATCATCATCATCAAAGCCTTGTCCCAACTATGTTGGGGTCGGCTACATGAATTCTGTTTCCCCATTACGATCTATCCTGAGCCAAGTCCTGAATGGACGGCTACATAAATTCTAGCAACTAGGGTGTTTACCAAAAAAAATATATTTATCACTCGGTGGTCTTGATTTTTTTTTTAATGATATCGTAGACTGAATCAAATTTTTTTGTATGAAATCGCACGTGTTGGGGTTGAATAAACTCAACTTAAAAAGAAAAAGAAAAAAAGAAGTCCATTCTCTCCATTTTTTAAAATAAAAAATTGCTGGCAGCGATGCCACATTAGTGCCTAGTCACGGTTCCAATTATGTGCTCAATCGGATAGTTGAGCACCACTCCTATTAATTTGAAATTTTTAGCATATATCTTTGGAGAATGAGGGATTCCTCTCGAACAGTATGGATTATCGTGAGCCCCACAATGAAGTCCCGGGCATGTGTTTCATGGTTCATGCTTTTTTTCATGGAGCTTCTTTTCAAAGAGAAGGCTGATTCCATCCATCCAAAGTCCAGACCCAGTGCATCCACCTGGCCGCTTTTGAACCATGCTCACTTCAAAAGATTCTGGTAGTTGCTATTCTTTTTTTTTAATTCCAAAGGGACCCACTGATTTATTATTTAAGGATGAGTGATAACTAGAGTATGCAAAAGCACTTGTCATGTAATAGACCGTACCACGTGACAGTTTTACTTCAATTGTCAGATGAAGCATATCCAAACACAGGAAAAAGAAAAAATTTGACTGTTGGATGGATGCACTTTAAGTTCCTCCCACTATACATCTAAATTTACCAAACAGCCCCTAAAGGAAAATATGGTCAAAATGGACGGACTGTCCTTGTCCTCTGAACACTTCAGTTTTTAGAACCCACAAGATGCATCAATTGGATCTGTAGCAGATATGTCTCATCAATACATACCACCGAATAAAAAGAGACACATGATACTAGTATGCTGACAAAAACTTGTTACATTAACATTCACTTGATTTCTTTTCCAGAACTTACATTATACGAGGATGTCTTGATAAATTTCCTAGTATCAACACGGGTTGAAATCAGTTCATTTTTTTTTTTTATATTCATTTATTTCATAACAAGGAAAGACATCAGATCTTTCTCTGATAATAAAGAATGCGAGGAGAGAGACTCAAATCAAAAGCATTAAGGCAATACCTGAATATAGTTTCCTCCACTACTGTGTAAGTTCGATGAAGTCGGTCTTGAATGGAGTTACTCTCTATCTGAAGTTGCCGAGTTTCTTGAAGGATTCGATCTATGTCTGCATCCTGCTTCCTGCTATTTTTTGTGATCTCAGTAATCCGTTGAATGTAGGATTTTCTGGAAGCAATATTTGGCAGGTTCTCAAGCTCTGCAGAAAGTTTAGAATGTTCCTCCTCTCTGTAACCAGAAAAAAGACAGCCAAAAGGCAAAGATAGTCAGAGTTGAACATTTAAGAAGGTAAGGGTGAATTATGATGTACACAAATCAAAATTGCAAGTGATATGTGAAAACCAAGATTTCATCTTGTGTGATTTTATGTTTTCATACCGGAATAGAGAACCGTTTATAGTTATAATTTTCAAACTAAATGCAACTTAAGAGTCAGAACACTTCCAACCAATTCAAAACTCTTACCAGTACAGCTAGAGGTCCTTGTCACCTCTGTTAAATCATTTTTCTTCATATACATAAAAGGCCACATATACTTTTACTGTATAAATGAAACAATGAAAGAAATGAAAAAGGGAAAATAGAATAAGAAGATGATGACTTTTTTATCAATATATATAAATTTGGGCAGAGGCAACTGGTGAACAATCAATCTGAAAAATGAAAAGTCTTCAATGCCATAGTTTTCAAAATCGGAATCATATCGCAAATCGTTCTTACCTATGAATCGAATCGAATCGCGAATTGTAGGATTTTTTTATTTTTATAATAAAAATGAAAAATAATTAAAAATTAAAAGAAAAAGAAAAAAGTAACTATTCATAACCATCCCATTTATAACCGTATAAATATAATAACAAGTATATCATACAATTATATCAAGAACATCATGGCATATATTAATATATATATATATATATGAAATAAATGATGTGCACATAGTTAAATAAGTTTAAACTTTAAAGTATCAATATATTTTTTTTTAATATCTTTAAATCAAAATAGAAAAATAAAAATAAAACCCAAACCATCAATCTTACACAGTAGTATATCTCTATAAGTTAAGAAAGTGTTCATGAAGAAAAAAACCAAAATAGATTAAAAAACAGAAAAAGATATAGACAAGCACCATACGTACGGTCGAATGCTTTAGTTAAATGCATGTTCTTTATTCATCTTTAAAACTTAATCAAAGCCACAAAAAATTCTTAGGAGGTTTCATTAACTACTAAACAACCTTTTAAAAATAAAAGCGCTAAAAGAAAAAAAGAATATAGAAAGAAAAAAAGTAAAAAAATTATTAATATTAACTTATTGGTTGTAGCTATTCTCGCTTAGCCGAATCGCTTGAATCGTAACACTCTATGAAACGAGTATCGAGCCATAGGATTCACTCCAAAATCCTAAGATTCATTTGTAAATGGGATTCATTGCATAGATACAAATCGTATTCCTTAGGGCCCGTTTGGTAATTTTACCGTAAAATAAAGATAAAGTAAAGCATCAAATCAAGAGAGAATAAAATATAAGTGGGTTATGATGGTATTTTATTTTTAGTTGTTTGGTATGGAATATTTTTACTTTTTGTATAGAAAAGTGGGTTTTTTTTGTCTTTTAGTGGAGAAATGAGGTTGCTTTTTGACTTTTTTTTTTTTTAAAAAAAAAAGAGGGAATTTTGAAAAAAGTGTACTTTTGATGCGACCCCTTGTCTGAAAAATGGAGGCTTTACTTCAAATTTACTAAGCTAGTAAAGTGCCAAACGGGCCTTTAAGATTCGAGATATGAATCAGGATTCAGGATACAAATCCCAGGATTTTGACAACTATGCCCAATGCCCCCTTTTTACAATCCCTCTTATGGAACTCTTCAATCTTTGCTCATGGGTTTAAGTCTTCCGAAAAACGGATACCGTCTTCTTGGCAGGCATGGAGGACGAGGAAGGGGATAAACGTGTCATTGGAACTGTTGTGCTATTCAATCATTACCTAGTAGAGTTATCAAATTTCTAAGAGAATAGAAATAAAAGAAACAAAGAGAGAAGAAGAAAAAAAACAAGAAAGTGAAAAGAGAATAAAAAAAGAACACGGACATATTTACTCATATTTTTAAATCTCAGTGCAAAGACTAAGCAATTGGTGGACACCAAGTGTAATGCCACGAGGCCGAACCGACCAATAGAATGTTCTAATAGTAGACGGTGACCTATGGATACTTAAGCCCGGGATCTAGACTTGGATGTTTCCAATGTGGGACTTGTGCAGTCCAAGTATCCCTCCTTTTCTTAGGTGGGTGAAGGGCTCACTGGATTTTAACCGGATCTACCACCTTGACAGGGGCCCACCGGATCTCAACTCTTTACCACCGAAAACAGAGCCGTTGCTGGCTCTGATACCTTCCATAATGCCATGGGCAGATCGGATCCTACCAAAAGAACATTCTGATAGTACACGGTAACCCATGGGTATTTAAAGACAGGTTCTCGACTTGAATGTTACTGATGCGGGACTTGTGCAGTCCAAGTATCCCTCCTTTTCTTTGGTGGGTGACGTGCTTACAGAATTTTAACCAGATTTACTACCTTGACAGGGGCCCACCGGATCTCATACCAACGATGAAAATAATGGTAGCGGTGGGCATAGCAGTCGGCCACCAAAACGCTACGTAGTGGCATAGCAGCATGATTCAAAAAAGTTTTCAAAAAAAACCTGAAAAAATTCCCAAAAAATCTAGAATATTGGAAAATGCCTATATATGGATGCGCATGAATATCTCCCTATATATATATATATATATATCAAAACTAAGATAGGGGCCGTAGCGGTCCCCTCATTGCATAGAGGTCATCTGTCGCTAACAATATTGATCCATTTGTCTACATATATTCATGTTGGGAGTTGTAGTATACTAAATTAGAACTTAATGAAATGATTTATAATCAAACTCCACCAAGTGATTGTATGCAAACTATTTTGCACAAGCTAGGCATGATCAACATCTATACCTAGCTTGAGGGGGAATGTTAAAGAATGGGTACATATGCTTCACTTTTAATTATTTTCCTTTTTCTGTAAAATGCAAGAGTAGAACTGCAAAATTGTAAATATGAAACTATATCAGATTTAATACAAGAATGCAATACCTAACTTGCAGGGTATTGCATAAGTTCCAAGGAACCATCCAGCCTTCCTTTCAATTTCTTTCTTCTTTTCTCACTTGGAACCCAGGCTCATGTACATTTGATTGGTCATTTGGAGCCACTTAATTGGGGATGTATACCTATGATAATGCAATGTAATTGAAAAAAAATCCAAATTTAAACCTTAGGCATATCCATATTTGACCATTCCTATTCAACAACCCACAATATAAATGTACATGGGCCCAGGTGAGCCTTGTTAAGTTGGCCCACAACCGATGAAGGGGCCCAAAGCCCACCAGTCAATCCAGTCCAGCAAGCTTCATCTCACGTGGATTTGATTTGGTCAATATGTTGAGACAGTTGTACATATTTTAGTAATTGATTGCTTTCCTAACTTAGATTAGTGATTAATGTAATTAATTAGTTTCCTATGTAAGAGCCTTGATTAAGGCATGTATATTCCTATATATTGGTGGTCGATCTCCAAGAGAAGACACAAAATAATACAATCAATTTTCCAAGAACTCTCATTCCATTCTTGTATTTTGCAATTGTGAGAATGACATGGTATCAGAGCTATGTTCAAGAAAATCTTGTTCTTTGATCTTACATAGCATTAAGGCATTAAGGATAAAGAGAAATCAATCTCTCTTGTGAAGAGCGACAGATCAAGGATCTGTTTCAAGGAGTCCAGACACTGCGGCAGTCTCATCTTCATGGTGGCCCACCTCTGATCATCAAACCACCATCAGAGATCTATCCAAACACGGTCGCATTGGAGGTTTTTCAGCACTCCCAGGTTGGTGATTTACACATTATAGAGAATTTCAAGATTTTTAATATTGTTTTCATCTAGACCGTACAGAATCTTGGATCTGTGGTAGAATTGGATCATTCTTTTTCCAGTAGCCTCCTCAGATCAGTGATCTGATCATTGTCCAGATCCATCAGTGGGGCCCACGTAGGGGATCTGCAGCAGCAATCAAGGTCGTCTGGGGTGTTTTTTGGCCAATTAATATTCTGTGTTGGTTTTTTTTGTCTCATTGCTTAACTTCATCTCCACTGTTACTGGATTTTTTCCTGCCTTTTCACTGTTTCAATTAGTTTTGGCCAATCTTGATTGAAGATGGAAAAATCTGAGGTTACCTTGATCCGATTCACGGGAAAAATTACCCCGCTTGGTCGTTTCAGTTCCAAATATACCTTGAAGATAAGGAATTGTGGGGCTATATTTCTAGATCTGACCCTAAACCCATAGAAGATGAGAAGATACCCTTTTGGCATACTAAAGATGCAAAAATCAAATCATGGATACTGGGATCAGTCGAGCCACATCTGATAATGAACCTTACCCCAATTCTAAAGACATATGGGGGTATCTGAAGCAAGTGTACCATCAAGATAACTCAGCACGTCAATTTCATCTTGAATGTGCGATTACCGAATATGCACAAGGGACCTTGTCGATTCAAGACTACTATTTGGGATTCCGAACCCTATGGTCGGAATACGATAGTATTAAGTATGCAGATGTGGTTGCCGACGTTCTGATTGTGATCTGCAATCTTCAGAGCTCTAGTCAGCGGGATCAATTTTTGATGAAATTACGAAATGAATATGAAAGTGTCCGATCTACCATGATGAATTGGACGCCTTTACCTTCCTTAAATGTCTGCTTGAATGAACTCTTACGCGAGGAACAGCGCATTTCAACCTCGGCCCATATGGCTCAACAAAAGACTGAGACCTATTCAGTCACGTTCTCGGCCAATAAGGCCTCTCAGCCTCCGCCTTGAGACTTGAGCAAAACACAATGCTACAGTTGTCAATAATTTGGGCATCTTGCATCTCAATGCAAACAAAAAGTCTGCAATTACTGTAAAAAGTCGGGACATTTCTCTGAATGTCGCCGCTGCCCACAACGTCCATCTTCACAGTACCAGACTCCACAGCATCAGACTCCACCGTACCAGACTCCACAACATCAAGCTCCACAGTTTCAGGCTCCGCAGTATCAGCCTCCTTAGTCTCAGACTCCGCATACTTACGTTACTTCTTCAGATATGCCTGCTCCTACATCTGCACCCACACAGCCTGAGCCCTCATCTTCTCTGACTCCTGAATTGGTTCAGCAAATGACTGTCAATGCCCTTTCTGCTTTTGGTCTCTCAGGTACCTCGCCTCCATCTTCTACTTGGTTTCTTGATTCTGGGGCATCTAATCATATAACATATTCCCGTAACCCCCTCTCCAATGTGACAAGATACAATGGTAATCTTCAAATACAAACTGCTAACGAAGGAAATGTTCCCATTACTGCCCTCGGAGACATCCTTGGTCCCATCCCATTGAAAAATGTTTACCTTTGTCCCAATTTAAATTCAAACCTATTGTCAGTCGGGCAACTTGTTGAAGATAATTGTAACATAACCTTTTTCTTCTTCTGGTTGTGTTGTGCGGGACCAGATGTCTGAGAAGGAGATCGCGAGGGTACCTAAGTGTGGACGCTTGTTTCCGCTAGATTTTTCTACAATTTCTAGGAATAGATTTGCCAATGATGTGTTTTGTTTTTCTATTAGAGATAACTGCCAATTGTGGCATAAAAGACTCGGACACCCTAATTCCAAGGCTTTATACCTTATGTTAAATTCTGGTTTATTAAATAAATCTATTGGCTTCTCTTCTTGTGTGCCTTTTGATTGTGCTACTTGTAAAATGGGAAAGAGCAAAACTCTTCATTTTCCTATTTCCACTTCATACAGCACTTGGTGTTTTGATTTAGTTCATAGCGATGTATAGGGAATTGCTCCAGCTCTTTCTAATGCTCACTACAAATATTTTGTGAATTTTATTGATGATTTCAGTCGGTTCACATGGGTTAATTTTTTCATTCCAAATCTGATGTTTTCATTGTTTTTATAAAAAAAAATAGCTTATGTTGAGAATCAATTTTCTACCAGCATCAAAATCTTGCAATCTGATTCAGGCGGGGAATATGTCCTCTGATTTTCAATTTTTTTTGCAAAACAAAGGCATTATTTCTCAAAGAACTTGTCCTTATACTCCACAACAGAATGGAGTCGCTGAAAGGAAAAATAGACATCTCCTTGATGTCACTCGTTCCCTTTTTCTTGAATCATCGGTTCCTACCCGTTTTTTAGTTGAGGCACTGGCTACGCCAGCTCATCTTATAAATCGTATGCCTTCAACCTCTATTCAAAATCAAAGTCCATATTACCGATTGTACCAGACATCTCCATCTTATGATGATCTTTATGTTTTCGGCTCCATTTGCTTTGTGCACTTGCCTCCTTCTAAGAGAACCAAACTAACCACACAATCAGCTCAGTGTGTGTTTTTAGGTTATGCGCCCTTCCAAAAAGGGTTCCTTTGCTACAATCCTCACATTCGTCGCTTATGGACCTCTAGGAATGTCGGGTTTTTTTTTTAACACCAGCATTTTTCTCAAAAACACCTTGAACCTCCTGACTCCTCCTTGGTGTCTTCACCTGGTTTTTCTGACAACCCATCATTTGTTCGTTTTAATCCTAACTTTGTGTAGCACAGACGGAACAAGGAAGCGCCTCCCAGAGATCCCCCTCCTGATCTTCCTCTAGCATCCGGTCCACCTTTGGCACTTGGTCCATCTGGACATCCTTCATTGTGTCGCTCCACTCGCATTTCGGTACCACCCGACCGCTATGGGTTCTCCCATACTTCCTTAATGGCCACTTTGTCCTCTTCTTCCATCCCCCAATCCTATTCTCAGGCTGTGTAGGACAAACGTTGGAACAAGGCTATGCAAGATGAATTGGATGCTTTAGAGAAAAATCATACGTGGGATATTGTCCCCTCTCCTGTGGGTGTCAAACCTATTGGCTACAAGTGGATTTTTTCTCTCAAGTTAAAATCAGATGGCACTCTAGATCGATATAAGGCGCGCCTTGTTGCTCTCGGAAATCGGCAAGAATATGGCATTGATTATGATGAAACTTTTGCTCCCATCGCCAAGATGACCACCGTACGCATAATCCTTGTTGTTGCTCCATCTTAGTCCTGACCTCTATATCAAATGAATGTCAAAAATGCGTTTCTTCAGATCTCAAAGAAGACGTTTATATGCGTCTGCCTCCGGGGTCCTCATCTAGGATGGGTATGGTTGCTAAGCTCCGTCGCTCCCTCTATGGTCTGAAGCAAGCTCCTCGCGCATGGTTTGAGAGATTTCAAGATGCCCTTCTCCGCTTAGATTTTCATCCTAGCCAGTATGATCCTTCCATGTTCTTACATCATGTTTCGTCCGGGATTACTGTGCTATTGGTCTACGTTGATGACATTGTCATGACTGGTCCCTATGCACAAATGATTCCAAGCTTCTCTTCATCAGACATTTCACATGAAGGATCTCGGCCCCTTACACTATTTCCTCTGTCTTGAAGTGCATCAATCGACTAAAGGTATAGTTCTCAATCAGCACAAATACGCGGTTGATCTCATTGACTTGGCTGGCCTTACTTCTTCAGCTCCTATAGATACGCCAATTGAATTGAATGTCAAACTCAGTAAAGAGGAGGGTGACCTCCAGTTCCTACCGCATATCGCCAGTTAGTGGGTAGCTTGATATACCTCACGATCACCGGTCCTAATATCTCATTTGCGGTCAACCTAATGAGTCAGTTCATGACTGCTCCCCGTCACCTTCATCTGGCTGCTGTTCGTCGCATCATTCGATACCTTATTCCCACACCGACTCGCAGGTTGTTTTTTCTATCAGATAATCCTCTCTCATAGCTTATTCAGATGCTAATTGGGCTGGTTGTCCGGATACTCGCAGATCGACCACAGGATGGTGTATGTTTTTGGGTGATAGTCTGATTTCTTGGAAATGCAAGAAATATGACAGTTTCCAAATCTTCTACCAAGGCTGAGTACCGAGCTATGTCTGCTGCGTGCTCCAAAATCCTTTGGCTCCGAGGTCTGCTCTCTGACATTGGATTTCCCACAAAAGGACCTACCCCCCCCCCTTTTATGCAGATAATACAAGTGCAATTCAGATTACTGAAAATCCAATTTTCCATGAACGCACTAAACACATCGAGGTTGATTGTCACTTCATACGTGATGAGTTTAAGCGTGATGTCATCAGCCTTCCGCATGTCTCCATTGAGCTTTAAATTGCTAATATCCTTACTAAAGGTCTTCCCCGACCACGCCATCAATTCTTGGTTGGCAAATTGATGCTTGTTATTTCTCCCACATCAATTTGAGGGGGGGGGGGGGGGGGGGGGGGGGGGGGGGGTTAGTTGGCCCACAACCCATGAAGGGGCCCAAGGCCCACCAGTCAATCCAGTCCCGCAAGCTTCATCTCACGTGGATTTGATTTGGTCAATGTTGAGACAGCTGTACATATTTTAGTAATTGATTGCTTTCCTAACTTAGATTAGTGATTAATGTAATTAGTTAGTTTCCTATGTAAGAGCCTTGATTAAGGCATGTATATTCCTATATATTGGTGGAGAAGACACAAAAATAATACAATCAATGTTCCAAGAACTCTCGTTCCATTCTTGTATTTTGCAATTGTGAAAATGACAAGGCTCCCAAGTTTTTTTTTTTTTTTTTTTCAAATGAAGCCTCCCACGTGTCAAATAACATTGGAATCAGATGCTAATGCCCAATACAAGAATGACAAAAAATCAAGAGTTACCTCTTCAAGATTTCAGATGCAACGGCTTTTCTTTCCAACTCAACCTTTTCCAACTGTAGGAACCTCTCTTGTCCTCCTGACTTTTGTTCCGGAAGAGATTGCTGAAGGCTAATCTTTTTCTTCTCCAGAAGTTGTTTAAATGCTCCCGTCACAGATGAATTCCTTTAAGAATAGTAAATTCAAAATTGCATCAATTACCAGTTTCCTCAAAGAATCTACACATGTATAGTGTAACATTTTATTTTACAAATAAAAAGGGCATTATAATTCTACTTTGAAGTTGGTATTGCATATGAGATCAATTAGAAGACACCAATCACCTAATGAATCATGTAGCAAATCACTTTAACACATAATAGGAAGGGTTTCAACAAAAATCTACACATCAGAGTGAGAGACCATGGTCAGAACCTTCAATGAGGGGTTCGACCAAGCCAAAACCCCATGTCTAGAGGTTGGCCAGCCCCCAAACACCCAGGTTGGGGTTCAGGCATGGTCAGACTCCAAGAGTGGAGTTAGAGGCCAAAATCCCTCCCTGGGGTTCGGCTAATCTGAAACTCCCATGTCGGAGTTTGGCCACAGTAGGGTTTTTTCATCGGTGCATTCAGCTTTTAGAAAAGTGATGTAATCTTCTTCAATGCCATACTTTTACTCATTTAGTTTTAGGTTTCATCATTATAGGATTTCTAAAATCACATGACTAGGGAAAACATCAACTAGAACTATGTATGCGAATAGATTTTGAATATTTACTCACCTAGTATAGGAGAATGTGGCTCAATTTACTTGTGGGTGGATATAGTTATCAACGCGCCCTCTGATCTGCAAGTTCCTTCTTCTCCTTGTTTTCTTCTAATTCTCTTCTAGTTTCTCCTTGTCTAGGGCCAGGGTTAGGGTTTTGATAGAATGGATACAAGAGAGAGATGGGGAGAGGTCGTATCAAGGTCTTAGGGCAGCCGAATTGGAAAAGATGGGGGTTTGGGTTGGCAATCCCAATATAAGCCTCGGGATTAGTGCACACACTCGCGCAAGCCACACTCCTATTCCTACAACAAAAACTCCTTTATTTACTTAATAGATCATGGGTCTCATCCTTCTTACAATACAACTAAATCCTATTGGTTAGAATCTGACGGAACCTACTAACTTGAGTTATAATTCTAGCTCAATTATTTAATTACCAAAAGGGTCCCTCAAGGTTCCCATCCAAATCCATAAAATATGGGTCAGGCCTCTGGGGCCTAATCCAGGGGTGGTACCCACTGGGAACCTTACTTTTATTAATTGTGCAACCCAATTCTCATGGGCACATTCCACTAGGGTACTTACCGACTCAAATATTATAATCCTAATATCATAATTACATTGCCCACAATAATTATAATAATCTCCCAAAAAGATTAATTCTTTTAAATAATCACAAAATAAAAAAGACGGGAATTAAATATATATATATATAGTAAATAATTCAAACCCCTACGATATGGTCTTGGACTCTTGGGGAATTATAGTCGCCCAACCATATGCCCCTTATATGCATCAGCCAAAATCCCCCATGGAGCAATAAGCCCATTGTCCACTGCTGTCCAGCACCAACCCTATCAGCCGAACAGTCCTAGGCACCTTCCCACATCAATTGCATGCCCCATCTCACCAATACATACCAGCTGTCACTCCTGTAGACAGCCTCATTACTGCTTTGTTTCCTTGTCCACAAATCAACACCCAGCCCTCTTCCAAGTGGCAGCACTTAACAGTTCACAGAAGCCAAACCAGATCCAGCTGAGCCAGGTTGTGGGGCTTTATCTCACTTGGACACACCTATTCCAAGAGAGAATTTGAACCCTTTTGAGCTGCTTCTTTACACTGTTTAGTGGAAATCTTAGATCTGAATGTGTTTTGAATTGTTTTAATGATTCCAAGTGCAGGAATTCTTAAATAACAACATCTGGAAATTTTGCTTTCCCATACCCACATTACTTAACATTGTTGAGATCTTAGAACCTGGCCCCTTTGTCAAATGCTCAAAAAGGAAAACCAATCTACTTGATTTTGAATTAATCCCTAAACTAGTGGAAGAGATTTCCTTCCATTGCAATTCCCAATTCAGATTTGGGAAGTTCTCATTGTGGGATTGTGGCAAGGTCCAGAGTCATCTCTAATTCCCAAATTGAATTTCGATATAAGAGGTGCAATCTGAATTTAATTTTACAATTTTAATTGTGATTTTTAGCATTTTCTGATCTCACAATATCATCTGGTTTAGCCTTGCACGGTCCTGCATCACAATACTTTGCCTAGGTCACACAAGAACCACACACTAACATAAGAACTCTCTTAAAGATGGGTTTATTTGTAGATAAATCATTCAACCAGTATAAGTGATCTAGGATCAAAATATCGGCCGCTACGATATATCGGGCATAGCAGCAGTGGGCGCTACGCTAAAAGGAAAATAGCGCCACTCACAACCGTGTCGGGGTGTATCAACCGCTACACACCGATACAATTATGTATCGGCCGCTAAAAAAAAAAAACTACAGGGAAGAAGACATACCCGATGGCAGATGGCAGTGGGCATCGAACCAGAAACAGGCAGCAGACATCAAAGGAACAACAAGCAGCAGGCATCAAACACCAAACACCAAATCGAATAAGCAATAGGCAGTGAACGTCGAAGCAGCAGCAAGCAATAGGCAGCGAACGTCGAAGCAGCAGCAAGCAATAGGCGTCTAGGCAGCAGCATCAAACCGGTAGCATATTCCCTCTTTTTTTCTTCTTCTTCCTCCTCCTCCATCTCCATCGTTCTTCTTCTTCTTCTTCTTTTCTTCCCTCCAGCTTTTCCTTCCCCTCTTCCTTTCTCCTTTTCCCTCTTTTCCTTTCCCTCCTTTCTCCTTTTTTTTTCTCGATGCTTTTATTTTGTCCTTATGAAGAGAAGGGCCAGCACATGCCCTTCTTCGAAAGGGCCCCTCCCTTTTATTATTGAGGGCTTACTGTGAGATTCATGGCCCCAACAATGGGGCCCACCTAGATTAAAAAAAAAAAAGGGACCATTAATCAAATGTCCCAGGGACCTTTTATTATTAATGGGCTAAATTGAGATTCATGACCCACCTAAATTATATATATACAATTAGTCAAATGTCCTTTGCCAAATTTCACTCAAGTAGATATGGGACCTATCCAAACTTCACTCTAATAGAAATAAAGCCATAGCCAAATTTCACTTAAAAAAGGATATGGGCCTATCCAAATTTCCTCTAACAGTAACAGGGCTCTAGCCAAATTCCACACTAATTTGAAAGAGGACCTTTGCTAAATTTCACTCTAATAGGAATTATGGCCCGAACCAAATTTCTTTCTAATAGGAAATATGATCCTAGTCAAATTTCAATCAAATGGGAAATAGGACCCCAGCCAAATTAATTTCTTAGTATGGCAAACATAAATTCATGTGGACAGATAGATCAATACTATTATTTTATAGTCATACAGCGATTCAGGACCTTTATGCAATGAGGTGACCGCTACACCTCCCTATATTAGTTACTTTTGAAAACAAACATTAAATTCTAGCATTATCCAATTTTCTGGATTTTCTGGAATTTTTTCTTCTTTTTTTTTTTGTGAGTTTTTCAAATCACACCGCTACACCGCTACATAGCCCCCGCTTCGTAGCGGTTTGGCGGCGCACCGCTATTTAATCCTTGCAGGTGATGGCCTAAATACATTATTTAACTGAAAGAAAACCTAATTAGAACCGATCTTGATCCTCGATCTAATCAAACAAAATAAAATACAAGCAAATTACCATCAAATCTACCCTAGTTGTGCTTCCTTGTCAAGCAATTTATTGTGTAACAAGTAGTAAAGAAAATCCCAAAAGAGTGCTTCTTAAGTTTTTCAAAATGCATATATCTATCACTGTGCCATCATGGGGTTTCTTCTTGGCCTCCAACATAGAGATGTATAAAAGCTTTGGAGACATGGCTAAGGCTTCACCTTAAACGAAGCCCACCTTAAGCTTTGGAGACATTGCAATTTCTATAATCTTAACCAAACAAACAATTATTAGGAGTATCTTTGCGCATGAAAGTCATGTCTATCTTCTTAGTTGCAGCCAAATCCAAACAACAAAATATTGTAGACAAAAATAACATAGAAGAGATGCAATTTCCTACCACTCTGATTCCAGCTCCCCGAGGTTGTTCCTTCTTGCCTGCACTTGGTTATTGATCTCTTCAAGATAAAACTCACCAGGATTCTCGTCATCAAGTGCCATTTCAACAGCTTCTTTCAAGAGCACATGCTCATCTTCAAGAGACTTAACATCTAGAGTCTTTTCAGTCAGCTCTTCTGCCTGCATTTTGTTTTGCCTATTCACGTCCTCGATTTCTAATCTTATCTGCAAGAGATCCAAAAATAAGTCCTATATCAACAGTCATTCCTATCATGCCAATACAACAATAGATTGTCTTCTTGCAGCATGAGAAATCATTTCGTTCATTTTGGAAAGCAGCTTTCTTGGTAATCTTCGAATACTTGAGCATCATTATTATCCACATACTAACTACGGAGAGACATGTGACAGTAATTATGAAATTTATTTATTTTTCATTCCGAAAGTCCTATGATTATCCATTTCCTACAGGGTTAGAACTATCATTTAAAATGTGAGAACTGATTAAATGTTCATTTAACAACTACTGACCTTTTCATCGCTGAGGCCTCATTGATCATTTCTTCTCATAACCAAAAAGATACTTAGGAATGACATTTACTATCAAATGTCTTCAATCCAACAAAATCTTAAAGGATATCATTTATCCACCTAAAAAACAATATACATCAAAACCATTTATTCTCAAAATGCCGATCACTATGCTTGTAAATTTGCAACTCCACACCATTAGAAATGCATATATATGCATCTCCATCCATTTCTAGCAATACAATCTCAAGAGTTATATAATGTACTGAGTGTATGCTGTTACCTTTACTGAAGAGAAAGCAACTAGAATAAACAAACACCAGGATAATTCCTTTTTTTTTTCTTTTTCTGAAAGTAAAAAGTACCAAAATATGGTCATTAGTTATGATTGAACCAATTTTCAACCCTCGGCACAATCAAAAGAAGTGTCAAACTTAAAGAAGAACATACCTTGGCAGATTGTTCTCGAAGGGATTCCAGTTTCTGTTTAAGTTCTGTTATATATCTACCATCTCTTTGGGCCACACTTTTTCCTCCTACAATTAATTTGTCAGATTCCTCCAACAGCTCGTTGATCACTTCATCCATCCTCATTCCCACATTTTGACTGGATTTTGAAGACTCTGAATCGGATACTTCAGCCATAGCCAGCCCATATGTCTGCCTTGGAACCAAATGAGCATGAAGCAACTGGTGTTCAGGAATCTCTTCAGTAAGAAAATTTGAAGACCCTGGATGTCCTGCCTTCAGTCTCTGAATGTTATTAAACTCCACCATGGAAGGATCAATATGCAAACTAGGTTTCGCTTGTTGGGTTATGGAGGGTGCTGCATTCTCTCCTGACTGAGTTTTCTCATTTACTGGCCTCGAAGACTCCATTCTAAATGTAAGTGTCTGATGATTCTGATCCACACTAAGATTATCAGCCCTTTCTTTCCCCTTATCGCGAACTGCTTCATTTCCCAGAAATCTCTCCCTAGTCACCACACCAGTGAGTTGTCCTTCTGATGTTTGGGACAGCCTTTCCACCAAAAACCTCACCAACTTATGCGAGTCCTCATCAGAAGGATACAGAAACTGCCGGAATTAAGACATTCTGCTTTTAAGAATAATTTCGGAACAATAACAAGAATGGTGACCAAAATTAGAAGGAAATGGAAAAAAAAAAAAAACAGAGGAACAGCGAAAATCTTTTACGTGAGTGAGGTCATGCAATGATATAAGAAACATCTCAAAGAACATATCTCATGTGCAAAACTTTCATGAACAACAAGAAGATAGTACCATTTTTTTTTTATAAAATGGTAAATGTAGTATCAAACTGAGTGAAAAGAAACAAAAACAGCACAATTGAAAGGTAGCATGCACATAATTAAGCGTGTCGGAGAAAACAAAAATGTTCTTTAAGAAGTAAGAACACTTTCAGGACAAACAAGTATGATTCCCATAGAAACTTTTAGAAAATACAGTTCATCGAACACGAATAAAATAAAAAAGAATTTACAATCATTCAAACAAGGTTCCTAGGGCCTTCTCATTCATTATTTTGATGGGTAGTTTCTTTCCTTCTTCGTTTCTTTTTTTCCCCCTTCCAAATGATCACTGACTTGAAACGTCAACCCAGTGGTCTCCATAATGAGCACTTCCAACTGTGTTATTGGCATGGTTCAAAATTGCGGTCACGGTCATCATCACGTTGTATCGCGGTTCGCAGTCATCACGGTGCGGTTCACAGTCATCGATGGTGCGAAATTTTATTTTACCCCAAATAAATCCAAAAAAACATCCAAAAAATCTAGAATATTCTAAAATGCTAGAAAACAATATTTTTTTTCCATTAGTAAACACTTTACACCAAAATATCGGTCCCCACAAGTCATTACATCATGTATCGTTGTCTAATCTAAAACTTGTAAAGTCTGCTATGAATTAAATACGTTTACATATATATTAAAATAAGTTCAAATATCACAAATTTTACCATATGCATTGCAACCATAATTTTAAACTAATCACTAATGTTAAACACACTTAGAGTAAAAAAACTAGTAGTAGTAGTATAGACATATGGTACTCAATAACTTAATCGCCAAGTAAATTGACAATGAATTTCAACTTTCAAGTAACATTTACTACTACATTAAGATTAATTAATTAATTAATTAAAACAGCGGAGTATGAACATAAAGGGTATTGTGGTTGAGAAGGGAAGAAACCATCATATGAGAATCCACCAAAATATTGCAAATAACTTGAGTTTTGGTGAAGAAAGAAACTTAGGAAGCTCTAGCATAGTCTTAAGAAGCTCCACAAATGGTTTGGAAAAGAAAGAAATGAAAAAAACAGGAAAGAAAGTTTTAAAAAAAAAAATCATCGTCAACCAATATTTAGACCGTTATTTTCAAAATATCGGCCGTTATGTACCGTTATGGCCGTTATGGACCGTTATTTTCACTATTTTTTTAATACCGTGACTGTTATGACCATTATATTGTAAATAACGTAACGGAACAGTAACAGCCGCTATGAAACGGTAACAGCCATTTTTTAAAAACAATGGTTATGGGTTTTGGTATATTTTTGTGGATAGCTCCCCACTTTCTATTGCTTGTTTGTTTTAAATGTTGATGTTCCCAAGGGCTTTCTCATTCATTATTTTGATGGATTTTTGTTTTTCCTCTTTTTTTTTTCTTTTTTGCCAAATTATCACAGACTTGAACCATCACCCAGTGGTCTCCATAATGAGCACTTCCAACTGAGTTGTGCTATGGTTTTTGTATATTTTTTTGGATAGCTGCCCACTTTCCACAAAAATGTTGATGCGGTTGCCTTTTCTTGCTTCTTTTTTTCATTCTAAAAACTAACCTAACAAAAAGGTTTGAAATGGCTCCTTAAAATCACTGCCAACACTTCAAGAGTGGAGTGGCTAGTCAACAGTCAAATGAATTGGCAAATGGCATAGGAGAAGGAGGTTATTTCACTGCGATTTTATCGTGGATTCTAAGAAAAGATTGTGCAATGAGGGGATCATATTTAACATAGATTTGGAAAGGGCATATGACTATGTAGAGTGAGGTTTTGTGGATTACATGTTGGACAGGTTTGGTTCTGGGGGAGAAGTGTGGTGGCATAGCTCGGAAGCCACGGTAAAGATCTACACCTCCGACGGTGAGATCGAGCCCCAAGACTCAAAAACCCCAAGAACACTTAGGAGAAATACCCCAAAAGGGGAACTCACAAGAACTTCTCTGAACTTTTATTTTCAATATAGCATAAACATTACAATAGGGGACTCCTCTATACATAGAGTAACACTCTTTCTTAATAACCAAGACATTCTAAAATAAGAAACTACCTAATCTTAATCAAAATAGAATTTAGGAAGTAAATATACTAAGCAACTCTACTAATTTAGAGACTATCTAAAATAATGATAGGGATCTCAAAATTAGAGATCATGTGGACCCCATCAAGCGGGTCCTGATCTTGGATCTCATTGCATCAACTCTCCCCCTCTTGGGAAAACTCGACTTCGATGAGTTTCAGTTGATAACACGAGAGAATCTGACCACAAGTTTGGAAAATGTTCGCCTGGGTCGAAAATCAATCACACAAATCTCCGCTTCTTCTTTTGATCTGCATAGGCATGGCATGGGGTGGGAGTTTGACACAATGTATTCAACCAGCTAAAAGTAGTTTGGAAGCGTAACTTCTTCTGCTGTCCGCATTTAGTGCGATCTTGCGCTTTTCCTATGAGAGACTGCAACTATAAAATCTGTGCAATCTTCAAACTTCCATTGTTGATCCCTAAAGATGAAGTCCATGTGAGGGACTGTAATAACTTGATCTTCTTGTGAAACTACTGCAACAATCGACTTGATTTATGAAGACCCAATTGAATTATCTGGAAGTGGCATGACAATTGGATCCAATGGATGTTCAATCTTCTTGCTAACTTGGTCAGAGTTTGCAATATATGCTTGTCTTTGCTCTTCCTCAACCATTTGTGGCTCTTGACTGACATTAGGATGACCAATATTGGTTGTACCCACGAAATCATCATGGCCATGAACTTTCTCTTCAATGTCATCTTTGTTGTTCGAAATCAGCTCGTGGTGCAATCAAGACAACTTTTTCAAGGTTTTGCTCCTTTTATGGTGCTTCTGACGAAGGTGCAGACGACGATGGAGATGGTGATGTCATTGGCATGAGTCTACTCCGTCTTCCATTCCCGAAAAGGGTATATGTGTTTGCCTCTGTATCATGATGCACTTTCCGATCAAAAATCCATGGACAACCAAAAAGGAAATGAGCAATATTCATATGGATCATATCACACCAAATATGATCTTCATAGTCGCCAATCTTGAAAGATACCAAACATATGTGAGTCACGGGAATGACAAGGCCATTAGACCATGTGACTTGGTAGGGCTAAGGAAGCTTCTCAGTAGGCAATTTAAGCTTGTCGATGACCTACTGAGCGACAAAATTAATCACACTACCATTGTCAATAACCACATTAACAGCCTTGTCAACAACTATCACTCGCGTGTGAAATTTCTTAGCATGTTTCCATTCTTCTTCTTCCTTTTCATTTGTATGGAGGAGTCGGCGAATGACAATAGTGGGATTGTCTTCTCCTGAAAAAAATATTTCCACAATATGAGCTCTTTGTCAACATTGTTGCCTGCGAGACTTTTGAAGCATGCGCTCAACACGGATGGCTTCTAAGTATGCATCTTGACTGGTGTTGCAATAAGTCATATTTTTCAAGATATCTAATCTCAAGCCTTGGACATAACGAGCTAAATCATGCATCTCATCTTCCTCCAATTCGCATATCTCATGCAACTCTCGAAAGTGGCGTGTGTATTCATCAACCGCCATATTTTCTTGCATCAAGTTGAGAAATTCTTCAAAATAGGGTTCATTTTCAAAATACCAAGTTCCATATCTGTGCTCATACTGAATTCTTTGAATTTTAATGGGGCGTCCAAAAAGTTTCATATTGACTTGAATCAATGATTCAAATATTGCTGATTGTAGATGGACAATTGTCTAACTAAATGGGCAGGATCGATGACAACCTAAAAGGATCTGACTAGAAATGGGCCCACCTGACGCACTCAGTAAAATTCTGAACTTTTTTTTTTTGCTGTTAGTGGGCTGGGTTGGGTTCTGACTCAGACCAGGCCCGAAATCAAATCAGGCCCAGTTGCAAGGTCTGTTGAACATGCATAGAGAGGTACGTGGGAGGGAAAATTTTCTATTCTCTGTCCTGTCTCAAAGTGCGTGTAGGAAGAAATATAACTTGCTTGGGACTCTTACCAATTCGATTTGGAGAAAGAAGGAAGAGAGCTGCAGCTTCTTCAATGATGAGGAGGCGGATGCTGGCAGGCTGCTGCGGAGGGAATAGTGGAGCAGTGGACCCTGTAGGGAGTGCAGCGATGGAAGCAGTGGAGAGGAGTAGCTTCGTCAGGTGCAAGGTACTTTCTTGCACTCAATCTCCTTCTCTTCTCTTCTTCTTTCTTCTGCTGTCACTTCTTTTCTTTCTGTTTTTCTCTCTTGTTCTGTTCATTATCTCCTATCTTTTTTCTTTCTTTTTTTTTCTTTTTTTTTCTTTTTTTTTTTTTTCACTTCTATGCTGTTTGGCCCTTTTTTTTTTTTTTCTGGTTTGTGAAAGGGCGGTTCAGCTGAGATGAATATAGGGGATGACAGGAGATGGAGTTGGCTGAGATGGCGTCAAAGTGGGTTCGGATTGGGCCTACGCAGGATTTTCTTTTTTTTTTTCTTTTGTTCTTTTTTTTGTGGGTTTGGGGAACAGTTGCAGTTGTTTGGGGGTGTTGGTGGTTCCGACCAAGGAGTTGGGTGGGGAGGTTTCGTCAGGGGCTACGGTGGTGGGATTTGGTTCGGCAGTTGTTTGGGTTTCGGGAAAGTGGGTGGTAGTTGACGAAGTTGAGGGACGAAGGCAGAGGGTGGGGCTGTTTGGGCTTAGGATTTGAGACGGGAGAGGGGAGATGGGGGAGGGGTTAGGGTTTTCGAAGTTTGGAAAAAAGGAATGGGCTTGAGAGATGGGAATTAGGGCTGCGGAATGATTGGTTCAGCGGTTTGAGAGATGAAGGGTTTGGGGATTTGGGGTTTGGTTCGGGAGTGGCTGATGTGGGGTGTTGGGTACTGTGATGGGGGTGTCTGTGTTGTGATGGATGGGGGATGGGTTTCGAATGATGATGATGGCTGAAGATGATGATCAGTGGGGATGGTAATGGGGATGGTAATGGATCGGTGGGGTGACGAGATACCTCAGATCGGCGATCGAACGGCGATTTGAGATGGAACTTGGCTCTGATACCAATTGATGGCGTAGCTCGGAGGCCACGGTGAAGATCTACACCTCCAACGGTAAGATCGAGCCCTAAGACTCTAAACCCCAAGATTACTTAGGAGAAATACCCCAAAAGGGGAACTCACGAGAACTTCTCTGAACTTTTATTATCAATATAGCATAAACATTACAATAGGGGACTCCTCTATATATATAGAGTAACACTCTTTCTTAATAACCAAGACATTCTAAAATAAGAAACTACCTAATCTTAATCAAAATAGAATTTGGGAAGTAAATATACTAAGCAACTCTACTAATTTAGAGACTATCTAAACTAATCATAGGGATCTCAAAATTAGAGATCATGTGGACCCCATCAAGCGGGTCTCACTGCATCAAAGTGGAGAGAGTGGATTCAAGAATCTATTTCAACTACTTCCTTTTCAATCTTGGTAAATGGTTCTACAACTCAGCCTTTTAGAGCTTCTAGAGGATTAAGGCATCCCCTTTCTCCGTTCCTATTCGCTATTGTTGCTAAGGCCTTGGGTGCTTTGTTGACTAAGTCTAAGGACATCGGCATGATTAAGGGTCATGAAGCAGGGAGAAATGTGTTGGCAGTTATTACTCGCCAGTCGCCCCCAATTTGCAGAGGACACTATTTTATTCAGCTCGTAAAAGAGGGAGGTGATCATTGGAAAGGATTTTGTTATACTTCCACCTCTCCTCAAGTTTGAATATCAATATCTCAAAAAGCATGTTGGCTGGTGTCAGATATTCAGAGGAGATGACGTAGTCTCTGGCTCATTGCTTCCATTGCATAGTGGGGAAGCTCCCTGTAGGTGCAGAAAATAATGACCCACAATAAGGAGGTGCCTTACAGGACTTATCCGTGAAGATGATGGTGTCTGAGATGTCTGGATGCCGTCCGAGAGCCTGAAAAGGAGTAGCAAACGGTCAGAGGACCCTGGCCTGAGCGGCGCAAGGCTCTCCGATGCCAAAGTCAGTGTATGAACTGGAACAATGGAAGGAGAGGAGGAAGAGAGACAGAGTAAGGGCTCTGTGTATGGGATGTGCGTACCTTGCATGGTGTTTGAGGGTTTATTTATAGAGGAGTGGATCGTATCTCTCTGAGAATATCTGGGTGTGGGTCCCATGATCTGACTGGGAAGTCATGATCAGCCCACAAAGTAATAAATGCGGTCTAATCCGGCCCACTCAGCATTAAATGCCAGTCGGGTCAGCCCACATTGCATTAAATGCATGTCTTGTTGGGCCAGATTGTGTTGGGCGCCTTTGGCGGTAGGAGTACCAGCGGATCCGCCCTCGGGCCTTGCCCTGATGTGGCCTCAGCCGCTGGATGCTGCCACGTGGCGATCTGGCGAAGATAGTGGGCGGCTGGACGTCGCGTCTGTCCCACTAGATCGTGACCCTATCCTTCCACGTGCCTGGTGACGTGGGGGATGAGGGGTCTAGGCGAAGGTTCTTTCTCGCTTCGGTTACTGTTCTGGCTTCTTCAGCCGAGGTGGCTTTAGCCGAGGTAGGGTTATCTGCGGAGATAGCGTCCGGGGTGGCCTTGCCGATGTGGACTCTCTGCCGAGATGATGCCCGAGGTGATCCAGTTCGGCGCTTGTGGCCTGGAGATGTATGATGTCGGCCAAGGCCTCTGCCCTGGTAGCCGGGATGAGACCGGTGCCACGTGGATGGCACGCGGATGGCACGCGGATGGCACGTGAGAATGTTTAGCTCCGTATGATGGCTGTGATTAGCCTAATCCTGTAGCTCTGGGAATTTCCCCACACAATTGCCCCCTAGCTTCTGAGCTCGCGTAGAACGTCAGTGCCGTGAGGTCGGGAGCTATGTGCCGGGTCTATCTGTAGGAGATCTTCTTTCGGCCCTGACTCGCTGTCGCTTTGGATGTTCGAGGTGATAAATGGCGTCCCCTATTCAATGCTGAAGACAGTTCGACGGTTCCACGTGTCGTTCCTGGGCTGGTTGTCTGTCTCTTCGAGGTCGTACGCGCCGTTTCGTCAGGGGCGCAATCAATTTTTGAAATGATTTGCGCGCCGCTTCAGGGAGGCGCAATAAATTTCCGAAATGATTCGCGCGAAATCCCAGGAGGGAGGGGCGCCCCTTGGCACGCCCGATTAGAGTTTTCTGCAAAAAGGGGGAACTTTCTGCTATTTATAGGGCAGTTGAGGTCTGTTCCATCCTTCGTTTGCGATTCTGAATCAGAGACGAGCGTCAGAAGAGGGAAGGCTACTGTGAAGGAGCTTCATCCGAGAAGTGGTGCGCTGCTGAGGTTGAGCCTCTTCGCTGTCCAGCGTCTTTGTTCTGCTTCCGTAAGTTCTTTCTGCTCTGCTTCTTCTTCTGCGGGTTTCTCTACTTTTAGACTGGGATAGGAATGGGGATTTACAACCACTGGTTAGAGAGCGAGGCAGCGATCGAGGGTTTTAGGTCAGCCTTTAGGATCCCTGCTGATGTCCAAGTCAGGGGTGCTGATCCCCATGGCTACAACCCTCGCGCCTTTCTGGGAGGCTGGATGCCTTTTCCGCTGGTGGCTGTGATAGAAGGCGGGGTCCGATTCCCCCTTCATCCGCTTCTCAGGAGATGCCTTAGTCAGTGGCGTCTCTGCCCTTGCCAACTGCTGCCGAATGCCTTCAAGATCGTGATGGGCACGGTCAAGTTGAATGAGGTCCTGGGCACCGACTTCGGCGTCTTCGATCTTGAGGACGTCTATGACATATGCAGGTCCGGGGAATCTTATTATCTCCGGGCTAAGTCAGGCCGGGATGGCTTCGTCCGATACTTGGAGGATTCGAGCAAGTATGCCGGGGACGATCTTCTATACGTCTCTGGGAACTGGGAGTTTGGGGAGGCCGACACCGATAGAGGCTACCAGGTCCCTCGCCACTTCGGAACCATCCCAAGTAAACGTCCTCCGTCTCTTTTTCTTTTTTCATAAGTTTCTTTTAATTCTGCCGTGCTCATGATTCTGACTGCTGCAGCTTTGAAGGAGAGGAGACGGGCTGCCAAATACATCTGGAAGAGGAACGATGCCTGGCTCCGTCTGGTGAAGCGGTACAGCGGTCACGACGGCAGGGCGGCTTGGTCGCTGCTAGGATATGAGCCGAAGTACCGCGGGTATCTGAGGGGCACCGTAGAGCCGATCCCGAGTGAAGGTGCCGGATCCGGGGTTGGTCAGGAGCGGGCCGTTCCGGAGGTCGCAGAGCCCTCGCGGGCGTCGTCTGAAGCCAGGGCAGCGTCTGGAATCTTAGTTTCCTTAGCAGAGTCGAGACTACCCCAGGTCTCAGGAAGGGAATCGAGTCAATCTGCCCGATCTCCCTCGCCAGGATCCGGGATGAGGCACACCAGGCGTTTGTCCTTCGAGGATCTCGAGGCCTTGGTGCTTGGAGTGGAGGACGTCCGAGCCCCCGAGGAGCCGGTAGATTCTCCGAGGCGTCCGTCTCCGAGGGCTCGGATGGCTTCTCCTGCAGAGGCGGTGGAGGTACCTGTGCCCCCTGGCCCTGTTGACCTAGGGGTACGCTCGCCCCCAGCCGAGGTCGAGCAGGAGGAAACTCGGCCGCTGAAGATGCCGAGGACTGATGCGGGCCCTAGCTCGGCCGCTGCCTCGTTGCCGCCGGGGCCGCAGTTATGGGAGCCAGGCTTCATGCTCGGGCCGGGGAGGCCGATGACGGTGGAGGACAGCATTCTTCACAGGATCGATCTCCCGGTCCTCGAGGCCCTTGGGCGAGCCTGTGCCCTTCCCCGGGACATGGAGCGGCTGGATAAGTACAGCGATCAGAAGCTGATCTTGTCGATGCTGCAGTCCAACCTAGTGGTAAATCTTCATTTTCCTTTGCTAAACCAGCAATTTAACATCTGACGCTCTTTGGATCTAACATGTACGTCTTCATTTGACAGGCGGCTCAGAAGTCCATGGCCGTTGCTGATAGGATCTGGAGGTACGGCGCGGACGCTGCCGAGCTGTCCGTGGAGAAGAACGGCCTGCAAGAGTCCCTGGACGCTGTGAGCCAGAAGTTGGCCAAAGCAGAAGAGGAATTCGCGGCGAAGCTCGAGCAGGCGAGGGAGGAGGCCGAGGCGGAGAGGACTAAGTCGGCCGAGCTCGAGGTCTCCATTTCGAAGATGGGAGACGATTATGCGGCCCTGCTTCAAGCCGAGGCCAAGAGAGCGGACGAGGCCGAGGCGAAGCTTGAATCCGAGTCCAAAAGGGCGGACGAAGCCGAGGCTAAGCTCGAGTCCGAGTGTGATGCTGCCTTCGAGGATGCCAAAGTGCAGGTCACCAACCACTACAAGGAAAGGGTTCTTGTGGTGAGGGATAAGGCTTGGGCGAAAGGGTGGCTTGCCGGCATGAAAGAGGTCGGGGTCTCGGAGGGCCACCGCTCCTTTCGGGAGCCGCCTCCGTACCCGCTCCCGGTGCCGAACTCTGCCCGTCCATCCGGCGAAGCCTCTGACGCCGCAGCTCGTGCGACTGACCGGTCATGACCCTCGGGACATCGGGACCTTGGGATTTTGCTTCTTTGCTTTGTGCTTTGTAATTTTCTTCGATTTGTATTTGCTGACACTGTAATGATTGAAACTTTAATACAAATGAAGGTTTTCTGAAATACCCGTGCTTTTCTCTTTTAAGCTTGAGTTCTTTGATTGCTTGAGTTCGGTAAAGTGCTCCCTTAAGATCTTTTTTGGTATTTGCGCTGATACTCCGTATCTTGGGTGATCTCCATTGGTATTCGCGCTGATCCTCCGTATCTTGGGTGATCCCCATTGGTATTCGCGCTGATCCTCCGTATCTTGGGTGATCCCCATTGGTATTCGCGCTGATCCTCCGTATCTTGGGTGATCTTGAATAGCAATGAACATGGTGGCGCGGCAGACGAGGGAGTCTGACGGATGTCTCCACGTGGCGCCATAGGGTTCGCTGGTCAATAGTCGCGCCTTCCCAACAACGCGTGGGGGACTTCGCCCCATAACTCCTTTTGGAGACTGGGCCTTCTTCCATCCTATAAATAGGGGGAACAGGTTCGCCATGGGAGAAGGAAGGAACATAAGGACCATGTCTGGGAGCTGCCTGAGATTACTTGATCCGGGGGGAAAACCCTGCGCCGTTGGACGGCTGTCCCCAAGGGGGGAAGGCTGTCGTGGCCTGCGCGCTCTCTGAAGGAACTCCCCGTGGGCCACGCGCTCTCTGAACGCGGGTCCATGGGCACTGGCGCTTGGCCAGACAGAGTGAGGATGCGCTGCGAGGGGACGGTGGCGCCTTCTCGTCCGACACCGCCCTGTGCGCCCGTCGTACGGCAGGCGGGATTGGGCCTCGCTGGTCCGGGAGGCTTCTTCAAGCTCTGCCGCTCCTACTGCCACCGAGGGTGTTGCAGAGCCCAGCGGGGTCCAGGGATCGCTCAGAACCTCCAGGAGCCTTCTGCCTGAAGAGTCAGTGACGCCTGAAGAGTCAGTGAAGATCAGAGTCTTCTAGCCTCTCTCCGTTTTCTGTTTTTAGAGGACTGCGGTCCTCCTTTCTGTACTCTGCTTTCTGTCATGTATTTCTTGTAACGAAGCAGTTTGCAATGAATGAAAATGCATTTTCTGATTAACCAAGCTGCATACAGTGCTTTCGAGTTCTTTTTCTCATTACTTTACGCTGTTTCGGAATACTTGGATTTGTGTTTGAGTGCTGGCATTGACTTTGGCCAAAAGGGCTGGCTTTGGCCGAGACGAGATGCATTGCGCCGAGATGGACCCATTCCATTGGTCTCGGCTCGGCGGAGCGAGTTCGGCAATGGCCTTCTGACGGGTGTATGAACCCGGACTCCAGAGAACTTGTCCTTGGCCGGACCGCCTTGAGGGGTTTATGAACCCAGACTTTAGGAAAGGCTGAGTGTAGGAACTGCAAGCCTCTTACAAGGCATAGAGCCTGTGTGCCCTGAGACACGGAATTTTAGGAAAGGCTGAGTGTAGGAACTCGAAGCCGTTTCCAAGGCGTGGAGCCTGTGTGCCCTGAGACACGGAATTTTAGGAAAGGCTGAGTGTATGAACTCGAAGCCGTTTCCAAGGCGTGGAGCCTGTGTGCCCTGAGACACGGGATTTTAGGAAAGGCTGAGTGTATGAACTCGAAGCCGTTTCCAAGGCGTGGAGCCTGTGTGCCCTGAGACACGGGATTTTAGGAAAGGCTGAGTGTATGAACTCGAAGCCGTTTCCAAGGCGTGGAGCCTGTGTGCCCTGAGACACGGGATTTTAGGAAAGGCTGAGTGTATGAACTCGAAGCCGTTTCCAAGGCGTGGAGCCTGTGTGCCCTGAGACACGGGATTTTAGGAAAGGCTGAGTGTATGAACTCGAAGCCGTTTCCAAGGCGTGGAGCCTGTGTGCCCTGAGACACGGGATTTTAGGAAAGGCTGAGTGTATGAACTCGAAGCCGTTTCCAAGGCGTGGAGCCTGTGTGCCCTGAGACACGGATTTTAGGAAAGGCTGAGTGTATGAACTCGAAGCCGTTTCCAAGGCGTGGAGCCTGTGTCGCCGGAGTCGTCCAGAGATTGATGACAAGGCAAAAGCTGCTTTTTATTGATTCCGAAGTTCGTTACATCTTTAGAAATAAAACTTCTTCAAATGAGATGCATTCCACGGTCTCGGCAATGGCTTGCCATCCAAGTCTTCGAGCTTGTAGGCTGATTTTCCTGCCAGTGAAACTACTCTGAACGGGCCGTGCCAGTTCGGGGCAAGCTTCCCCTCATTCGGTTCTCTGTCAGCTGGCAGGGTCTTCTTTAAAACGAGCTCCCCGTGGTGAACCTTCTTTCCTTGACATTCTGATTGTATGCCCTGGCTAACCGTTGCTGGTAGTCGGTTAGTCTCAGGGCTGCTGCTTCACGTCGTTCGTCCGCCAGCTCTAGCTCCATTGCCAGGTTCGCTTCATTCCGACCTTGGTCGACCAGTTCTGTCCTCAGGGTAGGAAGGCCGATTTCTAGGGGAATGACAGCCTCCATCCCGTAGGCCAGAGAGAATGGTGTCGCCGAGGTGGACCTCCTTGGAGTTGTCCTGTACGCCCACAGCACGCTCGGAAGCTCTTCTGTCCATCTGCCCTTTGCCTTGTCCAGTCGCTTCTTGAGGCCGTCCAGGATCACTTTGTTGGAGACTTCTGCCTGACCATTACTCTGTGGATATGCCGGGGTGGAGTAATGGTTTCTGATGCCATGTTCTTGGCAGAAATCTCTGAAGGATTTGGAATCGAACTGAGTCCCGTTATCCGAAATTAGGGTCCGGGGGATGCCGAACCTCGTAAGGATGTTTTTCCAAACGAAGTTCCTGGAGTCCCGGTCGGTGATGGAGGACAACGGCTCAGCCTCTATCCACTTGGTGAAGTAGTCCGTAGCCACTATCAGCCATCTTTTGTTCCCTGGAGCTCGGTGGAGAGGCCCCACAATGTCCAGGCCCCATTGAGCGAAGGGCCATGGACTAGAGAGGGGGCTCAGATCCTGTGCTGGCTGATGAAGTGAGTGGGAGAACTTCTGGCATTTCTCGCATTTTCTGGCGTAGACCTGGGCGTCCTTCTGCATGTAGGGCCACCAGTAACCCTGGCTGATTGCCCTGTAGGCCAATGAGCGGCCTCCTATATGGCTGCCGCAGATTCCTTCATGGATCTCGTACAGGAAGTCGTCCACCTTGGACGGGTGGACGCATTGGAGGTACGGGCCTGTGAAGGACTTCCTGTAGAGTTTGCCTTCTGGAGAGAGCCAAAAGCGGGCTGCCTTGAGCCTGACCTTGTGGGCTTCAGTCTTGTCCTCAGGGAGCTGGTCATCCTTCAGGTAGGCAACGATTGGATCCATCCAGCTGGGGCCGAGGTCAGCACAGAGGACAAGCCGAGATGACTGGAGTTCTAGACTCGACCTTGATACTGACCCGACCTCGATGGTCCTCTTCTTTCCTGCTTCGACAGCGGAGGCCAGGTTTGCAAGCGCATCTGCGTGCGTGTTGGTATCTCGGGAGATCTGCCTGACCTCGGCTTTCTGGAATTGGGAGAGTAGCTTTTTTGCCAGGGCTAAGTAAGCCGCCATCCTGTCGTCCCTGGCCTGGTAGTCTCCAGCGAGCTGGCTAGTTACCAGTTGAGAATCGCTGAAGATTTCCAGGTGCTGGGCTCCGAGGACTCGGGCGCTGTTCAACCCTGCGATCAGTGCTTCGTACTCTGCCTCATTGTTCGTTGCTTTGAAGTCGAGGGTGAAAGCCTGCTCTATGACCAGTCCCTCTGGCGACTGGAGAACTATGCCGGCGCCAGCTCTCTTGGAGGTGGACGACCCGTCGACAAAGATCCTCCATGCCGAGGTGGGAGACTGCTGGACTTCTGTTTCTGCTGGCTCTTGCCCTGTGCCCCCCAGTGCCGTGCCGAGCTGGGTCTGAGCCTGGTTGGGGCAGGCGAATTCGACTATGAAGTCTGCCAGAATCTGGGCTTTGATTGCAGTTCGGGGACGGTACTGTATGTCATACTGCCCCAATTCAACTGCCCACTTCGATATGCGCCCTGAAAAGTCAGCTTTTTTGAACAAGGAACGGAGTGGGTGCTCCGTGATCACCACAATAGTGTGGGATTGAAAATAATGGGAGAGCTTGCGGGAGGCGGTGACAAGAGCCAACGCAAGCTTCTCCAACAGAAGGTACCTGGTCTCGGCATCGAGCAGGGTCTTGCTCGTGTAATAGATCGGCTTTTGAACTCCCTCGTCCTCCCTGATGAGGACGGAGCTCACTGCGTGATCCGAGACCGCTAGGTATAAATACAGAATCTCCCCCCGAGTCGGGGTGGAGAGTAATGGGGGTGACATCAAATAAGTTTTGAGTGCGGCCAATGCCTGGTCGCACTCGGGGGTCCATTGGAACTTCAAATTTTTCCTCAAAAGCTGGAAGAAAGGCCTGCACTTATCTGATGAGCGGCTGATGAAGCGATTGAGTGCGGCGGCCATTCCCGTAAGCTTTTGAACTTCCTTTGTGGTGGAGGGACTCTGGATGTCCTGGATGGCGGTGATCTGGTCTGGATTGGCCTCTATCCCCCTCCGCGTCACCAAGCTGCCGAGAAACTTGCCAGAGGCTACGCCGAAGGCGCACTTGGAAGCGTTGAGCTTGAGCTTGTAGGCGCGAAGGATGTCAAAGACTTGGCCGAGATCTACCAGGTGGTCGCTGGAGCGCACAGATTTGACGACCATGTCGTCGATATACACCTCCACCGTTTGGCCGAGCTGGGCCTGGAACATCTTCGTGACGAGGCGCTGATAGGTCGCCCCCGCGTTCTTCAGCCCGAAGGGCATTACTCTATAGCAGTAAGTGCCGCGGGGGGTGATGAATGATGTTTTCTCCTCGTCGGGCCCATAGAGAGGGATCTGATGATAGCCGCGGTAGGCGTCGAGGAAGCTCATTCGGTCATGGCCAGCGGTGGCGTCAATCAGTTGGTCGATCTTCGGGAGGGGGAAACTGTCCTTAGGGCAAGCCCTGTTCAGGTCGGTGAAGTCTACGCACACCCTCCACTTTCCAGTTTTCTTCTTGACGACCACCGTGTTGGCCAGCCATACCGGGTACTGGACTTCCCGGATGGCCCCTGCTTTTAACAGGTTGTCGACCTCTTCCACGACCGCATCTGTCTGCTGCAGCCCGGTTCTGCGGGCCCTCTGCACCACTGGCTTGTGGTCGGGGTCGACGTTGAGCTTGTGGCACATGACCTCTGGGTCGACCCCGGGCATCTCACTTGGGCTCCAAGCGAAGACGTCCACATTCTGCATCAAGAACCGAGAGAGTTCGGCCCTTTCTTCGTCCGACAGCTGGGTGCCGATCAGGAAGAAACGGTCTGGGTCTGCCGGGTCTAGCCTGACCTCGGCTAGGTCCTCGATGCTCTTCTTTTCAGGGTCCCTGCCGATCTCATCGAGGCCCTTTTCGAATTCGGCCAGGTTAACGCGCTCTGGCTCCTTTACTGCTGGAACTGCGGCTAACACGCACTGCCTGGCCTGCTGCTGGTCTCCCTTCACTGTGACTACCTCCAGCTTGCCTTCTTCGTTCTCGTGGACGAATTTCAGCTTTTGGTGGAAGGAAGAGGGAACTGCCTCCAGCTTGTGGAGCCACGTCCTGCCCAGAATGACATTGTAGGGGGAAGGGGCATCCACAACCAGAAAGTCGGCTGTCACGGAGGCTCCGCCAACTTCGGTTTCCAAGGTGATTCTGCCCTTGGGGTAGACTGGCGTCGCGGACAACCCTAGCAGAGGTGCACGAACCTCCGTGAGGTCTGCTTCGGAGAGTTTCATCCGTTTGAAGCAGTCGTAGTAGAGGACCTCGGAGGAGCTGCCGGAGTCGACGAGGATCCTCTTTACGGTGAAGTCTCTCAGCTTCATGGTGAGGAGCAGGGGGTCGTTGTGAGGGACTTGGACCCCCTCTAGATCTCGATCCGAGAACGAGATGGCTGGTTTGTCGCGGCGGGCTTTCTTGGATGCCGGGGCGAGGTCGGCTTTCATCACTTCTTTCTCGTGCGAAGCCCGCCTGGCTTCGGCACGGGTTTGGGAGCTTCCCCGGGACGAGGAAGCTGGAGCCGAGGACGCCAGATGGATCACATTGATGATCTTCTCTGAGTCCTCGCTGTCTGGAGCCGGGGCCGTGCTCTGGTGAACCCGGCCCTCGCTGCCGCCGGCATCACCCTCCTTGATGAACTCTGGAATGTGGCCCTCTTTGGCCAGCTTCTCCAGATACCACTGCAAAGACCTACATTCTTCAGTCTTGTGCCCGTTGCCCTTATGGAAGGCGCAGTGGAGCTTGCTCCGGGAGCCCTCGCTGGGTTCGTACTTCATGGGCGGGGGATACTTGAAGAACGGCTTGGATTTGATCTTCGCCAGGATGCGGTATATCGGCTCCTTGAAGACGACATTGACGCTCTGACTGGCGTTGGAGGGAGGTCCGGGCTTCCAATTGCCCCCAGACCTGGACGACGAAGGCTTCGTCGAACTGGAGGCCCAGTCCCGCTTGGACTCCTGCTTCTGGGAGGGCCTCCCGCCTCTTTGCCGAGGCTGGCTATTCTTCTGTTCGGGCTCTGGATGCCCGTCCCGATCCTTAGCTCGGATCTCGTCTTCTTCCCGGGCGATGAAGCGCTTCACCCGGGACATTAACTCTGACATGGACTCTGGAGTGTCCCCGGCCAAGTCCTTCCGCACATCGCTGCCGGGGATCAGGGCATGCTGGAAGGCGTAGATGGATATCCCCTCCCTTGCGCCCTCAATCTGGCTGTAGATTGCCCAGAATCGGTGGGTGAACTTGGCAAGAGTTTCACCCTGCTTCATTCTTAGGGCGATAAGGTCCCCTTCCTTCTTGGGGACGACGGTGTATGCTTGGAACTTCTTCAGGAAGGAGAGCTGGAGCTCCTTCCAACTGGGAATTGACTGCTCTGGGAGAGAGCAAAACCACTTCAGGGGGAGGTCACCCAAACTGGAGGAGAAGATCTTACAGTTTAGGTGGCCCTCATTTCCCCAGATAGACATCTTCTGGGAGAAGTGTCGGAGGTGTGCAGATGGATCGGACAGTCCGTCATAGGGGACGAACCGCGGGACGGAGAACTTCCTGGGCAAGGGGGTGCGCTCGATCTCCTTCGTGAAGGGAGAGCCCCCAAGATCAGTGTGACCGCAGAGCTGCTTCTGGTCCCGCATGTCCAGGTTGTGCTGGAGAGCCCGCCTGACGCGCTTGTCGAACCACTCCTGCTCGTCGTCCTCCTCTGGAGTCTGAACTCTGGACTTTCGCTTGGGGCGGCTCGGACTGTGATGGCTATGAGTTCGGCCATCGCGACTATGGTGACTCCGGCTGTTGCTCGAGCCTTCGTCACGAATCTGGCCCCGTTTCTGGTCCAGATGATGTCTGAGGTCCTCACGAGGAGGCTGGGCTGCCTTGCTGGGAGCGCCCTTCTTTTTTCCTTGGGGCTCAGAGACCTCCCTCAAGGAGGCAGTTTGCACTGCCTTCAGCTGCTGCTGGAGCTTGCGAATCATCCGCTCCTGCTTCCGGAGTTGCTTCTGGAGGAGGGCAGGCTCGGGAGCCTCTCCGGGGGGTTGAGCGTGGCGCGTTTCTCCCACGGCCACGGCTTTGTCCTTCCGAGGACGCTGATGCTGATGCTCATCGCGTCCGGGTGGCGGGACCTCGTCCGCTGAGAGTGAGGTTTCGACTCCCTCTTGGAAAGGGATCTCGACAAAGAGTTGGGAGCCCAGGCGGCCCTCGCCTGCAGTCGTCCCTTGCACCACGCGGGACTGCCCCTGAGGAGGGACTTCCGCTGGAGTCGTGTCTTGCACTGCGCGGGACTGCCCCTGAGGAGGGACTTCCGTTGGCGGTGGTGGCAGCGCGAGCGCTGCTCCTGAAGATTCTACGCCCTTCTTAGCTTTCGGAGGCATGGCTTCTGAAAGGATGAGGTTAGGAAGATTGGGAAGGTTTTGAGAGGTTTGGATGGCTGGGATATTTCTTTCCCACAGACGGCGCCAATTGTAGGTGCAGAAAATAATGACCCACAATAAGGAGGTGCCTTACAGGACTTATCCGTGAAGATGATGGTGTCTGAGATGTCTGGATGCCGTCCGAGAGCCTGAAAAGGAGTAGCAAACGGTCAGAGGACCCTGGCCTGAGCGGCGCAAGGCTCTCCGATGCCAAAGTCAGTGTATGAACTGGAACAATGGAAGGAGAGGAGGAAGAGAGACAGAGTAAGGGCTCTGTGTATGGGATGTGCGTACCTTGCATGGTGTTTGAGGGTTTATTTATAGAGGAGTGGATCGTATCTCTCTGAGAATATCTGGGTGTGGGTCCCATGATCTGACTGGGAAGTCATGATCAGCCCACAAAGTAATAAATGCGGTCTAATCCGGCCCACTCAGCATTAAATGCCAGTCGGGTCAGCCCACATTGCATTAAATGCATGTCTTGTTGGGCCAGATTGTGTTGGGCGCCTTTGGCGGTAGGAGTACCAGCGGATCCGCCCTCGGGCCTTGCCCTGATGTGGCCTCAGCCGCTGGATGCTGCCACGTGGCGATCTGGCGAAGATAGTGGGCGGCTGGACGTCGCGTCTGTCCCACTAGATCGTGACCCTATCCTTCCACGTGCCTGGTGACGTGGGGGATGAGGGGTCTAGGCGAAGGTTCTTTCTCGCTTCGGTTACTGTTCTGGCTTCTTCAGCCGAGGTGGCTTTAGCCGAGGTAGGGTTATCTGCGGAGATAGCGTCCGGGGTGGCCTTGCCGATGTGGACTCTCTGCCGAGATGATGCCCGAGGTGATCCAGTTCGGCGCTTGTGGCCTGGAGATGTATGATGTCGGCCAAGGCCTCTGCCCTGGTAGCCGGGATGAGACCGGTGCCACGTGGATGGCACGCGGATGGCACGCGGATGGCACGTGAGAATGTTTAGCTCCGTATGATGGCTGTGATTAGCCTAATCTTGTAGCTCTGGGAATTTCCCCACACACTCCCAATTCTGTATCTGGTTTATCAATTGGGGCCAATTCGAGATCAAAGACCTTGTGGGATCCGGTGATAAAAAAATTTAATCAAAGGTTGCCCATTTGGAAAAAGCGACATCTGCCATTGGTGGTGGCAGTAGTGTGTGTGCATGAGTTGGGGTTGGAGGAATAGAAAACTCCTATCATGACCAGTTACAGATATGGAAACGGACACAGATATGGGGATCGAGTATACAATCCCTCACTTAAGAGTTATTGAGGTTCTGCCACACACTTAAGGTCTCCTAGGGTTATATTATCTCCTCCACATCAGACCAGTATGAAACAGGCCATAACAACAATAGCGACTTAACACGGAAACCAGTATGTAAGAGGAAAACTGACCCTAACCCATTATTAAAAAAAAAAAAACCCTTCTATTTTTCGTATCCTGAAGAATACAGACAATTGGTCATGTGGTCCAATCTTGTTAGTGATTTGTTTAAAGCAGAACTCTATGAATCGAATGCAAATTGATGGATAAGGTTCTTATCAAATACCTATGTACTCCTATGTGCCCAAATATCAATCCATGCCGAAGAAGAAGAAGAAGAAGAAGAAGAAGAAGGGGAAGGAGAAGGAAAAGATAGAAAGGACCTGGTGGAAGCTGAGATCGCCTGCATAACCCAGGGTTTTGATGGCAAATGAGATCTCCGTACAGATCTTGAACCTGTCTGCCACTGAAGAAGAAGCGGGCAGGGATGTTGGGAATGAAGAAGAGGAGTCGATGAGTGAGAGGGATTGGGAGCAGATGGAAAAGAGGGAGTCTGATGTCAGATCTTGGATCGACGAGACGCCCTTGGCGAGAGAGACGCCAGCATTCTCAAGCGACCTCAACAGGATCGCTTCAGCTTCGTCCATGCCTTTGCTTCCAGATGACGGTGTTTTTTTTTCCTTTTTCCTCTTCTTTATGAGTTATGAACTTCTGATATTATGAAATATGCGGAGCCTTTGGGACCTCCGCACGTTGTTGCGTGAAGGGACGAAGAAAACGAGACGAGGAATGGAGGATTTAGAAACGTCAAAGTCTAGACAGCCCGCAAAAAGTGCCCTGGGGACCGTGCCACAGCCCGGGAGTCTTTTTGGGCTGTGTAGCACGTCTCTTTAGAAACTACTAGAGAGATCCGGTTCTTCACTGCTGCATGCGCAATCGGATGCCTATCTACCTTTCAGTCTAGTATGGATTCTATGAGAATTGGGCGATGTTCAAGAATTTGGCTGGGCAAATATTAAAAGAAAGAGAATTTTACCTGAAAAGGAACTCTAGATGGCCACTAAGCATAAAATGGGCCACTAGTAAATATGGCATGGAAGGGACCACTTCCGTTTTTTTATTAATGGTTGAAATATGTAACGACGTCGTCACTACATTCAACCCCATATAGCGCCCACGAAACCCCGCTGCCCCATTTTCCCCTTCTTCCTCCCATCCCTTTCCCCTGGCGGTTTCAATTCAAAAGATAAAGTAGGTGGTCCCAAAAGTCGTTTTCCATGTTTGAATTGTAGCATCAAGATTCCAGCATCTTTATTAGGAAACCCCACTTCCCCATTTTCCCCTTCATCCTCCCATCACTTTCGCCATTTCCCCTGGCGGTTTTCTTTCCCCATTCCTCAAAAGGTAGAGCAAGTGGTCCCAAAGGTCGTTTTCCAACCTATTGGATTGTAGCATCAAGCTTCCAGCATCTTTATCAAACTTTGGTATTCTTCTTGTCTCTTTTCTTTTTCTGTATTACACAATTATAATTTACTGGGGTTTCTTCATCTTCTTTCCATTTACTTCACATCCTAAAATGGTTAATATTCATGCACTATACATGATTTTTGCATTGAATCGACCCATGACTCAGTCCTTCCATTTTCCCCATTCTCGACTGGATAGTCAACCCTAGTGGACATGCAAAGACTTCATGTTTGGATTACTTCATTGCTACTGAAATAGGGAGACATCAACCATCATGCCCATCATTTTGAATTTGATTATAGTGTTATGATATTGTACAAGATAACAATTGGGTTTTACTAAAAAGAAAAAAAAATTTGGGTGTGCAAAGAGAAAAATAAATTACGAGTTACCAAAATCATATAGTCTAATTTTTTTTTTGCTAATCCTAATAGAAAAATAAATTAAGAGTTACCCAAAATTAGTGTGATGATATTGTCATGGACTACTTCATTGCTATTGAAATAGGGACACATCAACCATCATGCCCATCATTTTGAATTTGATTATAGTGTGATGATATTGTACAATAACAATCGGGTTTTACTAAAAGAAAAAAAAAAATTTGGTGTGCAAAGAGAAAAATAAATGAAGAGTTACCAAAATCATATAGACTAATTTTTTTGCTGATCCTAATAGATTGTGAGCGCTTTTCCATCTATTTCATCCATTCCTACTGACATGCATATATATTGGATCCCACTGGGATGAAGCAGGAAACTTATATCAACTCTAGGTTCATTTAGGTATGATTGTCCTGGCTGTAGTTCTTTTTTATGTTGCGTCTCATTTTTATTGTTGTGATATAACATGACGTCCGACAGTATATCCGATCTATAATCAGCATATACTCAGAATCCACCATGAGCCCTTGGAATGTATAATTTATGAAAAATGCTAACTAGACAAGAGCCTTTTTATATAAAGAATGAGCTTGAGTATAGTCTACTTCCTCATATAGGCTGGTCCTAAAAATAATGGGTCCGAGCCTAAATGAACCTAGATGCTATAATAGTAGACTCACTTTGACTTGATAAATTTCCTAAATTTATAAGTTAATTGATGGACCGCGCTCCTGCTCGGTTCTACCGAGGTCGGCGGACGTGGGAGTCCGTCGGGTCCGACCCTTTCGTAACCGGGGGGGGCAAGGGCGTGCATCAACATTTCTTTTTTTGTGTGGGTGTGCCAGATTTTCTATTTTACTTGAAATTGCAAGTGGTGATCCAGAGATCAACCTTCGCAAGTAAAAAGGAAATCAACTTCTTTCAAGTTTTCCATTGCACATATATTTAAGAAAAGAGACATTTTCTTGGTTTGCCGTGAAAGGCGATTTTTTTTTTTGCATTTATAGCCGATTTTGGCGTTTATAGCCGATTTTTGGCGTTTATAGCCGATTTTCAATCCTTATCAATAATGAAAGACAAGAGTTGTGATTTTTGTCTCTTTTGAAAAAAAATACAAACTACAATGAAAAACAAGAAAAGGAGGATCTAACTTCTCAGGAGATTGTGGGGGACCCGTTTAGATTGACGGTCGCAAGCCATATGTGGGCTTCGCCATCATCCATGCAGATGAGAACAGAGGATGCTATTCATTCGCTTGGCTTGGCTATAACCTCAGGTTTTTAGAGAACAAAGACCAAAAGAAGGTCCTATGTCCAATAAAAAGCCGAGTAGACGGGCTTGAAAAGCAATGTCTAAGCCATTGGCGGCAGAAGGAGAAGGCAAGGACCTTGGGGGGGTACCCCCCAAGGGACTTTTGTCACCTTGTAGTGGTGGTCGGTGTAGGATTTCCGCAGAGTTTTCTCTCTTAGATTTCTGATGCCTCTTTCTGTCTGAGTTTCCGGATTTTCTGCAGTCTATTGTCTGTGTGTTTGCTGTCCTTTCTTCTTGGAGAGCTCTCCTATTTATAGGCTTTTAGGTAGCCATTTAGGAGGGTTTATGAGCCTTGATTGTCATAAAGCTACATAAAGGGAGGAGTTACAAAATTGAATTCTTTATTTTGTAACTCCTTTTTCTTGGCTTCTGATTGGCCGGAGGAGATTGAGGGCATTTAATCGCCATGATGGGAGGAGTTTCATGGGTTAAATGCCATGAATCTCTTGACTTGTAACTCCCGGATGCTTGCTTCTGATTGGTCCGTCCAAAGAAATGGATTAATGACTGTAATAAAGCTAGTCAATTAATCACATTAAGTGGTCGCCGAGCATCTGAAGAGTCACGGGCCGTGCCGTGTCTTTTGAGATTCTTCTGGCGATGATCATCGATGGATCTTCATGTAGATCGACATCGGATGACCATGTAATTTCAGGTGTTTGTTTCCAACAGCAGGTCGGTGCCATCTGTCCTGTCGATTTCTCGATCGGTTGGGTAGAAAGCACACTTTTTTTTTGTTGACCGGGTGGCGATCAATATTGTTTTCAATACTCTTGATGATTGACCCGTGTTTTGGACGGATGTCAGAGGATTTGGTGTCTCAAAAGTATGAATTTTGGAAAATACCAGAGGCTGGGCGCTTCGAATCGCGAAAAAACGGCGAAAACCGGGGTTTCCAGGGCCTTCCCGGCGACCCCGGGCTCCAGGGTCGCAGGGGCCTGCGACCTTGGGCCAGGGTCGCAGGGGTCTGCGACCCTGGGGGGTTTTCCCCCTTTTTGTCCCGTTTTGTGTCCGTTTTTGCTGTTTTTCGATTCTTTTTTCCTCTGTATTTTTCCTTGACATTTTTGACCATTTATTGGCTTGATTTCCCTGTAGGAAACCTGATAAGAATCCTTGCATTTTGGTTTGCAAAGTTTCTAATTTCCTGAGAAAGCCGAAGACTTTGTCGCGCAGAGCTGCCGATTTTCCGTCAGAAGCTGAAACTGGGCCAAACGATGTCGGAATAACCTGAAATTTGGTGTGAAGCCTCCTGAGCAATAAATAAGACCAACCATAGGCTTTTGTTTGAGTTTTGAAGCCGTTTGGGGTCCTATCACTAGTAGACTCGCTTTTGTCGCGATGAAGATGTCGCGGTTTGATGTGCGGTCAACCGATGTCCGATTAACTTGAAATTTGACAGGAAATCCATTGGAGTCATTTTAAGATGATCCATAGGCTCTGTCTTGGAAACCATGGTCCTGGAGAGCTTTACCGCCGAGAGGCCTGATTTGGCTTCCGAGCGTCAAACTATGGTCAAATGTTGTCGAAATGACCTGAAATTTGACGTGCAGCCCCTTGTAAGCATTTTGAAGCCGTCCATGTGCTCTATCTGATGAGTGATGGCCTCGACGGTTCTTGCTGCCGAGAGGCTTGATTTAGCTGTTCGAGGGTTGATGTAGGGTCAAACGTTGTCGGTTTGACTCGAAACTTGATGTAGAGCCTTTTGGATGTATTTTGAGACCATCCATCGGCTCTGATCGAAGATTTGGTGTCTCCGATGCTTTCGCCACCGAGAGCTCCTTTTCGGCTGTCGGAGAAGCAAAGTTAGGCCAAATATTTTTAAAATGGCCCGAAACTTCTTGTGTAATCCTCTTTTGGCTGTCTTGAAGGATCTTGCAGTTTTAGTTTGATTCTGACAAGATTTGATTTTTTGGAAGTAGCATTGCCTATTTATGGACCGTTGCGACTTCATGTAGCTCTTTGGATCTTGAAGAGGCAAAGTGACATTTTTGGTGTCAACAAATGCCCCCTCGAGGTACAGCGACGAGTTGCTTAACTTTTGTAGTCGATGTGCCTCAAAGAGATTTTTGAAGGAGAGCCTGTGACTTGACCAAGAGTCTTTGAGCAGTCTTTCTTTTTGGTATTTGTAGCCTTTTGAGCTTCCAGGGGAATTTTATGGTAGTGAAAAGGATCACGTACCATCTCGAGGTAAAGTTTTGAAGATGACATCAAGGATGTGGATTTGGGTTTTGACCTTGTGACCTAACAGGCTGTATGTGGCAGGTTAGGGGGTCGGGTATGGTTTTGATCGTGTGACCCAACAAGCTGTATGTGGAATGTTAGGGGATCAATTTTGGTTTTGATCTTGTAACCTGACAGGCTGTATGTGGCAAGTTAGGGGATCAGGTTTTGGTTTTTGGTTTTGGTCTTGTAACCTAACAAGCTGTATGTGGCAAGTTAGGGGACCAGGTTTTGGTTTGGATTTTTGTGGAATGTCAATTTCAAGATTTTGGCTCAATTTGGTATATGAGGCTGGATGGTTTGATTTTTGGAAGCTCATGGGGCTTGGAATTTTCTTTGTATGGTCCAATCAACTCAAAAGAGGCATGGAACCATTTTTGTATGCTCTTGGTAAGAGGGATTTCTCTTTGACTAAAAGCCCAAATTTTTTTTTCCAAGTGCCTAGGTGGTCAAACCTGGCTCATATGGGCTAACCCATAGGACCTTAAGCTTTTGAAATGGCTTAGATCTCATATGGTGTCATTTTTGTAAAGAATATCCAAAAATATCTCATTTGGATAGAGAATATCTAAGAATATCTTTTATTGGAGAGAATCTCTCATATTCCCTTTATTTTGGGATAGGATATCTCAAGATATCTTTCATTTGGGAAAGAATCCTTCATTCATCCTATCTATTGGGAGAAAATCTCTCATTGATTTCTTTTTGGGAGAAAATCCTTCAAGATATCTTTCTTTTGGGAAAGAATCTTTCTAATCTCTTTCTTTTGGTAAGGTTACTAATTAGTAACACTTATCTCTTTCTTCTTTCCTTCTTTGGTTTGCTCTCTTCTATAAAAGCAAGGAGGAGGTTGGATCTCTTGCTCTTATTAATTTCTTTTGCAATAATCTCAAGAGGGCTTCAAGACCAAGAGTTCTTCTTCTTCAAGATCTTCAAGACTTTTCTTCTTCTTCTCCATCAATGGCTTCAAGTAAGTTCCCTTTTTCAAGAAAACTCCATTGTAGGAAAAATAAAAAGTTCTTCTTTCTTTTTTTTGTTTCTTTCTTTTTCTTTTCTTTTTTTTTCTCCACGTGTTTTCCTTTTTTTTTTTTTACACGTGTTTGCTTCCCCTTTTTTTTTACACGTGTTTGCTTCCCCTTTTTTTTTACACGTTTTTTTTTTTTTTTTTTTGCTTTCTTTTTTTCTCTCTTTTTTTTCTTTTTTTTTTTTGCATGTGTGTTTTTTTTTTGTGGGCCGTATGGACAGATCCGTACGATCTGCCGTACGGCCACGTGGCCTGTGGGCCATCCCCTTTTTTTTTTCTTTCCCTCTTTTTTTTTGAGAAAGTTTCTTTTCTTTTTTCTTTTTTTTTTGTTTTCTTTCCCCTCTTTTTTTTTTTGAGAAAGTTTCTTTTCTTTTTTTCTTTTTTTTTTTGTTTTCTTTCCCCTCTTTTTTTTTGAGAAAGTTTCTTTTTTTTTTTTTCATCATGATAATGCCCCTTTTTTTTTTGCAAACCTAGATGTTCATGCATGCATTTAATTGTAAATTAAATTTGTAGCATGATGTGATAGCATACCTGAAAGTTTTCGCAAATTTGGGAATTTGGAGCTCGCAGCGATGTTGAGCCCTTCCTGATTTTGCGGAGACTTTGAGGTTTCGAAAGTTTGGAGTTTCGGAGTCGCAGCGATGTTGAGCTCATCTTCAAGCTTTCTATTTCTTTCGGGATAGTTCCTTTTCTTCGGAATTGCCCCGTCATCATGTCAAAATTTCGCCAGATTTTTTTTAGCGAGATTCTGTCATTTTGATGTTTGATCTTTTTCTTTTCCATCCTTTTCAGGTGGTTCCTCCTAGAACGAACAAGGGTAAAGAGCCTGCTACAAGCGTACCTCGTCGATCTTCTAGATCTTCTAATCCGGCCGTTCAGCAGGCCTTTGAGAAGGTCCAGTATGTTGAGAGAAATCTGAAAGAGTGCGACTCCCTCAACAGAGATGAGATGAGGCAGCGACTGATCGCTCTCAAGGGAGAGGAATTCTATAAGATCATGGTAAGCAGTCGTCCATGGGTGATGGAAGATCAGAGCGTTTTGCCCAAGCCTACCTTCTTTTTTGGTGATGCAGTCCCTGATGACATGACATACCAGAGGAGGTGTTTTCAGTTTTCTTTCACAGCAGATGGTGAGAAGAAGACTGTTGTTACCCGGTCGACGTTTGATCGCACCGTCTCGATTCTGAGCCTTGCCCCCACGTGCTCTAAGAGGGAAGATCCTCCAAGCTGGGTGAGAAGGACAAATGTAATCAAGACCGAGATTTTTGTTGGCGGTTCTCCTGGATATACAGAGAGGTCGCCTGTTGACATGGACCTGTTGATGCCATCTAGCGGCTACCAGGGCTCTAATTATCCGTCGGTCGATTTGAGACCGGTGGGCCTTGGTATTTTCAGCGGTGACGGCAGCAATTGGATCAAGCCTTTTCGACTTCGTGGCCGTTTCAATGCTGACTCCGAGTGGAAGTCGTGGACTGATCGCGTCCTGCTGATTGGTAGCGCCGTTTTGAAGGAAGCCGAGATTTTTGATGCGGTCCGCGCCTTTAGGGAGACTGTGATCTTTTCCGACGAGGCCTTCATGGCTATGCTGGAATCATTTCTCCCACAAACCAATACCTTCGTTGTGACGAATGGTGAGATTGGTTTTTCTTTGAAGGAGCTGAGCGTCATTACTGGATTGCCCATCCTCGGAAAACTCTATGAGGAGTTTATGCCGATTGACAGCGTCCTCGAGGGGCAGTCTGAGGAGTTCAGGCTTCTGTACTTTCAGCTCGTCGCCTTCTATGATTTTTTAAAGGAGAAGGAGGGTTTGAAAGTTAGATCCAGCAGTTGGAAGATTTCTAGCTCTTCATTCCCTAACTTTTTTGATAGCAGGGAGTCTTCTGATAGCGTGACCCAAGAAGCCGGAGCTCAGGATCCAAGTTCAAAGAAGATCTTGGCCATGCAAGAAGAGTTGAGAGATTTCTGTGCCAGTACAAACGCCATATGTCCTGACATTGCACTGCGGAGAGATCTCGCTGTTTACCTCACTTATTGGCTTGGTGAGGCTATTTTTACTGGAGGAGATGGAACGCACATCAGGCCGCATTGTATTTTTCCGGCTTGTCAGATGGCGTTTGGAGAGCAGCTTGCTTTGGTGCCAGCTCTTTACTCCTACCTGTATACCGAACTGCAGGCTGCTGCTTTTTTTGTTCGGCTTGGGCTTCCCATGAATAGGGTATTTTCAGCCCACATCTTTTATTCGTGGTATGTATACCACTGTCCTGGCTTCCACCGGCTGGGTGCTGCACAGGATGATGATCCTCTGATGATTCGACTGGCTAAGGGCAAAGCCGTGTCCGAATCACTTTTGTTTGCCCGCATGAGGATCCGACGGTTCAGGGACGTCGAGATGGGGCAGTCTTCAGTGAAGCTTTCTCCGGAGTTGCGGAAGAAGGCTTTTGATTTTGGTGCCTCCCGAGACTCTACCAGGGCGGGGTCGGGAAGGCATTATTCCTTGACGAATGCAGAGAGAGAGAGTGGCTTTTCAGCATACGTGTCGGCACGATGGTGTACCGTAGACATCTTTTCGTCGACATCCAGCCGTATGTACCCTCTCGTTTTGTTTTGCAACTGGGCTTTTCTCAAGGCGTTGTTGGAGCGCCTTCAAGCATGGTGAAGCACTTTGGAGGCTTACAGGACGGGAGAAATGCATGGGCTTTCTATAGTGCTGAAGACACTACAGCCATGATTTCTTATCCTGTGTTGCTGACTTCCCGGACTGCCGGCTTTGCAAAGTGGTTCGCGGAGAGATTTTCGGCATATCGGGGGCTTTCCAAGAAGGAGCTTGATGTGAAGCTGGCATCTGGAAAGGGCATTGGAAAGTCGGATAGCGTCCGGCGAGAGGAAGTTTGGGCCTTCCTTTATGGAGAGAAGCACAAGATAAGCTTTCTCGGTGACCAGGGCGTCATTGGTTCTGAAGTTGTTCAAGAAATACCTGATGAGGCTTTAGAGCAGCTAGAACAGGAGGAAGCCGAACTTGGCGCTTGGATGCAAGCGGCACAGAGGCAAGCTTCCGTGGAGTCTACTGGCAAGAGTAGACCATCCAGTGAGGAGTCAAGTGGGAAACCTGACTCTGATAGCGGGGCAAGTTCCTCCAAGAAGCGAGCCCGCAGGAGTAAGAGGAGGATGAGTCATCATCGCAGCAAGGGGCAGCATGAGGACTCTCCTGACTTGGAAGTTCCTCTTACTATCAATGAGGATGTGCCAGTGGATGCTGACGAGCCTCCAAAGAAGAGAAGCCGAGAAGAAGAGACCGTCGGTGAAGGTATGATTCTTCCTTTTTCTCTTTCCATTTCTTTTCATGGGATTTTTCCATGTTCTGATTTGTTTCTTGTTTCTGCTTTTCTTTTTTTTTTTTAGCAGAGGAAGACTTGGCGATGCCTGAGGTTCTAGTCGATGAGGTGGTGACGGATCCTGTCGAGGCACCTGAAGAAGAACCGAGGGACTCTGGAGTGAATCCAGAATTTCCAATTGGTACGACTTCCCTTTTTTTTTTGTCTGTGACTTGGTTTGCTAACACATTTCTTGCCAGCTGACTTGCCACAGGATTCCGATGACTCTGAACCCTCAATGGACGCAAATGTTGATGATGCTTCCAATGAGTTCATGGAAGAGGAAAGTGTTCCGCCAGTCGTCGAAGAAGGTATTTTGTAGTTATAACCCTGATAATGATTTTCAAACAGGATCATATTCATACCTTTTTGTGTTTCTTTGGCAGGTTTTGAAGTGACAGAGGAGGGTCCATTGCTTCCTTCAGAACCAGAGCAAGGGATGCCAGAGGTTGATCCAGAGGTAGAGACTCCTGGGACCAGTTCTGACAATGTTGAGGAGATACCTCGTGCTGAGATTCCTTCCCGAGCAGGAGCAGCTTCAACTGGAAAGAGTTCTTTTGTTACTCTTCCAACAGATGATGATATGAGCGGCCGACCAACGGAGTTGGGCGAATCTTCAGCTGGGCCATCTCTTCTTTTTGCGAAGAAGGTGGTGGTGCGAGTTCTGAGCTCTTGGATTGAGACTCTGCTTTCTGGGCACTTAGATGCCGGATTTGGGATGATCCAGCATGTGTGTGAGATTCTCGATGATGCTGAAAAGGCTGGTCTAGATGTCACAAGTGCCAGGGCGATCGTTGATAGGATCATTGAGCTGGATAACAGGTGGTTTGAGACCATTGGTTTTCCTGATGATCAGTTCTTCAAGGAGATGTTCCTAGACCCTGCGAATATGGCTCAGTCTAACCTGAATGAGGCTATAGAAAGCAGGAAGCAGGTAGTCCGAGAGAAGAACTTAGAAGATCTAAACATCATTGGGCTGACACATGACCTGAACATCCTTGATAGGGAGGTCGATGAGGCCAGGAGATGTCTTGAGCATCTGCAGGCACAAGTCGCTGCCAAGTGGAGTGCAATAACAGAGGCTCGTGAAAGGGAGACTGCTCTGATTCACCGGGTTGCAGATGCCGATCGGGTTCTCAAAAGGAAGTCTGATGAGAACAAACAATGGCGAACTGCTCGAGATAAGCTTCCTGGTGCGAAAGAAGTGGTACAGCCCACTCCAGCATCTCATGGCAAATTCCTGAAGAAGCGTGCCTTGGAATCCTTGACGGCTGAGGCTAAAAGTTTGCTTTGGGAGCTGAACTCTTGGCTGGAGACCATTTTTGATTGAGCTCCTGTATTTTTTTTAACAGAAACCATCCTTCTCTCTTTTTTGGTACCACTTGTATTTTTTTTGTACTTGTTTTTTTTGTAGTGCTTGTGAACACTTTCTTTTTTTTTTTTGGGTACCACATGTATATTTTTTTTTGGTACTCTTTTTTTGTTATCCCTACGCTCACTTGAATCTTTTTGTGATAAAAGTAATTGCTAAATGGGATGCTCTTCTTCTTTTTGTTTTGTTATCCCTACACTCACTTGAGTCTTTTTGTGATAAAAGTAATTGCTAAATGGGATTTGATCAAAAGGTTGTCATTTTGTGAAAATCTTTTGTCAAATGATTGTTTTGGCATGGAAGCCAGGTTTTTGTTTGTGGCATGGAAGCCAATTTTGGCATGAGAGCCAGCTTTTCTTATGGCATTGATAGCCGAGTTTTTTTTGTGGCATCTATAGCCAGTTTTGGTGGCATTGATAGTCGGTTTGTTTTGTGGCATCTATAGCCAGTTTTTGGTGGCATTGATAGCCTGTTTTGTTTTGGTGGCATTGATAGCCGGTTTTTTTGAAATCCAAGTTTTTGTTTGTGGCATTGATAGCCGGTTTTGTTTTGGTGGCATTGATAGCCAGTTTGTGGCATTTATAGCCTGTTTTGTTTTGGTGGCATTGATAGCCGGTTTGGTTTTCAAAAATGCAAGTATCGACTAAAAGTCGCCTCCCTGCTGAATGTTCTTGCAAGTATCGATGGAATGTCGCATCCTTGCTCATTCGGTTGCGAGTATCGATGAAATGTCGCATCCTCGCGGATTTGAGTGTAAGTATCGATGGAATGTCGCATCCTTGCTTTTCAAAAATTTTGGTTTTGCGGGTACTGACTTGATGTCGTTTCCCCACGATTTTTGAAATTTGTGGTTTTCTCGAACCTTTGAGTTATGGATATCAACTGAAATGTTGCGTCTCCATGGTTTTTTAGGTTTTTTCGAACCTTTGAAATTTGGGTTGTGGATATCAACTGAAATGTTGCGTCTCCACAGTTTTGGATTTTGCAAGTATCGACGAAATGTCGCTTCCCTGCAATTTTGGAAGTGTTGAACGTGGTTCGTATTCTTCCGATTTATGCGAGTATCGACTAAGCGTCGCTTCCCCGCGGTTTTTTTTTTTTTTAAAAACCTTTTTTTTTAAAGACACAAGGGTCATAAGTTTTGACCTAAAACCATTTTGGCGGTAAAAGGCAGGGTGGACTAGGGTGGAAATCCCTGAATCCGGATTTTGTTTCAAACCATGAATTTTGGGTTCAAGGGTTGAAAATTTTGGTCAAGTTAGGGAAATGTTCCTAAACTTGGATAATTTCTTTTTTTGAACAATGAAACGATGAAAGTAAGCATTGTTTTAAATTTCTATAAATTTCAACATTTGATATGAAAATTCTAAAAAAAGGGTGGGTTTAGCGAGCGTGTACCTGGAAACCGGTTTTGGCCATACAGGCATTGCTCTTACCCATTTGGGTAAGTCTTCAAGGGTAGTACCGCTTTAAGAACTTGCCGTTGATGGGCAGCATACATCTGTCGCCTTCCATGTTTAGGAGTGCATATGCGCCGTTGGAGAAAACCTTGTCGATGACGTAGGGTCCCTCCCATTTTGGCTCAAATTTGCCTTTCGACTTGTGAGCGAAGACCATTGGTCTTTTTACCGCAAGAACCAAGTCATCCTTTTTGTAGGCGCGCTGCCTGACCTTTTTATCGAAAGATCCTGCCATGCGTGCTTGGTAAAGTTCAATGCTTTGTTGAGCTTCGAGCCGTCTCTCATCGAGATTGTCCAGCTCATGGAGTCGCAATTTGATATTGCTTTCTTGAGTCATGTCATTTTGCAAGGATACCCTCAAGGAAGGAATTTGTACTTCCAAGGGCACGACAGCTTCGCATCCATAGACTAAGGAGAATGGTGTGCTATGGGTTGGTCCTCGAACGGTGGTTCGATAGGCCCACAAAGCTTCAGACATTTTGTCGCTCCATTCTCTTTTGTGACTAGAGACCATTTTTTTGAGGATTTTGCAGAGTGTCTTGTTGAAAGCTTCTGCCAACCCGTTTGCTACCGGATTGTATGGAGTCGAAGGACAGCTTTGGATTTTGTATTTGTCGCAGAACCTGTAGAATCGATGATCCCGGAACTGTGGTCCGTTATCATGGACGAATCTTTTGGGTATGCCGAAACGACAAATGATGTTGGTGCGCAGGAACTGAAGGACTGATGAGGTCTTCATTTCGTTAAACGCAAATGATTCTGACCACTTGGAGAAATAATCCGTAGCGGCGAAGATGAAGCGATGACCTTTGCTCGAAGGGGGAGAAATAGGGCCTATGATGTCCATACCCCAGGCTTCGAAAGGCCATGAGATCGCTGTAGGATGCAGCCATTCTGGAGGCATGTGAATGTAATCTCCATGAACTTGGCATTGTTGACAGCGCTTAGCAAATTGCATTGCGTCAGCTACCATGGTAGGCCAGTAATATCCTAACATTTTTATCTGATCGTAGAGCTTAGGTCCGGCCTGATGAGCTCCGCAAATACCAGCATGAACTTCTTTGAGTGTTTCTTCAGCCTCTTGTTGTGACAAGCAGCGTAGAAGTACTCCGTTGAAGGATTTCCTGTAAAGGATTTTTGAAGGAATATCCAAATGAAAGCTTGGGGTTCGCCTTTGGGTGCTTACCCGTTCTTTTGGATCTTCAGGTAGGATTCCGAACATAATGTAATCAATGAATGGATCCCTCCAGTCGCCGATTGAAGTTTGAAGGATTGAAATCCGACTTCCGACCACTTGGTGGCATTCAGCCACTGCTTGGTGTGTGTTAAGAGGAGGAAGGATTCTTCTTTCGCACACTGTGATTTGCATGTTTTCCCCTTCCTGGATTGCCATGGATGCGGCAAGTCCGGCTAGGGCATCTGCACGTATGTTTTCACCTCTACGAATGTGGGTGATGTGACAGATGTCAAACTTTTGCAGAAGTGATTGTGCCTTGTTGTAGTAAGGCAACAAATCTGGCTTCCTGACTTCAAATTTCTGATTCATTTGGTTGACGATCAGTTGAGAGTCTCCAAAGACTTCCAGCATGGTGATACCGGATTCGATGGCGAGTTCAATCCTAAGATCAGAGCTTGATATTCAGCTGCATTGTTTGTGCATGGTTCCAGTAGCGAGAAAGCGTGTGGAATCATGTATTTGTCGGGGCTAACGAAGAGGATGCCAACTCCCGAGATCAGCTGTCTTTTTTCATTTGTCCTGGTTGCACCGTCAAAGTATATGTCCCAGGAGGCACTTTGTGAGAAAGTCTCCACATTGTAGACTGGTTCGTCTGGGAGATCATCTCTGAGCGGAGAATCTTTAGGCAATGGATGCTCTGCGAGGAAGTCCGCTAGAGCTTGCCCTTTGATTGCTTTTTGTGGTACATACCTAATATCAAATTGTGACAGAAGGATGGACCATTTTGCCAGTCGAGCATTGAGAGAACCTGCCTTTGTGACAAGGACCTTCAAGAGGTTGACCCTCGAGACCAGGTATACTGTGTTGGAAAGCAAGTAGTGACGCAGCTTTTGTACGGCGAACATCACTGCAAGACATTCTTTTTTGACTGGAGAGTAGCGATGCTCTGCACCTACTAGCATGCGGCTGAGGTAATATAGAGCAGCTTCTTTTCTTTGATCATTTTCTTGCGCAAGCAGAGCTCCAAAGAGTGATCAAGGGCTCTTGTGTACAAGATGAATGGTTTTCCAGTGGTAGGAGCAGCTAACACTGGAGGTTTTGTCAGGTATGACTTGATGTCTTGGAAAGCAGCTTCACAGTCAGCATCCCAGACAAAGTTTACACCTTTTTTCATCAATCGGGAGAATGGACGGCATTTCCCCGAAAGATTGGAGATGAACCGTCTGATGTAGGCCAATCTCCCTTGAAGCCCTTTGAGTTCTCTCAAGGTTCTTGGAGAGTGCATTTCTAGAATGGCTTTGACTTTTATGGGGTCAAGCTCTATTCCAGCTTTCCGAACTAAGAATCTGAGGAACTTACCCGACGAGACGCCGAAGAAGCATTTCGAAGGATTCATTCGCAGTTTGTGTTTGCGAAGCCGGAGGAAGACTTCTCGAAGGTTTTCGAGATGATCTTCTTTTCTTTTGCTCTTGACGGCGAGGTCATCAACGTAACATTCAACCGTCCTGTGCTGCATATCTTGGAATATTTTCATCATAGCCCTCTGATATGTGGCACCAGCATTTTTCAGACCAAATGGCATGACAGTGTAGCAATACACGCCAAATGGGGTCCGAAAAGATATATGTTTTTCATTTTTAGGATGCATCTTTATCTGATTGTAGCCAAAGAAACCATCCATGAATGTCATTCGCTCGAATCCACAGGTATTATCAATCATTACCTCTGGTATGGGGAGCGGAAATTCATCTTTTGGGCATGCGCCATTCAGGTCTCTATAGTCAATACAGACCCTGATCTGCACGTTTTTCTTTGTCACGGGGACAATGTTGGCCAACCATTCAGGATGTTGTTCCTCACGAATGAAGCCGACGCTTTTGAGTTTTTGAACTTCTTGTTCAATTTTATCCATCACATCTGGACGGAATCTTCTTTGGCCTTGCTTGACAGGCTTGATGTCTTCTTGAAGATTGAGTTTGTGAACCGCTATTTTGGGGTCTAAGCCTGGCATTTCAACATAAGACCATGCAAAGCAATCAACGAACTCACGAAGAAAGGCGATATACTCGGATAACTCATCATCCTTTATATTCTTGCTTATGAATACACGACGTGTGTTATCTGGTGTTCCCAAGTCTATCTTTTGAACAGGATCTTCTGTTGGAAGGTTCGAAGGTGGTTCCTCCACAATATTTTCGGAGGCTTCCAGCTCAACGAAACCTTCTGGGTTTTCAAAGGCATTTCCAGACCAAGGTTTTGTTCCTTTCCACGGGTCTTCTTGATCGGTAATTTTCCCAAGGCTTGCTATGAGATGATCCCAATCGCCTGTTGAAACCGGGTCGAAGTAGGCTACTTCTTTTGGAGATGAGGGTTCTTCTGGGTCAGAAGACCACACGTCTGTTTCATCGGACAACTCCTCTTCATTTTTGGAGAAATCGTGCCAATTGGATGAGCTTCCTGGATCTTTGTCAGGTGACTCATTAAAGAGATATCCAGGGAGATCGATGTCTTCATGGACTTGAGAAGTTGAGGCTTGGTCAGTATATTGACTTTTAAGCCTTTGTGTCAACTGTCTCAAGGGAGTGTCGGGATCATACCCTAACCCGTGTGAAGACTTTTCTACATAGCCGTAGAGTCTCCAATCTTCCAGCTGGCTTTTGGTCAAGACGGGACCCAATGACGTGAGAATACCGCGTCCTTCTCCCAAACCGACTGGGTTTTGAGCGTCATAGCCCATTTTCTTCATAATAACTTGTGCCACAGAACTATATAAGGATAGTTGAGGCATACCTTCATTTTGGAAAGGTTCAAGCATGGAGTTTGATGAAGAAGCATCCGATCTATGGAAGAAGATCGGCTTTTCCTTTGCTGAAGTTGCTGGAACAACGAAGGAAGCTGACGTAGGATCTTCTATGTCAGAAGTTATCTCCATTGGAGTGAGAGCAGGCTGAACTTACTGAGTGTCAGCTTGGCTTAACGATGTGTCGTCTTCCGGCTCTGAATCCGAGTCCGTGTCTTGCATGATAGACACGAAAGAGACAACAAATTTGCCCTCAGGCTTTTGCTTTGCCTTCTTCACTTTAGTTGTGATGACCAAAGGCTTTGAAGGTTTAAGGGAGATGATGAAAGGAGTTTGAATGCTCTCTTCAGATTTACCGGATGATTTGTTTTTTTCCAGTGATTGTTGATGAGCTTTACCTTTATCTTTCTGGAGATTTTCGGCAAAGGATGCTGTGTGCTTCTCCTCTTCTTCTCTTTCACCTTCATACATCTGTGAGTCTGCGAAGTGGACTTCTTTACCTTTGAAGGGTTTTCTGTCTGCAAAGACTCGATGTATCATGCCGTCGTCGCCAACAAACTTGATGCATTGATGTAGAGTTGAAGGGACAACACCATTCTCGTGGATCCAAGGGCGTCCGAGAAGGATGTTGTAGCATGAATGGGTTTTTATTGCGTACACTGTGACCTCAGATATAAGATCACCGATCTGCAACTTGAACCTGATTTTGCCGATAGGCCTTTGAGTACTCCCATCGTATCCAAAGATAGATACAGATGTGTGGCTCAGCTTGCTGGGTGGGATGCCCAACTCTTCAAGAGCCAATGTGGAGATGAGGTTAAGTGCAGAACCTGGGTCGATCTGAACTCTGTGCATATGCATTTCTTTGATATACCCTGTGAAGTATAGGGGTCGGTTATGCCTGGTTTCTCCAAGTAGGAGGTCGTCCTTTGTGAAGGCGATGGTTGCACTGGCTGCTTTTTTAACCGAGAGGCATTCAATGCATGATCCCTCAGTTTTCTTCTTTTCTCCCTTTGAGGAGGCTTCTGAGTTTTTGACCCGGTAATCCATTTCAATTTGGAGGACTTGCGGGGCATATTTGTCGACATCTTCATTCAGCTTTTGTAATCCTGAGATGAGATTATCACGAGTGTGCGGAGACATTCGCAACAAATCTAGGATGTGCAGACGTGCAGGTATGTGCTTGAAGTGTTCAATCAAGTCATACTTGAAAGCCTCCTTAGGGCCTGCATGTTCATCATTGTTGCCACTAGGGGCGCTTACAACATCTTTTCCCGAAGGATTTACATATGTAAAGGAAGATTGGTTGTAATTTTTGTGGTAGTCCCGGCCAGAGCGGGTGCCTCTACCAACTTCGAGAGCTTCTTGAGAAGGGTCTTCGTTTGGAAGATTGTCTTCAGGATCAAGAGGCTGTCGTTTTTCATTTGCTGAGGATGAATCAGCAGCAGAGTTGCCATCCTCAGTGATCGTGTTGCACGGAGCATTTTCCGGGAACAAGTCCTGAACAGCATCCAGCAACCTTTCTTCTTCGTTGACTAATTCATCGTCCCAAGCATCAATGGCTGGGAATTCTTCAGTCAGGAAGGGTGTGAACTTTGAAGTCACAGTCTCAGGAGAAGAAACCTGAGAGGGTGTCATCTCAGTGAAAGTCACGTGAGACGAGGTGGCTTCAGAAGAAACATTGCTAGGCATCGCCGGAGTGTAAGTGCTCTCATCAAACGATACTTCGGAAGAGCTATAATCCCGAATTATCACATTACAGGAAGCTCTGACGGGAGACGTTGCCTGATCGGAGTCAGACTCATCCTCGGATGTAAGAGGATCGTCTATCCAGCAATTTTCTCCATTTTCAGGAGTTAAGGGAGGATATACCTGATGGTCTTCAGGGACTTCAGGCTCTGGATTGCGAGGAGGCTCGTTGACGCGTTCTTGCTCTTGTTCTAGAGCGAGTCGCTGCAAGATCCTTGCATATTCTTCAAGATCAGGCATGGGAGCCGGATCTTCTTCTTCATCAACTCTTTGTGGCTCAACATGGTTGATTTCCACTGGAGTAATGAGAGGTGCTGGGTCAGCAGCATTTTCTTGTACAGCTTCTTGGTCTTCTTCATCATCAGACCAGGATCCTTGTGGCTGTAGGGGGTTATACCAGATTACTGGCATAAGATGAGACTCAGGAACCCTTTCTTCATCAGAGAGATATTCTCCTGTTTCAAGGGACTCCTCCCACTCATCTGTGTAGTTGGATTCAAATCCATCATCGGTGTCGCTGGATTCGTATCCATCAATGGAGAATCCAACTACCGAATTGCAAGAGTATGATGCCTCCTGCATGGCTTCTTTGAATTGAGGTGGCATGAAATCACTGAGAGTGAATTTCCTTACCCCCTTTGAAGTCTCTGGAAGGGATGTTTTTGTTGCCTCCAGTGAAGCGGTAGAGGAAGCCTCTGCCTTTTCTTTGACCTCTAGTTTTGGCTGGGTCTTCTCTTGCCGTTTGAGCTTGAGGAGATGTTTCTTAGCCTGCCTTCGCTGTTGAGCTGTAGGCTTTATTTTCACGACCTCCCAATTTTCATCTTCCAGGAGATCGGGATGTACCCATATCGGTTGTTCGTCTGGTGTCGGGTAAGGAACCAGTTCCTCGGACGCTTGGATTGAGTTTATCACCTTGAAGGAAGTAATGATCTTCTTCTTCGGTGATTTTGATGTTTGTCCACATGTCACCATGTTGACGGAGGCAGACCCATAGTTTTTGTCAAAGGTGATGACTCCGTTTTTCCACATCTCATTTATTTTCTCTCTCACAACGAAGCATTGATTGAGAGGATGCGAGATCATCTGGAGGTATGGACAGTACCGAGGATCGTTGGTTTTGCCAACATCACCCGGTCTTTTTGGTTCAGGCAAGGTGAGCTTGCCGTTTGCCATAAGAGCCCCGAAGATTTCATCAACGTCTTCATCAAACGGGTATTTCTTCTCTACTCGTTCTTTGAAGGCATCTGAGAGTTCAGGTCTCTTACCAGCAACTTTATTTTCAGCTTTCTTTGGTGGCTGAGGAGCTGACTTGGTCTGCACATTGAGGACCTCTTTTTTCTTTGGTTTAGAGGTTGCAATGGCGGTTGGCTATTTTCTTGATGATTTCTGACTGTTGAGGTCTTTAATCACCGTTTCAGCTTCCATGGAAGCTTCTAGGAGTTCTCCCAGGTTTTTTTGATTTGTTGCCGATGATCATGGAGCGGATTCTGGCTCTCATCTTGTTTCGGCAAATGTCGACTAGCGACGCTTGTGGCAATACATCAGAGCATTTGTATGCCATTGCTTTCCACTTGTGAATGAAGTCATATGCTGATTCATTCTCCCCCTGTTTTAGGCTGCACAGCTGAGCCATAGTAGCGGGATGATCTTCACCTTTGAAGTGAGTCAGGAAGCGTGTCTCTAGCATGGCCCAGTTTTGGATTGAGTCCTCCGGCAGAGTGGAGTACCAATCGAAGGCCGTACCTTTTAGGGTACTTGCAAAGAGGCGGATCTTGAGTGCATCTTGATCCGCGATAGCTCCCGTCAGGATCTTGAAGTGGATGACGTGCTGTCTGGCTGATCCTTTCCCCGTATATGTTTGGAGAGTAGGATGCTTGAATTTGGTGGGGAACGGGACCGAGTCCATCCATAAGGGATATGGTGGCTTGATCCCATGCTCCTTGAGTATATCCTCTTCTTTTGCTTTGGCGAGGATATTGTCTACGTCCTTTTTGGTAAGGGCGCGTGACTCATTTTCTTCTCCATTTACCTCGTCGTTTTGATGATTCGGAGGAGGTTCATTGTTCGCCTGATTTTGGAAGGCGAGGAGAAGGTTTTCCATCAGAGTTTCAATCCTCTGCTGGCCTTGTTCCAACTGCTGGATGTGGGTGATCGCATCTTCTGGAGGTGGATTGCCGGGTGGTGGCTCAGAATTTGTAGCCAATACATTCATCCTTCGCGATTCGAACGAAGAAACTGTCCTGGTGACTGAGCTGGGGCTCATTCTTTTTGAAGAAGAGCTTGAGGAAGGATCACTCTGCTGTCCTTTGCTTGACGGAGCAGGGGATTCTTCTGAATGCCTTCTTGTCCTTGAGACGCTGCGGGTCATCGGACGTCGGACATGGATTTTTGTTACTGATTTTTGGCGCCTTCTGGTTTTTCCAACCATATGGACGGCAGCAACTTGGTTGGGTCTTTCTTTTTCGACCCATTTGGGAGAGACTTGGAGTGTAGGAGGCTGGGTCCTTTGCTTCTCTAGTCTCTTTTGCCGGTATGACGCGCGGCGGCGTATGCGACAGGCAATTTGAGCTTCGGTCAGCTCTAGCTGGGCTTTGACGATGAAGGATGTGCTTCCTCGGGCGCAGCAGCCGAGCCTGTCTTCTTTGCAGCTGGGCAAGGACATGATGCGAACCCTGTCCTTCGCCTGTTGCAGCAAAGCTTTGAATTTTTGGAGTTCGGCCCCTGTAGAGATAAAGGGTCGAACTGCAGGTTTGTAGGCCTTAGCGGGTGCTTGCAGAGGCCTTGTGATGCATGATTTGATTTTGGGCTTGTAGGAACAAGCCGGCTCATGCTGGGATGACTTGGAAGTCAGGTTGGAGATGGGTTTCTCCTCTTTCATGTAGGCAAGAGGGTAGAACTGGTTCTCCTTGAGTGGGGTCAGGAATGCTGGCTTAGTGGATGTTTGGGACCTTCTTTGTTTTGGTGAAGGTCTTGGGGACCAAGTCTTGGGATAGACCTGGTCGTTTGCAGGTCGAGGCTTCGTGGGGGTGCCACGGGCTTCAGGCCTGCTGGTGCTCGCCTTTGGTGTCACGGTAGTGACACGTTGAGAGGCGAGTTTCTGCTTCTTGGAGGGAGCAGTTTGTTCCTCAGGAAGTGGGAATGGTCCCAGCGTCCCAAAGACGATAGTCCGGGGAGTCGAGGTCGACCCGGAGTTCAGAGAATTGCCGAGGGAGTTGATGCTTCGGCAGCTGATGGGGCGCTTGTAAGTGCACGTGGTTTGCTTCTGTTGAAGCATGAGTTGGTGCTTGTTTTCATCAAAAGTAATGGTTAGTGAAGCTGCCATTGTTAGTTTTCGAAAATTTCTGAAACAAGACCACATCCATTAGTAATCACAAGAATATAATGATCATAAATGGGAAGTTCTATGGTTTCGTCTTTTCAAATTGCTAGAGGAAGATGACCCAAGCAACATGAAGAAGGCAAAACGCCATAGAGGGTACAATTATTCTGATCGCAGGTATGGTAAGCCCAGAATGGGCATCCCAGTGACTGCTAGAAGCAATTGTGAACTTAAATTCGACTTATCGAGAATCAAAGCTTGCTCGAGATAAGAAGAATATAAAGTTGGAGTTACAGATGTGCCGGTCGCAATACAGTAGACCCTGAAAGGGCGTACTAGTACCGCTAGACACAAATGTTTTGAGACCGCATCTATGAGATGAGATTCTCTGTTTTGAAAGGTCAAGATTGGATTTATCAAAGAGAGCAGATGGTATTCCCATCTGAACACGGGCTCAGCGATTTCCGCGAGCGCCAGTGCTCAGAAAGAAATGAACCATAATTTCTCGAATCTGAATCTAAAAATGACGAGTTTTTTTTTGAAAGGCCAATATCAGGTTCATCAAAGAGAGCAAAAAGCACTCCAATCTGAACACGGGCTCAGCGATTTCCGCGAGCGCCAGTGCTCAGAAAGGAGAAGACCAAGATTTCTCCAATCTAAACCCAAAATGACGGAAGTTTTTTTTTTTGAAGATTTTGAAGATTTTTTTTTTTTTAAAAAAAAATCTTTTTATTTATTTATTTATTTTATATTATTTTTTTAAGATTTTTTTTTTGAATTTTTTTTTATTTTTTATTTTAAAATTTTTATTTTTTTAAAAAAATTATTTTTTAAAAAAAATTTATTTAAAAGACGAGAGAGTACACATAGGCCTCCTAACTCGATCTTATGAAATCTTGATTGATAGAATTGCCCCCAGGTAAAGGTAGGATTACTTAATGAACCCGTTTGAAGGACCCTTGCATAGAACAGTCAAGCTGTCTCCACACTCTGGACAAGGCTTTTCTTTGAATCAACCATGATTAAAGAACACAGTTGGTTTAACCTTAGTGGTCTGTATCTTTTTTTTTATTTTTTATTTATATATATATACTTTTTTTTATTTTTAATGAACTCATCGAAGAGAAACGAAGGCCCAAAACCTTAGTCGAACAGGCTCAACATTTCTGCAAGCGCGATGAACGATAGGAACGGATCAAGGTTTCTCAATTTTGAATCCAAAATGAGAAATCTAATTTTTTTTATTTTTTTATTATATATATTTTTAGATTTTTAATGAACTCATCGAAGAGAAACGATGGCCCAAAACCTTAGTCGAACAGGCTCAACATTTCTGCAAGTGCGATGAACGATAGGAACGGATCAAGGTTTCTCAATTTTGAATCCAAAATGAGAAATCTAATTTTTTTATTTTTTTAATTATTTTTTTTTTAGATCTTTAATGAACTCATCGAAGAGAAACGATGGCCCAAAACCTTAGTCGAACAGGCTCAACATTTCTGCAAGCGCGATAAACGATAGGAACGGATCAAGGGTTCTCAATTTTGAATCCAAACTGAAAAATCTGATTTTTTTGTTTTTTTTTTTTGTGAAAATAGAAAGAGTGGAAATAAATTCAAAGAATTAAAAATTTCCAAAAAATCTCATCTCAATTTTTTCATTTTTTTTAGATGCGGAATCCAACATAAGCCACCAATTATAAAGTAGCCAAGGAATCGAGAAAAGAAATATAAGCATAGAGCAAAATATATGATATGCAAATATTTCATTTCTAGCATCGTGTTCTCAAATAAACGGGTTCCACCGGGTGTGCCAGCTTGATGGACCGCGCTCCTGCTCAGTTCTACCGAAGTCGGCGGACGTGGGAGTCCGTCGGGTCTGACCCTTTCGTAACCGGGGGGCAAGGGCGTGCATCAACATTTCTTTTTTTGTGTGGGTGTGCCAGATTTTCTATTTTACTTGGAATTGCAAGTGGTGATCCGGAGATCAACCTTCGCAAGTAAAAAGGAAATCAACTTCTTTCAAGTTTTTCATTGCACATATATTAAAGAAAAGAGACATTTTCTTGGTTTGCCGTGAAAAGCGATTTTTTTTTGCATTTATAGCCGATTTTGGCGTTTATAGCCGATTTTTGGCGTTTATAGCCGATTTTCAATCCTTATCAATAATGAAAGACAGGAGTTGTGATTTTTGTCTCTTTTGAAAAAATACAAACTACAATGAAAAGCAAGAAAAGGAGGATCTAACTTCTCAGGAGATTGTGGGGGACCCATTTAGATTGACGGTCGCAAGCCATATGTGGGCTTCGCCATCATCCATGCAGATGAGAACAGAGGATGCTATTGATTCGCTTTGCTTGGTTATAACCTCAGGTTTTTAGAGAACAAAGACCAAAAGAAGGTCCTATGTCCAATAAAAAGCCGAGTAGACGGGCTTGAAAAGCCATGTCTAAGCCATTGGCGGCAGAAGGAGAAGGCAAGGACCTTGGGGGGGGGGGTACCCCCCAAGGGACTTTTGTCACCTTGTAGCGGTGGTCGGTGTAGGATTTCCGCAGAGTTTTCTCTCTTAGATTTCTGATGCCTCTTTCTGTCTGAGTTTCCGGATTTTCTGCAGTCTATTGTCTGTGTGTCTGCTGTCCTTTCTTCTTGGAGAGCTCTCCTATTTATAGGCTTTTAGGTAGCCATTTAGGAGGGTTTATGAGCCTTGATTGTCATAAAGCTACATAAAGGGAGGAGTTACAAAATTGAATTCTTTATTTTGTAACTCCTTTTTCTTGGCTTCTGATTGGCCGGAAGAGATTGATGGCATTTAATCGCCTTTAATCGCCATGACGGGAGGAGTTTTATGGGTTAAATGCCATGAATCTCTTGACTTGTAACTCCCGGATGCTTGCTTCTGATTGGTCCGTTCAAAGAAATGGATTAATGACTGTAATAAAGCTAGTCAATTAATCGCATTAAGTGGTCGCCGAGCATCTGAAGAGTCGCGGGCCGTACCGACGTGCCGTGTCTTTTGGGATTCTTCTGGCGATGATCATCGATGGATCTTCATGTAGATCGACATCGGATGACCATGTAATTTCAGGTGTTTGTTGCCAACAGCAGGTCGGTGCCATCTGTCCTGTGGATTTCTCGATCGGTTGGGTAGAAAGCACACTTTTTTTTGGTTGACCGGGTGGCGATCAATATTGTTTTCGATACTCTTGATGATTGACCCGTGTTTTGGACGGATGTCAGAGGATTTGGTGTCTCAAAAGTATGAATTTTGGAAAATATCCAGAGGCTGGGCGCTTTCGAATCGCGAAAAAATGGCGAAAAACCGGGGTTTCCGGGGCCTTCCCGGCGACCCCGGGCTCCAGGGTCGCAGGGGCCTGCGACCCTGAGGGGGTTTTCCCCCTTTTTGTCCCGTTTTGTGTCCGTTTTTGCTGTTTTTCGATTCTTTTTTCCTCTGTATTTTTCCTTAACATTTTTGACCATTTATTGGCTTGATTTCCCTGTAGGAAACCTGATAAGAATTCTTGCATTTTGGTTTGCAAAGTTTCTAATTTCCTGAGAAAGCCGAAGACTTTGTCGCGCAGAGCTGCCGATTTTCCGTCAGAAGCTGAAACTGGGTCAAATGATGTCGGAATGACCTGAAATTTGGTGTGAAGCCTCCTGAGCAATAAATAAGACCAACCATAGGCTTTTGTTTGAGTTTTGAAGCCGTTTGGGGTCCTATCACTAGTAGACTCGCTTTTGTCGCGATGAAGATGTCCCGATTTGATGTGCGGTCAACCGATGTCCGATTAACTTGAAATTTGACAAGGAATCCATTGGAGTCATTTTAAGATGATCCATAGGCTCTGTCTTGGAAACCATGGTCCCGGAGAGCTTTGCCGCCGAGAGGCCTGATTTGGCTTCCGAGCGTCAAACTATGGTCAAATGTTGTCGAAATGACCTGAAATTTGACGTGCAGCCCCTTGTAAGCATTTTGAAGCCGTCCATGTGCTCTATCTGATGAGTGATGGCCTCGGCGGTTCTTGCTGCCGAGAGGCTTGATTTAACTGTTCGAGGGTTGATGTAGGGTCAAACGTTGTCGGTTTGACTCGAAACTTGACGTGGAGCCTTTTGGATGTATTTTGAGACCATCCATCGGCTCTGATCGAAGATTTGGTGTCTCCGATGCTTTCGCCGCCGAGAGCTCCTTTTCGGCTTCGGAGAAGCGAAGTTAGGCCAAATGATTTTGAAATGGCCCGAAACTTCTTGTGTACTCCTCTTTTGGCTGTCTTGAAGGATTTTGCAGTTTTTGTTTGATTCTGACAAGATTTGATTTTTTGGAAGTAGCATTGCCTATTTATGGACCGTTGTGACTTCATGTAGCTCTTTGGATCTTGAAGAGGCAAAGTGACATTTTTGGTGTCAACATTAATCAAAATTATACAGTAGTGGCGGAATCAGGATCCAGCTAGAGCCCTATTCTCATTGACAATTCATCACATTTTTTTTTGTTGGATCATCACAATTCTGATACACACTAAAATATAGAGACTTGTAGTGGTGGAAAAAAACCTAGACTTTGGACCATTCGCAATAACAAGTTGGATTTGGCCCATTCACAACATAGACTTCCTAATGACAATAGGATGAAATTAAGCAACACATGTGGCCCTTTCTTAAAAATGGACCCTTTGGACCATTATAATTATTGTTCTTCTTATTCATCATGTTTCCATTGTAATGGCTTCATCATTAATCATTTTAGTAGTACAAGGGTTGTAAATAAAGATATTCAGATAAGAGTATTTGAACTAACTTCAATACCTATTCATTTCCATTGAATAAAGCCACAAAAAAATGTTTAGAGGAAGGGTTGCATTCAGTTTTTCCAACTATTAAATTTAAATAAATATTGCTATGATTCTAATTCATACATGCAGGCCTAGATAAACTTTGCTATGATTTATTTGCCAAGTGAATATAAAGAGTCTGTACCCATCAAAATAAGTAGTCTCACATTTGGAATTCTTCAAATCATATAGACAAATTGTCCCCAGAAGCTTGCAACCAAACATCCCTTAAATTATCTATTTCATTGTTGTTTAGGCTCTTAAATTCCAAAGACTGCTATAAGGGAAACAAGAATTTGAGGACTAAAAGTCTATGTTCTCTTACCCTATGTAGTTCACTGCTTTTAATTTCCTTATTAATTAGCTTTACATCTCTCTAATTATGTTTACATCTCCCTCTCTCTATTTGTTTTTTGCATATGGTTGGAAGTAAGGGAGTAGGAAATAGGCTTCTATATGATCAAGCCAATCATATTTCAGAAGTCATAAACCATGGACATGTATATTCTTAGCCACCCTTTCATCTATATATATATATAGTTTACCTTTTCTTAACTGTAATCACTTGAAAATGTCTGGCAGGAATTCGGTATATTTAGATGCATACCAATGAACCCGGACAAAGCTGTTTGGGTGTTAAATGAAATCCAAAAGGAGTACGTAAGGCAAGCGGGGTTGCATCATTTGGCGGAAATGGAACATATTAGGATAGATCATGCCCTCATTACGGCATTGGTAGAAAGATGGCATCCTGAAACTAACACCTTCCACTTCCCATCAGGTGTGGCGACTGTTACTCTTGAAGACGTGGCCTATATCTACGGGCTACCTATCGATGGCCCAATTGTAACCGGGAGAACTTTCCCGAGTTCAATGGTGAGTGAAGTATGTCTTGAAATACTTGGCAAGGCCACCATTCAGGGTGCCGATGTAAACGGGATAAATATTAAATTCACATGGTTGGAGGATAATTTCGCAGCGGTGCCATCAAAGAAGAAGAGTAAGAAGAAGAAACAGAAACTTTCTAAAGCCGATGAAATCTACAACACTAGGGCATACCTTTTCTTCTTAGTTTCCAGTCAAATTATGTCTAACACATCGGGTGGAAGGGGTCCGGCATATCTTCTCGAGTTGTTTAGGGAATTTAAGCCATATGCATGGGCCCCTGCCTGTCTTGCCAATCTTTACAGGATATTAGCAAAGGCAGTAAAATGTGTTAAGGACAAGGCCGAAGATGGACATCAGGAGGGAGATGAATGCAAATCTTCGAACAAAAATGATGATTTTAGGAAGTTCAGAACCTTAACTAGACCTCTTCAACTTCTCCAGGTGAAATCATTTTTATTTGAACATATTTAGAGTTTTTCTACAAGTCTTACATTTGTTCTTTCGTATTAATGACTGTTTTTCACAGCTATGGGCGTACACGAGAATGCAAATTGAACGTTGTCCACCACCAAACGATACCTGGAAAAGTGATATTCAGTTTCCATTGATGAAAACATGGCCAGTTAGGTTGAATTCATTCAAAGCTGTAACCACACTAAATAAGACCCAGCAACAGTTGAACAAAATGCCACAGGACGGTGTAAGTTCAATATGATCGGATGGTATACAGTTGGGAGTTGATGCTTTTAACATTACATCGAAACTAATATTGTTTTATTTCTTTTTTGTAGTTCAAATGGCAACCGTACAGCAAGCTCGGAAAGAAATTCCGGCATAATGTTTCTAAAGCCGACCGTGACCTATTTTCATCTTCAATGGTCCTACCTTTTTATTGGGTAGTAGAGCGATATAATACGGGTCGTGTTATGAAACAGTTTGGACTTAATCAGGAAGTTCCCCCACCGTTCAGCATGCCCTATGCAAGAGTGGAGCGAGTAGAAAAGATAGTGTACGACTACAGTGCAAGTGACAGGGTACCTAATTATGTGTTGTGGGACAGTAGATCCCAGTGCGCTCTGAAGGGAAAGAAAACATCTTCAAAGACACATACTGACGAGTATATGCATTGGTATCGGGCCAACACGATCATGTATATCGGTCGGGGCCAGGCGCATGAGGAGATTGATACAACAAAGACCGAACGTGATGAACATGAGGGTTGTTGTGAGCAGAAGCACATAAGAAACGGGTGCCTCTTTCTTACGATTTGATTTTTCAAGTCCACATGCCTTATGGCTGATTTTCTTGTCATGTCCGCAGGTTCATCAACTCTTACTTCACATGGAGAGGTCAGTTGACCAGGCCGTGTGGAAGAAAACCTCAATTAAGCATTTCCGGGATTCCTGGATCAGGAAGATATTTAGATTGAAATCTGGGTTGAATACTAAATTCGTCAAATTTGAGGATGAGCACTTATAAAGCTCAGCATCAGAAGATGTAAGCCAAAATTACATCCATTTATACTTATGGAATCTTACTTTTACTTACAGGAATGTCATTCTAAGCAATGTGTGAAAGCTTTTATCAAACAATTGATGTAATTGAAATTAAACAATGACAGGATAAAAAGGCGTCTACTGACAGAATGAGGGTTAAAAAGGCTGCAGCCAAAAGTAGCCTGGAGAAAAAGAAAGGAAAGAAGCAAAAGAGTGTAAAGTACAATAGTGATGTTCCAGGATCACCTATGTCGCACATCCCTACTGAACATGCCCCTGAGGTGGCCAAGGGGGATTTTAGTATGGAACCAGATTCAATAGAAAGACATACCTCTACACTGGTCGACTATTCAAATGAGCCACCAGTGGTTGATATCTTTTCCACTCCTCGAGGGGCATCAACCTCGCAAGCAATTATAGTTTCACCGATCAGGGCGTCCATTGATTCTCTAGTTTGGAGGTTAAAACGATTGCCCCGAACAAGGAAGATTCCAGAAAAGTTTGACGACTGCTTACACTCAATGGGTGGATCGGAATATTCACTCTCCAAAAGTGACAGGTTTCTACTAAATGGGTGCAAACGATATTTCAATGAGAGGTATAATGTATTTACATTACCTGCGTAATGATTTCATTCCATAAATGGCCTTATGTATATTGTATTTTGCAGTAAGGAAGAGCTCGACATTGTATGCACATTGGTATCCAGTGAAGCCCTGCAATCTGCTCTAGAGGAGGGAATTTGGTTCGACACAATATTCTGTATTATTGGTTTGATGTGTTGAGGGAGAAGTGTCAAACGGACCTTTTTGGCAGACCCAAGCATTTTTGTAAGTATATAGTTTATGACATGCAATTATCACTCCGTCGCCATGTGGAGGTTAAAAGGTCACTTCTAATTTTTTGCAGAGTTGGTGGCAGTCTGGATTGCCAACCGCTGAAGAAGCAGCCTTCGGTCCCGGAGGTTCTCAAGTGTGTGAGGCTAGAGAATGTAAAACATTGGTTTACGTTCTTCACTCTGTCAATCATTTCACATTACTTGTTGGGTATACGGACGAGAGGAAATGAGAATTTTATAATAGTTCAAGCAGTGATCGTCATGTTTTAACTACCTATAAACGATTTGTGAGTATACCAAAATGGTACCAAATTTTAAAATAGCTTCTTAAGGTGTTATCATACCCGAATTAGTCTGATTTCTTTTAATGATCTTGCAGGTTGAGTGGCTGACGATGAAGTTTAGCCAATATGGATGGGCAGACCCATACATATGGACGATCAACGTAAAAACAAACATCCCACTGCAGAAAAACGACGACGACTGCGATGTCTTAATAATTGACGACGTCGTTGCTTCACAGAAGCATTTCTCATAACTGACGACGTCGTTGCTTCACAAAAGCATTTCTAAAAAAACTCATTTATAATAACTGACGACGTCGTTGCTTTACAGAAGCTAGTGGAATAGAGTCATGTCTTAATAACTGACGACGTCATTGCTTCATAGAAGCATTTATAAAAAACTCATTTCTAATAACTGACGACGTCGTTGCTTCACAGAAGCTAGCGCAATAGACTTGTGTCTTAATACTGGCGACGTCGTTGCTTCACAGAAGCTATTGGAGTGGAGTATGTGTTAATAACCGACGACGTCGTTACTTCACAGAAGCTATTCTAATAAACTCATGTTGTAATAACTGACGACGTCATTGCTTCACAGAATCTAGTGAAATAGACTTATGTCTTAATATTTGACGACGTCGTTGCTTCACAGGAGCTATTGGATTGGAGTCTGTTTTAATAACTGACGACGTCGTTGCTTCACAGAAGCTATTGGAACGCAGTATGTTTTAATAACTGACGACGTTGTTGCTTCCATTGAGCTAGTGGAATAGATCTATGATTAAGAGCCTGACGACGTTGTTGCATCACAGAAGCATTTCAAAAAGACTCATGTCCTAAGTTAACAAGGGATGTGTTAAATTTCAACGAATCATTAGTTAACAAAAGTTGAGCAAAACATTTCAACGACGCTAGTGCTTAATAGATTCTTTGCACACATAAGTAGAACACATCGAACCTAAAATGGTGACATAGTTGATGAAACTTGATGACAAATTTGTTGAAACTATTACATATAAAGTTGTATTACAAAAGTATGATCCACGTCAAGGGATATGTACAAGGTAAGCTAGAAAGCTACCCCACAAAAGTATGATCCATATCAAGGGATATGTACAAGGTATGTTAGAAAGCTACCCCACAAAAAGTAAATCTACCCCAGTATCATCCACATCAAGGGATATGTACAAGGTATGCTAGAAAGCCACCCCATAAAAAGTAAATCTACCCCACAAAAAGTATGATCCACATCAAGGGATATGTACAAGGTATGCTAGTTGGATCTATGCAACTTGATCGAATGGTGGATTGCGACAACTATTTCGGTTGTGTCCCCTATTTTTGTAATTAGAACAAGTAACAACCCTGCGTTGTCGATTTCTTTCTTCAACACAAATCCGGGATTTCTTTCGACGCCCTGGCTATTTGGTAGCACGTGGAGGCAAGACAATTTCATTTGATGTATATTCCCATTGTCCGCTATCACGAGTGGCGTGAATGACCTCCCTGTACGAAGCACGATAAGTAGTTGTTAGGTAACAATCCTCAACATATTCATACGGATTCAGGTGCCTAACTTTCATTGCTGCTAGTGCATGACAGCATGGAATCCCCATTATTTCCCATCTACGGCAACTACCCTTCTTCTGTTCAAGATCTACAATATCTATGAATTGTGATGCTTGAACTTGAAACTCAACGAGCCCAGCAACACGTACATGCACACGGCGTGAGTCTTCGGCCTCTTGGCTCATTAGTTTCTCTGCATAGGGCATTAATCGCGATGTAATATTTAGTGACTCGAGATGTCTTCTCTGGAAGAACTCCATCAACTTCGCACGGATTTCTTCGACTTGCTTTGTAATAGGAAGCACCCTAATGTCCTTTAAAAACGCATTCGTACACTCGGCAGCGTTGCTGGTTATCATGTCATAGCATCGACCTTCAACAAACGCATTTGACCAACGTTGTTTTCCAATGGCATTGATATAAGTATGTGCCCATTGGTCTACAGATAGGATGTCATTCATATAGGCCTCATACTCACATGGTCTAAAAGCCTTGGCAACCCGCCATAATTTCAATACAATAGCACAATCACAGAAGGCTGTTTTAATGTTTTCTGCAATGTGATGATAACAACAATGCATCACGCTTGGAATGATGTTGGCCAATGCCAGGACAAGGCCCTTTTGTCGATCAGACACAATAGTCAAATTTATTGGACTTCCCAAAGCAAGAGCTAGGTTGGCAAGAAACCACTCCCAACTGTCACGACGCTCGGCCTCGGCCAAGGCGAAAGCTATAGGAAATAGCTTATGATTACTATCATAGGTGACAGCCACTAGCAGCACACCCGGATACTTGCCCCAAAGATGTGACCCATCAACAGCTATCATGGGCCTTATCGACGAACAGAATGATCGGATGCAAGGACCAAAAACCCAGAAGAATCTTCTAAACCTGTCTTCAACAGTCGTGTCGATATTAGTCACAGTACCTGGATTGGTCATGTGTAATTCTTTACAATAAAGAGGTAGAATTTTAAAAGATTCTTCATATGATCCCCGAACTACATGCAACGCCATCTCTTTTGCAATGTGTGCTTTTCTGTAAGTGATACGGATGCCAAACTCCTTTTGCTATTCATTCATAATTTCTTTTGGCTTCAAGTGGTTATTGCATCGGACTCTGTCCTCAATGAACTCTTCAATCAGTTTCAAGGATGCTTGGGGATGTGTCATTCTCATCATTGATTTTGAGCAACAATGTCTTGGGTTATTAGTCCGCACCTTAAACTCCGGGCCTGAATCAACGATGGAAGCATGTATACGCCAGGGACAACAATCATCTCTGCAACGTGCCGTGACTTTTTTCATCTTGGTTGACACATGTCGTAGAGTAAAATTGTTATAAATTGTAAATTTCGCAAGAGATCTTATGAAGCTTTCACGATCAGGAAATTGATGCCCTATCCACATTTCTCATGCTGAGTCCGTACCAATTTCGGCTATAACATCTTGAGGGGCCATTGTGTCAACAAAATTAATATCTCCCGCAGCCACTGAATGAATCACAGCCTGAATGGTTTCAGATCCTTGTTCATTACCAATATAATTGACATCTTCCATAGCAAGTGAATGATTCACAGCATGAATGGTTTCAGCTCCTTGTTCATTACCAACAAAATTGACATCTTCCATAGCAAGTGAATGATTCACAACATGAATGGTTTTAGCTCCTTGTTCATTTACTGCCTAAATTGACATCTTCCATAGTAAATGAATGATTCATAGCATGAATGGTTTCGGCTCCTTGTTCATTACCAACAAAATTTACATCTTCCATGGCAAATGAATGATTCACAGCATGATTGGTTTCGGCGCCTTGTTTATTACCAGTCATCATCCAAGAGGGAGTTCCACGAACCATTGATATATCAACAGTAGCACATACAACATCATGTGCATCAACAGCCTCAGGATTTATACCATCCACATCAAAACCAGCTCCTGTAGAATGATATGTTACATGAGGATCCAATGCGGTAGAGAAATGCATATCAACGTCTTCACGAATATCCACGGTGGGAAATACTAGGCCAGGCGTGGGATTTTTAATCTCGCAAATCCCTTTGCACATTTTCTTCTTGGCACTTGAACGACCAACCTTAACCCTTTCTCTACAAGTCATGGACAAGAATTAAAGTTAGGCATGACAAGTGCAACTATATAAATATTAAAAAAATAGAACATAGATATGTACCTATAGCCTTCGCGTTTCTTGTTTACAGCGTGTAGTTTCCTATTGACATACACATGTAGCCCATCTTACTCACTTCCAGACGCCATCAACATTCCCAGCATATCATTTTAATCTTCCAAACTAATCAACGAAAAAACAAGTCCATTGTGATGGAGGTATTTCATGCTTACATCCTCGATATTTACATCCCAATTAGACAATGCAATGGCTTCATTCAGCAACATGTCATATGTTAAGGTCTTAGGTAGAGACCTCATCTTCTGTCTTCCACCATTGTAGACCGGGCATATAATGTCAAAGACAAACTCTCCATCATAGTGAAATATGATGGAAATCCCATACTCAGTCATTTTGCCGACGCAAATAAACCATATATTAATTTGGTGGTATTAGCAAATGTAGTTCAAGGGTCACCTTTCACATAATGCTAATAGAGAGATGATTGTATGGGTCCTATTGTCCATTTCTATTTTTGTTTAAAAGGAAAAAAATCACTAGAGAAGTTAACTCTCCTAACACTGTTTTCCCTAGGGTTACTGACAGAGGAGTGAAAATGAAATCATTTGATGGGTATTTGCTCCAACCTTTATATAACGACATATTTATCAAGATTTCTGCATGTATTTGAGTACCCATCTTCATATAACTTAAAAGGGTTAAACCTAACTTGCAAATACGTGTATTCACCATTTTCATATGTCCTCAACTAGGGGTTGTGACAATAAACAACCTTAGAACAGCTAGAGTTGTTACCTTTCTCAAAAGCCCTAATGAACTTTTCTAAAAAAATTGTATATCAAAAGCCCTAATGAACTTTTCTGAAAAAGGTAAACATGAAACTCAGAATCTATGGTAGCTAATGCATGAAAGAATACAAAAACAGTGATATGCCTACCTCTTAATGGAGTTCAACAACCTCCATAATGAAGCCCACACGTTGGGGGAGAGTTATGCTCTGCATCATCTAATATTCAGTCGCAAATAAAAAAGCTCCCACGAAAATGAAGTTGTGACGGGGTATATATATATATATATATATAGAACATTAGCGACGGCGTCGATACTAAACCTCTAATATAAGTGACGACGTTGTCGCTTGTAGAAAATAAGCAAAACATATATATTTTCTGGCGGGAATACCAATTCCGTTACATATATACTATTGGTACCTCTTCCGATGAGTGGCCAACTAGGGTCCTTTTTTTTGTAAAATTCTCCAAAAGAAATGAAGAATTAACCAAAAGGGTCCTTAATATTGTCGTTAAGGCCTTTAATCTACAGGAATTTCGGTTAAAACCTCTAGTCCATGCGCCTAAATTTATTTCAGGCGGAAGTATATGAGTATGTCAGATCATACATTTGCATGACTGATTTACTCTTCTAACCGTCTGAAGTTATATCACGAATTTAGTCCTTAGTTTTAAGCTCCTTAACATGATATTTCATGAATAATTTGCCCCTCTAACGGATTTTATTTCCTAATCTTAGATCAAGTTTAGAAATTCAAATAGAAGGGAATAGATCAAGTTTCGAAATTCAAATGGGAAGGAGCCACGGTTCGAAGCTTGCAATGAGGCTATGGATAGGGAGGATCTCGGTGGTTCCCATCTTCTTGAGTTTCTCTCGGATTGTTGTTTTCTACTTTGTTTACGCGGAACAGAAAGAGGGGAGGAGACGACCTTGCCTCGTCTTTGCCTTTTGATCATGGATAACGAGGTAGATTGCTAATTGGATTGTAGATTTGGGGGTTAAATTAGAACATGCATTGATTGGATTAATTACTTACTTAGTAGATTGTGGATTGCCTAATCTCTTTTTTATTGTTAATTTAAATCATTGTTTGATTTGTTATTTTCACTTCTAGATTATTTGATCTATATTTCACATAACTTGTTTTAAAATCCTACACATTTCACACTACATTTTCGCCTTAAAGCTTCCATTTCCACCACCATTCATCTACTAGTTTAGTGTAGTTTGTTAGATCTTATTAATTTTATATTTTAGATTGTTAGTTAGAGTAGTTTAGTTGCTATTTTAGTTTTGTTTCGCATTCCAATTAGTTTAATTCCATTTTTTCACACATAGTTTAGCAGTTTTAATTTTTCACTTCAATTTCTATATTAGCTATATCTTAGTTCAATTCTACTTAAATTGGATTCATCGCTTGTTCCGTCCTCTCTCCGTGGGATCGATAATCCGAACTCTTTAGTCCTTTACTACTTGACGACACCGTAATCTTGTGGTTAAATGTTGCACATATAAGTTTCGATTGAGTTCTTGGCTAGCTTGATTTTGCCCTCCTACTTGCATATGGAGCAAAAAAGTCAATGTGTCAATGTGTATTTTTCTTTATCTTGGTTGGCGTGCGCTGAAAAGGGTGGAAGTAAAAAAATTTATCTCCTTTTTTTACTCTTGCAAAAGAGGAGGCAAGCAGAGAAAACGTGACAGAGGTTGGCTATTGCTCGGTTTGTGAGCCAAGAGAGAGGGGGGCAACACCGTCCCCTTTTTCTGAATTTTATCTAAGTTTGGTATGAATTTATCTAAGTTTGAAGTAAATTCATATGAGTTTAATATGAATTTGTCTGAGTTTGGTACTAGTTTATTTGAGTTTGAAGTGAGTTTATCTGAGTTTTGAAACAAACTAAGATAAATTTATCTAACTTTCTGTCACAAATTCAAATAAATTTATAAATAATGAAACAAACTTAGATATATTTATCTGACTTCTATTACAAAATTTACGGCACGATTCTCAGCGTTTCATCTTCACAAAATTTATGGCCTGATTTTCAGTATTTTTGAATAACGCAGAGAGTGTATCCTCGAGAGGCATTTTGGGCTTTTTAATTGTTTAAAACTTGAAAATGGATCTTTGCCTCTATGGAAAAAGAACGTGGACGTTTTGCAATAAAATACAATGTTGAGGGACCTGCAGCCAAACTCCAAAAAAAAACACTAGCAACAAAGGCCCATGATTAGCCTGGACTAAAAAAGAGAGAGAATATATTTAAAATAAAGTAAGAAAAATATATTATTTAATAGAGATAAAAAGTATCATATATACAATGGAGAATAAGAAAATCAGACTATTTATGCTCCCTTGATCCACTTGTTTTTATGTTAGAAGTTGAAGTAGTCTCTTTAGTTCCCAATTGATCAGGTGTAGTACTACTTGTACCAATGGCTGAAGGGTTGTTGTTATTTTCGATCTTCAATGCTGTAGACTTAAAATAAGTTAGTGAAATGAAATATTTTTCTAAAAGATTAAATGTCATGATTGACGTTTATTTGTTCTTTAATTTTTAATCGAAACTCCACTATCCATTGTGGTCGATCCTATCTTGAGATGGAACAAACTTCCTTTTTTTATAAAATCTAAAACAATAAACTTCCATTTATTCAAAATAAAAATGTGTGGGGGCGCACGTACCGTTACATGATGGGGCCATCCTTTTTAGGCTATGCTTGTATGTTTTTTATTTTTTTTTTCTGGCAGTGTATTGCTATTAAAGTGGTCACAAAGTGTCCATGACACTAAAATGTCTATGACGGTGCCTGATGATCTGATTCCAATGAAAACAAAATAAAAAATTTCAAGAAATACAATTGAAACCAATCCTACAAATTCAAACCAGGTGGTGGCTCTCATGGGTCCTCTCAACCTAGGCCCATTTTCTGGACAAATAATTAAAGGGACCAGCCAGACCTTTTTATGCTTAAGGGGTCAACCTGATATGTTGAGCACAAATGCACAAGTGTATCTGGCAAATAGCAGATTCGTCAGATTGGGCCTAGTCCTAAAGAGGATAGATCAGGGCTTAAAAATTAGGCCTGCTAAATAAAGCGATTGGGCTTTTTTGAACTTCAAACCATCCCAACCCAAACAAAACCTACACAAAAAACCCTAATGACAGTGAAGAAATGACGGGTTAGATTAAATCATGACAAAGGGCTGCTACATTGCAGTTGAAATGGCAGGCTTAAATAAAGTAAAACAAAATCCTTCAATTAAAATAAAAATGAGAAAAGTATACAAAAGTAAAGTAAACAGACAAATTAGATAAAGAAAAATGGATAAGTGAAAACTGTAGAAAACAGCATGAATATCCGACCATTCATATGGAAGGACCCATCATGAAATGGCCACGCCCAAACAAATCTAAAACCAAATCAATGATCGTGAAGAAATTAAAATGCGCAAACAAATCTAAAACCATACATTTGATGATGGGTCAGGCCGGTTGCTCACTATTGCCTTACACATGGCATATACGCTCATGAGAGCCTAAAATATACCATTTAAGCCCCTCAATAAGATCTTTGATGCACCTTGAGATGGTAGTTTATGACTTTAATTGTTATTAATTTCATGTTTGCATGTGTTTTAGGTGAAGAACCAGAATTCAGAGCTAAATGGAGAAAATGGAGTCAACGCGACACGAACCGGACAAACTACCTCTGGACATCCGGGCACCAGACACTGGGCGGCGTTTGGAGGCCATAGCCCAGAACTGTATCCGAGGCCATTGCCTCCTGGCGTTTGGACGCCCGACCCGGTGGACTCCGCCTCCAAGCATGTTTTGAAGAGATTTTTGGTCCAAAACCTATAAGAAGGATGCCAAACTCGTTTTTAGATCATTCACGTCTTGGGAGACGATCTGGAGGTTGATTTTAAAGCTTTGAAAGGAGCACCAATGGGGATTTTGTCGATGATTCTTCGTCAATCTCTCTTCATGAGTAACACTCTCTACCTTAGGGCTGCGTTGAAGCCCTGATCTTGTATTTTGGTAATGTATAGGTTTTAGTGTTTTACTTTGAACGCTTTTGATTATATCACATGGATGTTATCCATTAATTGGATTCTATTTATTAATGCAATATCTCTTTTTGGTATTTTATTCTTGTAGAATTGAATATTAGTCATATAATGATGCTTGAATGAATGTGTTGTTAGATTTAGGATAATCTATACCTTAGAGATAGGTTATGCCCAGATCTGAACCTATATATCTTATTTGTTGACTTTGTGAAGGTTTGTAACTAGAACGAGTCTTTAAAGCATTGATAGTGAAACCCTAGGTCTATACTTGCCATTCTGTGAGGTTAGAGTGTATTCGTACCTTAAGACTTTTCTTCGATTAAATCAAACATTGTCTTTACTTTCTAATTTAAGAATTAAACCCATCAAATCAACACTTCGTTTTCTATTAGGATTAGTTTAGGAACTTGGGAACCAACACAACTTAGCTCTTTTTGTCTCAGTGGATACGACACTCGGTTAACATATTTACTCTCACAAGTAGAGATATAGCTAGGTATAAATTATATTTGCAAACCCTGTTTTAGGACGATCATACACTGTGCATTTTTTTCTTCTATATTTCTTTGAAGTGAGAGATTGACTGCTGACGTGGCACCCTGTACATCCTCCCTCTCTATTGCTTTAATATATATATATATATATATACATACATACGTTCGTACATATATAAAAGAGAATTTGGCTGGGTCCTTAGTAGAATAGAGCCACTTGAGAATAATGGAGATGACGACGGCTCCTTACATGAGTGGTAAGTGGTAAGAAGTGATAGTTCTCACCAGGCTACCTCAAGGTTTTGAACCCTGTGTATGTCACCTCTTTTCACTTGTGCGAGCGTACTCTTTTTCAACTTGTGTGCACTTTCTTCCTACTTGTGTAGGCTCTCTTCCCACTTTAGTAGGCAGTCTTCCCACTTAGTCTCACCCGCTTACTTTGGGCTATAAAAAAAACTTTATGTTGCAATTTCTTTCATCATTATAAACTTTAATCATTACTTAATTTGGATATTACTTTTAATTTATTATTCAATTTGTATATGGTTTACCCGTAAATTGATAGGTTTTATGCTAGTTGATATTGTAGGCAGTAGATGCAGTGGAAGCACGGATCTATTAGAGCTGGCTGCTACAAACACGATAAGGACAGTGTCAGCTTGAATCAGGCACTGGTGTGGAGATCTGTGACTGCCTACGTGAGATCAGTCACGTATGATTAACTCTTCAAGATCCAAGGGCAATGATGGACACCTTGGATGTAGAAGATGAAGATTGAGAATTGTAGATCTAGTGGAAGGAAGATAAATGGTTGAAAAGTCATCCCAACTGATATCTCTCATGTCTATATATAGCCCTTAGGCTAATGAGTGATAAGATCCCTATTCAAATTCGAATTGAGAGATGATCAGGATAAAAAATAAGATCAATCTCTCACAATTTGAATTTGAATGTAGATATGATAAAGTGATAGAGAGTTGGATAAAACTCAGGTTATCCTTATTCATATCACTATAAGACTCCTTGTGAGGGGTGTATCTTTGTGAGTGGGGTCCACCCACATGTAAACACAAGTAGGCCCCATCACAAATGCCAACAGATATTATTGTTGTTATGATGTTATAGAGAAAAGGAAAACGACATTTGATAAACAGTAAGTAAACTATATTTCCCCCTTTCCCATGCTTCAAACACTCCCCATTCTCCCTCTTCCCTCCTGGATAGGAATGGAAGAGGGGGAGGGACAATTAATCTAAAAGGAAATGGAATATACCTCGACAAAATCTTTAATTATATCTACTTGGCATTTTCTTTACGAAAAATAAGCACTAAAGAAAATTAGAAATCATGGCAAAGTGCTTCGTATGGGATTTGAGTTTTAGTTTTGACAAAGATGCCTTTAATTGTGTGATATCACGAGTGTAGTTACTATCTTTCACAGATATGAAGATGGCGATGGAAGATGAAGATGAAAAACCCATTTCTCTCTAAATAGTTTTTATTTCTTTTATAGAAATTCAAAATCAAGAAATTTGTTATTATGCCTGAGATGTAGCCTTAGGTTCTCCACTCTGATGTAAGTATGGGGTATGCCCCATAGGGAAATACTCTAGTTTGAGCATTTGGGGTAATTGATTTTCACCTTTTTGTAATCTATGTTTATTATGGAATAAAAAACTTACTTATATGTTTTTTCAAAAAACCTAATATTATACAATTCTTTTTTAAAATTCAAACAACTTCTAATATGCGACCCCGCAACAACTTCAACCCCCATCTTCTTCTACCTTTTTTTTTTCTCAAAAATTCAAAACAAAGAAATCTCTGTTTGTGTCATTTTTCAAATTTCAAATAACTTCTAAAATTTGTGATTTCCATCCAAACTAGTGTTTGGCTAATTGTGTATCTCACACTCTCAAATCAAGATAAATCCTTTACTTCATGATATCAAGTCTTTTTGGTATTTCTAAAAAAAACTTCTATCACGTAATGAAACATTAAATAAGAAAAAGCTTGAAGAATTTCTAATATGATGGAGATTTTGCAACATAAAAGTTCCTTTTTTAAATTCAAAACAAAGAAATATGTTATTATATTTATCTTTTTTCAAATTTTATATAACTCCTGTCCTATAGCATTTCCTACCCCCATCTTCTTCTCTTTTTTCTTTTTTTTTTTTGAAAATTCAAAATAAAGGACATTATTCTTGTATTCAACCTTTTCTATATTTCAAATAACTTCTAATTTGATAGCATATAACAATTCTTACTCTAATCCCTTTCTCACTCATGAATTGTCACCAGATCTAACTAGATAGCATTGGAAAATCTTTAACCTTTTTCCACCATTAATTGTTGCCATTAATTGTTGGGCCTTCGGCCTTGATATCACCACCATCTGATTTTCACTAAATTAATTTTTGAATTGCCATTATTTATGTGTACACTTTTCAATCCTCTCTCACCTTGTCTAACCTTAATTGATCCTCAGAGAGCTTCATAGAGCTGCCACAATAAATGTCTCACTTCATAAATCAGCTTAATGATGGTGGTAAGTTGAGTGAAACCGGCAACACACCCTGACCTCCTCCTGTCAAAGTAGGCTCAGTGGTAGCTTTTTTAGCTTTGGGATGGGTATGGAATTATTGATTGTGACCCATCTCATGCATAGGGTAGGTTTGGGTTTTAGATGGTCTGCCCTGTTTATAACTATTTGATATGTTTTTTCAGACTATTAAAGAAGGGAGATGTGCTCGTGAGAGTAACTCTCCCGATATTTTAAGAGTAAGAGTGGGGACCCTCGCATTCATATCCAATGCCAATAGTCTAAATGTGAGGGCCCCCACCCCTTAGTCTCACAATACCGTGAGAGTTACTCTCAAAGAAGCATCTCCCTTTGAAGAAATATTATAATGTTCAAAAATATATGTTATGGGTATGAAAAAAGATTACACGTTATGATATGAATGGATTAAAAGAGCAATCTAACTCATCACTGACATGGCTTAAGGAGAAACACAAATTGTCACTTTTTAAAGGTTTGTTTAGCTTTAAGATATAATAATTTTTTGGGTTCTTTTTTATTCATGTGTACGCTTTTCAATCTCCTCTCTCCCCATCTCAATCTTAATTGATCTTCCAAGAGAACCCCATTGTAAGACCCCGACCCGAGTGACCGTGATTAGCACTAATTAAGTCATGAGTTAGCTCTAAGGAGATTAGTGAATTTGGTTAAGATTGGGATTAGAATAGCTTTGGGAAATTTTGAGAGCCCTTTTGATTTAGTGGGACCCTTTGGAGCTCCTTTAGTGATTTTGCGTGAACTTGAGAATTATTCGAGATTTCGAAAATTCATGTCTTGACTCTGTTTGATTAATCTCATTAACTTCTATAACTTTCATGGTGACTCTGTCCCCGTTCGAGACCCCAAAACCTGACTTTCCCAACTTCGAGGGCAAAACAATCTTTATACCAAATCTGGACACCATTTTCAATATCTCCAAAACCTATGAAATATGTACTTTTTGGAAACTAGAAATTTTCCCGAACAACTTCCCCTTCTTCGTCGAACCCATCCGAGGTCCCGAAAGCCATATTTTAGCCCATCAAGCCTTTTTAAGTTGAGGGACCCACCTCCACTTGGTATATATAGTAAGCCCTTTTCCCCTTCATCCTCTCTCTTGCTCTAGTTGATGTGGAAGGGACTTTAGTTCCAACTAAACTAGGGTTCTTTCTTTCTTTTTTCTTCTTATTCTTCTTGCTTTCTTCCTCCTCAATCCACCACCAACCTTGGGTCTAGAGGAGAATGGAGGTCATCACCACTACTAGAAAACAGATTTTTAGCGGCCGCCATTAGCCGTCGCTAAAAGTGACTTAGCGGTCGCTAATAGTCTTTAGCGACCGCCTACCAACCGCTAAGTACCGGCCGCGTGAAGTTCGTCGCTAAAGGGTACTAATACTCAGAACGTAATTTTTTTAAAAAAAATTTTGCACCTTTAGCGACCGCCATTAGCACCTTTAGCGACCGCCAATGGCGGCCGCTAATAGTATTAAATTTTTCAAAAAAAAAAAAGAAAAAAGAAAAACTCATCATCGAATATCATCATCATCAACATCATTGAACAAAATAATAATAATAATAATACTTTAGACAATCTTTGAACAAAATAATAGAAGCACCATTCTTTTTATCCAAAAGAAATTTTCAAAGCAACATAGGAGTCTTTTTATACAACAAAATTCCTGAATTCTACAAGGAAGAGAAGCCCTTCTAATAATCCTCTTTTTATCCAACGCTACCGTCTTTAAAGCCTCGTTGATCTTCATATATGTCGAACTCTATTTTCTCGATCTATTAATAAGATCAAATAAGAATAAACAGTAAGACACCAACAGCCAAAATGCAGCTTACCAACCAGCCACCAATCAAACTATCACAAATGATCTTATTAATCATTTACCAAACATAAATATGGAACCTAAACAGCAATAGTATAACCTCTTTATACCAAACAACAATTGTAATAAGGCTATGCTAATATAAAATCTGGCCATTTCATATGTAAAAAAAACAATAGTGAGCACACACACCTCTTTATGTCTTCTACTGCCGATTTCTTATTAACAAGATAACTCATCATTGGTGAAACTAGCACGGATCACAAAACATTAAATAAAAGTAAATTACCATGAATCAACTAGATTTGCACTCTAGATCGTACAGTGACAGATACCATTACCATAAATAGCATGAGTGGAGAAATTGAAACTACAAAATAGATCCCAGGTAGATGTATGAGGTTTCAATCAAGATAATGATGATTATTCAGTACTATCACTTAATGAATTCCACACAAGCTAGCACTTCAGATAACAAAAACAAATACAAAGTACTTACATACATACCTACAACAATGAACAGAGAGAAAACTGATATTCAAATTTTTTTGACAAAACAACACATCTTTTGGTGTGTGTGTAGACTCAACCATATAGAGTGGTTGGATAATTTTGTGAAATCAACATATCAGTTAGTGTGCAGACTCAACTACAAAAAGTGAGCGGTTGGATCATGCTTCCAAAATAAACATCTCAAATGTGTAAATAAGAAATCCTAGATGCACTTAAGAGGAAGCAATTCTACACATGCAAAACTGAATTAAGAATCACAAGGAGATAGGTATCAATTTCTTTTCATTTCAAATTAAAAACTGGAGCCAGAATGCTCCTTCGTATTGGGACTTGTTTAGGTCTGTTTGGCCATTTCAGCAAACAATGACCCCATAGAAAAACTCTTAAGGTGAGAAGCCATGATATCTTTCTTTCTCCCCATTGAGAGGCTTTCTTCCAATTTCCCCCATTCTCCGTCAAAAAGTACATATGTACCACAAAACATCAAGTAGAAACAACTATATAATGTGAAGAGATACAACTCTTATTTTCATCTTTCAAACAAGAAAACTTCATGGTGATGCATCTGCTGTACCCCAGCATACAAGCAATCCAATCCATCATTTGCATTATGTCCCTATTCAAGAACCAAATGGTTCCACAACAGTATGGAGTTAGTTCCATATTGAATTTTAAAAAGATGGAACAACATATTCAATCATAACATTAAAAATATCTCACTGAAGCAAGGCACACATGGTGTAATAATGAAATGAATAAATCCTCACCCTCTGATGCTGAATGATGATGTGCAACGAGCAAATCCAAAGGAGATGATGGGGTGTGTATCCAAGTGGCTTGGATACACCAGGCCTCTTTCTTGATCTGTGCAACAAGACTTGAACTAGAGCAGAATGTCCAATAATATGATACTAACCACTATCGGCAAAGTCTTAGCTAGAAAACCTGCAACTGTCGGAATTATTAGCAAACTGCAACAACATCAATCCAAAAATAATCAATATGAGAGTACTCTTTGAGTATGTAGTTACAAAAAAACTATATAAGTAGCCAGAGAACTCTTCAAGTAGATAGTTAAGAGAAACCATTTAAGTAGCCTTGCAAATTAGAAGGTGAACTTCAACTAGATTCACACCTCGGTCATGCCATAGCGCTCCAAAAGGCGATGGCCTGTTATGCTTTCCCATTGTTTCATAAGCAGGATAGGGAAGTGCTGATGAACCACACATCTGGAAAGATGAATAAACAAGGTTACATTAAAAGCCAAATTTTCAGTTCTGTAATAATTGGAATTAATTACTTGTCTAGGCTCCATTTTAAAATACACAGCACCAGTAGCTGTATCATTTCTTTTTATCATAATGCAAAAGGTTACATTAAAAGTTTAAAACATGACGTCAAGCACAGGCTTCTGGTGTATGTGTTATACTGTTACACCCACTAATAGTGTCAATCAATACATCAAGACATTTAACATCTAATTGGAATTTTCAACCCCCTCTTTAAACTGCTACACCCAGTTTATAAAATTTTGAACTGGACCTTCTATAAATTGATTCCAGTTATAAAATTATTAAGTAGCACATCAATCCCATAGATTTTATTCACAAATGAGTGACTCGGCATTAACTTGTGATATAGGAGAGCAAAGTGAGATATTATACTTTGTCTCACTAAATTTTCTGGTTCTCTTTAGAAAAATTTAGAGTAAAAGACTCTATCACTACAACTATAAGCCAATAAAGTGAATAGAATGACTAAAACTCAACACACTTAAAAGTTTCTCAATAAGAACTATTGACAAAGTCTACATGAACTTTCGGTGTTCAATACATGTTCACATTTACCTGGTTGGGCATGGGCAAAAAAACAAAGTCCCATGATCTAGTGTTTTCAGTAGTCTAGAGTGCCAATTTTTTATTTTTATTTTTATCTTTTTTGCACCCTGACCTCTAGGTTTAAAAAAAAAAAAGGGCTTGATACAATCATACAAGATACATATCCCCACACAATAAGTATCAGTTAACAGCTACCATGGCCGATTTTTTCAGAGGCTTGTTATTGAGGCATATTTACAAGTTCAAGCAACAAAAGAGATAATTCCATTTATTTCACCATCACACCCTGGAAACAAATCCTAAGCACAGAGAACGAAACCCACACCTCTACCTTGAGATCCCTATCATCAGCATTGTAGTTACATTGCAAACCATTCTTTTCCTCATCCTTGCATGGAGAACCTGGCTTTTCAACAATAAAACCCTATAATAATCAGCTAAAATATCTTAAACTTCCTCACAAAATCAATAGAAACCCATCATACATTATTCAATTCCAGATTATCAGAAAAGCATTACCTTCCAATGAGAATAAAGATGAGAGCTGATTTCTCGATACCAAAGGATCCTGATGAAAGGGGGAAATACATGGCCAAAACCGAACCCAAGATCCCCATTTCAGCAACATTTCACAAACAAAAAAAAAAAAAAGAAAAGAAAAGAGAGGATGGAAAATGGAAGAAAGGGGCGGGATTCACATACCTGTAACCTAGGCGACTAAAGACCTGAGCGCTGCTCCTCGTCCGATCCACCGCCTTTCCCTCTCTTTGTCTCCTCCCTCCTCTCCTCTGCTTTCACTCTTCCTACTCTCCCCTGCGCCTCACCTGAAAAAGCAAAAGAAAGAAAGAAACGAAAGAGAGGGAAAGAGGAATGAAAAATGAAAAGGGGGAAAGTACCCTAGGAAAAATGAAAAGCGAAAAGGAATCGTTGGAGGATCGACTCAGTCTCCTCCTCTCGCCTGAAAGTTCCGACTGCTAGGTTATCCTCGCTGGAGGCGGCCTCGCTGTCGGTCTCGGAGGCGTAGTCGTCGTTGGCGTGCGGGAGGGCACAGTGCAGAGCGAGAGGGAGAGGGAGAGGGAGAGAAATAGAGCGATAGAAAGGGAGAGGGAGAGGCAGAACTAGCGCGGGAGCACGGAAAAAAAAGGGGGAAGGAAAACTGAATGAAAAATGGATTTCGGCGGGGGCACGTTAAAAGGGCTTTAGCGACCGCCATAGGCGGTCGCTAATGAGCCCAGTTGCGACCGCCACAGGCGGTCGCCCGGTTTCTGCTGCGCCAAAGCTAATTTTTCTAGTAGTGTCATCTTCTTCCTCACCTTGCAAGCTCCCCATTGATAGCATTGAAGAGGAAAACCAAGCTTTCTAGGACTCCCTTTGAGCTAGTCTTGTGCATTTGGAAACCCTACAAGTAAGTAATCTTCCTAACCTCCTAGATTTGTATTTGTTTAGCCCTAGGAGAGTTTCCATCTTCCCTATTGGAAGCCCTCTCTTCCTCATTCTTGATATTGGCTTTTTAGTGTTCTTATTGTTGTTGTTTTGGGGTTTTTTGGTTTGCTTATAGGTTTGGCCCTAAGAGTGGTATTTGGAGCTTGACTTCTCCATCTTGGAAGCTAAGGCAAGTGGATGAATGGGTATCTTCAATGTTAGAATGTTTTATTTGAAACCTGGATTTCTACCTTTTGTTTTGAGTGATTTTCTCTTATCCATACATGCTTCTTATTATGATTTTAAAGGATTTCGAAATGTGCATGTTGATTAGCCTATTTCTCCATTATTGTATCTTGGAAATGTTTATAATTGTTTTGGTGAAACCTTGATTTATGTTACCTATTGATCTTCACTTTGATGGATTTTCATTTGATGGAATGGGGTTGAATGTGTTGGAGTTGGTGGTTGTTTGGTGGGATGTTTATTGGGGGTTTGGGTGTAGTTTTGTAAGGGGTCATTTGTCTTTTATACATGGGATATGTAAATACAAATTTACACATGTAAATGATGAATATTCAAATTTTAAGTATGTAACGTGTAAACACATGTGTTTTTTTTATAACGTTTGTCTAATAATACTATTTTTGCATCATTTGCATATGTGATTTATTTTATCATATTTGTTTCAATGATATGTGTAAATACATTAAAAGATTTTGTAAATGATACTTATTATTCATTAAATTAAATTCTAATATAATGATTTAAAAAAGGAGAAAAAAAGGTCCATTTTATATCAAAATTTTCAGTTGCATTTTAGGGGGTGTTTGGATAAAGGTAGAATATAATATGATCAAATTTGAATTTTGTAAGATTTCATTATCATATAATAAAATAGTATCATATTATAATATTGTGTCATATATGGTGTTTGGCAATTCTACAAATTTCAATATATCTTTCAAGTGTTTGGCTATTTATAACATTTTCACGAGATGATGCATCAAAATAATAAATGAATAGAAAAACAGGGATGATTGACCCAGTGGACATTCTAACTAGTAGTCACACTAAAGTGATTTAATGTTAGTAACCACAGTAGGGCCCATTTAATTAGAAAACCATTAGACTAAATGTTAAAAATCATGAGCAATATTATTTAATCAATGTGGGTCCACCAAATATTAATAACCATAATGCAATACATCCAATGGTGATTATATATAAGGAAGAACCCTATGAGTGTTGAACATCATTAATGAGGAATCCATCTATGAGAAATAAATGTAAGACCCATTTAATGTTAATAATCAATTAACCAAGCTAATTATAGTAATCACGAGGGGGCCATTAAATAATATGACTCATTTAATTATGGCAAACTAGTAATTAGTCCTACAAACCAATATTGGTAATTGGTATGAGACCCATCTAAAGTTGGTAGTACGGGACCCACATAATGTTGATAATCGTGGTAGAAATTACCTAATTTGATATTTGTAGGACCCACTCAAAATTAGTAATCAATAAAAAAATTATGTAATAATGACAGGGCTATGGACCCACATAAAATTTATAAACGCTAAATTGCTCATCTAATATTGACTAATTGTAGGATTCCTGTAGAAACCATCAATATTTAAAAAAATACAGTGGGCCAAACCCTTGTTTTGGTTAGTTGTCTTAATGAAATATTGTTTTATACAGCATATAGTTGAATATTATAATATGAAGATTTTTGTAAGAAAGTGAGATATTGTATAATACTTTCTAAGTTATCCAAACACCTAGTTTTTAGGTGAGTAGATTATATTCAAAACTAGGATATAATATAGTAAAATCTTTAGAAATATATGGTTTCCAAACACCCCCTTAGATCATTCAAAAAGAGCATGTCTTTCAACATGAAATATGCGTTTCAAAAAAATACATTTCTATCAGTGATCACCTTCACAAAAATACATTCCAACATGTTTAGTTAATTAAAATATGAATTTATATTTTGATGTTTAAGCAAATAGCATTATTATTAATATTTTTATTAATTGATATTCAATTCAATATTGATCTTAATTCATTATTCAATTTGCATAAAACTTAACCCACGCATCCCATAGGCTTTATGCTAATATTTATTTTTGAATGATGCCATAATGCTATATAAAATACATTATTTATTATCTTTTACATTCATATATACATTTTTAAAGATTTTTAAAGCATTGCAATAATAAATGACTTTAAAAAAATCATTGAGATATTGGAAGAAAACTAAAATAATAAGGTAATGCGAATCCCATTTTCTGATAGGTATCTCATAAAATCAGCAGAGAGATTTTGTCATCCTCGATCTCATCGAAGAGTATTTATACTTTTACCTAAATGCTTTCCGCTTCCGCTTGAAAATCTTTGAACTTTTCTGTAAGATCTGTGACCTTACTGGGTCAGTTGGGCCCAATAACCCAGCTCGTTGACCCGCTTAATTGTTATTATTATAATTAATTGTATTTTTAGATATTTAAGTAGGTTTAGATCATGAGCGAGTTTCTTTTAGCATTAGAATAGTATCTGCGAAGTTTCGTTTGATTCCAAGTTCGTTTAATCATAGCAGGGGGGTAGTTTGCAATTTCGAAAAAATTGAGTGTTTTTCCGAAATATTCCAAACGCCGTGATTTTTGGGTTCGTTGGAAAGGTCTCGTCGTTCTGATGACTTTTGTCTCTTGACTCATCGCGATCCAGCGATCAGAAACCTTTCAAGTGGTCCATTCTTTCACCGGACCCACTTAAAGGACAATTCAGTCTTTTCCTCTCCTATCGTCTTCTTAAACGATGTTTTAACCCTAATTCCAACTTTTATTCTCTGCAACGGAAGAGAGAAACGCAACCATCTTTTTCTTCTTCCTTTCTCAAACCAGATCTCAGTCCTAGAAGACCCCGTTTGAAGATTTGATCCGCTAGAAGTCATCCTCGCGTTTCCCTCTTGCTTCCGGTATCAACCTGGTAAGGTTTCTGATAACTTCATCTTTTTATGTCATCTTTCTTTTGGTTAGATTTAGGTCCGATCTTGATTCTTTTTCTTTCTTTCTTCTCCTTGGTGTATTAGGTTGTGTTTGATCGGGGTAGATTGTGATTTTGAGGGTAGAAAAGCTTCTCCTCAAATTTCACCCATTTTCAATCTTCGTCTTGGTTAAGGCAAGTAGATATGCATTTCATAATATATATGTCTGTATTGTTTCTTTGATTGATTATGTTTCATGTTAGAATGCCTAAATTCCAAGCTTGTCATGGTTAATTGGATTACATATGCCAAATTGGATAAATGGGTTGAATGGACTTTACTTGTATATGGTTTGATGAATGGAATGGAATGTAGTTTGAGAGAGAGAGAGAGCATGGAGGCTCTTCTCATGCAGGTACATGCCCTGGAAAGGGTTAGGAATGAAGGGAATGGACCCTAGGTGATTAGGATTGGAAATAACTTAAAATATGCCAAATTTGCTTCAGTCCGGGCTCAGGCAGCAAGCAGGCTCGCTCTAACGGGCTTAACCCTCGCTATAGTGAGCTTTGCTACTGTTATGGAGCCCAGGCAGAATACATTCTCGCTATAGCGAGACTTTGGCTCGCTATAGCGAGACTGCATTGTGCAGACAGCAACGTCCACTTCGAATGAACATAACTTTTGATCCGTTCGTCAGAATTTGGAGTTCTATATACTGTTGGAAAGCCCTTGAGACATAGAATCCAATGGTTCTGTTTCATCACGATCGGAGGTTGGAAAGTGATGTAAATACTTGAATTATTAATCCAACTTATTTTTATATTGGAAATGAGATTGGTAACTAAGTTTGGGCCTTAGATGTTGGAAACCATGAATTTACGCTCACTTGACCATTAATGGGATTGAAATCGAAGTACGTGGCTTGGTGTGCTTCGATGGGTTGTCTAGGTATTCGTGTATTACGCGTGGTGTAACCGAATGCATATGGAGTTGGATTGAACGATGCTTAACATGATTGTACACCAAGGGATTTCCCTAGAAGCATCATTGATTCAATTTCCACATGTACTCTGATAGAACACGTCGAATACAGGGATGACACCACGTACCTAGGATTGGATAGTAATTCTTCCTTGACTTGTGACTTGTATCCGTTGTTACTATTCCTTGTACACTCTCTTGACATAAAATATTTAATTACATATGAAACATAAATTCTTATAGAATACAGGACTTGGACTTGACTTAGAGTGTACCATAGGAACCCGTGTCTTGTTTTGATGAACATGACTGGCTAATATGAAGGGGATTATTGCGTGGCTTGTCTTGTATTGATCTGGAAGAGATAATCCCTAAGAACTTGTCTTGTACTTGGAACTAGCCAGACTTGCTTGTCTTGTCTGTCCATGAGTCAAAACCACTTTATTATTATTTGCATATCATGGCCATCTGCAGTTTGGGATTTAATGACGAATCGGTTACTCCGGTTGTCGGGGTGGGCAGTCGGCGTAGGACGGCGTCCATGGCGTTGAATAGTTGGGAGTGGGCTAGGACCGTGCCGCTATTCCTAGGACAGGGAGCTAGGATCCCACTGGAGTCGGACTATGGTATCAGTAGTCCAAGGGGATTGTTACTGGTACCCCGAGAGGTGGCATAGGACATCCTCGGAGTCTCCTTCTTGCTTGTCTTGCTTGCATTTGCATGGATAGTGGTTATTGTTAGATGATTGTTAGGATTCCTGTTATTGTTTCTACATATTAATCTCGCTATATGCCTAGCTTCAGATTCTTGTATTCATATGATCTTACCTGTCATTATTCTACACTTGATGCATGTGTATTTATTATGCTTTGTATATCTATTGCTCAACATGTCGTTGACTTTGTTCCTTGGTGTGCAGACACATCAGGTGAATACTTCTATTTCGATGAGCAGGCAGGTGAGGAGATCCCAGAGAATCTCCAACCAGCAGAGGAGGCACGAGAGTGGCGTGCCGATGACGTAGAGTAGCGTCGTCATATCCTGGCACGAGAGAGAGATACACTTGGTTTCATTAGATTTATCTTTCATTCATTATTTCCCTCGTTGGACCTTTTCTCACTTTGACTTCAGTTCTTTTATTGGTCATGTTTAGTGGGTTGGCCATTGTAATAAATTACTTAACTTTGAAGTTCTGTTTACTCTTCTGGCAACTTTAATTTAATGAGAATTTATTAATGATTGCTTGAGATCCTATATGCCTAGAGTTGTATTAACTCTACATTTATTGTGACACATGAGGTTGGAAATATTAAATCCTCATCGCGGACTACGATCCGTGGGCCCAAATGACAAAATTTTTAATTAGTCCTAAAATTCACTATCCGGATCCGGTTATTTCTTTAATCGGGTTTGGGGGACGTGACATTTTCAAAAGTCTCAGAATTGCGGTGCATAAGGTATATGTACCCATATCTTGAGTAATCATCGGTGAAAGTGATGAAATACTCGTATCAATCTCTCGCTCTAATATTATAGGTCCATACGCATTAGTATACATTGACTCCAATAAATCTTTAGCCTTATTGCCCTTAGATGAATAAGTTTCTTTTGGTCATTTTGCCTTCCAGACAAGACTTGCAGATAAGAATTGGTTCTATAGCCAATGAAGGCAAGATACCATCTTTCACTAGCCTGTCAATCCTGTTTAGGTTTATATGACCTAGCCTCAGGTGCCAAAGGTTTGTTGGATTAAATGAAAGTTACCTTTTTAATGATGGTCTATTATTAATATCAGTGTCATGTATCTCATACATTGTGGGAGTTAAACAAATAAAGGCCATTGATTACCTTGTCATAATATATAAGAGTACCGTTCCTTTTTAAGACAATTTCATTACCAGAAGTAATATAATAACTCTTATTCAGCATACTAGAAATTAAACTTCCATCTTAAAACGACACATATAATGTATCTGACAAAATCAACTTAATATTTGAAAGCAACTAAGTTACTACTCCCACTGACACTGTTTCTGCCTTGGCTTCCGATCCCAGGTTAACAATGATTTCTCCGCCACTAATATTCCTAGTTACCTGTAACTCCTGCAACGTATTACATATATGATTAGTTGCACCGGAGTCTACACACCAGGATTCTGAAGTACCAGTTGCAAAACTTACTTCAGAAACAAGTGACTCAATCATACCTATTCTTAGACAGAAAATATGGACAATTCCTCTTCCAATGTCCTGTCATATAACAGTGGAAATACTTTTCCTTTGCTCCCGTATCCTTAGCCTTGCCACACCACTAGTAGAACCATTCTCCACCTTAGGACCCTTGATGATTGATTTCTTTTTGCTATCCCGGTCTTTGCCTTTCGGCTTAGGCCTAATAAATGACTTTTCTGTCATGAGGGCATTTGGCTTTTTCTTCATAACTTCCTCAGCCACTACCACTGGTGAGACAGCTCGGCTAAGGTCAATTCCAATTTATTATAATTGATCTCAAAAAGGTTGAATGAATCCGATAGTGACCGAAGAATCACGTCGATTTGCGATTCTGTATCAATCGTAGCATCCAGTACATCTAACTCATTCAATGCTAATATCATTTTCAGTATATGGGCTTGCACTGGGGTTCACTCAGTCATCTTAGTCTTTATCAGCACTTTCATAGTAGCCTGCCTAGCAGGACTGACCTGGTCTGCAAACATCTCCTTTAAGTTCGATATAACATCGTATGCTGACTTATAGGATTGATGTTGATCTTGCAAAACACAAGACATGGATGCCTGTATAAAACATTTGACCATCTCATTATCTTTGGTCCACTTGGTGTAAAGGTCTTTTTCGTCCTGTGGTGCATCAGGGTCAGGCACAGAAGGGAGGGTATGTTAAGGATATATTTGCATCCTGAGGCTGTCAGAATAATATCCATGTTCCTTTTCCAATCTACATAATTGGATTCCATCAACTAGTTCTAGTTGAGGATGGTTGCAAGTTGATTGAAAATATTCGAATTCATGCTTTATGAACTGTTGCACATAACCATATATTCAATAAAAGAATATAAATGACATTTGGGTTTAGTATTCTACCAAATTCATATGGGAATCCTCATAACCACTAAATTTAGAATACATCGGAATCCCAATCCCTTATGGCATACCTCCTAGGGGAGTGCGAATGTCCTTGGATTGGTGTGGATCAAAGTTCGTCAAAATTGAAATTAAGACTAACTATCCATGATCCCCATCATTCATTATCATCTAGGTATCTCATACCAAATAATATATGACTCCCGATTAACTTTGGTTTCTAAAATATATGAGGCAAATCCTAGGGGATACTACATCATTATTTTAGTTAAGTGTAACCCACCAACTAGTATTGCATGACAACCATTGTGAGCAGCTCCTCCTAGGGGAGTAAGCCCCTACCCCGTCTCACCAACACTATTCATAGGAGATCCATATCTAGTAACCAGACAAGTAAAAGCCCTCCGAAGGAACGGCCACACTCTTGGTGGTGCGAGACTAATACTTTCCTTACAATGGACTTATGGTGGAAAACCATGGGGATTTCTCAATTTAAATTCTCCGCTCCCATTTAATATTTTAAATTGAGGATTTCCTTTTAAGGTATTAGGGCCCACACACACACACACACACACACATATATATATATGAACATCAAATCATCTCATGATATGATTTAAGGATTGGTTTCTAAGTCAAGTTATTTCAAAATTGAGAAACTTTGATCCTCTCCTATCGTTCATCGTGCTTGCAGAAATGTTGAGCCTGTTTGAATTGGGATTTAGGCCATCGTTTCTCTTCGATGAGTTCATTAGAGATCTAAAAAAAAAAAATCAAATTTCTCAGTTTGGGTTCAAAAGTGAGAAACTTTTATCATCTCCTATTGTTCATCGTGCTTGCAAAAATGTTGAGCCTGTTCGAATTGGGATTTGGGCCATCGTTTCTCTTCGATGAGTTCATTAGAGATCTAAAAATAAAAAATCAGATTTCTCAGTTTGAGTTCAAAATTGAGAAACTTTGATCCTCTCCTATCGTTCATCCTGCTTGCAGAAATGTTGAGCCTGTTCGAATTGGGATTTGGGCCATCGTTTCTCTTCGATGAGTTCATTAGAGATCTAAAAAAAGAAAAAAAAACAAAAAAATTAGATTTCTCCATTTTGATTCAAAATTGAGAATCTTTGATCCTTTCCCTTCTGGGTACTAGCGCTCGCTGAAATCGTTGAGACCGTATTTGGATCAGGGATTAGGCCATCGTTTCTCTTCGATGAGTCTATTTGGGATCTAAAAAAAAAGATATAGACCAATAAGGTTAAACCAATTGCATTCTTTGATCACGGTTGATTCAAGAAAAGCCTTATCCAGATTGTGGAGACAGCTTGAATGTTCTACGCAAGGGTTCTCCAAACGGGTTCATTAAGTAATCCTACCCTTACTTCGGGGCAATTCTATCAATCGATATTTCATAAGACTGGGTTAGGAGGCCTATGTGTACTCTCTCGTCTTTTAAATAAAAAATCTGTAAAATAAAACAAATCTTTAAAATAAAAAAATCTAAAATAAAAAATAAAAAAAAGATTTTAAAAAAAGGATTTAAAAAAAAGAATCTTAAAAAAATATAAAAAAATTCAAAACAAATCTAAAAAAAAGATTTTTGAAAAAATATATAAAAATAAGATTTAAAAAAAAAAACTTCTGTCATTTTTGGGTTCAGATCTGAGAAATTTTGGTCTCTTCCCTTCTGGGCACTGGCACTCGCGGAAATCGTTGAGCCCGTATTTAGATTGGAATGCCTTTTGCTCTCTTTGATGGGTCCGATATTAACCTTTCAAAAAAAAAAAAAAACTCTCGTAATTTTGGATTCAGATTTGAGAAATTGTGGTTCCTTCCCTTCTGGGCACTGGTGCTCGCAGAAATCTTTGAGCCCGTGTTCGGATTGGAATTCCACCTGCTCTCTTTGATGAATCTAATCTTAATCTTTCAAAACAGAGAATCCCATCTAATGGATGCGATCTCCAAACATTTGTGCCTAGCGGTACTGGTACGCACTTTCAGGGTCTACTGTATTTGCGACCGCCACATTTGTAACTCCAACCTTATATTCTTCTTACCTCGAGCAAGCTTTGCTTCTCAATAAGTCGAATTTAGGTTCACAATTGCTTCTAGTAGTCACTGGAATGCTCATTCTGGGCCTACCATACTTGCGATCAGAACAATTGTACCATCTATGGCCTTTTGCCTTCTTCATGTCGCTTAGGTCATGTCCCTCGAGCAATTTGAAGAGACAAAACCATAGAATTTCCCATTTATGATCATTATATTATTGTGATTACTAATGGATGTGGTCTTATTTCAGAAATTTTCAAAACTAACAATGGAAGCTTCCTTGACCATTACTTTTGATGAGAACAAGCACCAACTCATGCTTCAACAGAAGCAAACCACGCCCACTTACAAGCGCCCTGTCAGCTGCCGAAGCGTCAACTCCTTCGGCAACTCTCTGAACTCCGGGTCGACCTTGACTCCCCGGACTATCATCTTTGGGACGCTGGGACCATTCTCATTTCCTGAATAACAAATTGCTCATTCCAAGAAGCAGAAGGTCGCCTTTCAATGTGTCACTACCATGACACCAAAGGCGAGCACCGAAAAACCCGAAGCCCGCGGCAGTCCCGCGAAGCCTCGACCCATAAACAACCAGGTCTACCCCAAGACTTGGTCCCCAAGACCTTCACCAAAACAAAGAAGGTCCTAAAAACCCACCAAGTCAGCATACCTGGCCCCACTCAAGGAGAACCACTTCTACCCTCTTGCTTACATGAAAGAGGAGAGACCTGTCTCCGACTTGACAGCCAAGTCAACCCAGCATGAGCCGGCTTGTTCCTACAAGCCTAAAATCAGATCATGTATCACTAGGCCTCTACAAGCCCTGCTAACGCCTACAATCCTACAGTTCGACCCTTCATCTCTATAGGGGCCGAACTCGAAAAATTCAAAGCTTCGTTGCAACAGGACCAAGTTCGCATCCTGTTCTTGCCTAGCTATAAAGAAGACAGGCTCGGCTGTTGTGCCCGAGGGTGATGGACAGCGCTTCTGCTCGGTTCTACCGAGGTCGGCGGACGTGGGAGTCCATTGGATCCGACCCTTTCGTAACCGGGGGGCAAAGGCATGCATCAACATTTTTTTTGTGTGGGTGTGCCAGATTTTCTATTTTTTACTTGGAATTGCAAGTGGTGATCCGGAGATCAACCTTCGCAAGTAAAAAAGAAATCAACTTCTTTCAAGTTTTCCATTGCAAATATATTTAAGAAAAGAGACATTTTCTTGATTTGCCGTGAAAGGCAATTTTTTGGCATTTATAGCCGATTTTGGCGTTTATAGCCGATTTTTGGCGTTTATAGCCGAATTACAATCCTTATCAATAATGAAAGACAAAAGTTGTGATTTTTGTCTCTTTTAAAAAAATACAAACTATAATGAAATGCAAGAAAATGAGGATCTAACTTCTCAAGAGATTATGGAGGACCCGTTCAGATTGACGGTCGCAAGCCATATGTGGACTTTGCCATCATCCATGCAGATTAGAACAGAGGATGCTATTGATTCGCTTGGCTTAGCTATAACCTCAGGTTTTTAGAGGACAAAGACCAAAAGGAGGTCCTATGTCCAATAAAAAACCAAGTAGACGGGCCGAAAAGCCACGTCTAAGCCATTGGAGGCAGAAGGAGAAGGCAAGGACCTTGGGGGGGGGGGGTACCCCACAAGGGACTTTTGTCACCTTGTAGCGGTGGTCGGTGTTAAACTTCCGCAGAGTTTTCTCTCTTTCTTTCTCTGGATTTCTGTGCTTTTTTTCTGATCTTGGATCTGTCTTCTTTTTTCGATCTGGAATTCTTTGGAATGCTCTCCTATTTATAGGCTTTTAGGTAGCCATTTAGGAGGGTTTATGAGCCTTAATTGTCATAAAGCTACATAAAGGGAGGAGTTACAAGATTGAATTCTTTATTTTGTAACTCCTTTTTCTTGGCTTCTGATTGGCCGGAGGAGATTGAGGGCATTTAATCGCCTTTAATCGCCATGATGAGAGGAGTTTCATGGGCTAAATGCCATGAATCTCTTGACTTGTAACTCCCGGATGCTTGCTTCTGATTGGGCCATCCAAAGAAATGGATTAATGACTGTAATAAAGCTAGTCAATTAATCGCATTAAGTGGTCGCCGAGCAGTTGAAGAGTCGCGGGCCGTGCCGCTTCTTTTGGGATTCTTCTGGCGATGATCAATGATGGATCTTCATGTAGATCGGCATCAGATGACCATGTAACTTCAGGTATTGGTTGCCAACAGCAGGTCGGTGCCATCTGTCCTGTCGATTTCTCGATCGGTCGGGTAGAAAGCACACTTTTTTTGGTTGACCGGTTGGTGATCAATGTTGATTTCGATACTTTTGATGATTAACCCGTGTTTTTTACGGATGTCAGAGGATTTGGTGTCTCAAAAGTATGAATTTTGGAAAATACCAGCGGCTGGACGCTTCGAATTGCGAAAAAATGGCGAAAAACGGGGTTTCCGGGGCCCTCCCGGCGATCCCGGGCCCCAGGGTCGCCGGCGACCCTGGAGGTTTTTCCCCCCTTTTGTCCCGTTTTGTGTCCATTTTTGCTGTTTTTTGATTCATTTTTCTTCTGTATTTTTCCTTGACATTTTGATCATTTATTGGCCTGATTTCCCTATAGAAAACCTAATAAGAATCCTTACATTTTGGTTTGCAAAGTTTCTAATTTTTCGAGAAAGCCGAATACTTTGTCGCGCAGAGCTGCCGATTTTCCGTCAGAAGCTGAAACTGGGTCAAACGATGTCGGAATGACCTGAAATTTGGGGTGAAGCCTGCTGAGCAATAAATAAGAGCAACCATAAGATTTTTTTTGAGTTTTGAAGCCGTTTGGGGTTTTATCACCAGTAGACTTGCTTTTGTCGCGATGAAGATGTCGCGGCTTGATGTGCGGTCAACCGATGTCCGATTGACTTGAAATTCGATAGGGAACCTATTGGAGTTATTTTAAGATGATCCATAGGCTCTGTCTTAGAAACCATGGTCCCGGCGAGCTTCGCCGCCGAGAGGCCTGATTTAGCTGTTCGAGGGTTGATGTAGGGTCAAACGTTGTCGGTTTGACTCGGAACTTGATGTGGAGCCTTTTGGAAGTATTTTGAGACCATCCATCGGCTCTGATCGAGGATTTGGTGTCTACAATGCTTTCGCCGCCGGGAGCTCCTTTTCAGCTGCTGGAGAAGCGAAGTTAGGCCAAATGATTTTGAAATGGCCCGAAGCTTCTTGTGTACTCCTCTTTTGGCTGTCTTGAAGGATCTTGCAGTTTTTGTTTGATTCTGACAAGATTTGATTTTTTGGAAGTAGCATTGCCTATTTATGGCAGGTTGCGACTTCATGTAGCTCTTTGGATTTTGAAGAGGCAAGGTGACATTTTTGGTGTCAACAAATGCCCCCTCGAGTTGCAGCGACGAGTTGCTTAACTTTTGTAGTCGATGTGCCTCGAAGAGATTTTGTGAAGGAGAGTTTGTGACTTGACCAAGAGTCTTTGAGCAGTCTTTCTTTTTGGTATTTGTAGCCTTTTGAGCTTCCAGGGGAATTTTATGGTAGTGAAAGGGATCATGTACCATCTCGAGGCAAAGTTTTGAAGATGACATTAGGGATGTGGATTTGGATTTTGACCTTGTGACCTAACAGGCTGTATGTGGCAGGTTAGGGGGTCAGGTTTGGTTTTGACCGTGTGACCAAACAAGCTGTATGTGGAATGTTTGGGGATCAGTTTTGGTTTTGATCTTGTGACCTAACAGGCTGTATGTGGCAAGTTAGGGGATCGGGTTTTGGTTTTTGGTTTTGGTCTTGTGACCTAACAAGCTGTATGTGGCAAGTTAGGAGACCAGGATTTGGTTTGGATTTTTGTGGAATGTCAATTTCAAGATTTTGGCTCAATTTGGTAGATGAGGCTAGATGGTTTGATTTTTGAAAGCTCATGGGGCTTGGAATTCTTTTTTGTATGGTTGAATCAAGTCAAAAGAGGCATGGAACCATTTTTGTATGCTCTTGTTAAGAGGGATTTCTCTTTGACTAAAAGCCCAATTTTTTTTTTTTAGTGCCTAGTTGGTCAAACCTGGCTCATATGGGCTAACCCATGGGACCTTAAGCTTTTGAAATGGCTTAGATCTCATATGATGTCATTTTTATAAAGAATATCCAAAAATATTTCCTTTGGATAGAGAATATCTAAGAATATCTTTACTTGGAGAGAATCTCTCATGTTCCCTTTATTTTGGGAGAGAATATCTCAAGATATCTTCCTTTGGGAAAGAATCTTTCATTAATCCTATCTTTTGGGAGAAAATCTCTCATTGATTTCTTTTTCGACGATTGGCGAAACACTTTCTTCCTCCATGAACTCATCGGAAGCATCATCAACATTTGCGTCCATCAATGGTTCAAAGTCATCAGAATCCCGTGGCAAGTCAGCTGACAATAAAAATGTTAGGAAACACAAAAAATAAAAATAAAAGAAGTTATACCAATTGGAGATTTTGGATTCACTCCAGAGTCCCTCGGTTCTTCTTCAAGTGCCCCCATAGGATCTGTCATCGCCTCATCGGTCAGAACCTCAGGTATCACCAAGTCTTCTTCTTCTGCTAAGAAAAAAGAAAAGAAAAGCAGAAACATAAAGCACATTAGAACATGGAAAAATCCCATGAAAAGAAAGGAAAGAGAAAGAGGAAATCATACCTTCATCCACGATCTCTTCTTCTCGGCTCCTCTTTTCCGATGGCTCGTCAGCATTCTCTGGCATCCCCTCATTGATAATGAGAGGGACTTCCATATCATGACTCCTCTTCCTCTTGCTTCTGCGGGCTCGCTTTCTAGAAGAACATTCCCCACTGTCAGAGTCAGGTTTCCCACTTGACTCCTCACTGGATGGTCTGCATTTGCCAGTAGACTCCACGAAAGCTCGCCTTTGTGCCGCTTGTAGCCAAGCGTCAAGCTCAGCTTCCTCCTGTTCTAGCTGCTCTAGGGCCTCGTCAGGTACTTCTTGAACAGCTTCAGAACCAATGACGCCCTGGTCACCGAGAAAGTCTATCTTGTGCTTCTCTCTAGAAATGAACGCTAAAACTTCCTTTCGCTGGACGCCATCCAACTTTCCAAGGCCTTTTCTAGACGACAGCTTCACATCAAGCTCTTTCTTGGAAAGCCCCCGAGATGCCAAAAAGCTCTCCGTGAACCACTTCGTGAAGCCGGCAGTCTGGAAAGTCGACGACCCAGGATAAGAAATCATGGCAGTAGTGTCTTCAGCACTATAGAAACCCATGCGCTTCTCCCATCCTGCAAACCTCCAAAGCGCTTCACCATGCTTGAAGGTGCTCCAACAACGCTTTGAGAAAAGCCCAACTGCAGAGCAAAGCAAGAAGGTACATATAGTTGGATGTCGACGAAAAGATGTCTGCCGTACACCATCGTGCCGACACGAATGCTAAAAAGCCACTCTTTCTCTGCATTTGTCAAGGAGTAATGCCTTCCCGACCCTATCCTGGTAGTCTCGGAGGTACCAAAATCAAAATCCTTCTTTCGCAACTCCGGAGAAAGCTTAACTGAAGACTGCCCCATCTCGACGTCCCTGAACCATCGGATCCTCATGCGGGCAAACAAAAGGGATTCGAGCATGGCTTTGCCCTTAGCCAATCGAGTCATGAGAGGATCATCATCCTGTGTAGTACCCAACCGGTGGAAGCCAGGACAGTGGTATACAAACCATGAATAAAAAAAGTGGGCTGAAAATACCTTATTCATGGGAAGCCCAAACCGAACCAAGAAAGCAGCAACCTGTAGTTCGGTGCACAAGTAGGAGTAAAGAGTTGGCACCAAAGCAAGCCACTCTCCAAACGCCATCTGACAAGCTGAAAAAATACAATGCGGCCTGAAGTGAAATCCATCTCCTCCAGCAAAAACAGCCTCACCTAGCCAATAAGTGAGGTAAACAACAAGATCTCTCCACAGTGTAATGTCAGAACAAATGGCGTCTGTACTTGCGAAAAAACCCCTCAACTCTTCTTGCATGGCCGAAGTCTTATTCAGGACCCGGATCCTGAGCCCTGGCTTCCCGAGTCATGCTATCAGAAGATTCCTTACTGTCAAAGAAGTTAGGGAACGAAGAGCCAGAACTCTTCCAATTGCTGGATCTAACTTTCGAGCCCTCTTTCTCCTTCAAAAAATCATAGAAGGCCACAAGCTGAAAGTACAGAAGCCTGAACTCCTCCGACTGCTCCTCAAGGACGCTGTCGACCTGCATGAACACTTCATAGAGTTTGCCAAGGATAGACAACCCAGCAATGGCACTCAACTCCTTTAAAAAAAAACCTATCTCACCATTCGTGACAACGAAGGTATTGGTTTGTGGAAGGAATGACTCCAACATAGCTATGAAGACCTCGTCGGAAAAGATCACGGTCTCCTTAAAGGCACGGACCGCGTCGAAAATTCCGGCTTCCTTCAAAACGGCGCCACCAATCAGCAAGACGGGATCAATCCACGACTTCCAATAGTAGTCAGCACTGAAACGGCCACGAAGTCAAAAAAGGCTTCACCCAATTGCTGCCGTCACTGTTGAAAACACCAAGGCCCATCGGTCCCAAATTGACCGACGGATAATCAGAGCCTTGGTAGCCACTGGCCGGCATCAACATGTCCATATGGGCAGGCGACTTCTCCGCATATCCGGAAGGACCGCCAACAAAAACCCCGGTCTTGAACACGTTAGTCCTCTTCACCCAACTTGGAGGATCTTCCCTCTTAGGGCACGTGGAAGAAAGGCTCATGATCGAGATGGTACGATCAAAAGTCGACTGGGTAATAATAATTTTCTCTTCAGTACCAGTTGTGTAAAAAAGAACTGAAAACATCTCCTCTGGTATGTCATGTCATCAGGGACTGCATCACCAAAGAAGAAGGTAGGCTTGGGCAAAACCCTCTGATCGTCCATCACCCAAGGACGGTTGCTTACCATGATCTTATAGAATTCTTCATTCTTGAGAGCAATCAGTCGCTGCCTCTTCTCATCTCTATTGAGGGAGTCGCACTCTTCGAGGTTTCTCTCAACATATTGGACATTCTCCCAGGCCTGCTGAACGGCCGAATTGGAAGATCTAGCAGATCGACGAGGTACGCTTGTAGCAGGCTCTTTACCCTTGTTCGTTCTGGAGGAACCACCTGCAAAGGATGGAAAAGAAAAAGATCATCATCAAAATGACAGAATTTCGCTAAAAAAAATCTGGCCAAATTTTGGCATGACTCCGGAGTAATTCTGAAGAAAAAAAAAATATCCCGAAAGAAATAGAAAGCTTGAAGATGGGCTCAACATCACAGCGAGCTCCAAAACTCCAAACTTTCAAAACCTGAAAGTCTTCGCAAAATCAGGAAGGGCTCAACATCGCTGCGAGCTCCAAATTCCCGAATTTGCAAAAACTTTCAGGTATGCTATCACATCATGCTACCAATTCAATTTACAAAACATGCATGCATGAACATCTTGGTTTGCCAAAAAAATTAAAAAGCATTATCATGATGAGCAAAAAAAAAAAAAGAAAAAACTTTCTAAAAAAAAGGGGGAAACAAAAAAAAAGGGGCTAGCCCACAAGCCACGTGGCCGTATGGCCCAAAAAAAAAAAAGAGAAAACTTGTAAAAAAAAGAAGAAAAGAAAAGAAACAAAAAAAAGAAAAGAAACTTTTTTTTTACCATCCTATTTTCTAGAAAGGAGTTTTCTTGAGAAAGAAAACTTACTTGAAGCCATTGATGGAGAAGAAGAAGAAAAGCTTGAAGATCTTTGAAGAAGAAAAGTTATTGGTCTTGAAGCCCTCTCGAGATTTTTGCAAAAGAAAGCAATAAGAGCAAGAGATCCAACCTCCCATTGCATTTATAAGAGAGAGTAAATCAAAGAAGGAAACAAGAAAGAGGTAAGTGTTACTAATTAGTAACCTTACCAAAAAAAAAAAAAAGAAATTAGAAAGATTCTTTCCCAAATGAAAGATATCTTGAGGGATCCTCTCTCCAAAAGAAAACAATGAAAGATTTTCTCCCAAAAGATAGGAGATTTGAGATATTCTCTCCCAAAGAAAGATATCTTGAGATATTCTCTCCCAAAATAAAGGGGACATGAGAGATTTTCTCCAAGTAAGGATATTCTTAGATATTCTCTATCCAAATGAGATATTTTTAGATATTCTTTACAAAAATGAAACCATATAAGATCTAAGACATCTTCAAAAGCTTAAGGTCCCATGGGTTAGCCCATATGAGTCAAGTTTGACCACCTAGGCACTAAAAAAAAAAAAATTTTGGGCTTTTAGTCAAAGAGAAATCCCTCTTACCAAGAGCATACAAAAATGGTTCCATGCCTCTTTTGAGTTGATTAGACCATACAAAAAAGAATTCCAAGCCCCATGAGCTTTCAAAATTCAAACCATCTAGCCTTATATACTAAATTGAGCCAAAATCATGAAATTGACATTCTACAAAAATCCAAACCAAATCCTGATCCCCTAATTTGCCACATACAGCTTTGCTAGGTCACAAGACCAAAACCAAAAACCAAATCCCGATCCCCTAACTTGCCACATATAGCCTGTTAAGTCACATGATCAAAACCAAAATCGACCCCCCCAACATTCCACATACAACTTGTTGGGTCACACGGTCAAAACCAAACCCAACCCCCTAACCTGCCACATACAGCTTGTTAGGTCACAAGGTCAAAAAAAAAAAAAAAAACAAAACCCAAATCCGCATCCCTGATGTCAATTTTCAAAACTTTGCCTTGAGATGGTACGTGTCCCTTTCACTACTATAAACTTCCCCTGAAAGCTCAAGAGGCCACTCTACCAAAAGAAAGATTGCTCAAAGACTCTTGATCAAGTCACAAGCTCTCATTCAAGAATCTCTTTGAGGCACATCGACTACAAAAGTTAAGCAACTCATCGCTGTACCTCGAGGGGGCATTTGTTGACACAAAAAAATGTGTCACTTTGCCTCTTCAACATCAAAAAAGCTACAAGAAACTGCAGCCTACCATAAATGGGCAATTCTACTTTCAAAAACCAAATCTTGTCAGAATCAAACAAAAACTACAAGATTCGGGCCATTTCAAAATCATTTGGCCTAACTTCGCTGATCCGATAGCTGAACAGGAGTTCCCGGCGGCGACAACATTGGAGACACCAAATCTTCGATCAGAGCCTATGGATAGTCTCAAAATACATACAAAAGGTTCCACGTCAAGTTCCAAGTCAAACCGACAACGTTTAACCCTATATCAACCCTTGAATAGCTAAATCAAGCCTCTCGGTTGCGAGAACCACAGAGGTCATCACTCATCAAAAAGAGCGCATGGGGCGGCTTCAAGATGCTTACAAAGGGCTACACGTCAAGTTTCAGGTCATTTCGACAACATTTGACCAGACTTTGACTCTCAGAAGCGAAAATAGGCCTCTTGGCGGTGAAGCTCCCCGGGACCATAGTTTCCAAGACATAGTCGTGGATCATCTCAAAATGACTCCAATAGGTTCCTTGTCAAATTTCAAGTCAATCAGACATCGGTTGACCGAACATCAAGCCGCGATATCTTCCTCGCAATAAAATCAAATCTACTGGCGACATGACCCCATAGGGCTTCAACTCAAAGAAAAGCCTATGGTTGGTCTTATTTATTGCTCAGGAGATTTCACCTCAAATTTCAGGTCATTCCGACATCGTTTGACCCAGTTTCAGCTTCTAACGGAAAATCGGCAGCTCTATGTTACAAAGTCTTCGGCTTTCCCTGGAAAATTGGAAATTTTGCACCAAAAAATGCAAGGATTCTCGTCAAGTTTTCTACATGAAAATCACGCCAATAAATGTGCAAAAATGCCAAGAAAAATACAGGAGAATAAAGAATGGAAAAAGACATCGAAACGGCCGCAAAACGGGACCAAAAGGGGATAATTCCCCCTAGGGTTGCCGGCGACCATGGAGCCCCGAATCGCCGGATTCACCTCGAAAAGTCCCGTTTTTCGTCATTTTTCACGTCATATACTCCTAATGATCCTTTGACAAGACAATAGTGAATAGGTTTTCAAGAAAATAATTAATAGAGATTAGCCTATCAATATGCACATTTCCAAAACCATTAAGACTCATAAAGACAAAATAGGTGAAAGTAATTAATAAGAGTTCTAATTTTATAAATAAGAAATCATGAAATCAACCCATTCATCCACTTGCCTTAGGTCCAATGCTAAGCAAATCAAGCCACTAAATCACCTCTCCAAGCTAACACACCCAACCTACACAAAACCCCCAAATACAAACCGTAAATATCAAAACCAAATCAAAAGAATGAGAAAACTTCCAATAAAGAAGATGGAGAGTCTCAAAACAAATATAATTCTAGGAGATGGAAACAAAAGCTTACTTGCAAGGTCTTCAAATAGGTAGAGAGAGCTCAAAAGGGGCTCTAATGGTGATGAATGCCTTCACAAATGGTAGCAATAGGAAGTTCTTGAGATGAGGAAGATGATCATGGAGTCCATTCCTTGATTGACAAGAGTTTAGTGGTGATTGATGAGGAAGGGAGCAAGAGGGGTAAGGGAGAAACCCTAGGGCTTGAGTTTCTTCTTCTTCAATGGGAAATGAGTAAGGAAAGGGAAATGGAGAAGATGGTTCTTCTTATATAGCAAATGCAAGTGGGGTCCACAACTTAAAGAGGTTTTTTGGCTAAAAACATGGTTTTCGGGGTCTCAAATGATGTCGACGAAGAAGGTAAAGTTGATCAGCGAAATTTCTAGTTTCCAAAAAGTATATGTTTCATGGGTTTTGGCAACATTGAAATTAGTGTCCAGATTTTGGGTAAAAAGACCCTTATGCCCTCAAATTGTGAAAAGTCAGGTTTAGGGCTCTCGGATGGAAACAATGTCAGCATGAAAGTTGTAGGGATTAACAAGATAAGTTAAATGGAATTAAAACACAATTTTAGGAAATCATGAATAACCCCCCCCCCCCAAGCTCACACAGATCCGTAGCAAGAACCCCCCAAAGGGTCCCACAAATTAAGAAGGCTCTCAAAATTCCTAAAGCTATTATAAAAGCTATTCTAACCCAAAACTAAACCAAAATCCACTAAACACACTTAAAGCTAAACACAACTTAATCAACACTAATCGAAGTCTCTCGGGTCGGGGTCTTACAATACGGATTTGATCCCCTTCAGTGAGATATTGGCACCAACCCCCCTTTTTTTATTTATTTATATTCATCATCTTTAGTAGATCTTCTTGGTTAGTTTTCTCTCATTGTGCGATTCAGCTGAATGAAGTAGATAAACAGTGCTCGACTTTTCTTTGGGATTACAAATTGATGATAGGAATTTCTTTATTGCATATCATGATTGATTATTGTTGGAAATTAGGTGGGCCTCTACGATAGGTTTCAAAACTTTTTGACCAACTTAATATAGTGATCAACTATCCAGAAGGCTACTAAACCAATCCAAGATGCATACCCTCAATCTCAGCCATCATGATTAGTAAATAACTCTATCTAGAAGATAGAAACAGCAACAAATAAATCTACAACATACAAGGAAGTAGATTATACCTTTGGAGCTCATTTGTGCTCTAATGGAGAAGTTGTGTCTTTCTTTGATGATGAAACTCTTTCACTAATCAAATCAGAATCTCCAAGACCTCTTGATCTTCCACGCTATGACCCGTATCAGATTCTCTTTTCTCAAGAAGATGGGTGGGATCTCCAAGAAAAAACTACGAGAAACTCTAAGGAGAAACTAAAAGGAGCACTAAAAGAGGGAGAGGAGAAAGAACATGTGCAACTCTTGCACGAAGGATGTTGGGCGTGAATCCCTAGGTGGGGATAAGCATGGGACGTCCAGCCTTGGTTCTCCTCTATTAATTGCACTTAATGCAACCTCTTCTTTACCAATTAAAATAGAAGTCTCACTTCAATTAAGAATTGGTAACTTACTATATCATAATTAGAAGTCTCACTTCAAATATGATTAGTAACTTTCTAATTTCTTTCTAATTAAAATAGAAGTCTTACTTCTACTAAAATTAGTAACTTTACTATTACCACTATTAGAAGTCTCACTTCAAGTCGAAATAGTAACTTTCCTTTTTAGAGTTCAACTAGAATTAGTATCTTTCTAATAACTTAGGCTAGCGTGGGGACCACTAGGGATTCCATAGATAGCTGGCTCCAACTGAGACTCGCGATCCCACATCTCATGTGTAATCCGGGCCCACAGTTAATTACAAATAACTCTACTATATAAATGCAATTGAACTCCAGTCTTAGAAATTTATTACATAGAAGACCCTAAACTTCCCTATGACCAGACGTAGGCCCCTCCATCTATATCCATGGATTAATTGGACCCGTCCTCAAATTAGATCCATATCTTATTATCCTTGAGCCCTAATTAATTATAATGATCATCGGTACCTATCCAATTAACTCTTAATCAAAATGGGTGCGCACTTACCAATGATAAATCCATTAATTGGCACAAAGGGATAATTTAACCTTAGTCATCATGTCTATAGGATTTGGAGTGATTTTATGATATGACTCATACTGAAATCTTGTGTATTTGGGCTATGATAAGGCACTGCTGAACCCAAGTTCTATGTACTGGAGTAGCCTTTCCAACATGACTATGCAAATTTCAAAATTTGTTCCCTTTTTTGCGATTTGTTTTCGATGTGTTTCAATTTGAATCACACCATGCCGATTTTTATGCTTATGCATCTCTGAATTATCTTTCCCGCCAGTCCAAAATTGTGTAGTTTCAATCTAAAATGAATTTTCTAGAATATCTGAGCTGAACCAGTCAAAATATGCAAATCGGACAGCAACAGGTTTTCAAGACCTGTACACTGTTTTCAAATCCCTGATTCAATGGTTTCTAATTTGAATGAAAACTCACTGATTTTTCTGAATATTCTCATACCAGTTGTCTTTTAGTGAGATTTGGTTTCAACTGATTTCAATTTTTCAAGAAATTATTAAAAATCGGATAGTAGACTCAGGTCATGGACCAAATTCTGCACTGCAGAAATTCCAGCATATTTATTCAGATTCGTGTGCATTATTTCACAAGGCTCCAGTAACTAGAGAAATCTAAAATTAAATATGGGACTTTATCATCACATACACTGAATTTCTATAAAATTTGAGACCAATCTGAGTTGCAGAAAAATTATAAAACAATTGTGCAACAAGCATGCAGCAATCAATAGAATTTAGGATTATGTTACCTATTTCATATTATAGTTAATTTCTTTCTTTACTTCCAAATGCATGGAACGTAGTCTTCTCACTCATCTCGAACTTTAAAGATGGGCTGACCCCCCATAAGAATGACCCAAAATAATATTGATGAGACCATCACGCGTCGCCGGCGGTGTTGTGATGAGTGGGACCCTTAATTTCCAGTATGGAGGCGATCAAATGGAGTCATGGCCTTTACCATGATTGGCGATCACAGTTTTTTACCATTTCGAGGATTTCTCGAGAATCCTCAAAATCGGTCGGTACTTTGAGTATCACTTTATATAACATTGTGTTTCCAACCACATCGGGTCTGGAAATCACATCCGACAAGGGTTAATACTCACTTTCACGTTATTTTTTGTTGTCCTTTTTATTTTTTTCTTGGGAGCCACTATATCATGATCTAAACCAACGGTAATCTTCACAACCACAAGCATTGCTAGGTGGCTAAGTTTTATCCATCGATCTATAACGGGTCTCAAGATATTTGTAAAAAAATGCAGCACATTATATCTAAATTTATGGACTTTCATGGGTCCCATAATCACGATCAAAACTGTTGATTCTCTTAGGAAGGCTAAAACTGGCTATGAGATAAAAAGATCAGCCCCCGATTCATTGTATATATATTGAGAAATTAATAAAAAACTGTGAACCATTGATTCTTTTAAACATCTATTTTATATAATTTTTTTCATTTTAGAAAACGGTCTACTAGTAAAACATCTATTTCAAACCGCTCCATTTGAAATAGATTTATATCATACAGATCTATTTCATATATATAAGACTCACCAAACAAGCTGTTAGTCAATTAGTAGGCAAAAGTTCTTGAAGATTTGTGATTTGCTACAATTTTATTCAATGGCATTCAAATGTATGCTTTCTGTTGAGATTTGACTTAATCGTGATCATTATGCTGTATATATTAGAATACTTGTTCCATGCATTTTATTTAGGAAAAATTGTAAAATAGGGCTCAAGTTTTACCCAAATTTCAAAACAGGACAAAAAGAAAGTCACATTTCAAATTAATGCTTAAGTTTTCCATTTACATTTCAAATCAGGACATTCGGTGAGAATTTGAAATTTCTGGCGACTTTTTCCTCTATATTTTTTTAAATACCCAAAATGCCCTTAACCCCTTTCCTCCTCCCTCCCTCCCCACCACCATCTTTTTGTAAGCCGGTTTGAGCAGGAACCGCATTAGGGGAGGATGAGAAACAAGTTCCTGTCGAGGAATAGAGTGAGAAATTCTAGGGCTTCTAGAAAGGAAAGACTAAGGCTTTCCAGGGTTTTATGGGTTCTGAAGCGAGGAAAGTGGAAGTGGAATCCACAGCGAACAAAGCGAAGAAAGCAAAACCGAAAGCGAAGAAGGAAAAGACGAGGAGGAGATGAGAGATTCGGTCGTGCCAAAGAGATGGGATGTTTTGGGTCTTGGACAGTCCATGGTATGATTTTTCGAGGGAATCTTTGTAGCGCGTTTGGGTTTATTGTAATTAGATGTAATACTGATTTGTGTTTGGGATGGATTGCATTTCTTTAAAATGTTTGGCAAATTACCGGCTACATTCACTTTGTTAGAGTATTTTTTTTTATAATTTTGGCGTAGCTTCTAGGTCTCATTGCAAATAAGCTTTTGATTGCAAGAGACTTTGTATATCATCTTTCTCTATTTCAATTCTTCCCCACCACCATCTTGCTCTAAGCCATTTAGTGTCAGGTGTAGAAATTGCATACCTGGAAGTGGACATGATCTTCCCACTCAGGCTTGCCGTTCGTCTTTTTCTTAATTTAATCTGCTAGGTTGGCGTTTCATTGTAGGTATTTTTGGTTAAGGGAAATTTGCGTATTTTGAATAAAATAGAGGAAGTGGTCGGAAAACTTAGTTTCTTGCCGGATGTCCTGATTTGAAATGTAAATGGAAAACTTAAGCCCCATTTTGAAATGTGGATTATTTTTAGTCCTGATTTGAAATCTGGATAAAACTTGAGCCCTATTTTGAAATTTTCTCTTTTATTTATCACTGATATCGTTGAACATACACACAAAATAAAGATACTTTTGGTATTACATCACAATAGTACTACAGACACTTCGTTATTTTTAAGCACAATAGCAGTTATTTCAAGAAGCATGACAACACTAGTCAATGTTTGCGAAGACCAAGTAAGGTCCAGGAAACAAGCCCACAAGACAAGCAGAAACTGAGAGAAGGCTTCAACCAAGATGACAAGAGTGCAATGGAGGACTTAGACTATATCCTCGTCGGAAATGGTCACCTTTCCAAGCTTTATAGCATTCAAATAGTCCCTTGGGCTGTGGCAGGGTACACCTGGGATGGCGAATCCAATTGCCCTGTAAATAAGGGAAGGTACAGTCTCCCGATATTCTTTTCCTTCGGTAATGGGCAAGATGAGCAGGGATGTGAAGAAGTCTTTGAATTGGGTGTAGTACATATTCGGAAAGTATCTTAAATTGAAGTAGTTCCTGTTGGGCTCCTGCATCACCACCTGTTTGTTGCACACATGCAAATAAGGATTAAAAAAAAGCATATACCTATAAAACTTGATAAATAAACATAAAAAGAAATCGAAAAGACACAAATATCTTTCGACCAAAAGATAACTATGTTAGACATGAGTGGTCCTCATGACCACATGTGCAACATTGTTGGGACCCACAGTTTAAGCCTACTAATTTTTAATTACTTTCCCCTTTTTCTGTTTTTAGTTTTACTAAGTTTATTTTGGATAAAATTTTAGTAAGCCCAATCATATAGTACTCTTGTTTACTAATTTGAGGGAATTAAGGAAACTTATCTTTAACTTCACACATATTGGAGTGGGTGATAAGGGAGATATAAGAAAACCCTATTCGCAAAAGGAGATCCGCTCATCATCAAGATCATGGCGCAAGGTACGCTTTTAGTATTATTAGATTATCCATTGTTAATGCATAGATCAATATTATCCATTGTTAATGCATAGATCAAGATCAATAGGTTTGATTTATATTGCAAAGCATATTAGATTTTACAAACTAAACATAAGAAGAATACTAGAGGAACTAAAAGTGCTCACCTCTCCATGGTACCAGCTTTGGTAGTAGATGCATTTTCCAAAGTGCTTGAATTGGAAGAAAGGATTATCAAAGGGGACTCTCACAACAATATCGTACCTGTAAGTGACCCTCAGACAATACTTGCCTTTGAGTAGGTCGACCATGTAATTGCCAAAAGTCTCATCTCCAGGCCTTAACCTTCCATTGTTCAGGATACTGTTGGAAATAGGGTGGGCCTCTAGGATAGGTTTCAAAAACTTTTGACCCACTTAATGCAGGGATCAACTATCCAGAAGGCTATAAATCCCAATCCAGGAAGTAAACCCTCAATCTCAGCCATCATGATCAGTAAATACAATCTATCTAGAAGATAGAAACAACAGCTAATAAGCATCCATAATAATCTACAACATGCAAGGAAGTGGATTATACCTTTGGAGCTCGGTTGTGTTCTAATGGAGAAGTTACGTCTTTCTTTGATGATGAAACACTTTCACTAATCAAATAAGGATCTCTAAGACCTCTTGATCTTCCACGCTATGATCTGTATCAGATTATCCTTTTCTCAAGAAGATGGTGGGATCTCCAAGAGAAAACTACTAGGAACTATAGGGAGGAACTAGAAAGAGAACTAGAAGAGGGAAGAGAGGAAAAAACGTGCAACTCTTGAACTCCAAATGGGCTGGGCGTGAATCCCAATAATGAGACTATGGATGGACATCCAACACTCCTTTTTTCTTCTCTATTTATAGCTTTTGCAAGCCTCACTTACTAATTTTCATTAAAAGTCTTACTTTAAAAAATTAGTAACTATCTCTCCTCAATTAAAATAGAAGTCTTACTTCTAATAGTAACTTACCATATCATAATTAGAAGTCTCACTTCAAATATGATTAGTAACTTTCCAATTCCTTTCTAATTAAAATAGTTTTCTCACTTCTACTAAAATTAGTAAGTCTACTATTACCACTATTAGAAGTCTCACTTCAAATAAAAATAGTAACTTTCCTTTTAGAGTTCAACTAGAATTAGATACTTCCTAATAATTGGCCTAGCGTGGGGACCACTAGGGATTCCTTACAAAGCTGGCTCCAACTGTGACTCGCGACCCCACATCTCATGTGTAATCCGGGCCCACAGTTAATTGCAAATAACTCCACTATATAAATGCAATTGAACTCCAGTCTTAGGAATATTACATAGAAAACCCTAAACTTCCACATTACCACAAGTAGACCCCTCTATCAATATCCATGGATCAATTGGACCTGTCTTCCAAACTAGATCCATATGTTATTATCCTTGAGCCCCAATTAATTATAATGATCATAGGTACCATTCCAATTAACTCTTAATCGGAATAGGTGCGCACTTACCAATGATAAATTCATTAATTGGCACAAGGGGATATTAGAGATAGATTTCATTTTGACCATTGAATGTTCCCACGGCTCTACTACCACGTACCTAAATCACCGAGGTGTTGACCTACAGTTGGCCTCACTCATTGGTGACTCAAAGCAAATGAATAGATAGAAACTTGAGTTCATTAATGTCTCAGGATTGAGAGCCTATTGCTAGGGAATTATGAGAGCAGACCTTGAAGTAAAGACAGTGTTTATAAGGTGCTTCTCATGGTCCTTCAATACATCCAATGTACCAGCACTATGATCCAGAATCTTCCATTCTGATGATCGAGACAAATCACACTATCTCATAGTGATCAAAGTGCTGCAACCTTGTCAGTATGAGATGTCCGGTCTCATCATTGGTTGTGAAGATATTTTATGTATAAGATTTGTCACACATGTCTCCCGCATGTGGATCTCATCCATACACATGTGTTACATCTAATATACTTGTGGACTCAGTTCATCTAATGAACCATCATGTCATTCGTATTGGTTATGTACATGTATATAATAAATCACCATTCATCTCATGAAAGGAATACATGAATATACTGATAAATAAAGAAATTAATTAATTTATTATATCATCTACTGGATTGAGTCCATAAAACTAACAGATACCTGCTGTTTTATCCAAGATGCCTGTTTCCCCATGCAAGGAAAGTAAAGCAGGGTAGATGGATGAAAGAGCCGCGCCCATGCTATGTCCTGTGAAGATTATCTTAGCATTAGGGTGTGTTTGTATCAGCGTCCTGAGTTGCTCTCTAACCACGTAATATACAGGGGTCTTGTCTGCGTCTCCTGTGTAATCCTTGGGCCAACCCTTGACATAATCCTTCTCGTCCTGGAGACCCAAAGCTTTCAGTAACCCTATGAGAGCTGCTACCTGCACACTACATTTTACTTAACCCACACTGCATTTTAGAAAAAAAAATAAAAATTCCTAAACTACCCCTCCCTCTCCTTCCCTCTCTCCCCCTCCCTCCTCCGGCCACCTGCGCCAACCCCGCCGCTACCCTGCGCCGACCCCAGCCCAATCTCCCTCTCTCCCTCCATCTCTCCCCTTCCCCGCCCTCATCACTCTCCCCTTGCCCACCCTATCCCGCTCCCCATCACCGTTACCAACAACAGTTCAAAACACAGAAAGAGAGAGAGAGAGGAGAGAGAGAGGGGTTACAGCTGCTTGATACACGAGGCTTTCCATGTATGCCGATGGCGAGGAAGTACTCGGTGCTGTGGAAGAAGACGATGGCGGTGAGGACCTGTGCGAGCTGCCTGCAGGCGTTCGGCGTCACGTTTGTTCGGCCCTATGTGGCCGAACGAATCAGATTCGACGAGTTTTCATGTTCAATGCAATTCGTTCGGCTACATAGGGCCGAACAAACTCGATTTGTTCGGCCTCGTGTGGCCGAACAAACTCGATTTGTTCGGCCCTGTGACGCCGAACAAACTCGATTTGAGCCCGAATCAAAATGGCAGAAACACACTAGAAATGTTGAGCTTTCTTTGGCCATTGAGAATGAGAGGGAGAGAGGAAGGGGAGATTGGCGCTGTCAGGGAGAGGGGGAGAAAGAGAGAGACCAAAGGGAGGGAGAGGGCAGGTGGTGGGCTGGGGGCTGCCGGGGAAAGGGGGAGAAAGAGAGAGACCAGAGGGAGGGGGAGGTCTGGGATGGGCTGGGGATAGGGATGAGGGCGGCTGGGGCTGCCGGAGCAGGAGAGGAAGAGAGGGAGATGGGTCGGCGGCTCGCCGGAGAAGGGAGAGGAAGAGAGAGGGATGGAGAGGAATAGGGGTAGTTTAGGAAATTTTTCTTTTTTAAAAAAATGCAGTGGGTAGAGAGAAAAATTCAGTGTGTAGGTAGCAGCTCTCTAACCCTATATGGACTTTTCCCATTTTACCCATGGATAGAAATGAGAAATCGACGTCCGTGACGTAATCCTTGGCAGCCCAAAATGCTGTTCCTCGGAAGGACACCACAATCATGCTGGCATCCTTTGCAGTATCAGTGAAGATGTAAGCTTGGGTCCCATATGTCTTTGTGAACTCTGTAGGCAGATGGTTGGTTTAGTAGTTAGTAGGGTGGCGAAATCTTCCATGATTGATCGAGCTAAAACCTGCAGTGTTGAGCAAACATAACTTTATTACGATGGCATTTAAGGATTTAGATTTGCTAGATTAACTAAACCTGTTTTTTAGTCGGGTCAATTTTTAAAAGAGGTGGCATGTTAAGTAAATGATTCAGGCCATATCCCTGGCTCCGGGCCCAATATAGTTCGCTGAATTGGTCATATTAGGCCAAAAACATACTCACATGAACTAACGGAGAAGGTTGGGCTTGACCCATTTAATTAATTGGTCAAATATGGGTTAGATCTCAATTCACAATCCCCCTCTGAACACGACCCATTTGCCACCCTAGTCCTGTCCAAGGAGTTTTATATATTGTTTATCATAAGCATCGTTTGGTGCCGACACTTACACTTCTTCCTTCTCTAAAAGGATGGCCTGATCAGTTGTTTATACCCAACATGAACCCAACAATTTATTAATGGGCCTTACTTGGTTTGAAATATTTGGCAAGTCAACTAAATGAGTCAGGGTCTTCCTGACCCAGCCCAATATAATAGAATATTGTTCGTCGGCCCTAGTACTTTCGGTGACTCATTTGACTCACCTGACTCATTGACTTATTGAGTCAAATTGGCCTGGCTCGGTAAGGGAAAGTCAAAATGATCATGGCCAAACAGATTTTAATAAGAAAGATTACAAATAAATTAATACATCTTTGATATTTTAATTGAAGGTTCTTCATGGTTGATGCAGATTGAATTTTCTTCATCATCATCATCATTGTTATTATTACTATTATTTTCATAATGCTAGAAGGATTAACACACGTAGTCTCACACACGACCATATCTCTGACTTGTTGAGCTACAGCAAGGGGATCCATGTGGATTGATTTGTTAAACAATAATGGAGAAAGAGAATTATGGATCAGATTTTAGTAAATGATTGAAGAACTGAGAGAGCATCCATCAGACCATCACCCATATCAATAATATGATCGGATTTTTCCTAGCAAAAGAATTTCAGCAAATGGCCATTTACTATATTAGATATATAAATTATTTATAGCTTTCCTAATCTATTCATGACCAGTTAAACTACATTGCACATACAAAACAATCTAGAAATTGATACTTACTGCTCCAGCAGTTGTAGAACCCCACGAAGTTCATCTACATGTCAACAAATCAAATAAGAAAAAGAAAAATTAGAAACATTATTATGTTACAAACATCAATGTGCCCCAGACAAGTTGAGTATACCATTTAATTAAACTAAACATCCTTCAAGGCAACAGAAAAAGGAAATTAAAAATCCCATTGAAAACCTTAGTTTAATGCTCTTGGATGGAGGGAAATTTTGATCTATAAATCCAATTGATTTTTCAGGAGTTTGTGTACTAGATTAGGTTTTAGATATTCGGCCAGTCCAAAGGTTGTCGAATTCCATCCCATTTAAGTATGAGGCCCATATCCAGCATTCTGTAATTGATAGAGCACAATGCTGATAGATATATTGGGCCGGGTTGGACCATTCAGTTGGGCATTTGGGCAGTCTTTGGCTCATGAGTCACATTCCGTTGAGTCATCTATTCAAATATTAAGGGCCTAAACATAGCACTATCCAGATGATACCAAGCTAGGCTAGACATCCCAAAAGAATGAATTGTTTACGGTACGAGTTCTGCCCAGTGACCACACAGTAAATGGTCTGGAATGGATCATCAGATCTATTACTGGTCCATCACAACAAATGCTTCGATCAATTCGCCACATGCATATAGAGTTGGCCATCTGAGTAAAACATGTTTTACTGCAAAAATAAAAAATAAAAAAAAAATCATTAAAGCCAGAATTTAATTCCCTTGGACGTTAGGGAAGTTTTCATGAAACCCCATTTAAAACCACAATTAATCCATTATTCAAAAAGTCAGAAACTTAACTAGGTTTTCGTCATTGAGCCGACATGACTCAGAAACTAGGCCAAGTGTTGACGCAGTCAAGAAGTGAAAGCTCGTAATAAAAATATAAATATTTTCAATAAATTTTTAAGATTTATATGATTTTCATGGTCTTGTTGCCGCATCTTGACCAGTCTTTTATGAGACAAATGAGTCTTAAACCAGTCAACCCGAGTCTGTTCAACAACTGTTAAGCATTTCACCTAGTATCCTATTGACTCGGGCGGACTGAGTCCTTTAAACAATGCAATGTACCGAGAAGTGGGACAACCCTACCTTCCAACGCTTTGTAACTGCATACTCCACAACTGCTGCATTCTCGTAGGCAACCTTAGAGGCCATCAGCATAAGTTCTAAGAGATCAACTCCGAAGACTGTTTTTATAGCACCAAACTGGGGCAGATGAGTGATGAGTGAGGAGCTTTTTGTTAGATCCAGTCTTGGATCAATAAGGCCAAGACATGTTCACCAGGTCTCGGTGCCTTCTTTCGGAATCACCACAGAAACTGTGTACGTGAAGAAAAAATAGTGACAGATCAAAACCTAATTTCTGGAGCTAAATAATTTAAGGAAATTAAAAGAACAATAGTTGTGACCGATGGTGGTCCCTGCCTTTCAACGGGGCGGATCAATGGATTGGACCATTCAGTGTAGATGAACAATAGGTACTCTCTCAATCATCCCAAGTATCCATCATGAGAGCAATGGTTCTACCAAAACATAGGGTGATTGTCCATTTTTGAAGGCTTGGTAATAGAAGGTTGAATTATCCTTTGTAAAACTCAGTTGAGTTACCCTGACTCTATCTAGTTGACCCAGCATATCACTGAGTAACACGAGATGCACTAGTGTAAGCCAATACGTGACTAGAGAGTCACCCATGATACTCGCCAACCCTACAAATTCTTTGCGGAGCACCAGTAATTTTAAAAGTTCAAAAAATTACTCATAAGGTGTCTATATGGGATCGTGAATGTGTGATCAATTTAGATGGGTAATCTGATCTAGATCTTTGGATCCCCCACCTCAGTAATGCTTGGTGGGTCCCCGAGCGAACCCCACTTGTCGTCTCGCATGTGTCTATTGGCAAGACATCCACACAGGTGCACGCCCCAAATGCTTGACACTCATAATTGTCAATTTACTGACTGCATCATTACCAATAAACTTGGTATAAATGCAGCAGCCCAACTACACTAGATAAGATTATCATGCTTTTCTTATCAATATAAAACCCCGATGAGTCTTCCGGAGTCCCTGTACCTACATGTAATAATTTTCAGAAGCAATCCAAACAAGTTTAATGGAGCATTTTCCATATATATATATATATATATATAATATTCATGTGACAAGCTTAATGGAGCCTATGTAGGGCCCCATTGATCATGGGACTTGAGGGATAGAAAGAGACATCCTGAATGGACCCATATATTAAGTTTGGGGTCAATCCCATGCCTCTAACCCCTTCATCCTTGGCTTACAAATTCAACGAGTTTATATGAAAGAAAAAAGTTTGACCTTCGATCCAACGACTCTAGTGTACTTAAGGAAGTCCAATGCATGTAGATGGTTCAGATGTATTGTAAAGTCGGACCCACTAGGTTGTCATAACCATTATAAGGTGAGGTATGGATGTGCATGAATATTTTTCATATATATATATATATATGGTTATTCACTACACTAAAAATAGGAAATTGGAATGGATTACCGTTCCTAATCCGTTAATCCGTTCCTAAACCGTTCCTAATCGGTTAATCCGTTTTAAAAATAGAAAATTTGAACTGATTAACGGATTAGGAACAAACGGATTAAGAACGGTAATCCGTTCCAATTTCCTATTTTTGGTGTAATGATTCTATAGTGCAAACACCACGTAAGAACTATCGTGTGGGGCTCACCTAGGGCCACTCTAAACACCAGGGAGGTGGGACAACAAAACATGTGGAAGAGCCTTCCATATGTCTAAAATCTAACTCTATAAGACCATTTTAAAGCCTTGATATCCATGTCCTCAAGTTTATTGGTTTTGAAGACATCACATTTTAGGATTTCATTCCAACAGTGAGTAACCATTGGATGAGCGTCAAATTGGGCTTATACAATTCATAGTGGGGTGGTGAATGTGAGAGGATTTCTGTTAGAATAAATGTTACTGACAGGGCTTAAAAGTCAACACAAGGGGCTGAAGAAGAAAGAAAAATTTTGCTGGCAGAATCATGTCTCGCTATAGCGAGGATGATCCTCGCTATAGCGAGGGTGTGCGCTGAGTTCGAGTTGGCTCCGGACTGAAAGAAGAAATTTGGAAAAGGACTCTATTCTTAGTGGAATATTTCAAAGAGTCTTAAACACGAATTAGGGGCTATATATTGGGTGTTTCTCACAACCCAAAGGCAAGAGAAAGACAAGAAATCATCTCTCAAGTTCTGAATTAGTGATTTAATTGAGAGAAATTTTCTCTAGAGATTTTTGAAGAGTTGTGCTGCCAAGTACTCTAGAGAGCAAGTTTCTTCTGCATCCCTTGTAGAAGATCATCTTCTTGCGTGGAAGATTTGAGGAGTCAAGCGCTGGATCTGTTGCAATCAACAGTGTGATGTCGTTGAAGTGTGATGCGACACAAGGTAACTTCAGTATTTAGATAGGGGATATCTAGGGAAGAAATCTGAGTTTCTTGTAATTGCGAGATTCATAGTGTTTAATTAGATCCAGTACGGATCGGTGGTTTTTTTACCCGGTTTGGGTTTTTCACCTTAAATTTGGTGTCCTTGTGGTGTGTGCTTGTGATTTTATTTCCGCTGCGTAGATTATTATTTTTTGCACACTTTTGGTTTGATTGATTGAGTGGACCAATATAGAGATCTCAAACCCTAAACCCTCAATTGGTATCAGAGCGGGTTACACTAATTTACTGTGTTTGATCTAAAGAGATTTCTAGAATGGTGTTCAATCGAGAAGGGACATCAACTTCTAAGCCCCCTTTGCTAGATGGTTCTAATTATGCATATTGGAAGCAAATGATGATTGGGTTTCTTAAGTCCATTGATGATGATGTTTGGGATATTGTTGAGGAGGGCTACTCCAGACTAACAATTGTGGTTAGTGGACAAACTGTTCCTAAACCTAAAGCTAAGGATGAGAAGCATGCCTCCAATTGTAATAACAATGCAGTGAATAATATATACAATGGAGTGTCTGCTGAAGAGTTCCGTAGGATTTCCACTTGCAAAACTGCAAAAGAAGCGTGGGAAGTCTTACAAATAGTGTATGAGGGTACAGACACGGTGAAGCAATCTAAATTGCAAAGGCTGACTAAAGAATTCGAAACCATTGTGATGGAAGAATATGAGACATTTGATCAATTTTATGCAAAGCTGAATGATATTATCAATTCTGTTTTCAATCTGGGTGAGGAAATTCAAGAAAACAAGATTGTCAATAAAATCTTGCTGTCTCTACCTTCGAGGTTCGATTCTAAAGTTGATGCTATTGAAGAAAACAAGAATCTTGATACCCTCAAGGTAAACCAGTTGGTTGGAAATCTTCAAACCTTTGAAGCAAACCATTTGGATAAAGGAAAATCAAAAGAGAAAGGTATTGTTTTGAAAGCCAACTCAGAATCAAGAAAGAAGCCTGAAAAGAAAATTGCGTCTGGTTTTTGAATCTGAGGCTGAAGATGACTTGGCTGAAATGTTCAACTGCTTCAAGGAGTACATGAAGTCAAAACAAGTCAAGTGGAAGGATTCTAAATTTGCAAAAAAGGATTTTTCAAAAGGAACTAAGTGTTTTGAGTGCCATGGCTATGGTCACTATGCTAGTGAGTGTGCCAACAAGAAAAATGGTGCAATAAAAAAGGCTCTCAACACAACTTGGGAGGAACGGTCATCAGAAGAATAACAAGATCCTTCAATTGAAACTTCTGAAACTGTTAATGGCAAGTTTGTGGCTTTCATGGCTAATTCTCTATCTGACAATGATACTGATGAAGGTCATGCTGATGAGATGTCAGATCAAGAGAAAGATTATGAAGCGTTGTATCATAAAACATATGCTGATTGTGTTAAGATGTCCAAGTATGGCTACAAGATCTCTATCAAGCTTCAGCTGCTCAAGAAGAAAATTCTGCATTGAAAATTGAATTAGAGCAAGCACTTGAAAATGTTCATCTCTTGGAAAGTCAGAAGATATGCACGGCTGAAACTTTGACCACTGAGAGTCAAAAACTTGAAAAGGCTGAACAAGGGATTGAGAATATGAAGACAGAGTTGCAGACTGTGAAAGCTGAAAAAGAAGATTTGAAAAGAAGATTGAAGATCACTCTGTCTGAGCTAGAACTGAAACAAGCTTCACTAAACAAGATGAATACTGGTTCGAAGACTCTTACAAATATCTTGTGTAGTCAGAAGTCTCAGTTTGACAGAAGCGGTCTCGGATATGATCATGGTGCATCCACTTCAAATGCTAAAGGTAAAACAATTTTTGTTTCTAGTGTTGCACATGCTACTCCACATACTGCACATATACATAATGTGTCGAGTAGTTTCAAAAAAAAGAATGTGTCACGCACTGCACGTACATCCACTTGTCACCATTGTGGAAAGAAAGGACACATTCGTCCCCATTGCAAGAAGCTGCAAAGTCTACCTAAGACCAAGCAATGGCGGAAGAATTTTTCTCCACCCAAGACAACTCAAATTTGGGTTAGAATATCTGATTTGCCTAAGGAGTTTGCTCACACTGTGCTGAAAGTTCAAAGTACAAAAGTGTGGGTGGCTAATCATAAAAAGCCCTGATCAAGGAGGTCAAGTCCCCACCCCAATGCTGATACGAAGATCATAATGAGGGGGAGTCAAAATTGAGAGGGAGCTACTGCATCCAGGTTGACAGAAACTGCATGATTTTTTGTTTGTCAATTATGGACAAATTCAGGGGGAGAAGAATGAAGCCCAGAGCCCAGAGGAGTTCTTCAAGCTAAGGCAATTCAAGATCTACAGTGCTGATTTTTTTATTTAAAAATTCATTATATTTTGGGTTTTTCTTTTGGGTAGATCTTATTGTATTGTTCTAGGAGATTTGTTCAAGAATTGCCAAAAGGGGGAGATTGTTAGAATAAATGTTACTGACAAGGCTTAAAAGTCAACAAAAGGGGCTGAAGAAGAAAGAAAAATTTTGCTGGCAGAATCATGCCTCACTATAGCGAGGATGATCCTCGCTATAGCGAGGGTGTGCGCTGAGTTCGAGTTGGCTCCGGATTGAAAGAAGAAATTTGAAAAAGGACTCTATTCTTAGTGGAATATTTCAAAGAGTCTTAAGCACGAATTAGGGGCTATATATTGGGTGTTCCTCACAACCCAAAGGCAAGAGAAAGACAAGAAATCATCTCTCAAGTTCTGAATTAGGGATTTAATTGAGAGAAATTTTCTCTAGAGATTTTTGAAGAGTTGTACTGCCAAGTACTCTAGAGAGTAAGTTTCTTCTGCATCCCTTGTAAGAAGATCATCTTCTTGCATAGAAGATTTGAGGAGTCAAGCGCTGGATCTGTTGCAATCAACGGTGTGATGTCGTTGAAGCGTGATGCGACACAAGGTAATTTCAGTATTTAGATAGGGGATATCTACGGAAGAAATCTGAGTTTCTTGTAATTGCGAGATTCATAGTGTTTAATTAGATCCAGTACGGATCGGTGGTTTTTTTTACCCGATTTGGGTTTTCCACCTTAAATTTGGTGTCCTTGTGGTGTGTGCTTGTGATTTTATTTCCGCTACGTAGATTATTATTTTTTGCACACTTTTGGTTTGATTGATTGAGTGGACCAATCTAGAGATCTCAAACCCTAAACCCTCAATTTCATTTATCACAGGGGGCGTCCCACATACTAAAGAAAGGCTGTATGCATGGATATTTCTCACAAGAGGGTGTTTACAAGAAGAGGACCTATGGGGTGTGTTCCCATGAATATGTCTCACACGATGTGAGATAACCAGTGGGGCCCACTGGGGTCCCGCATGATCGATCCAAGCCTTTCATCCCCATCCTAGTTATGTCACAGATCCCATGGGTTTTATATTGATCCAAATGAAATGGAACTCTAGATTGAAATGAAACAAAGTTGTGCACTTTAACACCATTTCATTTGAGGGCCACAAATCAAACGGTTAGGATGATGGAATAGATTTAGAGTTCTTTCTCTTGAAAGTTCAAAAATGGTTAGGGAAAGAAATCTCAACAGTTAGGAAAAAAAAATCCCAAATCTGATATTTCCTAGCGCCACATCAAGATTCATGTGCCACATCAGCAACGAGGGACTCTTATCTCCTTATCCTTGCAAAATAGTGTCTTAACGTTTCAGATCTAAAACGCCTCTTAGCGTTTCACATGCTGCTGCTCAAGAGTCGTGACCCATCTGTAAAGATAATAACGCCTCTCCCTCTTCCTCAACATAAACACCTCTCAAGAGAGAACTCTACAAGCAATGATTAATATCTGATTCTCCATTTTTCATAGTTGTTTAATATAATGTCTTTCCTAATATATATACTACCACTAATAGTCTTTCCTAACCGCCAAAGATGGGGAGTGAGTGTCTCTTTCTCCCTCACATTTACTATTCTCACTGTGACCCGGGGACCCACTATGTAGTTCCGGCACGACAGTTGGTGGTCATGTGTTGGCCCCTACATCAGTCCTAGATGACAACCATGGTTATGATCGCACGTGTGTATCAATTCGTGTGTGATGCTTGGAGAGTACTTGTACTGTGGCTGGATACATCATGCCGGCTACGCAACACGTGGCACCATTAATCTCCGCGTTGCATTTGCCGGGCTTACCTACAGTTGGAGTGCAGGGAGGCATGTCCCTAGATGTATCTATAAATCATACATACCTGGTTGGGAGGAAAAAAATACATCTCATTTTTATTGGATATTAGTTGAATATTTCTATCTTTTTTTATTAGTTTATAATTAATTTAAATATTAATATTTATTAACTATGTTATTTGGATGATATTTAATCCTGCATCGCAGTTGTGTTGGGATATTTTTGCTAAGCCGAGATCAAAGCTGGTCCCGGTCTTGAGAGCTTAATCTCGCCTCCACTCGGCCGAGGCGGGTCGCGGCTAAAGGGTCGCGGCACTCGCCGAGATGAGCACCCCCGAGGTCAGGTGGCACGGGACATTGTACACTGACCTCGGCACGGCAGATTTGACAGACGCTGATGGGACTGTCGACAGGATGGAGGCGCGTACTAAGGCGTGCCCTGCGACCCATTATTCCTGACAAAACGGCGTATACAGAGCACGTGCGCCCCTAAAGCATGGCTCCGGGCCAGGCCCGATGGGACCTGGCCCAAAAGTCAAACCGCCGCCTGACCCGATAAGATTGGCATTTAATGAAGCATGGGTAGGTAAGGCAAGCATTTGATGAATTCTGGGCTGAGTGGACAGGGCCACTCGAGTGGCCAGGCCCATCTTGGAACTCGCCCACGCAAGTCATCTCCATCTCCTATAAAAAGAATCTCCATCTCCGTTCTAAGGTACGCAACCCATAATACACAGACTCACTCTGCTATTTTCTCTCCGTCTCCCTTATTCAGTCCCTGAACTGACTTAAGCATCGGAGAGTCTTGCGCTGCCCACAGCCAGGGTCCTCTGACGTGTTTCCTTCTCTTTCCTCTTCAGGTTTAACCAGAGCCACGATCATCTTTATCTAAACCACTCAAGACAGGGGTCCTAATCCCCGATCCAAAGTCCGTAATTTTTAGGCACTTACAATTGGCGCCGTCTGTGGGAAGATATTAACCCATACCCAAAAACCTTTCCCAAAACCTTTCTCAAAACTTTTCCAATCGCCATGACTCCGAGAAACAAAAGAGGCGGAGAGCACCCGAAGTCCCTCCCTCCAGGGCCACTGGTTCTCCCCGGACCATTGCCCTATGTGTCCCATCCAGAGGAGCACAATCCGAGAGGGGAGACCGCAGAGGTGGACAGTTACCACACTGAGTCTGCCTCATCCCCGTTAGAGATGGGGAGTCCACAGCGGCTGAATGCTCCCCTCCAAGAGCGCTTCTCGAAGGGTAAAGCCCCGACAGCGGCGGGATCACACCGATTCGAGCGTCGCTCGAACCACGAAGGTGGCAGAGCCGACCCCGCTCAAGCAGCAATCAGGGCTCAGAACCTCGCCCTCCAGGAGAAAGACGATCTTATCTGCCAGCTAAGGCAGCAGCTCTAGGAGAAAGAGACAGTCCCCGGGGGTGGTGATCTCGTAGGCAGAAAGGATCCCGTCACCGGCAAGGACTTAAGGCAACATCTGAACGACAAGAGCCGCGAGCGGAGTCACGCTGGGAGCTCCTGCCATAACCACATTGACAGGGGGTCAATGCCGAGATCAGAGGCGGGAGATCAGAAGGCACTGATTGACCACCTGGTCAAGCAGGCCATCCAGAACACCCTGAAGGAGGCAGGGCTCGCTCAGAACCAGCCAGATGTCCCCGACTTCGCTGGCCTCGACTCATCTCCTTTCTCCAGAGAAATCATCGACTATCCCTTCCAAAAGAAGTTCAGTGTCCCAAGGTTCGTCCTCTATGACGAAACCTCGGACCCAGCAGCACACCTCCGGCATTTCACCCAAAAACTATCCGTCTGGGGTGACGTTGGGCACCTCAACTGTAGAGTCTTCTTCTCCAGCCTGGGGGACCTTCCCCTCAAATGGTTCTATGCGCTCCCGGAAGGATCGATCACGAATTGGTCTCAGTTGCGGGACTCCTTCCTGGGGAAATTCCAGGCACACAGAGTCATTCCAAAGACTGATAGCAACATCATGGCCCTCAGAATGAGGTGGAGTGAAAGCGTCACTCAATTCGCCAAGAGATTCTGGACGGTTTATTGCCAAATCGACAACTCCTCTGAAGATGTCGCGATCAGGTCCTTCCAGCATGCCCTCCTGCCAGGGTGCGAGCTCCGGAAAGAGCTCGTCCGAAACCCTGTCCTCTCCTTAACAGCCCTTATGGCGAGGGTGAGCAAATACATCGAGCAAGAAGAGGACGAGGCGCGGGCCAACTGAGAGTTTTGGCGTCTCCAAGAACCGGTCTTGGAACGAGAACCGGCCTCGGCAGGAGGACAGACCGCGGCAGGAGGATCGGTCCCGGCAGGAGGATCGAACCTCCGGTAGGGAAAAAAGAACCTTCCGCAGAGAAGAGATGAGCCGAGACCACCACTCGGGTGGCCAGTCGTCAGCCCCAACTCGCACTTCGGGAGGAGGCAAGAGAAATAGACCATCCTATTCCTCGCGCGAGAGGGTCAATACGGTCTTCAAAGAGCCGATTCACCAGATACTGGACAAGATCCAGGGGAAGCCGTACTTTAAATGGCCGCGGCCCATGAAGAGCGACCCCTCCACGAGAGATCAAACCAGGTTCTGCGCTTACCACAAGCAGAGCGGACATAACACTGGGGATTGCTACTCCCTCAAGGACCATCTCGAGAGGCTCGTCAAGAGCGGGCACCTGAAGGAGTACTGCAAGGGAGCAGATAGCAGAAGCAATGAGCAACCTCGGCGCCAAGCCGAGGAGAGTCATGACAGCGACGGGTCAGAAAGAATCATAAGCGTCATTCACCTGGCTCCCGCTAAGCAAAACAGCGGCCAGGCCCGTGCCGAGGCCAGGAGGGCCTCCCATGGGAAGCAAGTCATGGCAGCCGAGGTCGGACCAGCTTCCAAAAAGGCTCGGAAAGAGAGGCCAAAAATCTGGTTCTCAGACGAGGACCTGGAAGGAGTCCAGCTCCCTCACAATGACCCGCTGATCATGACCCTGAAGCTGGGGAGCTGCAAGCTGCAGAGGATCCTCGTCGACCCCGGCAGTTCGTCCGAGATCCTCTACTTCGACTGCTTTACTAAGATGGGGCTCACCGAAGAAGACCTCCAAGAAGCACGGACCCCCCTGATAGGGTTTAACGCGAAGCCCGTATATCCAAAGGGAAGAGTCTCCCTCAAAGTCCAAGTCGGAGGCGCGTCAGTAGTGGCTGACTTCCTCGTCGTAGACACGCCATCCCCCTACAATGCCATCGTGGGGAGGAGCTGGCTGCACCAGATAGAGGCTGTCCCCTCCTCCTACCATCAGAAACTTAAGTTCCCTTTGGAAAGGGACGGCAAGATCGAGGTGGTCACAGTCAGCGGTGACCAGCAAATGGCCAAACGTTGCATGATGGCCGTCATGTCCGGCGAGGAGGAGCCAAAGCAAGTACATATGGCGGAACTGGAGGGCGAACTGGACAGAGTTGGCCGCGATGCAGAAGATAAGAGCGTCGAAGATCTCACCGAGGTCAGGCTTGACCCCAGTGATCCCGAAAGGTACTTCCTGCTTGGGAGTCAGCTCACCGAGCTGGAGAGGTCCGAGCTGCTTAAATTCCTGTTACAGAACAGAGAGGTTTTCGCTTGGACCCCACAGGAAATGCCTGGCGTGGATCCTGAGGTCATGAGCCACAGGCTGAACGTGGACCCTCAAGTCAAGCCTGTGGCCCAAAAGGCAAGAAGATCCGGAGTCGAGCAATCTACGGCCGTGGTCGAAGAAGTGGAGAAACTACTAGAGGCAAACGCCATCAGGGAGGTCCAGTACCCGAAATGGCTGGCAAACACCGTGGTAGTGAAAAAGAAGACCGGAAAGTGGAGAGTCTGCGTCGACTTCACCGACCTTAACAAGGCATGTCCCAAAGACTGCTTTCCACTCCCGAAGATCGACCAGATGATCGATGCCACTGCCGGTCATGAAAGGATGAGCTTCCTTGACGCTTACCGCGGCTATCACTAGATACCCATGTATGGACCAGACGAAGAAAAAACGGCATTCATCACTCCTAGGGGGACCTACTGCTATAAGGTGATGCCGTTCGGACTGAAGAATGCAGGGGCGACCTACCAGAGGCTGGTCACCAAGATGTTCCGAGACCAGCTCGGCAAAACAGTCGAGGTGTACATTGACGACATGGTCGTCAAATCCATCCTGTCTCATGACCATCTGAAGGACCTCGGCCAGGTATTCGACGTCCTACGGAAGTTCGGATTAAAGCTAAACGCCTCCAAATGCGCCTTTGGAGTCGGCTCCGGCAAATTCTTAGGGAGCCTCGTCACGAGACGAGGTATTGAAGCAAACCCAAACCAAATCTCTGCAATCCTGGGAATTCAGAGCCCGGCAACGACGAAGCAGGTCCGGCGGCCACTGGCATGGCCGCCGCTCTCAACCGCTTCATCAGCAGGTCTTCCGACAAGTGCCGTCCTTTCTTTCAGCTGCTGAAGAAGAACCTGAGGTTCGAATGGACCCCGGAGTGTGACTCGGCTCCCCAAGAGCTCAAAGCTTCCCTGGCCTCACCTCCACTGTTGTCGACCCCGAAGAAAGGCGAAGCACTGTATTTGTACTTGGCGGTCTCCGATCATGCTGTGAGCTCAGTACTGGTCAGAGAAGATAAAGGGCAGCAGAAGCCCATTTATTACACAAGCAAGACCCTCCTCGACACGGAAACCAGATACTTGCAGATGGAGAAGCTCGCACTGGCCCTCATCAGTGCCTCTCGAAAGCTCTCACACTATTTCCAGGCCCACACGATAGTGATGGTTACTGAGCACCAACTCAAGTCTGTCTTCCGGAAGGCCGTCTTCTCCGGACGAGTTTCAAGATGGGCCGTGGAGCTGGGACAGTATGACATCCAATACCAACCCAGGACAACGATCAAAGCGCAGATTTTGGCGGACTTCATCGTCAGTTTACTTGACCGAGTTCGACGCCGAGCCCACTCGACCCCGAACTAGGGGGCAGGGGGCATGACGACTTAGTCTCGGGGACTGATTACGAGCAATCTCGGGATACGTTCCGAGATTCAGCTTGGAAGGTCTTCGTTGACGGGTCCTCTACCTCTAAGAGGGCCGGCGTCGGCATAGTTCTCCAGTCTCCAGAAGGGCTAGTCATTGAGCAGGCCCTGACCCTTGACTTCCGAGCATCAAACAATGAGGCAGAATACGAAGCATTGCTGGCAGGGCTGAATAGTGCCAAGATTCTCTGAGCTCAACAGCTGGTAGTCTTCAATGATTCACAGTTGGTGATGAACCAGCTCACTGGAGATTACCAGGCTCGCGACGATAGAATGGCAGCCTATTTGACCCTCGCCAAGGAGCTCCTATCTCAATTCCCGGAAGCAGAAGTCAGACAAATTGGCAGAGACTCTAACTCACACGTTGATGCGCTCGCCAACCTAGCTTCCGCCGTCGAAGCTGGCAAAAAGAGGACTGTGGAAGTAGGCTCGCTGACATCGCCAAGTATAGAGCTCCGCCCACCACGGCAGATCTTGTGCATCGATCTCGGGCCCAGTTGGATGGATCCCATCATCGCGTACCTCAAGGACGACCAACTCCCCGAGGACAGAGCTCAAGCTCACAAAATTAGGCTCAGGGCAGCCCGGTTCTGGCTCTCTCCAGAAGGAAAACTGTACAGAAAATCCTTCACAGTTCCTTATCTCCAGTGCGTCCACCCGAGCCGAGTTGAAGACTTCCTCTACGAAATACATGAAGGCATCTGCGGAAGTCACATCGGAGGAAGGGCACTAGCATACCGCGCTATAAGCCAAGGATACTGGTGGCCATACATGCAGAAGGACGCACAAATGTACGCCATGAAATGCGAGAAGTGCCAGAAGTTCTCGCACAGTCTCCATCAACCTACACAAGATCTGAGCCCACTCTCCAGCCCGTGGCCCTTTGCTCAGTGGGGGCTGGACATCGTGGGACCTCTCCATCGAACTCCAGGGAATAAGAGGTGGCTGATAGTGGCCACTGACTATTTCACCAAATGGATAGAGGCAGAAGCATTGTCTTCCATCACTGAGCGGGACTCCAAAAACTTTGTATGGAAGAACATCATCACGAGATTCGGCATCCCCCGAATCTTGGTCTCGGACAACGGGACCCAATTCGACTCCAGCCTCTTCAAAAACTTCTGCAAGGAGCACGGCATCAGGAACCATTACTCGACTCCAGCCTATCCCCAGAGCAACGGCCAAGCCGAGATCTCCAACAAAGTGGTCCTTGATGGACTCAAAAAGAGACTCGACGGGGCCAAAGGAAGATGGGTGGAAGAGTTACCCAGTGTGTTGTGGGCATACAGGACCACCCTGAGGCGCTCTACTTCAGAAACTCCATTCTCCTTGGCATACGGAATGGAAGCCGTGATCCCGCTTGAGATCGGCCTCCCAACGCTCAGATCCGAACTCTTTGACCAAAGTCAAAACGAGAAGAACCTGACCCTGGGATTGGATCTGGCCGAAGAGCGCAGAGAGGCGGCGTCCATCCGTCTAGCAGCCTATCAGCAACGGCTTACAAGAGATTACAATCAGAGAGTTCGAGAAAGGAAGTTCTCCATTGGAGAGCTGGTCCTGAAGAAGACTCTGCCTGTGGACAACGACCCGAACCAGGGGAAGTTGGCTCCAAACTGGCGCGGCCCATTCAAGGTAGTCTCGACTGCAGGCCGGTCAGCATACAAACTCGAGGATATGGATGGAAAGCTACTGCCACGGCCGTGGAACGCCTCGTACCTCAAGAAATTTTACTTTTGAAATGTACTGAGCTTACAAATCAATGAAGAACATTTCCTCTCAGAAGTTTCTCTTGCTTTTCTAAATCAAGGACCGCGGCAATACCGCATTTCTCCAGCTCGGCAGGAACATCTCCACTCGTGCGATGAGCGCATCTCGGCCCTCGTGCCAGATAGCCAGCACGGCCCCTGGTGACGAGCCAGGGGGACTTCTCCATTTGTGCGATGAGCGCATCTCGGCCCTCATGCCAGATAGCCAGCACGGCCCCTGGTGACGAGCCAGGGGGACTTCTCCATTCGTGCAATGAGCGCATCTCGGCCCTCGTGCCAGATAGCCAGCACAGCCCCTGGTGGCGAGCCAGAAAGATCGCCTTACTTGCACGCCTGGTCGCTGGGCAACTGCCCTAAACAGTTTGACCCCGGACTAAGGCAGCTCGGCACCTGCCAAGCTCATATACTTATACAATTTTCTTTCTACTTTTTTGATAACGCCATTCGCTCGCCATCAAAACACTCCGTACCCTGGGGACCCTACATCGCATCCTAAAAACTACAGCTGCTAAGCATGGCTAATCGATCGCGGATTCCCAAAGTATACGGAGCTCGGTCATATAGCCGAAGTGAAACACTTGACACATTCGGATCAAACAAAGGTGCAAAGAAAAGAACATAGAATAGATACAAGAGTGGATTTTCATTCAGAATAATAGAGTTTCATTACATTAGAATTGACATTTTCCTCCATAAAGGGCGCGATGCGCCAAAAAAGAAATTACATCCAAAAGACAAAAAAGAGGAGTGGCCGAAAGAGCTTCAGGCAGCAGGCGCGACCCCATCCGCAGTTGGATTCGCGGCGGCAGGAGGGGCTTCAGAGGTGGAAGCCGCGGCTGGAGTCGCGGCAGCAGCCGGCACCTCTGGTGCAGATGGGGGAGGTTCCGGTTCCAGCTCGGCCGCGGGGTCCCTCCCAGAGTCTGCCGCAGGAATCAGCTCAGTGTCAGAGCGCGGGTACTCATCCGGACTAATGTATGCAGGATGATCCCTGGGGACCCTCGCCTTCTCAAGGGCCGCCTTCCACCCCATCTCCCAGGACGAGACTCGTATGTCGTCGACCTGTGCCGCGTACTCCTCGCCAGCCACGTCGACGCCATTTTGGAAGGCAGCACTGACCTCGGCTTGATTCCTGAACTCAAGTTCATCTTTCTGCCTCTCGAGGTCGGCTATCCTCCTTTCCAGCTCGGCCTCCCTCCTCTTGACGAAGTCGAAATTCGACTTCATCTTGTCGAGCTCGGCAAAGAGGGATTGGTGCGTCTCCTCATATTCCCTCACCCTTGCCTGACCTTCCTCCAGGGTCTTCTTTTGCTGCTCGCAGTTGGCCTGGATTCGCTTGAGCTCGTTATGGCACTTCTGGACTCGCGATACCGAGACCTGCGCCATCTGCACGATCTGCAAAGAAAACCAAACCGCCCGTGAACAAAAGCTATAGCCAAAAGAAAGATTAAGGGATTAAAGACTGCCGTACTTACGCTCAAGCTCGCCTTCATCTGCGAGGCCAGCAAGGAGATGTCGTCCATCTCATCGTACTTCTCCATGTCCCGCGGCAGAGCGCAGGCAATGCCCAGGCAGGCGATCACCAGAGGCCCCCCGGAGAGACGGTCCTCTACCGTCATCGGTCTCCCGGGCTGGAGCATGAAGCTCGGCCTCCAAGGGGCAGGAGAAGCCCGCGTCGACATCCCGCCGGCCGAAGACTCCCCCGCCGAGCCTTCGACCCTGGCCCTTTCCCTGGCCAGGTCGTCCCCTTGCGTGGCCAAGGGAGAGGCGACCACGGATGTGCTAGTCCCAGCCGCGGAGTGAGGCATCGGCGTCCGCGCAGGAGGAGGCGCGGTGGAAGACGAAGGCGCGCTCGACGAAGGAGGCGTGTGGGAAGAGGACGTGGCGCCCCGACCTCTGCCTCCCACGGGCAGGGCCTTGAGGTTTTTGAAGACCAGTTTCGGGCGGGTCTTGTCCATTGCCTCCTCTGAGTCGCTCTCTGACGACAGAACGATCCTTCCGATCGTCTCGGCGTTGTCCTCCTCGGACCCCGAGGTAGAGGTCTCAGAGCCGGATGCGACACGGTCCTCAGAGTCGGCCGCGGTCTGCTCCTCCTCCCCTCTACCTTCTTCCTCTACCTCCGCCGCGGCCTGCGTGCGGTGAGCGATATGCTTCTTGCTCCTGTAGCCGCGGTACCTAGGCTCGTACCCCAGTAGCTTCCACGCCGACCTATCCTCGTGGCCGTGATAGCTCTCCAAGGCCCGGATCCAAGACTTGTTTGGCTTCCAACCGTCCCGGCCTGCAGCCGCTCTCCTCTGACGAGCACCTGCATGTCAGACAAAGGGCATGAGCCTGGGAAAGCAAAAGGGCAGAAGAATTAAAAAGGCGTACTAAGACTGTAATTACTTGGAGGGGTGCCGAAGTGACGGGGGATCTTGAAAAATCTTTCCGCGATGGCCTCGTCATCGCTGAACTCCCAGTTGCCCGTGACCATCAGACGGTCGTCCCCGGCATATTTATTGGAATCCTCCAAGGCTTGCACAAATGGCCTCCGACCTGGCTTGATGCGGAGGTAGTACATATCCTTCCCGAATTTGCAAATGTCATAGGCGTCCTCGATATCGTGGACGCCGAGACCGATGCCCAAAATTGTATTGAGCGCATCCGTGCCCATTACAATTTTGAAACTGTTGGGCATCAATTGGCAGGGGCAGAGGTTCCATGCCCTGAGACACTCCCTAAGCAGAGGGCGGAGGGGAAACCTAACCGCCCTCGATCACGGCTACCAGGGGGAACGGCATCCAGCCGCCATAAAAGTCACCTAGGATGTGGGCAACAGTAGGGGTCGCCATGACTTGGACCCCATCTGGGATGTTATACCTAACCCTAAGGTCGGCTAACACTCTCTCGGACTCTATCCAGTGGCTGTAAATGCCCATCTCTCAAATAAAAAAGCTAGAAGAAGGGAAGAATGTGCTGGGAGCAAAAGAAAATCCTAGACAGAACCCTAGGAAGCAGAATGAAACAGGGATGAAAGGAAGAAAGCTTACGAAAAGGTCAACAGCAGAGGTCAGCGAAAGCAGAGCCCTAACAGCACCTCTTTCCGGCGAAAAGTCTGGAAAATCTCTGCAGCAGTCTCTCCCGGTCAAGGAGGCGAAGGCAGGGAAGGAAGAAAAGAGCTCTGGGAGCGAAAGCGAAAAGGAAGAAGAGAGCTTTGCAAGCGAAAGCAAAACAGAAAAAAAAGATAGAGTTTCGGAGAATGAAGATAAAGAAGAAACAAGAAGGAAAAGAGGCGCCCCCTACTTATAGCTGAAAGTAGGGCGCCCAATCATGGCGCCTTTTTGAATTTCAAAGAAGGCGCGTCTTTTCGCTGTGCGCGCCGTCATGAAAAGACGAGCCAGCCAAGCTAAAGGAGACACGTGGAAGCGCCAGCCTGTTTTCCATGCGCCATTTAATGCCTCGGACACCAAAGCGACAGCGGGCAGAGATAAGTACATAGAGGCTGCGCGGTATTAAATGTGATTTTAAAGCCATGAGCCGTTTGGGCTTCCTCCGGACTCAAACGCAAAGGCATCGCGGCACGCTGCATTTCGGCATTCTCTCTGCGAGTCCCTGACAGTTCCCGACCTCAAAGAATTGGGATACTCTTAAGAGCTCAAAAGCTGGGGGGCAATTGTGTGGGGATATTTTCGCTAAGCCGAGATCAAAGCTGGTCCCGGTCTTGAGAGCTTAATCTCGCCTCCACTCGGCCGAGGAGGGTCGCGGCTAAAGGGTCATGGCACTCGCCGAGATGAGCACCCCCGAGGTCAGGTGGCACGGGACATTGTACACCGACATCGGCACGGCAGATTTGACAGACGCTGACATTCAACTTTAAAGGAAAAGAATAAATGCACAAACGCAACTACACTAGATATGATTATCATGCTTTTCTTATCAATATATAACCCCAGTGAGTCTTCCGGAGTCTCTATAACATTTAATAATTTTCAGAAGCAATCGAAACAAGCCTCCATTAACGAAAACTAGGTTGAAACGAAACTCAACGACATGGCCGAAGATTCGCAGAGGTTTCTCTATCAACAAAAAGAACTTTTGCAGGATTATAGAAATGACCATTAAGAAAGGAGGTTGATCATTGTAGGTGCAGAAAATAATGACCCACAATAAGGGGGAGCCTTAGAGGACTTATCCGAGAAGATGGTGACTGGGAATGACTGGATACCGTCCGAAAGCCTGAAAGAGATGAACAAACGATCAAAGGACCCTGGCCTGGGCGGCGCAAGGCTCTCCGATGCCAAAGTCAGTGAATGAACTGGAACAATGGAAGGAGAGGAAGAAGAGAGACAGAGTAACGGCTCTGTGTATGAAATTGTGCGTACCTTTAATGGTGGTTTGAGCCTCTATTTATAGAGTTTGGGACGTATCTCTGGGAGATATCGTGGTGGGGTCTCATGATTCGACTGGGAAGCCATGATCAGCCCACGTTGCCATAAATGCGGTCCAATTCAGCCCACGTCGCATTTAATGCGCGTCTTGTTGGGCCAGATCGTGTTGGACGCCTTTGGCGGTAGGGGATCGTGGGATCTGCCCTCGGGCCTTGCCCTGATGTGGCCTCAGCCGCTGGATGTCGTGTCTGTCCCACTAGCTTGTGCCCCTATCCCTCCACGTGCCTGGTGACGTGGGGGATGAGGGGCGTGAGTGGAGACTCTTTCTGGCTTCGGCTTCCATCCCGGCTTCTTCAGCCGAGGTGGAGCTTTCTGCCGAGATGGCATCCGGGGTGGCCCAGCCGAGGTGGAGCTCCCTGCCGAGATGGCGCCCCGGAGTGGGCCAGTTCGGCGCTAGTGGCCCTGAGCCGCCTGGCTTCGGCCGGACCTCCTGCCCTGGTGGCCGGGGTGAGCTTGGTGCCACGTGGATAGCACGCGGATGGCACGTGAGAGTGCTTAGTCTCATCTGATGGCTGTGATTAGCGTAATCCTGTGGTTCCGGAAATCTCCCCACACAATTGCCCCCTAGCCTTTGACCTCTTAAGCGCCCTAGCTTTTAGGGGTTGAAGGCTAGAAAAACCATCTGGGGATACAGCGATCATCGCTTGGTGTCGCTTCGACTCTTTGAAGCAATAAATGCTCGGCCCTGTTCGTCTTGGGAACCGAGTTGACGGCTACACGCGTAGCTTCTGCGCTAATTGCGTTGTCTCATTGATGGGACGGGCACGGGCTTTGAAGTGTCTCTTCGAATTCGGAGGCGGTACCCAAATGAGGGTTCCCCTTCTACAAATAGGGCCGTCCCCTTCCTTTTCTCGCTTCTGATTCCTTTCGCCTTCGCCTCTACCTTCGATTTTTGCTCTGGTGCCCGAGATCTGTTCAACGAGGACGACCGTAGGACGTGCCCAGATCTGCTCTTGATCTGCCTCTTTGTCCCTGTAAGTCGCTTTGTCCTTCTGTCTGGTTCTTCTTGGGGCCTTGCGATTGCTAAGGTTTTTCTTCGTTGTCACCCCTTTTAGACATGGGCACCCCTAGATTCAGGGTAGATACCGATGAGGGCTTAGCCAGATTTAGAGCTGCCTTCAGCATTCCGGAGGGGGTCCTCCTAAAACCGGCGGACCTCGCCGACTGTGCCTTGTATCGCTGCCACGGCGGCTGGATGCTGTTCCCTCTGATCTCCGTGATCGAGGGTGGGGTCAGGTTTCCACTGCACCCCCTGCTTAGGGCCTGCCTTAGCCTTTGGTCCCTCGCCCCGGGCCAGTTGATGCCCAATGGCTACAAGGTCATCATGGGCACAGCGAAGTTGAACGAGGTCTTGGGGACCAACCTAGGCCCTCATGACATCGAGGATACATATGATATCTGCAAGGCTGGGGAGGGAAGATATTATCTCTGGGTGAAGCCGCAGCGAAGGGGCTTCGTCCTAGCCTTGGAGGATTCAAGTAAGAATGCCGAGGAAGATTTCTTCTGTGTCTCGGGGGACTGGGAGTTCGGCGCGGGTGAAAGCAGGAGGCTGTCGGTCCCACGTCGCCCTGGGGAAGTCCCAAGTAAACACCACTGCTTTTCTCCTTCTTGCTTTGCTTACCTTATGGATACCGAACTGATACTCTTTTTTGCCTATTGAGCAGAGGCGGGTGCAAGGCGACGCCGAGCTGTCAGCGAAGGTTGGAGGAGGAACACCGACGACATCAACAAGGTCGAAAGATACAAGGGGCACGAGACCAGGTCAGCTTGGAAGCTGCTCGGGTATACGCCGAGGTATCGCGGCCACTACCATAGGACTGGAGTGCCTGAGGTGGACGAGACACACCCCGACCGTCCAACTGTCTCGGTCGCCTTGTTTAGCGGGGTCCCCTTGACCGATCCCGTTGCCGACCGAACTGCGTCCGGAGCCGAGGCGTCCACTTCTGATCCGGAGCTGCCGGACCTGACGCAGATAGTGGACGCTTATTTCTCCGATCGAGGAGAGGACATGGAGGGAAGTTCGAGGGAGCCCGCTGTCAAGGACCTGGCTGCTAAGTTTAGGCAGAGGTCAGCGTCTTCTGGGGCCCCGTCGCCTGCCGGTACTCGTGCTGCTTCGGGTCCGGTAGGCGCTGGTGCTCCCTCTGCTCCTGCCCCCGCTCCGAGCGAGGGAGCCCGGCGACGCTCGCCGGACCGCTCGAAGGAGGGGTCCCCGCCCAGGAAGAAGTCCAAGGCGGGGGAGAAGAGTTCGAAGGCTGATCTGCAGTCGAAGGGCAAAACTCCTGAACGAGCCCCTGGAGCTAAAGCTCCATCCGAAAAGGGGGGCGAGAAGAGCGCGCCGAAGGAAAAGAGTGCGCCGGCCGAAAAGAGTGCGCCAGTCAGCAAGTCGACTGTTGGGCCAGCGCGCGAGCCTCTCATCTCGGCGGGGCAAGGGTCCGGATCGGCCTCCGGGCCCCGAATTGCCCCAGCACCGTGGAAGCCGAGAATGGAAACGCAACCTGGCAAACCCCTGAACGTTGGAGACCGACTGCTGGGGAACGCCGAGGTGATCGGGGCCCTTGCCAAGGCCTGTGCTCTGCCTCGGGATATGGAGGAGCATGAGAAGTTTGATGACGAGAGTCTGATAGTGACAGCGATCCAGGCTGATCTCCTGGTAAGTGTTTCCTGTGTATTCTTTCAAGTGGCCTAGCTTGGCTGTTCCTGTTTTGATTCTCCTCTTTTCCCTTGCAGAACGTGCAGAGGCTCCTAACCGTGTTAGGAAGGAGGGATAGGAATGCTGTGAGGGTGACCCACCTGGAGTCCGAGCGGGAGAAGCTGAAGATGGAGCTGGAAGTGCAGCGGAAGGGAATGGAAGAGCTCAAGGTGGCCAGTGCTGGAGAGTCTGCTCGGTTGGCATTGGTTCTGACTGAGAACGCTGAACTCTCGTCCAGGGCCAACCATATGAAAGGCGAGCTTTGGACGAAGAACAAAAGGGTCTCCGAGTTGGAGTCGGAGTTGGCCAGGTCGAAGTCTGAGTCGACGGCTGAGGTAACGAGGTTGCGAGGGGAGGTCTTGGCTGGTCGCGTTGAGAGAGAGAAGTTGGTGAAGGCGAACGCCGACCTGGAAAAGGAGAAGGCCTCTCTTCTGTCCGAGGCTCAATCCGTCTTCCAGAACGGGGTGGACCGTGCCACTGAGCTGTACGAGAAACAGGTGGAGGAGATCACCTCCATTCTGTTCGAGGAAGGATGCCTGGCCACACTGAGGCGTGCAGGGGTCCCTGAAGACCATCCTGTCTATCAGGACCTGCCGAAGTACTCGGACCTGGTTCCCGAGCCGAACTCCACTCCTGCAACTGAGAGTGCCCCGGTCGAAGCTCCTCTAGCCGTTCCTGCTCCGGAAGACGCTCCAGCTGCCCCGGTGTTGAGCGATGCCCCAGTCGCCAGCGATGCTTTGGCCGTGCCTCTGAGTGAGACCTCTTCTGCCCCTGGTTCGGGTGAGGTACCGGTCAAAGCCTCTGCCAGCGACACTCCAAGCAAGACCACGGTTTCGGCCGAATCCACTGGTCCAACAGGTACGGTGATCGACCTAGTGGAGTCGCCGAAACCAGAGTAGCCGGGCTCCTTTTCAATTGTCTTCTTGCATGTAATGTTTTTGCTTCTCAGCTTTGTAACACTTTGTCTATTCAATGAAAGTCGGGCTTCTTCACTTGTGCATTTTTCTCTGCATTTTTGTGTGTTTGAGTGCTGGCACAGCTCTCTTCCTCTGGAAAGCTGCCCTTGGACGAAATGGCTGGCTTTGGCCGAGACGAGCTGCTTGTGCCGAAGTGGAGTCATCATTCCACTGATCTCGGCTGTGGAAGCGTGAGCTCGGCAATGATCTTTGAGGGGTGTAAAAACCCTGATTTTAGGAATCCGGCCGAGTGTCTGAACTCGAGGCCTTCTCCAGGGCCCAGGGCCCGGAGCTTTAGAAAACGACCGAGTCTGGACTCGAGGCCTTTTCCAGGGCGGTAGACCCAATCCGGCCGAGTGTCTGAACTCGAGGCCTTCTCCAAGGCCCAGGGCCCGGAGCTTTAGGAAACGACCGAGTCTGGACTCGAGGCCTTTTCCAGGGCGGTAGACCCGTGGGTTCAAAACCCGAGGACTTTAGGAATTCGGCCGAGTGTAAGAACTCCAGGCTGTATCCAGGGTGTAGACCCATGCTATCGGAATCAGTCAGAAAGAGACGACAAGTTGATGACAAGGTGAAAGCTGCTTTTATTGATTTTGAGACTCGATACATCTTTAGAAATAAAATTTCTTCAAGTGGGATGCATTCCATGGTCTCGGCAGTGGCTTGCCTTCCAAGTCTTCGAGCTTGTAGCCTGACTTTCCTGCCAGTGAGACTATTCTGAACGGGCCATGCCAGTTCGGGGCTAGCTTCCCTTCGTTTGGCTCTCTGTCAGCTGGCAAGGTTTTCTTTAGCACCAGCTCTCCCGCGGAGAACTTTCTCTCTCTGACATTTTGATTGTATGCCCTGGCTAACCGTTGCTGATAGTCGGTGAGTCGCAGGGCTGCTGCTTCTCGTCGCTTGTCTGCCAGCTCCAGCTCCATTGCCAGGTTCGTCTCATTTCGGCCTTGGTTGACCAGCTCTGTCCTCAGGGTAGGAAGGCCGATTTCCAAAGGAATGACTGCCTCCATCCCGTAGGCCAGAGAGAAAGGTGTTGCCGAGGTGGACCTCCTTGGAGTTGTTCTGTATGCCCACAGCACGCTCGGAAGCTCCTCTGTCCATCTGCCCTTTGCCTTGTCCAGTCGCTTCTTCAGGCCGTCCAGGATCACTTTGTTGGAGATTTCTGCCTGGCCATTACTCTGTGGATATGCCGGAGTGGAGTAATGATTTCTGATGCCGTGCTCTTGGCAGAAGTCTTTGAAGGACTTGGAGTCGAACTGGGTCCCGTTATCCGAAATCAGGGTCCGGGGGATGCCGAACCTCGTAAGGATGTTTTTCCAAATGAAGTTCCTGGAGTCCCTGTCCGTGATTGAAGACAACGGTTCAGCCTCTATCCATTTTGTGAAGTAGTCCGTAGCCACTATCAGCCATCTCTTGTTTCCTGGAGCTCGGTGAAGAGGCCCCACAATGTCCAGGCCCCATTGAGCGAAGGGCCATGGGCTAGAGAGGGGACTCGGATCTTGTGCTGGCTGATGGAGGGAGTGGGAGAACTTCTGGCACTTCTCGCATTTCCTGGCGTAGACCTGCGCGTCTTTCTGCATGTAGGGCCACCAATAGCCCTGGCTTATTGCTCTGTAAGCCAGGGATCGACCTCCTATGTGACTGCCGCAGATTCCTTCGTGGATCTCATACAGGAAGTCGTCCACCTTGCTTGGATGGACGCATTGGAGGTATGGGCCTGTGAAAGACTTCCTGTAGAGTTTGCCTTCGGGAGAGAGCCAGAATCGCGCTGCCTTGAGTCTGATCCTGTGGGCTTCAACCTTGTCCTCGGGGAGCAGGTCGTCCTTCAAGTAGGCGACAATTGGATCCATCCAGCTTGGGCCGAGGTCAGCACAGAGGACAAGCCGAGATGAATGGAGTTCTAAGCTTGACCTTGATACTGACCCAACCTCGATGGTCCTTTTCTTCCCTGCTTCGACAGCGGAGGCCAGGTTTGCAAGCGCATCTGCGTGCGTGTTGGTATCTCGGGATATTTGCCTGACCTCGGCTTTCTGGAAATGAGAGAGCAGCTTTTTCGCAAGGGCTAAGTAGGCCGCCATCCTGTCGTCCCTGGCCTGGTAGTCTCTAGCGAGCTGGCTAGTTACCAGTTGAGAGTCGCTGAAGATCTCCAGGTGCTGGGCTCCGAGGATTTGGGCGCTGTTCAACCCTGCAATCAGTGCTTCGTATTCTGCCTCATTGTTTGTCGCTTTGAAGTTGAGGGTGAAAGCCTGCTCTATGACCAGTCCCTCTGGCGATTGGAGAACTATGCCGGCGCCAGCTCTCTTGGAGGTGGACGACCCGTCGACAAAGATCTTCCATGCCGAGGTGGGAGACTGCTCGACCTCAGTTTCTACTGGCTCATGCCCTGTGCCCCCCAGTGCCGTGCCGAGCTGAGTCAGAGCCGGGTTAGGGGAGACGAATTCGACGATGAAGTCCGCCAGAATCTGGGCTTTGATCGCAGTTCGGGGACGGTACTGTATATCATACTGCCCCAGTTCAACTGCCCACTTTGATATTCGCCCTGAAAAATTAGCTTTCTTGAACACCGAACGGAGTGGATGCTCCGTGATCACCACAATGGTGTGGGATTGGAAATAATGGGAGAGCTTGCGGGAGGCACTGACGAGAGCCAACGCAAGCTTCTCCAATAGAAGGTACCTGGTCTCGGCATCGAGCATGGTCTTGCTCGTATAATAGATTGGCTTTTGAATTCCCTCGTCCTCCCTGATGAGGACGGAGCTCACTGCGTGATCCGAGACCGCAAGGTACAAATACAGAATCTCCCCCAAAGTTGGGGTGGAGAGTAAGGGTGGTGACATTAAATAGGTTTTGAGTGCGGCCAATGCCTGGTCGCACTCGGGGGGTCCACTGGAATTTCAGATTTTTCTTTAAAAGCTGAAAGAAAGGCCTGCACTTATCTGATGACCGGCTGATGAAGCGGTTGAGTGCTGCAGCCATTCCTGTGAGCTTCTGAACTTCCTTAGTGGTAGATGGGCTCTGGATGCTCTGGATCGCGGTGATCTGGTCCGGATTAGCCTCTATCCCTCTCCGCGTTACCAAGCTACCGAGGAACTTGCCAGAGGCTAAGCCGAAGGCGCACTTGGAAGCGTTTAGCTTAAGCTTGTACGCGCGAAGGATGTCGAAGATTTGGCCGAGATCCGCCAGATGATCGCCGGAGTGCACCGATTTGACGACCATGTCGTCGATGTAGACCTCCACCATCCAGCCGAGCTGAGCATGGAACATTTTTGTGACGAGGCGCTGATAGGTTGCCCCCGCGTTCTTTAGCCCGAAGGGCATCACCTTGTAGCAGTAAGTGCCGCGGGGGGTTATGAATGATGTTTTCTCCTCGTCTGGCTCGTAGAGCGGGATCTGGTGGTAGCCCCTGTAGGCGTCGAGGAAGCTCATTCGGTCGTGACCAGCGGTGGCGTCGATCAGTTGGTCAATCTTTGGGAGGGGGAAACTATCTTTAGGGCAGGCCATGTTCAGGTCTGTGAAGTCCACGCACACCCTCCACTTTCCAGTTTTCTTCTTGACCACCACCGTGTTGGCCAGCCATACCGGGTACTGGACTTCCCGGATGGCTCCTGCCTTCAACAGGTTGTCGATCTCCTCGACGACCGCATCTGTCTGCTGCAGCCCTGTCCTGCGGGCCCTCTGCACTACCGGCTTGTGGTCGGGGTCCACATTCAGCTTGTGGCACACGACCTCAGGGTCGACTCCAGGCATTTCGCTTGGGCTCCAAGCGAAGACGTCGACGTTCTGCATCAGGAACCGAGAGAGTTCGGCCCTCTCCTCGTCTGGCAGCTGGGTGCCAATCAGGAAGAACCTGTCTGGATCTGTCGGGTTCAACCTGACCTCGGCCAGGTCCTCGATGCTCTTCTTCTCGGGATCTCGGCCGATTTCATCGAGGCCTTTCTCGAACTCGGCGAGGTTGACGCGCTCTGGCTCCTTTACCGCCGGGACTGCGGCGAGCATGCATTGCCTGGCTTGCTGCTGATCCCCCTCCACTGTGACTACTTCCATCTTGCCCTCCTTGTTCTCATGGACGAACTTCAGCTTCTGGTGGAGGGAAGATGGGACGGCTTCTAACTTGTGGAGCCACGTTCTGCCCAAAATGACGTTGTAGGGAGAAGGGGCATCCACGACCAGGAAGTCGGCCGACACGGAGGCTCCGCCAACTCGGGTCTCCAAGGTGATCCTGCCCTTGGGGTAGACTGGTGTGGCGGACAACCCTAGCAGGGGTGCACGGACCTCCGTGAGGTCTGCTTCGGAGAGTTTCATCCTTTTGAAGCAGTCGTAGTAGAGGACCTCGGAGGAGCTGCCGGAGTCGACGAGGATCCTCTTCACTGTGAAGTCTCTCAGCTTCATGGTGAGGAGTAGAGGGTCGTTGTGAGGGAGCTGGATTCCCTCTAGGTCTCTGTCCGAGAACGAGATGGCGGGTCGGTCGCGGCGGGCTTTCTTGGATGCCGGGGCGAGCTCGGCTTTCAATACTTCTTTCCCGTGCGAAGCCCGCCTGGCTTCGGCACGGGCCTGGGTGCTGTCCCGGGACGAGGAAGCGGGAACTGGGGACGCCAGATGGATCACGTTAATGATCTTCTCTGAATCCTCGCTGTCTGGAGCCTGGGCTGCGCTCTGGTGAATCCGGCCCTCGCTACCGCCGGCATCACCTGCCTTGACGAATTCTGGAATGTGGCCTTCTTCGGCCAGCTTCTCCAGGTACCGCTGCAAAGTCTTGCAGTCCTCGGTCTTGTGCCCGTTACCCCTATGGAAGGAGCAGTAGAGCTGGCTTCGGCCGCCGGAGGTGGGCTCATTCAGCATGGGCTGAGGGTACTTGAAGAACGGCTTGGACCTGATCTTGGTCAGGATGCGGTAGATCGGCTCCTTGAAGACGACGCTGACGCTCTGACTGGCGCTGGAGGGAGGTCTGGGCTTCCAAGCGCCCCCAGACCTGGACGACGAAGGCTTCGCCGAACTGGAGACCCAGGCCTGCTTGGGCTCCTGCTTCTAGGGAGGGCCTCCCGCCTCTCTGCCGAGGCTGGCTACTCTTCTGCTCGGGCTCCGGATGCCTGTCTTGATCCCGGGCTCGGATCTCGTCTTCCTCCTGGGCGATGAAGCGCTTGACCCGGGACATCAACTCCGGCATGGATTCTGGAGGGTTCCCGGCCAAGTCTTTTCGCAAGTCGTTGCCGGGGATCAGGGCATGCTGGAAGGCGTAGATTTTCATCTCCTCCCTGGTGCCCTCGATCTGGCTGTAGACCGCCCAGAATCGTTGGGCGAACTTGGCGAGGGTCTCACCCTCCTTCATTCTCAGGGCGAGGAGGTCCCCTTCCTTCTTGGGGACGGCGCTGTAGGCTTGGAACTTTTTCAGGAAGGAGAGCTGGAGCTCCTTCCAACTCAAAATGGACCTCTCTGGGAGAGAACAGAACCATTTCAGGGGGAGGTCACCCAAACTGGAGGAGAAGATTTTGCAGTTTAGGTGACCCTCATTCCCCCAGATGGACATCTTCTGGGAGAAGTGTCGGAGGTGAGCGGATGGGTCGGACAGTCCGTCGTAGGGGACGAACCGCGGGACGGAGAACTTTCTGGGCAAGGGGGTGCGCTCGATCTCTTTTGTGAAGGGTGAGCCCCCCAGATCAGTGTGACCACAGATCTGCTTCTGGTCCCGCACGTCCAGGTTGTGCTGGAGAGCCAATCTGACGCGTTTGTCAAATCGCTCCTGCTCATCGTCCTTCTCTGGAGTCCGAGCTCTGGGCTTTCGCTTGGGGTGGTTCGGGCTACGATGGCTATGAGTTCGGCCATCGCGGCTATAATGACTCCGGCTGTTGCTCGAGCCTTCGTCATGAATCTGGCTCCGTTTTTGGTCCAGATGATTTCTGAGGTCCTCGCGGGGATGCTGGGCTGCCCTGCTGGGGGCGTCCCTCTTTTTCCCTTGAGGCTCAGAGACCTGCCTCAAGGAGGCGGTTTGCGCTGCCCTCAGCTGCTGCTGGAGCTCGCGAATCAGCTGCTCTTGCTTCTGGAGGAGAGCAGTTTGGGCTTCGAGAACCTCTCCAGCAGCAGGGGGTTGACCGTGGCGCGTCTCTCCTACGGCCACGGCTTTGTCCTTCCGAGGACGCTCATGCCGACGCTCATCGCGTCTGGATGGCATGACTTCTTCTGCTGAGATCGAGGCCTCGAGCCCCTCTTGGAGGGGGAACTCGACAAAGAGCTGAGAGCCTAAGCGGCCCTCGCCTGCAGACGTGCCATGCACCGTGCGGGAGCGCCCTTGAGGAGGGACGTCCGTTGACGGTGGTGGCAGCTCGAGCGCTGCTCTCGAGGACTCTACGCCCTTCCTAGCTTTCGGAGGCATGGCTTCTGAAAGATTGAGGTTAAGAAGGTTGGGAAGGTTGGGATATTACTTTCCCACAGACGACGCCAATTGTAGGTGCAGAAAATAATGACCCACAATAAGGGGGAGCCTTAGAGGACTTATCCGAGAAGATGGTGACTGGGAATGACTGGATACCGTCCGAAAGCCTGAAAGAGATGAACAAACGATCAAAGGACCCTGGCCTGGGCGGCGCAAGGCTCTCCGATGCCAAAGTCAGTGAATGAACTGGAACAATGGAAGGAGAGGAAGAAGAGAGACAGAGTAACGGCTCTGTGTATGAAATTGTGCGTACCTTTAATGGTGGTTTGAGCCTCTATTTATAGAGTTTGGGACGTATCTCTGGGAGATATCGTGGTGGGGTCTCATGATTCGACTGGGAAGCCATGATCAGCCCACGTTGCCATAAATGCGGTCCAATTCAGCCCACGTCGCATTTAATGCGCATCTTGTTGGGCCAGATCGTGTTGGACGCCTTTGGCGGTAGGGGATCGTGGGATCTGCCCTCGGGCCTTGCCCTGATGTGGCCTCAGCCGCTGGATGTCGTGTCTGTCCCACTAGCTTGTGCCCCTATCTCTCCACGTGCCTGGTGACGTGGGGGATGAGGGGCGTGAGTGGAGACTCTTTCTGGCTTCGGCTTCCATCCCGGCTTCTTCAGCCGAGGTGGAGCTTTCTGCCGAGATGGCATCCGGGGTGGCCCAGCCGAGGTGGAGCTCCCTGTCGAGATGGCGCCCCGGAGTGGGCCAGTTCGGCGCTAGTGGCCCTGAGCCGCCTGGCTTCGGCCGGACCTCCTGCCCTGGTGGCCGGGGTGAGCTTGGTGCCACGTGGATAGCACGCGGATGGCACGTGAGAGTGCTTAGTCTCATCTGATGGCTGTGATTAGCGTAATCCTGTGGTTCCGGAAGCCCAAGAAACACATTTTATTAAAAAAGGCACATAGTAGGTGTTTTTGAAAGGACACAACCACAAATAAGCCCCAACAAACTGATGTGGCTTCTCCTAAAATTGAAGGTTTTTTTTACAACTAACATTCAACTTTAAAGGAAAAGAATAAATGCACAAACGCAACTACACTAGATATGATTATCATGCTTTTCTTATCAATATATAACCCCAGTGAGTCTTCCGGAGTCTCTATAACATTTAATAATTTTCAGAAGCAATCGAAACAAGCCTCCATTAACGAAAACTAGGTTGAAACGAAACTCAACGACATGGCCGAAGATTCGCAGAGGTTTCTCTATCAACAAAAAGAACTTTTGCAGGATTATAGAAATGACCATTAAGAAAGGAGGTTGATCATAAAGCTTGGCATCATGAGAAACTGACATGTCTATAAACTCGCATTCGGATAATCTAGGTCTAAAGATGAGGAGGTGGAGAAGATCAAGCCACCCTGCTTTTTCAGGGCGCACAATCAGGTAGTCAGAGGAAGCCATGGGGGTAAAGGAAGGTAGGAAAACAAGTAAAGAAGAGGAAGGGTGTGTGGTTTGTAGGGCAAGGGCTTGGTTTCCTTATATAGACCTTTGTCACTCTCCCATAGGGATGGCAATTCCGTCCCGTCCGATCCGATCCGATCCCCGCTCCGTTTGGATATGGATTTCGGATATTTTTTCGGAGGTCGGGTCGGATTCAGATATGGATTTTGAAAAAAACTCAGAGATCGGATCGGAGGCGGATACGGAGATATCCGATCCGAATATTCGTTTGGATATCCGACCCGTATCCGATCCGTTTGGATATCCGTTTAACCCTTAATTGTAGTTTTCCCCCTTATCTTATATAATATTATATATATATATATATTACACCATATATATATCAATATATTACAGAGAACACTTCAATAATTGGGATTTATATGACTTGTGTAAATTGTGTTGAAACTTGAATGACTTTATTTTGGAAGTTTATTTTTGGATTTATTTTGAATTGTATTGTCTTTTTAATATTTTTAATGCTTAAATTATATTTTGAATTGTATTGTCTTTTTAATATTTTTTTAATGATTTGGATATCCGATTCTCCGTTTGGATATCCGATATCCGTTTGGAGGCGGGGATGGAGGATAGAATGGATATCCGTTTGGAGATCGGAGCGGATATGGAGATGGAGAATTGGATTTGAATATGGAGATATCCGCCTCCAATCCAACCCGTTGCCATCCCTACCCATGCAAAGCAGAAACCCATTTATGCATTGTTTATTGCAATCCCGAAATCGCATCAGCTTCAACATATGAAATAGCGGTAGATAATATCCGGATACTTTCACACTTGGGTTCTACTGAGATATTGAAAATTTAAAATTGGAGATCATCTATGTTGTCATTAGTGGGGCAACCCATCTCAATTATCATATCGTTCTTGACATTTATGAGACACCTACCACCACGACCCATCTCAATTATAATATCCGGATACTTTCACACGTGGGTTTTACAGAGATATTGAAAATTTAAAATTGGAGACCATCTATGTTGTCTTTAGTGGGCCAACCCATCTCAATTATCAGATCGTTCTTGACATTAATTTATGAGACACCTACCACCACCACCCATCTCAATTATAATATCTGGATACTTTCAGTCTTTCACACTTGGGTTCTAATGAGATATCAAATTTTAAAATTATTGATAAGTCAGACCCGAGATCCGGATTGTAATGGCGAGTCGGATCTAGTGATTCGATCCAAGCCCGAGTGACCCGGTCCAGAGTGATAGGTCAGTCCGTCAGTCCCATTAAGATCCGATTCGATCCGCAGAAGTTCAGGCGCTAGCCCACGGAGAGACCGGGTCAGGGCAGCCACGTTGCTTTGGAAACGGTTCCGCTCCTACCAGGTCCTCTGAGAGATATCTCGTCCAGCGCCAAGGCAGTTCCTCACCTGCCTCGTCCAGCGCGAAGGCAGTTCGAGGGTTCCAAGGGCGAACGTTGCAGCCCGTATTAAGGCTGACACTATAAATCAAGAGCCCTACCAGCACATGGGGGCATCTAAGATTTTCCCATTCACTTCGACTCTTGTATTCTTCTCGTTTGTAACCTGAAATCATTGAGGAAGTAAAACATCACAGGCAATCCCTGCCTTTCATCAGTGGACGTAGGTCAATTCGACCGAACCACTATAATCCCTTCTCCCTTCTTTAATTATCGCATTTATTGCATTTATTACCTCGGCCGGTGGTGTCCGAAACACAATTTTGGCATCATCAGTTTGGCGCCGTCTGTGGGAAACGAACAAAAAAGTTCTCATCCTATTTTGAAAATCATGGTGATCAGCACAAGATCCGTAAGACGAGAAGACAATCCCGTCCAAGCTGCAGGTCCGGGTCCTTCTAGGCGCCCAGACTCCCCTACCCAGGGAAACAATGGTCCTCTACAGGGTAACCCTTCTCCGAACACTCTCGCCCCTGCGCCGACTCCTCAGCAGATGTTGGAAACCATGCAACAGCTGTTGGCCCAAAACCAACAAATCTTGCAACTCGTGCTTGCGGGACAAGGAGGAGTTCAGCTGGGAGGAGCACTCCAGGGTGGAGCACCGTTTGGTGAAATGCAACAAGAGGTGCCAATCCCGAGACAGGCTCCACGGCAACCAACCCCTCACCCGGGCGCCCATCTCCCAGGCGCCCGAGATGGAGCACCCCTCCCGGGCGCCCATCTCCCAGGCGCCCAGGATGGAGTATCTCTCCAGGGCGCCCATCTCCCGGGCGCCCAGGATGGAGCGCCTCCCCCGGGCGCCCGTCTCCCAGGCGCCCAAATGGGAGCAGCACTACACCAGGGCGCCCATACCCTCGGTGCCCATAGAAGAGCGCCTCACTTGGGCGCCCCTCATCATGGCGCCCAAGGTCGAGGAGCACAACATGGCCCCCATGGCCGAGGAGCACATCTGAGTTTCCATGGGCACGAAGTTCCTCCACCCCCTGGTGGAGCCCATGGAGGAGTACCACATCAACCCTTCCATCAAGACGAGCAGGACTCTCACTTCCAAGAAGGTGGAAGTGAGAATCACTGCATCGAAGATGAAAGTTATTTCCCCGGTCCATCCAGGGAGCTTCACAATCACTGGGAGGAAAAAATCAAAGAGATGCAGGATCAACTGGGCGATGTCTTCAATGCAATGAAGGCCCAGGCGCCGGAGAATGTGGATTATCTAGTCGGGCGAACGGATACACCGTTCAGACCCGATATAGTACATTACCCACTTCCAAGGAAGTTCAAAATGCCATCCATGGAAACCTTCGACGGAAGGAAGGATCCGTTGGATCACTTGGAGACGTATAAAACCAGGATGCAGCTGCATAACATCCCCGACGAAATTATGTGCAGGGCGTTTCCCACCACTTTGAAAGGCTCCGCTCGGCAATGGTTTGCTAATCTCCCCCCTGCATCCATCGCCACCTTTGGAGAACTGAGCAAATCCTTCGTCTCCCACTTCATTGGAGGACGTAGGCACCAGAAGCCCGCCACACACCTGCTCAGCATAAAGCAGGATAAAACTGAAAGTCTCAGGAGCTACCTCACTCGTTTTAACGAGGAGGTACTTCAGGTCGAAGAGCCCGATGACAAGGTATCCATGACCGCATTCCTAGGAGGACTTCGTTCATCAAGTTTCCTCTTTTCAGTAATGAAGCGTCCTCCGAAGAGCTTCCCGGAGTTGCTGGCGAAGGCCCAAAAGTACATGAACGCTGAAGATATTACCAGGGCCAGGCGAGGAGAGTCCTCAAAGTCAGTGGACAAGGGAAAGGAGCGGGAAAGGGAGGAAAAGAAAGAAACTAGCAACAAGCGAAGCAGGACCGAGAGGGTACCCGCCAGAGACAGACTCGGTCCTACTCCGCAAAAAGATAGGCGAGTGTTTACTCCCCTCAATGCCACCGTTGAACACATCCTGTTCCAAGTACGGGATGATCCTGCAATAAAATGGCCGGGGAAGATGAAGTCCCCTCCTAACCGCAAGAACCCGAACAAGTACTGTCGCTTCCATCGCGACCATGGCCACGACACGGATGACTGCTATGACCTCAAGAGCCAGATCGAGGATCTCATTCAGCATGGTCACTTACGCCGATATGTTGCTGGCAGGGGGCAAGCACTACCTCCACCACCGCCCCAGCATCCAGAGGACCAGCAGCCGATCGGTGAGATCAGGACGATCGCGGGAGGACTAGCGGAGTGTGTGGAGTCACACTCTGCCATGAAAGCTCATGTTAGGAAGGCCAGACATCCAGATGATGAAGCACGCCCGTCCAAGGCGTCCAGGCATGGAGCTACCGACGAAATCATATCCTTCTCGGATAAGGATTTGGAAGGGATCCAGCACCCCCATGATGACCCTCTGGTGCTAACCATGACGGTCGCCAATTTCCGGGTGCGTAGGATCTTGGTGGATAGCGGCAGCTCCGCAGATATTCTTTTCTCAGGAGCTTATGACGAACTGAAGCTGGGCCGAGAGAGGCTGCAGCCTGTCAAAGGCCCTCTTATCGGATTTTCAGGGGAGAAAGTTTATCCCCTAGGGGCAATTACTCTACCGGTCACAGCGGGTACAACACCCCGAAGCTCCACTATCATGGTCAACTTCCTGGTAATAGACTGCCCCTCAGCCTATAATATCATTTTAGGGCGACCAGCTCTTAATGCCTTAAGAGCCGCTCTCTCCACCTACCATCTCATACTCCGATTCCCAACCCTGAATGGAATCGGGGAAGTAAGAGGGGATCAGGTAGCAGCTAGGGAATGCTACGTCTCCTCAATGAGGGCCAAGAAAGCGCAGGAGGCGTTGCAAGTTGAAATCTTGGACCCGAGGGACGACACCACCATAGAAAGAGGAGAACCAGTTGAAGCACTTACACCTGTCGTCTTAAACAAGGACCTTCCTGACAGAAGAGTGTACATTGGCTCTTCTCTTCCTGAAGATTTGGTCCGAAAGCTGACAAATTTTCTGCGGAATAACATGGATATCTTCGCATGGTCACATGCGGATCTCGAAGGCATTAATTCCGATGTCGCCACTCACCACCTCAATGTCGACCCTCGCCACAAGCCTGTTCGACAAAAGCTGAGGGGCGCCTCCACTGCAAGGGCCCAAGCAATGGACATTGAGGTCGGAAAACTAATAGAAAGCGGGGCTGTCAGGGAAGTAACATACCCTGAATGGCTCTCAAATGTTGTGATGGTGACAAAGGCGAATGGAAAGTGGCGTCTATGTGTGGACTTCACCGAGCTTAACAAAGCATGCCAAAGGACTGCTATCCGTTGCCGAGGATTGATCTCCTCATTGATGCCACAGCAGGACATGAACTCCTCTCCTTCCTGGATGCCTACTCTGGATACAACCAGATTAACATGCACCCCCCAGATCAAGAGAAGACATCGTTCATCACCCCGAGAGGAACCTATTGTTACAGGGTTATGCCTTTCGGGTTGAAAAATGCGGGCGCAACCTACCAACGCCTGGTGAACAAAATGTTCACTCCCAGATCGGGCGAACCATGGAGGTTTATGTGGACGACATGTTAGTAAAGAGCCTTGCTGCCAAAGATCACATCGACCATCTCCAAGAAACTTTCGACCTTCTCCGCCTCTACCGTATGAAGTTGAATCCGGAGAAGTGTGCCTTTGGCGTTGGATCGGGAAAGTTCTTGGGCTTCATGGTCGACCAAAGGGGAATAGAGGCGAACCCTGATAAAATTAAAGCTATACTGGACATGAAGCCACCCACTTCCACCAAGGAGCTGCAACGCCTCAATGGAAGAGTTGCAGCACTCAACAGATTTGTTTCCAAATCTGCTGACAAATGCTTGCCTTTTTTCAAACTCCTCCGAAAAGCTTTCGAATGGGGACCCGAGGCTGAGGAAGCATTCCAGAAGCTTAAAGGCTATTTAGCCGCTCCTCCCCTTCTTTCACATGCCACACCAGGCGAGGTGTTATACTTGTATCTTTCCGCTTCCCCCTCAGCAGTCAGCTCGGTTCTCATTAGAAATCACGATGGCGTGCAAAAACCCATCTATTATGTAAGCAGAGCGTACCGGGGGGCAGAGTCCAGGTACTCTGATTTGGAAAAGCTGGCGCTTGCCCTCATCTCAACGGCAAGGCGTCTACGACACTACTTTCAGAGCCATTCAATTGTCGTAATTACTGATCAGCCCCTAAAAGGAATAATGGGAAAGCCGGATGTATCCGGGAGACTGGTCAAATGGGCAGTAGAACTAGGTGAGTTCGATGTCCAGTACCAGCCGAGAGCAGCAATCAAAGCACAAGCCCTAGCCGACTTTGTAGCTGACTTCACATACGCTGAGGAGAATATGAATGGGTCTAGTAGTGTGTCACCATCAAGCCTCGGCGCGCAGGAAAATCTGCCACCCCCCGGAAGATAACCCTAGTGGCACACAGGGCTCTCAGAATCATCCTGATCAAGAGACCACTGGCGGCCATGGTACACTGGGCGCCCAAGTTCCCCTAGGCGCCCAAGTTCCCCTAAGCACCCAAGGCCACAGGGGCGCCCATCCTGTCTCTGGCGCCCAAGGCCTCTCGGGCGCCCAGACCTCCTCCATTTTGGGCGCCCAAACCCCCTCTACCTTGGGCGCCCAGACCTCCTCCATTTTGGGCGCCCAAACCCCCTCCACCTTGGATGCACAGAACTCCTCCTCTACCTCGGGCGCCCAGGCCTCCTCCACCAGCATTGGCGACCTGCCTATCCCTGGCACCCTGGTTTTCCCCTCAGATCCAGGTGCCCAACCTGTTCCAGGCACCCCCGCTTCACAAGAAGCCAAAAAACCTCACCCACGCAATCAGCCTCCCTCGCCACTTTGGAGACTATATGTTGATGGCTCGGCAACAAATGAAGGAAGTGGGGCTGGATTCATTTTAATCAGCCCTGACGGTACGCCAATCAAGTACGCAGTGAAGCTCCACTTCATTGCCTCTAACAATGAAGCAGAATATGAGGCCCTCCTCTCTGGACTGAGATTGGCGATTGAAATGGACGCCCAATTCTTAACCACCTACAGTGATTCAAAATTGGTGGTAAATCAAGTAAATGGCGAGTTCGAGGCAAAAGAGGCCAGAATGCAGGACTACCTCGCCATGGTAAAGAAATTGATTCCTCATTTCCAAAGCTTCCAGATCTGTCACATCCCTAGAGGGGATAACATGGTTGCAGATGCACTCGCCAAACTCGCCTCGTCACTAGAAGCCTCATCCGCCGAACCAACACTCATTGGGCACCAGTTAGAACCGAGCAAGTTAGATGTAGCAATTACAAACATCAACTGTGCAACGGATGAATCGAACTGGATGACCCCAATAATGGCATACCTCCAAGAGGGTACAGAACCGGCTGATCCCCTTGAGGCGAAAAAACTCCGGATGAGAGCTTCCAAGTACATTCTATTACAAGATACTCTCTACAAAAAGGGCTATTGCTTACCTTTGCTGCGCTGCCTATCGCCTGAGGATGCTAACTACACCCTTCGTGAAATTCACGAAGGAATCTGCGGAAATCATTCTGGAGGTCGATCCCTGTCCCACAAAGCACTCAGGCAAGGATTCTTTTGGCCCACCATGGTGAAGGACGCCAAAGAATTTGCTAGGAAGTGCGACAAGTGCCAACGCTTCGCCACCGTGCCAAGGCAACCACCAGAGGAGTTGACACCAATTCTGAGCCCATGGCCTTTCTCCAAATGGGGCATTGATATCTTGGGCCCTCTTCCGTTAAGCAGAGGACAATGTAAGTTTGTAGTCATAGCCATTGACTACTTCACAAAATGGGCGGAGGCAGAACCCTTAGCAAAAATAACAGACTCAAAGGTAAAAGACTTCGTCTGGAGAAACCTAGTCTGTCGCTTTGGGATACCTCACGCCATCGTTAGTGACAATGGCAAGCAATTTGATAACAAACTGTTCAACAAGTTCTGCTCTGACCTCCAGATAAAGCAGCCTCATTCCAGTCCGGCACACCCACAAGCAAATGGACAGGCAGAAGTTATGGTGCGAACAGTCCTTCGAAATCTAAAGACGAGACTCGACAGAGCAAAAGGTCTTTGGGTCGACGAGCTCCCAGGGGTATTATGGGCATATAGAACTACACCAAGAACTGCTACCGGGGAAACCCATTTCTCTCTCGCATTTGGGACTGAGGCAGTTATCCCTGTCGAGATAGGGGTCCACTCCTTAAGAGTTCATCTACATGACCCTGCTACCAACGACGAAGGACTCCGCATCAACCTCGACTTGATAGAGGAGGCAAGGGAGATGGCTATAGTCCGCAACGCGGAGTACAAGCGGCGCATGGCAAAATACTACAACTCGAGGGTGAAGCCTCGTTCTTTTCAAATGGGAGACTTAGTCCTAAAAAAGGTCATCCTCGCCACTAAGGACTCTCGCGAAGGAAAACTAGGACCAAACTGGGAAGGGCCATACCTCATTACAGAAGTAGTAAGGCCAGGCACCTACAGAATCCAAAATTCTGACGGGAAAGTCTTACTCCACCCATGGAACGCAGAGCACTTGAAGAGGTACTATCAGTAGCATTATTTGGGAATCAGAGTAGTAAATGTACGGGGCCCAAGTTTTGATATTTGTTTTTTAAGTTGACATATTGCAATGAGTAATGGATGAATAAAACATTCTTTATTTTGCGAAAAATGTATTCTTGTATTTACATTGAAATAGTTAGGCCATCAACTGCCTTTCTTAAAAAAAAAAACAAATGCAACAACTAAGGCACCCTGATACACCCTGATACTAATTGCTCTCATCGCTATCTCCACCATCCTCGCCATCGTCCTCCGAATCGTCCTCGTCGGAACTCCCAGTACCATCATCAGGCGCCTCAGTCGGCACGAAGCCTGAGAAATCAATATTTGGAAAGGCAACAGAGATCTTCCCTTGGAGCTCCTCATAGCCGTCAATAAAGGCATCGGCAATACCATCCACTAAGTCCTGCTCAGCCTGAGAAGCTCTTTCATGTGTAGCCCTAATCTCTGTCTCCAAGGCTGCCTCTCTGAGCGAAGCCCTCTCGCGGGCCTTCACAAGCTCAGCCTCGTTGAGCGAAGCCCTCTCGCGGGCCTTCAGAAGCTCACCCTCACTGAGCAAGACCCTCTCACGGGCCTTCGCAAGCTCAGCCTCTACATCCATCGTCCTCTTCTGGGCTGCTAAAAGCTCGGTCTCAAACTGGGTGGCTCTCTTGCAAGCCGCAGTAAGGTCGACCTGGGAAGCCCTTCCAGCAGCTTCAAGGGCAGAAATCTTTCCTTGAGCAGCAGAGAGCTCCTTCCGCATACTCTCTCTTTCCTGTTTCAGCCGACTGAGAGATTGGGCCCTGGAAAACAAGACGACCGATGCAGTGGAAGCCTGAAACAATAAGAGACAGAAAAATGAGAGAGTACGCATAAAATGAAGGTATGGAGAAGGGGAACGGTAAACTTTACCTGAACCAAACCTTCTAGGAATGAATCTATAACCGCCTCTGAGCCCAAAGAATTAACTTGTGCAACCTGAGGACACGACACAAATCTCCAGAGCCTTTCCCGGATCGTTGATGGATTATCAGGCATGGTACCGGATCGAGTTGATGCCCCCGTTGAAGTTCCCAAAGGTGGAGGACACGAACCAGGGGCAGAATGAGGTGTAACTGGGGAAGAATGATCCCGAGTGACAGGTCGAATAGACGCTACTGGTGGCCTCGCTGAAGAAGTGGGTTGGAGAGAACTCGCCTTGATAGTCAAGGGTGGAGAACTCCCCTTTGAATCGTCTACCCTCGCTATAGAAGGAGGGGTATTTCTCTTAGAAAAGCGAGCTCCAATTGCCTCCCTGCTTACTACTGCAGAAAAACAAATGTCATTTTAAAAAATAAAAATGGCGTTTGTGGTCAAAGCCAATTAAACTACCTTTTCTCTTGGAAGAGGAAGTCCCGGAAGAGGGTCCACCAGCCCTACTATTCTCTTTGGAGAGGAGATCGCAAAAATCTTTATGGGGATAATTTTTTATATCCTGTAGTTTTCGCTCCTGATCCGAAGAAAGCACGGGGGACTCTGCGGAAAACAAGAAGAAATGAGCATAGGGATGCTTTAAAATTAAAATTACAGGAAAACATGGTCGATGAATACCTAATCTTTTAGCGTCAGCCCATCGTACTGGCACCAATGCTCGATCCGTCTCTGAGGCCCACTCTCCGCCAATGAAAAAGAAGCGTGACTTCCAACTATGGCAATTTGAGCGTAGGCCTGTGATCAGCTTGCCGCCCCTGGGGGAAAGATAGTACCATCCCCTGTTAGGGGCTCGAGACTCGGTCAGGTTATAAGCAGCATGGAACTCTACAGGAGAAGCATCCTCTCTGTGTAACTGTCTCCATAATGCTAGAAAGCCAATGAGAATTCTCCACCCATTGGGCACTAACCGCCCCGGCGTTAGTGAAAAATAATGGAGAATGCGGCAAACGGCAGACGACAGGGGGAGTCTCAATCCTGCTTCAAGCATCTCCTCGTAGATGGCGATATCACCAGATGAGCCATCACAAGCCGGCTCGTCCGTTTCAGCCCGTCGACACATTACGGTGGGAGGAATGCGATAAAAAGCTGCGATCTTGAAAAAGTCTTCATCAGTGGTGAATACGCTGTAGATAGTATTCACTTTGGATCCATCGTCGTCGACAACTACCTTCCCTTGATACCTTTTTGGGCGAGGGCGCAACTTATCCCGCGCTGTCGAGACCGAGGTGATGCCAACGCTAGAACAACCCTCGCCCGCAGAATGGCGGGAGGCCCGTCCGACTCTTAATGCAGGGGCGCCCGTAGCCTGGCGGACACCCGACGCCGAGCTCAATGCAGCACCTGCGCCGCCCACGCCCACGGCCGGGGCGTCGCCGCCCATGGCAGCACATGTGCTGTCGCCCGCTGCCAGGCCGTTGCCCTCGCCTCCGCCCGCGAACAGGGCTGCCCTGTCCGTCACCGCGACAGGTCCTCCGCCCATGACCTCACCGCCCATGGCAGCACCCCTGCCTGCGCCGTCGCCCGCGGCGTCGCCGCCCACCACGGCGGCCTCGCCGCCTGTCGCCATCATGCCCGCAGCGCCCGCGGCGCCCCGCGGCAGCAGGGCGCCCACCACGGTGGCCTCGCCGCCTGTCGCCATCGTGCCCGCAGCGCCCGCGGCGCCCCGCGACAGCAGGGCGCCCACCACGGCAGCCTCGCCGCCTGTCGCCACCACGATCGCAGCGCCCCGGCCCGTCGGATCCTCGTCGCCCGTGCATGGCGGGGCGACGCCCAGCCGCGCCACACAGGCGGGCGTTGCCACTCCATCGCCGCCCCACAGCAGCGGGGCGCCCACCGCGGCAGCCACGCCGCCGCCCGTCGGGTCCTCGTCGCCCGCGCACAGTGGGGCGCCCAACGCAGGGGCACCCATCGCGCCCATCGCGCCATGATCGGATCTACTCTCACCACTGCCTCTCTTGCTGCCTGTAGCCATCTTCTCTCCCAATGGTTTTCTGCAAAAACTAGTTTCTCTTTTGAAGACAACTCTAGGGCTTATTATAGCTTGATTTTCTAAAGAGGAGTGGCCCAAGCCGGAAGGACTCTCCGAGACCCCTATCTACACTAACTAACAAGGTTAGAGAGAAAAAGAAAAGACTTAGTAGGGAGATGAGATTGGAATTTTTCCAATGCCCCCTTTCAAAAAAATTTTGGGCACGGGGCATTGAGGGGCAAATGATAAGTCAGACCCGAGATCCGGATTGTAATGGCGAGTCGGATCTAGTGATTCGATCCAAGCCCGAGTGACCCGGTCCAGAGTGATAGGTCAGTCCGTCAGTCCCATTAAGATCCGATTCGATCCGCAGAAGTTCAGGCGCTAGCCCACGGAGAGACCGGGTCAGGGCAGCCACGTTGCTTTGGAAACGGTTCCGCTCCTACCAGGTCCTCTGAGAGATATCTCGTCCAGCGCCAAGGCAGTTCCTCACCTGCCTCGTCCAGCGCGAAGGCAGTTCGAGGGTTCCAAGGGCGAACGTTGCAGCCCGTATTAAGGCTGACACTATAAATCAAGAGCCCTACCAGCACATGGGGGCATCTAAGATTTTCCCATTCACTTCGACTCTTGTATTCTTCTCGTTTGTAACCTGAAATCATTGAGGAAGTAAAACATCACAGGCAATCCCTGCCTTTCATCAGTGGACGTAGGTCAATTCGACCGAACCACTATAATCCCTTCTCCCTTCTTTAATTATCGCATTTATTGCATTTATTACCTCGACCGGTGGTGTCCGAAACACAATTTTGGCATCATCAATTATCATTGAAAGTAAAATAATTTTTAAGCATAAACATACAAAATTATAAGAAAAACGAACTCAAAATAATGGCTTTTGTTTTAAAAGATGTAACAAGGTTGGTTAACAAATATTCCTTTGTGTCTCTTTGGTTGGATGATTGAAAGAACATAACATGGTAGGGTTTTATCTAAGTTTATTGTGAAATCGTCAAGATTCGTTCTTGACAGTCATGAGACACCTACCACCACATGGGCATTGTTCTTGACAATGCACAAGTTGGCTTATGTGTCAGCCAGGCACGGATCTGCATTATACACAAAATCCTCCTCCTACATTATCTTTCTGAAAAAAAAAAAAAAAAGTTGGTGAGGAATCCAATGTTCACCAGCAGCAGTTGATGACATCTGACCGTCCATTTTGGATGATAATTTTACTTTAAGATGATATATACCTTTAAGGTATTTTCAAGAAAATATCATGATATTATCACAATAAATGTTATATATGTTGAGGAGTGGGCTCCATCAAAGGGGAGTGATCCGGAAAAAAAAAAAGAAAAAAACATATCGCCAAAAGTGCGCTGACTGGATTCCACTATCGGATGGGAGTATTGACGAGTTGAGCACTAACATCTTAAGATTTTGGTAGAAATGATTATATATCTAAGAGAATTTAATAATATATGAATTATATTTGTCAAACTGGTAGCTGGATAGTCATTTGTACATAATAAATTTACAAACAGATAAGTATGATGCGGGATTAATGCATCGTGATGGAGATCTATGTTCCCGATAAATCTTGCTAATGTATTCATCATTTGATGTTGTCATACATCTATATTACTAAAGGGATGTACTCTTCCTCACATAAAGACACGTGGCGCAATTTCAAATTTTTTGCAATGTCATTTCCAGAGCTGCCCTTATCCCTAAAATCTCTATATCTATTATACACTCAAAAGACCTAAAATCTCTCTATGAAAAATCATCTTCCACTTAAAAGTCTAAAATCTCTCCATGAAATCCCTAAATAAGCCAACACACCAAATGTGCTACATTTATATCAATCAATTCATAAGTCCCAGCCCGCATCATTTGATTTGATGGATGGTTGGGTCGCGGCCCGCATCATTTGATTTTATGGACGGTTAGAATAAAGATGGTGGACCCTATTCATCTGGGTCCCACTTAAAAATATTTGGTCAATTTGTTAGGTCTACGATCATTTGATATTTGATCATTTGATCTTTTTAAATCAATTCATGGGTCCCATTCCGCATAATATGGTTTTATGGACGGTTAGAATAAAGATGGTGGACCCCATTCATCTGGGTGGTTCCACTTAAATAGGTTTGGTTTGGCCAAATTGTGAGGTCTATGATCATTTGATCCTTTAATATTTATCAAGCAATTCATGGGTCTAAGCCCGCATCATATGATTTTATGAACGGTTAGAATATAGATGGTGGACTCCATTCATCTTGGAGTCCCACTTAAATAAATTAGGTTTGGTCAATTTATGAAGTCTATGATCATTTGATCTTTATCAATCAATTCATGGGTCCCGGCCCGCATCATTTGATATTATAGACGGTTAGAATAAAGATGGTGGACCCCATTCATCTCGGTCCCACTTAAAAATATTTGGTTAATTTGTTAGGTCTACGATCATTTGATCCTTTCATCTTTTTTAAATCAATTCATGGGTCCCATCCTGCATAATATGGTTTTATGGACGGTTAGAATAAATATGGTGGACCCCATTCATCTGGGGGATTCCACTTAAAATAGGTTAGGTTTGGTCCATTTGTGAGGTCTATGATTATTTGATCATTTGATCTTTATCAAGCAATTCATGGGTCCCAGCTCGCATCATATGGTTTTATGGACGGTTATAATATAGATGGTGGATCCCATTCATCTTGGGGGTCCCACTTAAATATATTAAGTTTGGTCAATTTGAGAGGTCTATGATCATTTGATCTTTATCAATCAATTAATGGGTCCTACCCCGCATCATATGATTTTATGAACGGTTAGAATAGAGATGATGGACCCCATTCATCTGGGTCCCACTTAAATATAATTGGTCAATTTGTTAGGTCTATGATCATTTGATCTTTCTTAATCAATTCATGCCTCACCTAAAGAATAAAACATTTGGAAAAAACATAAAGATCGAATTAGCAACAAAAAAAAAGGACTCACAAGTTTACTAATTAATAAATTTATTAAAAATAATTCATATCAGTCTGTGCATTAGGTGGCTTCGTGGTCCGTGCATAGCACGGGGTTTCACTCAATTTTCGATAAATATTTTGAGAGGTCTATGATCATTTGATCATTTGATCTTTATCAATCAATTCATGGGTCTCGGCCCGCATCATTTGATTTTATGGACAGTTAGAATAAAGATGGTGGACCCCATTCATCTGGGTCCCACTTAAAAATATTTGGTCAATTTGTTAGGTCTACGATCATTTGATCATTTGATCTTTCTTAATCAATTCATGGGTCCCATCCCGCATAATATGATTTTATGGACGGTTAGAATAGAGATGGTGGACCCCATTCATCTGGGTGGTTCCACTTAAATAGGTTAGGTTTGGTCAATTTGTGAGGTCTATGATCATTTGATCCTTTGATCTTTATCAAGCAATTCATGGGTCCCAGCCTGCATCATATGGTTTTATGGACAGTTAGAATATAGATTGTGAACCCCATTCATCTTAGGGGTCCCACTTAAATAGGCTAGGTTTGGTCAATTTAAGAGGTCTATGATCATTTGATCTTTATCAATCAATTAATGGGTCCCGGCCCGCATCATTTGATTCTATGGACGGTTAGAATAAAGATGGTGGACCCCATTCATCTAGGTCCCACTTAAATATATTAGGTCAATTTGTTAGGTCTATGATCATTTGATCATTTGATCTTTTTAAATCAATTCATGGGTCTCATCCCACATAATATGGTTTTATGGACGGTTAGAATATAGATGGTGGACCCCATTCATCTTGGTGGTCCCACTTAAATATGTTAGGTTTGGTCAATTTGAGAGGTCTATGATCATTTGATCTTTATCAATCAATTAATAGGTCCTACCCCGCATCATATGATTTTATGAACAGTTAGAATAGAGATGATGGACCCCATTCATCTTGGTCTCACTTAAATATATTAGGTCAATTTGTTAGGTCTATGATCATTTGATCTTTCTTAATCAATTCATGCCCCACCTAAATAATAAAATATTTGGAAAAAAAATATAAAGATCAAATTATCAACAAAAAAAAAGGACTCACAAGTTTACTAATTAATAAATTTATTAAAAATAATTCATATCAGTCTGTGCATTTTGTGGTTTCGTGGTTATCCACGGAGTTTTTTGCTAGTGAGTTCTATATTAATGTAACATATCATTATATGTGTTGGCGATAAGATGCTTTGACCTGTTATTATGGTTTTCACAACTCTTGTCTGAGTCTATGTAACAACCCTTGATTCTCTCACTAAATTACTTGTAATGCTTATCCACATGCATAACTTCTAATTTATTATATGATATCAGAGCTCTTCTTACCAACGTCTCTAGCAATGGCCACTACATCTTCCTCTTCTTCCTCAATTTCTTCTTCCCTTGTTACTTTTTGTGCAACCAACCCTACCATCTCAAAAAAAAAAATCTCCATTAAACTGGACCGCTCCAATTATCTTCTTTTTGGCGATCACAGTTTCTGCCTGTCCTCAAGGGCCATAAGCTTATTGGATATGTTGATGGCACTCTGCCATGCCCATCGCAGTTTTTGCTAGATAAGATATGCGGTACCACTCATGGCTTATGTAGAGATCTTGTAAGAGAGTTAATAATCTAAGCCACTTCTAAGATCCACTTAGATGCTTGTCCATTTAGGGGAATTGTGATGGAAGGGTTAGTACGACAGCTAAAAATCTAACCCACATGTCAGGCCCTCTTCGATGTTTACCAATTTAGAGGAAATGTGATCCAAATGTTTCATTTTGAATATCTATATAATAAGGCAGCTCAGGTTTTGAATCCGGGATATTTTGGACCCTTGATTCAAGAGGTGAATGCAAAAGGGGCAGTAAGTTAGAATTATTTACAGGTATTGCCATCAATTTTTCATTTAAAAGAAAAAAGAGCTAAAAGTTAGATAAATTCACAAGTTTTTGTCATCCCCATCAAAAGCAAAAATGTCAGCAAGTTTGAGTTATTTACATGTATTGTCATCCCTTCTTTTTTTTTTTTTTTTTTAATGAGATGGGACCAAGATAAGAAGATGAGATGAGCAAATTGGGTTAAAGATTTCATGAATGAATAGAATTATATCATTTGGTAATCAATTGGAATTTTTTTTTGGTGGAATCCATTTTATGGTTGGACTTGCTTTCGAGACACATGGAACCTAGGTTCGGTCGGTCTGAAGTATATCCAGGTCCAGTGGTGCGCCGTGCCTTTAGGCACAGGAAATTTCTAGTAATTTTATAAAAGAGATCATACCTCTCTCAGATCATCATAACCATTGACTTATGGATACTAAAGTATAAGGCCTTCTTAAATTAATTATTTTATGAAAAAATTGTAAGAAATCGTGTGGCAAGGCTGATGCCAATAGAGAATAAGATGACTCTAGTAAGTTAGTAAGTGTGACTCTTTGGAATTTATCTATATAAGATAAAGGAGCCCCATGGTTGATTAATTATTTCATTCCACAGGAGAGACGAGAGACTAAAGAGATATGTGGAGCTTTCTAATCACCTAACTTACATAGATCTCCAGTCACATGTCATAATTCTCACATTCAAATCCATTAAATGATTTAGTATCAGAGCTTGGTAATGTATATTTCAAATGGTTTGGATCTCGCATTTGAGTTTGAGATTGTGCAGATATAGGGTTTCTTCTTGAAGCCCGAGTTCGTTCTTTGTTTCCTGCAACCAGAACCAACGCTTGGTAGAGTAGTTGGTTGGGGAACTCCGTAACCATCCGGAGGTCTCAGCATCGAATCCCACCAAGTGTTGGAACCCCAGACTAAGCTTCCTAGCCCGACGTACCCGGTGAGTAAAAACAAGGGAAGGTCATCGCCCCGGGGGACTTAGTCAGGTGCTCTAAAAGGTCTTGGATACCCCAGGTCAGCAAAAAAAAAAAAAAATTTCCTGCAACCAGCGGGTAGGAAGAAAGTTGCATTTGTCTTGCATTCCAGAAACCGCACAAGGGACAAAAAGAGTCAATTTTTTTTTGGGACAATTACCGTACGGACGGCCCAAGACCCGAGAATTACCCCATAAAAGATGGAAGAATGAAATTTACCTAATAGAAGATCGTACACAAAAAACGTCCAAAATGGGACCAAAATACCCTTTTTCATGCGATATCCTATGGGGGTAGGATGTCGCATATTTCGACATCCCAAGAACTTAGGATATCGCACAGTTCGATATCCTAGAATGGTAGGATATCGCACAGTTCGATATCCTAGACCTGTAGGATATCGCACAGTCACCTACTTCCATCACATCACGTACCACAGTTTTCACCACAAAAGATCCGTTTCATCTTCTCCGTTTTCTCACTGAGGATTTCTGATTTTGAGAGCCCGCCAAACTTTTTATCTGGGACTGAAAGCATTTCAAAAGAGGAAAATCGATGCTCTCTCCTCTCTCAAGTCTCAAGCCCTCTCTTCTCTCTCTCGTCTCTCTATCGCACAACAGAGCCTCCTCCCTCTCGCTCGACTCGTCTCTCTGTCGCACAACTCCCTCTCGTCTCGTCTCGAGCGGCGCCTTCGCCAAGACGAACATCATCATCGTCTAAATTAATCAACAGGATCTTCAAGGATGCCATTGGATTTAGGGTTTTAGGGTCTTAATAAACACCTTTCCCTCTCTCCCTCCCTGGTAAAATCCAGCAGGCATTGAGCCCTCCCTCCCTGCTTCTCAATGTTTGCTATTTTTTTGGTCCCACGCCTCATGTTCAATGTCCTGTTACATGGTTTTTCTTTCTGTGTATGATTTGTGTTTTGTTCGATTTGAGGGTTTGGGTTTGGGACTATAGGATTTGTGGTGGAGATTTGAGGGTTTGGGGTCGGGATTTGAGGGTTTTGCTAACTGGCCTATAGCCATTCACTAGCCCAGCCCATTCTCTCTCTCGGCCATAGCCATTGCTATGTTTTTTTTTTTTTTAATTTTTTGGTATTTCAGAGTGTTCTGGTATATGGAAGGATAAAGCTCAGAGAGAAGAAGTTCCTGAATCAAGTTCAATGTCACGTGACAAAAATGATATAAATAGAGAATTGCAGAATTTGACATTGGTGATCAGAGACATGAAGCCTGAAGCTTGCAATTGAGATGCACAATAGATTGTTGGATGCAACACTAGAAGAGAAAAAAGAGAAGATGAAATTGGGGAGGCTACATGATTTGTATTTGCGTAAACTGTACCATGTAATGTTGTTTATGTTATGTTTTTTAATCTTGATAGTAACTTGTACCCATTTATGATCAATGAAAGTTTTTTTATGTTGCTCTGACAATGATCCCCTCTGGCAGTTTTCAGTTCAATATTTTCTTTCATAAAACCGTATGCTTCTCAAACATTTATAAAAAAAAAAAAAAAGAAACCAGCCCCCTTCCCAGCAGATTGAAGCTGAAGGTAAAAAAACCAGCCATCCCCAAACAGAACCTGTAAATACTTTCCAGGGTGATGATATCCAAATTATTCTAAGTGGATCCAGGTCTAGTGGTCATAATTCAGGTCTATGACTTTGACTTTGGATCAGATCTGGCTCCAAACTGGTTTTTACCCGTTTACAGTTTTACCTCAGAAATGGAATGCCATTTACTCTCAAATGGGCTCAATTTTTTTTTCTCAATTATTGAATATATAAACAAGAGGATGCTTACAATTTCATCTGATTACTTCTGACCACAAGGTTTACTACTCATGTATTAAATTGAGAATGGATTTTCTTAACTGAAGATAGTTTAACAGATTTGTCTGACTCATACTGCACAAAGAGTTCCACTAGGAGGCTAAAATGTGTGACCAAAGATATAAAGGATGTGTGTATATTTATTCCCCAAAAGAATCAGTGTCAACTTCAAAATACATGCCGCAAGCTGGCCATAATCAATAAAATCATAGCATCTCAAACAGTTGTAATGAACCTATATTGACATTGAGAAAACTCATGGGAAATACCTACAGAATTCAACACCATACCATAAAAAACCATTCTAACCATTCTAATCAATCGAACACCATATCATAAAAAACCATTCGTCCATTAGTACATTCAACCAATCCAACACCATACCATTCTAACCATTCATCCAATCCAACACCATATACCATAAAAAACCATTCGTCCATTAGTACATTTAACCAATCCAAAACCCATACCATTCAAAATAGGTCTAAGTTAGTACATTCAATACCCATTCAAAACATGTTTATAATTTCCCACTTCCATTAGTACAAGGTCAAAACATCATCCACAAGGTAGTGGTCAAAACATCCTACACTTACAGCTTTCAGGTCACATATAGTCAGCTGAAACCTTGATCAGGTCACACCAGCCTGCACAATACACATTAAGATAAAACACATTAGAGTTTCCACTGATTGATAAATAAGAAGGGTGAACAATTAGTAGGAATTTGTATCTTCAAAAAAAAAAAAAAAAAAAGAGTCCAGAGAATGGAGATAGATGATAGATGGCACCATTACATAATCTTAGAAGTTTAAAAACAAAAACAAAGTGCATATTCTGTACTAAAAAATATGATGAAATTGAAGATGTAGAAAAAAAAACCAGCTATTAGTTCAACGAGATGGAGAGAGGGAGGTGCAGGGGGGGGGGGGGGCGCTGGTTTGGGTTGCAAAAAAAAAAAAAAAAAAGGCCCTGGGTTTTGGTCGACCACAGCGAGATGGAGAGAGAAAGGTGCAAGGGGGAGGGGCGGGTTTGTGTTGTAGAAAAAAAAAAGGCCCTGGGTTTTGGTCGACCACAGCGAGATGGAGAGAGGGGGGGGGGAGTGGGTTCCCGTCATCGTCCCGAAACAAGGGAGTGGGTTCTTGTCTTGGGCGAGCACTGGTGAGATGGGGAGAGACATGGTAGGCGATGGAGGGAGGGAGGGAGGTGGAAGTGGGAACCTGGTTTGGGCGAGACAGGGTAGGCGCCAATGGGTTTTGGGCGAGATGGAGGGAGGGAGGTGGAAGGGGGGACCTGGTATGGGCGGGCGAGACTAAAACCTACGTCAGGCCGGAGAGGGGGAGGAGAGGAGGGGAGAAGAATATTAGAGAATATAATGAGGGAGATGGTGGAGTGCGTCAGGCAGGGCAGAGAATACAAAACCATGAAAACATTAAAAATCCATGGCTACAAAACCCATAGCTTTTTTCGAAAGAGGAAGTATTGGGATTTGGGTTTTTTTACCTACAGCTGAGAATGGGCGAGAGGGTTTGGATCTTCTGAAAACCGTAGCAGAGAGCGCTGAAAAGTATAGCCTCAGAGTGAAGGATCTAAGGCCGAAGGAGAATCGAAGATCCAAAACGTTACACAGTTGAAGAAGATGATGACAGTAAAAAGGGGTTCCTGCAATATCCATAGCAAGACGATGACAATAACACAAAGGAAAAAATAATGGAAGATCGAAGAAGATGATGATGACAGTAAGAGGGGGTTTTTACCGAGTTGAAGCTCCGTACTGTTTAACCTAGGTTGAAAGGAGACAGTAAAATTTTTTTAGAGATATCCCACAGACATAGGATATTTAACCGTGCGATATCCTACATTTGTAGGATATCAAACTATGCGATATTCTAAGTCCTTGGGATATCGAACGGTGCAATATCCTACCCCCATAGGATATTGCTCCAAAAAGGGTATTTTCGTCCCATTTTGTGTCTTTTTTTTGTGTACGATCTTCCTTTAGGTAAATTGTAATGTTTCATCTTTAATGAGGTAATTGTCGGATCTTAGGCCGTCCGTACGATAAATTTCCCTTTTTTTTTTCATCAGGCTTCAGGTTGCGTGCATTGGAGAAGACTTTATTTGTGAGATCCCAGGCTTCCGGAATCGTGCAAAAAGACGACCCATCAACCAAGTGTTCCGCCTCCTACTAACGGCAGCACGTGCTCTTACATCATCTAATCCGACTTGAACTGAGCCTAATCCGACTTGAACTGAGGAGAGGGGATTGCCTCTCTTTTTCTGCACACGTCTTGAAGAAAAAATTGTAAGAGCACGTGCCTCCCTTAATAGGAGGCGGAACACGTGAGTCTCCCTGGTTGATGGGTTCTTTTTTGCACGATTCCGAAAGCCTGAGATCCGAGGTTTAAAATTTTGGTTCATTTTATATTGGTTGATATGAACCGCAATGATATTTTATTGTGATATTAAATTTGATAAAATATCTTTAAAATATCGATCAATCTCGTCTGACATTGTCAAACTATCGGTTTAATCGGTCTCTCGGCCGATATTACCGATATCTGGTCAAAAACCCTAATTTTTTTATAATTTTTTCTCTATTTTTTCCATTTTCTTCTACTGTCCCCATATCTCTTTAGAGCAACCATGTCTCCATAACTCATTCTCTTACATATTTTCAAATTCCAACACTATTTCTTGAAGAAATTATTTTATTTAGTAAGAGAAAATCAACTTAACTCCCTTAGTTTTACTATTTTATTTTTTTTATTTTTTATTTTTAGATAAAGCATAGAAATGAATAAAAAGATCATTGGCCTGTCATTTTTGGGTTTGTGTTTTTTTTTTTTTCATCACTTAGATATACACACTTTCATGCTAGATCTACTTATAAACATGATTTTTTGTGTATAATTTTTTTTTTTAAATCTTTCTACTTTAAAAAAATTTGTTAGAGTATTTATGATACTAAATAGTAAATACTAATATCTTATTAATAGTGTATAGATAATTGTTATGTTATCTTTATTTTCTTACATTTTACACTAATAAATTGACAATGAGCCAAAATAATAGTTGCATTATATGAAATACTGGAGAAGACAGCGAACTGCGATACATATAGGACTCATAATTTAAGGTGACCGATATTTTGATTTATTGTTGTTACTAATGAAAAAAATATTGTTTTCCAATATTTTTTAAGATTCTGGATTTTTTTGGTTATTTTTGCGAATTTTTTTGGATTAAAAAAAAAATTTCACACCGCTACGACCGCGAGGGACCGATAACCACGACCGATAATGATATTATATCGATTTTTGTCTCGATCGATACCATGATCGATACCGCGATTTTAAACCATGGATGAGACCAAACCCGACCCGGAGTGCAAGCCCTTGCATGATTTTGCTAAAGCTGATAATTTTAACGGGAATAACTTAGCCGTGTGGAAGCATCGGATAGACACATTGCTGCACGATCAACTGATCCATTAGATTTTAATTTGACTTTAAAAACCCATCACGACCCTGCAACATTCGTATCAGATGATCGTGGTACTAAATCCCATGTGTCATTACGATGTAATGCTTCTAATTCATCCCTCGTGGCAGCCACCCATTGTGGCCGTCCCAATGCATCATTCACATTTTTAGGCTCAATTCGTGCGTCATCAAGAATAGAAATCATTATTGTGGGGTTTGTAGTAGACTTGATCTCGTAGCAGATTTGGATCTTGTCACCATGGAATGAGTGTTACCAACCGCCCGATTAGTACTTCTGCCCCTCCGATTAGTGGGCATCTATGTATCTATTGGTAAATAATCAGACTTGTAGAATAAATAGGATTATTTTTTGCTGTGTGGCCCACATTATGAGAGCTCTGTGGCTGATTAGAGCTGTGTAAAAGATCAACATCGGTCTCTATTATGTGGTCACCATTATGTTTACTTCCTAGCTCATTGGTCATAGGACTATGTAGACCCTCAACGAATGTCTGATCATGTGGAAGTGGATCCATATTTGACGATGAGTCATTTTGTAACAGGAGATCCAATGAATGCATTTTGGCTTCTGACAGCTGTGGTGCTCTCTGAGGTGAGAGCATTGACTCTTTTTGTGAGCCATTGGATAAAAAACTCATGGAACTTGATGAGATCATTTTTTAAGATTCATTTTTCTTTTGTTGGTGATGATATATCTACCGCTAGATCCACTGTCCCATGTGGATTGTTAGTACCTGATGACATGTCAACTCTTGGAATTTCTTGTGCAGCTTTCTTTGAGTCGGTTGATTCATTTCTTCCCCATGACTGAATGTGTTGGTCTCTGATGTGCGCCTGAAATCGCCCAATATAGGTTCTGGCAGTTCTGCATTGGGAATAACCCACTTAGTAAAATCTGAGAAGGTTGTAATAGTGCCTGATTCCTGCGCAGGAGTAGCCAGATTTTCAGATTTCTTATATGGAAAAACAGATTCATCGAATATGACATGTCTAGACGTTGAGAGAACCTCGAGGAGCTTAGGTCTACCTTTTAATCCTTCTAATTATAAGTGGATGTACAATTTAGTGGTTCTAGAATCCATCAGTATCTTTATTTTCTTTGAAAATTGTAGATCTATAGCTTTTTTTTTTTTTATTTCTTTCCAAAATATATTAGATCAAAGGTTTTTACGCTAGATCTAGGTTCCTAGTAGTAGATCTATGCTTGCTTTTGATCGTTTATTATTTGATCTATCTAGGTCTAGTATAGTTGCAATGGCTGATCCTATATGTGTAATATTTTTTGATATTTTCATTTAGTCTTATGAATTAACTTAAGATCAATGATATCAAGTTGAAAAATATTGATACATCTAAAAGATCTACAATAATTGCATTGATAGACATTTTATAGGCTTGAGTTTGATTCTCAGATTTGTATTTTTTAAAGAAGAGCAAGGCTTCCCTAAGATCAAGCTTAGGATAAAGTAAGCTCAAGTGTGTGGTGGGATCCACTTGGGGACTTATATGGAGATGGGGGCGGAGGGAATTTCAAGGACTCCCTAGGATCTTCCTCCCTGCAAAAAATCAGCATCAACCGTAATTTCTATCATCTCCATATGGGCCTAAGAGTTTAATAGTCAACAATCCATTCAGATTGATATATAGTCAATCCAACGGTCCAGTAAATTCGGATCTGACCGAAAGTTGGTGGACATATACAATTTAAGGGGGTCATGTGTTTGGTCCATTTGGATAGAGCAAAGATGGGCCCCACAAGCACGAGCTTACGAAATTTTCTCCCTAAGCTCGAGCTCAGGGGAGCCTTGGCCTTTAAAGAAATTTAGTTCATAGTAATATATTTAGATGCAATTATAATTGTGAATTAGTTTGGAGCAATTAAGATGTGATTTTACAATTTATGTGGAATTTTAGATAATTTATATTGTCCAATTTTAAGGTATTATTATTTATAAAATTTATTCCTTAATTTAATAAAAAATTAGGACATAAAGTTATATTAGTTAGATCTATATACATTTGTGTGAATTAATGGTAGATCTAATAACATTTATGGTGTAGTTAGAATAATTATTTTATTTGCGTGACTACTAATGTCGTTTTAAATAATATCTTAGTTTTTTTTTTCTTATAACGCAGGGTTCCCAGCCCTTTGGGTTCCTTTGGGCCAGAATAATCCCTACGGGCCCAGGAGAGAAAGTCGGGTAAAATTTTCCTGTGACCCAATAATATCTTAAATGTGCACTACTAGAAATTTGAGTTTTAGCGCAGCAAAACGCTGGCGGCCGCCTGTGGTGGTCGCAAATAGGCTCATTAACGACCGCCATAGGCGGTCGCTAAAGCCCTTTTGTAAATTAAGACCCCCACAAAACCCTTTTTCTTCAGTTTTCCCTTTCCCCTGTTTTTTCCCTTGCTCCCGCGTTCTGCACTCTCCCTCTCCCGATCTCTTGTGCCGGTTCTCCCTCTCCCTCTCCCTTCCTCTCCCTCACCCTCTCTGTCGCAGAAATCGTTCCTGCGCCCTGCTCCCTGCTCCCGTGCTCTGCCCTCCCCCCGCACCAACCACGCCACCGCCGGATGATCTGTTGCGCCGAAGCCGCCACCTCCGGTTCCCTCTCTCCCTCCATCTCCCTCTCCCTCTCTCTCGCGCTCGGATCCCTTCCCGTCGCAGCGTCTCCCTCTCGGATTTGGTACCCCTATCGTAACAGCACCCACGCCCATCGCCATCTCTATGCACACAGACCACTCCAGATCCACATCATCACCATCTTCATCCCCTCTCCATCGCCCTTTCCAGCCCTCTCTATCTCTTCACACAGGCGTAGATCTCCAGGATCCCCCATCTTCATCACCATTCCTCTCTCACACCGCCAACACTCTCACCCCATCTCTCCCTTTCGATCACTCCTATCATCTCCCTCTCCCACGTATAGCCCATCGTCCCCAGATCCCATCTCCCAGCGATCACCATCTTCTGCCCATCTTCAGCCTGCACAGAAACCTCCCCCATCGCCATCTCTGCACACACCGACCACCCCAAATCCACATCTTCACCATCTTCATCCCCTCTCCATCGCCTTTGCCAGCCCTCACACCCACTCGTCCTCCATCAGAACCCCACGCAAGCCATCACCCTGCGCAGAAGTTCCTCACGAGAATCATCCTCTCTACCCTCAGGCAGCCATCATCATCTCCAGTCACAGAACCCATTATTGAGGCAACACCCCCATTCACGTGGAACTCTGGGAAGAAGGCCATCCACGCGGAATACTCATCTGGCCGAGAGGAACGTTGACGCAGAATTCCAGAGGGGGCCATCCACGCAAGGAAGAAACACCGCGTTCACAGTTGAGTGTCTCTTCCACCTTCCCCTACATCACACTCCCACTGCATTACACTTCACTGCACATTCCCTCTTTCCTCTCTTTTCTTTTCTTCTCTTCTTCCTCCCTCTTCTTGTTTTCCATTGCTTAATGTGAATATTCAAAGTATCTATTGTTGTTTGTTGTTGATGATGAAACTGTTGATTTGATTTTGGGTGCTTGCCTAAGTCTTCACCCTAGAAATCCAACATGTAGGTGGAACTTCTTACATTATTACAAATTAATTTACTATGATTATGGTTGGGTATTCATTTGTCATTGAAGGGACATTTTTTATGTAGCTTTATCTTTACTTTCTCAATTTTAGCCAATTTTAAAAATATATTTCTTTGAGTATCTCAAAATCCAATGCCCATATGATTGCATAGAATAGGACACCTATAAATTTCATAGTACAATGAATTTCAATACAAGATTGTTAAAGAGGTAAAAAGTTTAAGGATATAAGGTTGAGATGTAGATGAGATCCTCACTTTATATGATTTGATTTATGAGGGTTAAATATTCATTTACCATCAAATGGGGATAATTTGATGGCCATTTAGGGATTGCCACCTTCCTTTTTTCAATAGTAGCAATCTTTAGGAATTCATTTCTTCATAAACCAAGGAATTCAATTCCATGCAAATAAACTAGCCCTTAACGAACAATGTAAACACTCCTCAACAAGCCTAACTTGCTCATTTGACTTAAAAATATCCCTATAATTAAAGGTCTTAATTGATCCCTTCTTATTTGTTTACCTTTTTAATCCCACAGACAAATGGACTGGTTTCAGATGAGTACTTCTTGTGATTCTATTTGACCAACCATCTTGACCCAACTTGACGTGTTTGCACTACGATCTACCAGTCCAATCTAAATTTGTTCAACAAAATTTTAGGGTTAACCTTTTTAACTTTTAAGTTGATTTGAGTTGACCTTATGGATTCAATTGATAAATGCATTGCATTTGGGTCTAGTTTCTACATGCTGGATTAAGTATTCTGGTTGAATAACAAGAATGAACCTAAACACAACAACTGATCCAATTACCAATAAAATAAAAATAATTTACTCAAATCCAACGCAGAAGGCATTCTACCCCAAAGGCGGATACTTCTTATCATGCATAAAAGCTTAGATTTATTCCAAAATTAATGCATCTCATAAGAAAAATTCTTATAAGAAGAATAAGATAATTCTTCTATTGTCAGATGAATGCTTTAAAAAAGAAAAGCAAAATCTCAACTTGTTGACTTGTTTTAAAGAAAAATTAATTAATGAGTAACCCATGAGTCTATATTTGAGTCTCAGCAGTGGCTTGTGGGGGGCTACCTTCTTTCTGTTTTTAGGAACCATTTGATTCTTATTCTTATGAAGCCAAACAACCTGTGGTGAGAACTCTATTCTCATGTGTAGAGAGGGGCATGTGGACCCCAGTGAAGGACATGATATCATTGACTGGATTGTTTGATTTTATTTACACTGTTTCAAGGTTGTCAATATATGATGTCCTTTGCATGTGATAGTATTATCCACAAGACTCCAAAACAAGCATAGCTGGGAGGCTCCACCACAAAAAAGCCCATGTGCACCCATCCTCACTAGAATCCAAACCCAATAAATGCCAAAAATCTCAACCTAAGTAACTCAGAAATCTCATTACACTTACCTCTCAAAAAAGTCCAAACACCATAGCCAAAACTGGTTTTCATTAGCAGCTTCTTGTTGGGTAGTTGTGTTTACACTTCTCCTAAATACATAATCGTTGTGTGTGCTTAAATTGATTATGTTGGAAATAGGGTGGGCCTCTAGGATAGGTTTTAAAAATTTTTGACCCACTTGATGCAGGGATCAACTATCCAGAAGGCTATAAAACCCAATCCAAGATCCATGTCCTCAATCTCAGCCATCATGATCAGTAAATACAATCTATCTAGAAAATAGAACCAGCAACATATAAGCTACAAATAAATCTACAACATGCAAGGAAGTAGATTATACCTTTGGAGCTCGGTTGTGCTCTAATGGAGAAGTTGTGTCTTTCTTTGATGATGAAACGCTTTCACTAATCAAATAGGAATCTCCAAGACCTCTTGATCTTCCACGCTATGACCCGTATCAGATTCTCCTTTTTCTCAAGAAGATGGTGGGATCTCCAAGAGAAAACTACTAGGAACTCTAGGGAGGAACTAGAAAGAGAACTAGAAGAGGGAGAGAGAGGAAAAACTCGAACAACACTTGCTCTAGAGGCCTTGGGTGTGAATCCCAATGCAAGAATAGATGCTTGGACGTCCAGCCCTCTTCTCCTCTATTTATAGCTTTTGCAAGTTGCATCCTCTTTACTAATTACAATAGAAGTCTTACTTCCATTAATTAGTAACTTACCATATTATAATTAGAAGTCTCACTTCAAATATGATTAGTAACTTTCCAATTCCTTTCTAATTAAAATAGAAGTCTCACTTCTACTAAAATTAGTAAGTCTACTATTACCACTATTAGAAGTCTCACTTCAAATAGAAATAGTAACTTTCCTTTTAGAGTTCAACTAGAATTAGATACTTTCTAATAATTGGGCTAGCGTGGGGACCACTAGGGATTCCTTAGAAAGTTGGCTCCAACTGGGACACGCGACCCCACATCTCATGTGTAATCCAAGCCCACAGTTAATTGCAAATAACTCCATTATATAAATGCAATTGAACTCCAGTCTTACGAATATTACATAGAAGACCCTAAACTTCCACATTACCACAAGTAGACCCTTCTATCAATATCCATGGATCAATTGGACCTGTCTTCCAAACTAGATCCATATCTTATATATTATCCTTGAGCCCCAATTAATTATAATGATCAAAGGTACCTTTCCAATCAACTCTTAATCGGAATGGGTGCGCACTTACCAATGATAAATCCATTAATTGGCACAAGGGGATATTAGAGATAGATTCCATCTTGACCATTGAATGTTCCCACAGCTCTACTACCACGTACCCAAATCACCGAGGTGTTGACCTACAGTTGGCCTCACTCATTGGTGACTCAAAGCAAATGAATAGATAGAAACTTGAGTTCATTAATGTCTCAGGATTGAGAGCCTATTGTTAGGGAATTATGAGAGTAGACCTTAAAGTAAAGACAGTGTTTATAAGGTGCTTCTCATGGTCCTTCAATACATCCAATGTACCAGCACTATGATCCAGAATCTTCCATTCTGATGATCGAGATAAGTCACACTATCTCATAGTGATCAAAGTGCTGCAACCTTGTCAGTATGAGATGTCCAGTCTCATCACTGGTTGTGAATATATTTTAAGTATAAGATTTGTCACACATGTCTCCCGTATGTGGATCTCATCCATACACAAGTGTTACATCTAATATACTTGTGGACTCCGGTTCATCTCATGAACCATCATGTCATTCGTACTGGTTATGTGCATGTATATAATAAATCACCATTCATCTCATGAAAGGAAAGCATGAATATACTGATAAATAAAGAAATTAATCAATTTAGTATATCATCTACTGGATTGAGTCCATAAAACTAACAGATTATAGATGGCCCCATTGTACTGAGCAAAATATGGGGTTTACTTTTTCTAAAAGAATATCTACTCTCTCTCTCTCTCTCTCTCTCTCTAAATGTGTGGATGAGTGTGACAATGCCCTGAATAGAAAAGTAAACAAAATCCCTGTGTCCTTATGTTCTGGCATAATGGTTCCCCTTGTGATTTTCAGAAGGGTAGTTCACATTTAAGTCATTTGGACACCAACTACTCTAGGTTCTTGTGATAATAATCTCCCTAGTACTACAACATTAAGACTTTTCACGTGGATCCATCCAAGGCTCAGAGCCTCCAAATTATTCTTCCATTCGGTTCAAAGTTCGAACAGAAATCAGGGGTGGTGGATTAAAAAGGGGGAGGCCTTATTGGAAACCTGAGCTTTAAACTATGAAATGGAAGGAAAGAAGATGATTAATGAACAAAAGGATTATTGGAAACAAATCTATCTCTCTCTCTAACAAAAGGATTATTGGAAACAAATCCCAACCCCCACACACACATATTCTCTCTCTCTCTCTCTCTCTCTCTCCCTCTCTCTCTCTCTCTCTTTCTCTCTCTCTCTCTGCTGACGGATTGTTTTGTTGGTTTGTAATGACACATGAATTAGGTCTTTTACAAAATACTATTTTGTTTTTGTTTTTCATTTCTACATTTGTTTTGTTGTTGATGCGTTCGTGACTTATATGTTCCTGATCTCAATTCTGATCATGATAGATTTTGAATTGATGACATTTGTTCAAATTGATGTAATCTTGAGGATTTTTTAATGAATAGCCACCAATATTTGATAATTATATTTGAAGATTTCATTGGTTGTGAACCTGAAACTGCAATTTATCTCGTTAAATTAATTTATCTTACAAACATTTGAACAGATATATCAGGACGAAAGAGGAGAGATCATCCACGGATGATGGATGAGTTTCTACACCAGGGGGAGGCCAGTATGCCATCTGGGGACCCTAGACCTATATCGAACTCTAGACCTTCGGCGTTGACTACTTCAGCTTCACCGTCTCGGCTTGCTCCAGCCGATACACAGACCGGTATAAGTTTATTTAATCGAAATATTTTAATTCTAGCAAATTATTTTATTTTAGTTTAATTAGATTATCTCTAATTTGAACAGATTCGGTGAGCACGGGCCCATCTACATCCTCCAGTAGGGGGAGAGGCCCTGCTAGAGGGATCCGGATGTGGAATTCCAGTCATCCCATTGACGTGGAGTTTGATGAGACATATCATCTGGTGGGTCCTCATGCTCGCCAGCTCATCAGCCAGTTAGGACATATGGTCCGAGATCCACATACATTCCCTTTGACTACACTTGATTGGGAGGCATTCCCAGTGGATACATTAGATCGTATCTGGAGGCAGGTTAAGGTAATAATTTAACATTTCTCCGCAGGATGTGTCAATTTAAACCATAACTAAATGAAAATTTATTTATCTTTTTCAGGACAATTTGAGGGCATGTCCTGAGCTCTTCCGGCCAGTTTACATGTCAAAGTGCCGGAAGATGGGGAAAGATCATAAAAATAAAATGGAAATGCAGCATCACCATGATGCCCCCGACATACTTGAGCGAGTTCCGAAGGGCGTTCTCCCGGATCAGTGGACTCAGCTCGTCCGGTACTGGACGAGCGAGGAGGCAAAGGTGAGAAACTTGTATATTTTTTTTATTTTCATTTTAACGATTTACTAGTGACTATAGTAACTAACAAAAATTAAATGATAAATATTGAAAACAGAAAGAGGCGGCTACAAATGCGCGGAACCGCGCAATGCATGGTCCTGCACACAGGTTGGGGACTCGACACATCACCCAGGTCCGCCACGAGGTAAAAATGTTAGATCGTATATGTAATTTATATTTTTGTCATTTTGTATGATATTATACTAATAATATAACTCTCAACCAAACAGCTGCGTTCCAAGGGAGATCCGGTCGTCAGGATGTTTGTTTGGATGCTTTCTCGAGATCCTCGCCACCCGGAGGTTGCAGCTATCTTCGTAAGTTTCTATATTGAACCGCTTAAATTATTCGTCTATTACTATGTCTTGTTATGCATGATAATATATTAAATGAACCAACTATGCAGGCCCGATATCAGTCACGCTTGGAGGAGTTGCCCGAGGAGGAGCGCAGTTTGCCATCGCTGAGGGATGAGATATTCCACTCCGTCGTTGGCCGGGACGGGCACGTACGGATACACGCTCACGTATGGGACGGGCATTCCACGCTCTCACATCGCGTGATCGGAGTCATCCGATGCTAGCTCCTCTCAGGGCTTGCGCCTACGTACAGATGAGGAGGTTGAGGAGTTGCTGCAGTCCATGAAGGCAGCGATCAGAGAGGGGGTGACAAATGAGGTGAGGGCTGAGATGAGAGCCGAGATGGCAGAGCTAGAGGCTTGTCTATCACAGAGTCGCGACCCGCTCGCTTCAGACCCACCACCCACTACTCAGGTTAGCAAGAAAAAAGTTTGTACAATTAAATTGTCAATTCTGTCATTGATGTGTAAATATTTATATATATATTTTATTTTTAACTGTATAATAAATAATTATAGGCACCTGACGCTGCAAGCGGCCACAGGGCGAGACATGATTCGGTTGGAGAGGGTAGTCATGATCTAGCAGGCTCGACTGATCCTCACCAGGTATAATTTTTTTTTTAAATCAAGATTTTAATTAGCCTCCGAACGCCCAAACCGAGCAAACGGGCTCCGGTGAGTTACATTCATCCATTATTATAGAGATGCCACCCCTTCTCCTCGATTTAATGCATTCTACCAGGTCCTGAAGAAGAAAATATGATTTTAGTCACCACAACAAAAAGTACAACTTATGCAAATTGTGGATCTTGTTAAATTTAAAACGAAAGAAAAAGGATTAGTCGTTGTGCAGTTCACGTTAATCATATGTTAGTCTTGCTCTTTTTTTTTTTAATGTAGGATTGAAGAAAAGAAGAGAAGTTCCCACATTTTTTTATGAATCCAAGAACATAGTAACCAAGTGAATCTACAAAAAATATAAGCAGGTAACTCCAGAAGATGCATGATTTTCTCATTTTTTAGGTGATACCTCCCATGTCGTCAGTTCTATTTCTATGCTAATTATACATTTTTTTCCTATTCTTTTATAGTATAGTTGTGAATTGTTTGTACATTTTCCTCATTTTAAATCATATTCTGTACTGGACCTTTATTTCTTTTGTTATGTCCTAATCAGTGTTTGTAAATGTCTTCATTGTGAAATGTATAGCCAACATGGAATGGCTGAATCGTCTTCAGTTGCTCTTTTTTTATTTAATTTTAATATAATTACAAAGCAGAAAGTCTTTTTTTTATTTTGGAAGAAATGTTTTCACTTCTGCTTCTTTTTATGTCACAGGCCTGCAAGTTTCTTGATGAGAAATGGTGCCCCAAATTTACCGTTATCATCGCGCAAAAGAACCACCATACCAAAGTTTTCCTGACTGGATCTCCACATAATGTCCCACCAGGTCAGTTTCCCAGATCCTGCAACCACTTGTCCTCCTACTCATTCTTCTTGATTTCCTTGGCTACATTCTACAGATGGTTGACTTGAATGCCAAGTTTGGTTTCATTAGACCATGTTTGTCTTGCCTTGATTTGTCTGATCCTGCAACTGGCATCAGATTTGTATGACATTAGTGACAATTTAGATAGGCCTCAATCCCATTTTTAGACTAGAGTCAAAACCATTATCAGACTCAACCTCTATTTAAATCTAGCCTGCCTACCAGGCTTAAGCCCCTTTTTTAGAACATATAGTCCGCATAATGTATGGAACCGTCTCCTAAAAATTGGGTAAAGGGTCAAATGTGAAAGAAAACGGCACAATAATTCTCAGAATCTAAATGGGTTTTTTAAGAAAGTTTTTAACTCTTTCAGGTCCCAGAAACCTTGCTTTCTTGAATTGCATGCATTAGAAGCATAGTCATATGCATTTTCTTTTATAATTTAAATTGCAAATTGGCATTCTCTGTAGATAAGAGTCTATTTAGAATTCATATTGATGGAAAAAATTTAGAGATAGTTTAGGGTAACACTGATCAAAGGTGGGCCCAGATTTTCCTCTTCACCTATGTGTTTTTATCTTCATCTATTTGTAGCATGGGCTGTGGTCACATGTGGTCATGACCACACCAATGGATAATTGAACCATGTTTCAGGGCTTTGATGTTGTGGTATAGCAATTGTGCAGCAACACTGATGTCTCTTGGAAGATTGAGGGAGGCACTTGGAGACTGCATGATGGCCGCTGCAATTGAACCTAACTTCCTCAGTGTCACGTCCCCAAAATAAAAATTGGGGGAAAAACGTGAAAAATTAAAACAAATTCAAATTCCTATGTTTAATACAACACAAGCTTCCAAAAGTGGACCCACATAACATCACAAACCGTGGTGAGTCCAAATAAAATTTCATTAAATGCAACGGAAGCTTCATTCAATTGGTATTCAATGACCGTAAATAAGATCCAACACGAAAATCAAATAAACATTAATAATTAAAGTTGTGTAATGAATAAAACAATTACTAAGGAAATGTATATTATTAAAGAAAGTTCATCTAGAGGATTGCTAAGATGACGTCACTCTCATGCAGGCTCAGACGGCTCCAAAATCGTCTCCGGCATTCCACTCGGGTTCGTCAGTTGGCTCAAACGCTTGAAACGTTTGATCCTCCTCCGTTTCCTCGGTAAAGTAGGGCTCGGTACCTATGCACCAAATATTACAAAGTAAATAGCAAGTACATAATCATAATTCAAAATTAAATACCATTACGAGAAGAATAAAGACAAGTGTGATCATATAGAAGTAAAAGTGAAGATATACGCGAATGAACGTATGACATAAATCCAAATAAAACAAATTGGAGCAATAAGATTCACACGGAGACAAGTGTCCCCGTTGTGGGTGGTCAACCCTACATAATCGAAAAAGCCCGTCCATAACGTCGGTGGTCATAAACCGATCAATAAACAAATATCAGGATAACCTGTTCACATTCATAGCGGATTATAAGTGATCCGGACACATCGGTGATCAACCGTCCATATACGATCTGCAGTCGTTCATAAATGACCCACATAAAGGAAAACATATATGCGTAATAGACCCAAATAATAATGCTCCGACACAAGAGTCCTAAGTCATAGTAAAGTGCTGGCCATTCCACATTCCATATCATAATCAAATCGTTATACAAAATTTGCCAAGCCACTTTATAGTCCGTAACACAATAGGGTATGCATCTAAAGGAATACATATCCTAAATCAACATATATATGCATGCGAAGGTCAAGGAATAATCACAAACCAATCCTAAGGTTAAACATAAGGTCTCATGCCCAACAACCATTGGAATCTCTAATAGATAAAAGATCAACGCATCCATTTTAAATTAATGGTGCATAAATCCAATTAAGGATTTTCGAATAGAGATGGTTTGAACTTAAATCCACTAGGGTTTTCTCAAGGTTATATGAAGCCCTAAACCTCATGTTAGTAAGATACCGTGTGCCCATACGGTATTTACTTGGTCCAATGATCCAATTAATAAGGTATAAAAATATAATATTAACCCATGAAAACCAAAGATATCATTTAATATTAATTTACAAATAATAACTTTAACGTATAATTTTAGAAAACCTAAGAATTTTATTTATAATATTTTCCAAATTCAATTCTTTATAAAAATAGGCCCTATCGTCTAATTGGGTTTATAGCATAATTAGGCCCTAATCTTGAATCCCAGAACGCTAACATCCTTATGACAGAACTCAATGTTCTGTCATAGTCACATGGGTTCCCTCATCAAAAGTGTGCCCAGGTCAACAACCCTCACTTCTTTTTCCCCATACATATGTGAGGTCATCAAGTCAGGTCATGAGGTCATCACCTTTATTTTATTCCTATACAACTAAAGTCAAAGTCATCCTCTCCTCCACTCAATATAGAACACAGTTCTGCACTCAACATATAACAAAGTTCTGTAATGGAGATTAACGTCTACACAACTGGGTATTCAAATAGTGGGCCCCACCGATCAACACTCTTGATGGAGCTGACCTCCAAGGTCGCCCACGGCGCCACAACAGGATCTATGGTCCAGATTAAACATCAGTGGGGTCCACTTGTGTCCCATAATCCAAAACACGAGTACCGTTTCTCACTGTTTCGAGTCCGGGAGCCTATTGCATGATCTGGTCCTCCATCAGTTTTCAATGGGTAATTTATAAACCTTAATACACAAATCTACAGAATCATAGAAGTTGAAAAAGGGTTTTGAAGTCCAAATAAAGGTGGGTAATGGCCGAAAGAAAACCGATGGAATGTCTTCAAATCTCCGATCTCTCTCATAAAATCAATTAACATCATGCAAAAAGGGCATCAAAGGGTTTCTATATGCATCCACACACGAATCAATGAGAAACACAAGCATTAAATTTACAAATTATGGTTAAGCACTTGCCTTTCACCGGGGTTGAAGAAAACGCAACAGATCTAACCAATACCCAACCTGAGATAACCGGGGCGCTCGATCACAATCCTATCGCCAATCTGACATAAGAGATGGGAAAGAAATGTCCAGATCTATTATAACCCTACCCAAAACCTAACATTGGAAAAGAAGAAGATAACCCAAGAGTATAGATTTACTTCTCTAATGGCTTGAGGAGATGATTACCTGAGATACGAAAGTCGAACAAAAAATGATGGTATCCTCTGATCTTGATTCTGATGGCTGGATCCTAAAGTTGCAGAGGCTTGGGAAGTTGAAAGAGGAAGAAGACGAGGAAGAAGAACCGGGAGGAGTTGCAGAGATAAGTGGAAAGAGATAAGGACGAGCGTTTAAAATAAGGATTAGGTTAATGGGCTTAAGTTATTGGGTCAAAACTACGGGTCAGGTCATCTACCCATCAGCCCAACTCACCAATCCACACATCTAATCTAACGCGTGCCCCACTTAATCCTAACCACTTAAATAACTAAAATACATTCAATTAAAATAATACTAATATTCTAATTAAAATATAATAATATATTAAAAAAATAGAAGTGGGACCGAGATCTTACATTCTCCCCTCCTTAGGATATTTGGTCCTCCAAATAACTAGTATTACTCTGGAAGGAGAAACGGGTACTGTTTCTTCACTGAGATTAGAATGGTACCTTCCACGCCGCCCGCCGAAGCATTTGCATTCTCATGGGTAAAAGCATACATCATGCCCTACTGTGGTTGGTTATGTTGTCCTTGCGCTGGCCCAAGTGGTCTCTGTTGACCCTGAAGTTGCACCTGCTGCTGTGGAGCTTGTCCCCTAAACTGTTGATTCTGAGGAGCCCTAAACTGTTGTTGCTGCTGCGCCCGAGGAAATTGTTGACCTATTTGTTGTGGTCCTTGCTGAGGTGCTGTCCTCCAATGCTGCTGCGAAGGCGCATGAGGTCCACCTGCCTGAGATGTGACCGTCTGACCGTCATTTTTGGGACAATATCGGACTCTATGTCCAAGCTGCCCACAGTGAAGACATGCTCCAGTCTCTCTGTAACACTGCTCTGTTGTGTGATTCCTCCTACCACATCGCTCACACTGTTGGTTCTGACTAACTGAGGGTTGGTTTTGAAACTTTGGTTTCTTCGGGTTGCTTGGCTAGAAGACTGCCATAACTGATGTTACTGAAATTTGGCCTGTCTTTCTGCTGACTTCTTCTTTAGAGCACCTTCAGCCCAATATGCACTCTTTACCATCTCTTGGAATGTCGGGCGTTGATTGTCTCCAATCATCATGTAAATATCGGCTGATAACCCATCAAGAAAACGCCTGATTTTCTCTTCCTCCGGAACAACTAGTGTAGGTGCATATTTAGCCAATGTTGTGAACTGCTGCTCATACTGCTGCACTGACATGTCACCTTGCACCAAGTTTTGGAAATCTCTCTTCCACTGGTCCTTGACATACTTGGGAATGAATTTATCCATGAACTCCTTGGTGAATGTTTCCCATGAAATCTCTTCAGCCACTGCATCTGCTTGCACTACCACCTTCACCGAATTCCACCATTGAAGAGCTATTCCTCCAAATATGTAGGCTGCCAAGTTAACTCGCTGCTTTTGAGTACAGCGGAAAACTGCAAAGATCTGCTCCAACTGCTCTATGAAGTCATCTGCTGCCATTGGATCTTCTGACCCATGAAATTCAGGAGGAACCCTCTTCCTAAATTTCTCGTAGATGTCATTAGGATCCACTTCCCGAGGAGGCATGACCACTTGTACTGGCTGAGCTGCTCTGTCAGTCAATGCTATGATCTGAGCCTGGAATGCTGCCCTATCATGATCGGCTTGTGCCCTCTCAGCAGCCCTATCTTCTTTTTCTTGTTGTTTCTCTGCAGCTCGTTCTGCCTCAGCTGCTTTTTGCTGCTCATTTTGCGTTGTCTGCGATTGCATAAAAGCTTGCAAGAGCTGATTGAAACGCTCGTCTGAGTTGTTTGATCCATTCCCAGGTTCCTTGTCCTGAGATCTTGTATTACGTTGGGCCATGACCTACAATAAAATAATAATGGTTTAGTTCCTCAAAAACAAGCTAACAAACAATTCCATAGACTTTACAGTTAGCACTTTAAAGTCTGTCGAACGGAAATCGTAATCCTCACCACGTCCTATTGTTTCTGTCCATTTTTAATATCCGAAGATCGTGGTGGCTTTGATACCAACTGTCACGTCCCCAAAATAAGAATTGGGGGAAAAACGTGAAAAATTAAAACAAATTCAAATTCCTATGTTTAATACGACACAAGCTTCCAAAAGTGGACCCACATAACATCACAAACCGTGGTGAGTCCAAATAAAATTTCATTAAATGCAACGGAAGCTTCATTCAATTGGTATTCAATGACCGTAAATAAGATCCAACACGAAAATCAAATAAACATTAATAATTAAAGTTGTATAATGAATAAAACAATTACTAAGGAAATGTATATTATTAAAGAAAGTTCATCTAGAGGATTGCTAAGATGACGTCACTCTCATACAGGCTCAGACGGCTCCAAAACCGTCTCCGGCATTCCACTCGGGTTCGTCAGTTGGCTCAAACGCTTGAAACGTTTGATCCTCCTCCGTTTCCTCGGTAAAGTAGGGCTCGGTACCTATGCACCAAATATTACAAAGTAAATAGCAAGTACATAATCATAATTCAAAATTAAATACCATTACGAGAAGAATAAAGACAAGTGTGATCATATAGAAGTAAAAGTGAAGATATACGCGAATGAACGTATGACATAAATCCAAATAAAACAAATGGAGCAATAAGATTCACACGGAGACAAGTGTCCCCGTTGTGGGTGGTCAACCCTACATAATCGGGAAAGCCCGTCCATAACGTCGGTGGTCATAAACCGATCAATAAACAAATATCAGGATAGCCTGTTCACATTCATAGCGGATTATAAGTGATCCGGACACATCGGTGATCAACCGTCCATATACGATCTGCAGTCGTTCATAAATGACCCACATAAAGGAAAACATATATGCGTAATATACCCGAATAATAATGCTCCGACACAAGAGTCCTAAGTCATAGTAAAGTGCTGGCCATTCCACATTCCATATCATAATCAAATCGTTATACAAAATTTGCCAAGCCACTTTATAGTCCGTAACACAATAGGGTATGCATCTAAAGGAATACATATCCTAAATCAACATATATATGCATGCGAAGGTCAAGGAATAATCACAAACCAATCCTAAGGTTAAACATAAGGTCTCATGCCCAACAACCACTGGAATCTCTAATAGATAAAAGATCAACGCATCCATTTTAAATTAATGGTGCATAAATCCAATTAAGGATTTTCGAATAGAGATGGTTTGAACTTAAATCCACTAGGGTTTTCTCAAGGTTATATGAAGCCCTAAACCTCATGTTAGTAAGATACCGTGTGCCCATACGGTATTTACTTGGTCCAATGATCCAATTAATAAGGTATAAAAATATAATATTAACCCATGAAAACCAAAGATATCATTTAATATTAATTTACAAATAATAACTTTAACGTATAATTTTAGAAAACCTAAGAATTTTATTTATAATATTTTCCAAATTCAATTCTTTATAAAAATAGGCCCTATGGTCTAATTGGGTTTATAGCATAATTAGGCCCTAATCTTGAATCCCAGAATGCTAACATCCTTATGACAGAACTCAATGTTCTGTCATAGTCACATGGGTTCCCTCATCAAAAGTGTGCCCAGGTCAACAATCCTCACTTCTTTTTCCCCATACATATGTGAGGTCATCAAGTCAGGTCATGAGGTCATCACCTTTATTTTATTCCTATACAACTAAAGTCAAAGTCATCCTCTCCTCCACTCAATACAGTACACAGTTCTGCACTCAACATATAACAAAGTTCTGTAATGGAGATTAACGTCTACACAACTGGGTATTCAAATAGTGGGCCCCACCGATCAACACTCTTGATGGAGCTGACCTCCAAGGTCGCCCACGGCGCCACAACAGGATCTATGGTCCAGATTAAACATCAGTGGGGTCCACTTGTGTCCCATAATCCAAAACACGGGTACCGTTTCTCACTGTTTTGGGTCCGGGAGCCTGTTGCAAGATCTGGTCCTCCATCAGTTTTCAATGGGTAATTTATAAACCTTAATACACAAATCTACAGAATCATAGAAGTTGAAAAAGGGTTTTGAAGTCCAAATAAAGGTGGGTAATGGCCGAAAGAAAACCGATGGAATGTCTTCAAATCTCCGATCTCTCTCATAAAATCAATTAACATCATGCAAAAAGGGCATCAAAGGGTTTCTATATGCATCCACACACGAATCAATGAGAAACACAAGCATTAAATTTACAAATTATGGTTAAGCACTTGCCTTTCACCGGGGTTGAAGAAAACGCAACAGATCTAACCAATACCCAACCCGAGATAACCGGGGCGCTCGATCACAATCCTATCGCCAATCTGACATAAGAGATGGGAAAGAAATGCCCAGATCTATTATAACCCTACCCAAAACCTAACATTGGAAAAGAAGAAGATAACCCAAGAGTATAGATTTACTTCTCTAATGGCTTGAGGAGATGATTACCTGAGATACGAAAGTCGAACAAAAAATGATGGTATCCTCTGATCTTGATTCTGATGGCTGGATCCTAAAGTTGCAGAGGCTTGGGAAGTTGAAAGAGGAAGAAGACGAGGAAGAAGAACCGGGAGGAGTTGCAGAGATAAGTGGAAAGAGATAAGGACGAGCGTTTAAAATAAGGATTAGGTTAATGGGCTTAAGTTATTGGGTCAAAACTACGGGTCAGGTCATCTACCCATCAACCCAACTCACCAATCCACACATCTAATCTAACGCGTGCCCCACTTAATCCTAACCACTTAAATAACTAAAATACATTCAATTAAAATAATACTAATATTCTAATTAAAATATAATAATATATTAAAAAAATAAAAGTGGGACCGAGATCTTACACTCAGGGCCCAAGTTAGAGCTGCAAAGTAAGGCTTCTTTTGCTATTTTCCTTCTTTGACCAAATAAAAAATTCATTCCATTAGAAGCAAGAAGATACAAAATGGAATAGCATCAGCATAAGAGAAGTATACTGTACAACATTGAAATATATAAAAAGCAACCCCTCTCAAGAGCGGGTTAGGTAAGCGAGACCAAATTACTGAAATTGTTGCCAACTTAACCCTATCTCTCCCCTTGTGTACAAAATAAGGTTTTCTTTTGGTTCTTTTGGTTTAAGTCTTTTGAGTACAATTATCCTTTATGAGATCATTTCACAAGTACTTTTTTTTTCATTTTACTTGTGTTTTTCTTTTGGGCATAATTGCCAAATGAGGTTGCACCTGGAGGATGATATAGCCATTTTAATGCTTGGTGTTTGTGCCTTGCACCTAGACATGCCTGTGACAATTAGGTGCACAATTAAGTGTGCAGCTTTATAAACACAACACAAACCCCACCCCCCCCCCCCCCCAACAAAAAAAAAAAGCGTGCAGCTTTCTCTGTGCACTGGCCATACGGGTGGTATTTGTGCATTGGCCCTTAGTGCCTGCACCTTGTATCTAGGCACACCCATGATGACTATGGTTGGAACTTTATCTTATGAGGAAGTGGATGAATAACTTCTATGAAGAAAAATGATTCTGTATCTCTAGGTTGCCCTTCGAGCATTATTATTTTCTTATACACAAAACTGATTGTAGTTGTCTGCTACTCTCTTTTATGGAAATTTGTGGGTGCCTCTTTTGTCATTGCATGATCTACCTTTCGTTTTCCACTGCTATTTTATGAAATAATATCTTTTTATTTGGCTTAGATTAGTTATTTTTCTCCAGCTGTTATCTAGAACTTGGTGAGATTGAAGATGCATTGAGGCATTTCAAGAAGTGAAGTGCAGACTGCATGTGATGTAAGCTTGGTCCAAAAGATAAGAACAGAAGCTGTTGATGGTCTCCAGAAAGCTCAGGTACTTCCATATCTGTCTTTATAATTGTCGTGACTCATGATGACTCTTTTTTCATCATTATATTTTGGTATCATCTGGAAGCTACCTTTCTATATTTGAAAAGATTTGTTTCCTGTAGATGTATCCCATCAGAAAGTGCTGGAAGAGAAAATCTTGCCAGAGCTGTTTTTTACTGGCCTAATATATGGAACAAATAGAAAGCGTTATGCACAATAATTCCGGTGTTAAGAGTTGTTTTTAGTTAGAATATATCAGACCCAATTTGCATCTGGCCCAACCAATTATATTGTGCATGACGATCATGATTCTGCATCTGGCTCAGGTTTGAGTGGGTCCAGCTGCTATGATGTGGTACAGGTTTAAATAGGATCTCAAATTAAATCTGACTCAACTTGTAGGAACTGACGGCTCGCAAATAGGACTCCCGGTTAGAGAATTACGAGCGAAAACATCGGCTCGAAAACGGCCCGTCGGGGGTCCGAAACGTGAAACGGTCCCCGAAAGAATCAGAAACCGGCACAAACACTTCGCTCGAGGGTAGAGTGACTTGTAGGAACTGACAGCTCGCAAATAGGATTCCCGGTTAGAGAATTACGAGCGAAAACATTGGATTTTCTAACACTTAGGCTCGAAAACGATCCGCCGGGGGTTCGGAATGTGAAACGGCCCTCGAAAAAATCAAAAACTGACACGGGCACTTCACTCGAGGGTAGAGTGACTTGTAGGAACTGACGGCTCGCAAATAGGACTCCCGGTTAGAGAATTACCAGCGAAAACATCGGATTTTTCAACACTTAGGCTCGAAAACGGCCCGCGGGGGGTCCGGAACGTGAAACGGCCCCCGAAAAAATTCGAAACCGGCAAGAGCACTTCGCTCGAGGGTAGAGTGACTTGTAAGAACTGATGGCTCGATATTCCGACTCCCAGATTGCTCGTATAGTTGAAATGTATGTTTAACTTAAAACGTTAACTTAAAACTTAGGAAATCAGATTCCGAGCGCCCAAACAGAGAAAATGGGCTCCGGTGTCCGTGAAACTGGACGGGCACGAGCCAATAGTCATTCCTGACTTACCGGAACTGAGGGCTCGAGATTCCGACTCTCGGATTACCCGTATAGTTAAAACGTAGGTTTAACTTAAAACTTAGAAAATTAGCCTCCGAGCGCCCAAACCGAGAAAACGGGCTTCGGTGGCCGTGAAATTGGACGGGCACGAGCCCATAATCATTCCTGAATTGCCGGAACTGACGGCTCGAGATTCCGACTCTCGGATTGCTTATATAGTTGAAACGTAGGTTTAACTTTCAAAATTTTGCTCTTAATACCTAATTTTGTTTATATTTACTATATATTGCCTATTTTTATAATTAACTATTAATATTTAATTTCCTTTTTTGTCTTCAGGTTTGAGAGCATCGGATCGATCACGGCACCCCGCCCGGCAAATATATTTATTTTTATTTTTTTAAAAAGTGTATTTGTAATGATTATAATTTGTTCAAACTTTTGTAATGTTTTAAATGTTATTAATATAAGACTTTATTTTGTCATTAGTATTTTTAATTGATTGTTATAGTTGTAGATATATAATATATTCAGGTACAAATACAGGTATAAAAAACAGGATAAAAATTGTGAAATTTGAAAAGAATTAAAAAAAATTTATTGGTATTAGCGACCACCATTGCAGTCGCAAAAGGCAGTAATGGCGGTCGCAAAAAGTAAAAATAAAATAAAAAAATAGTTAAAAAATAAAACAGAGCATTAGCGACCGCCATTGGCGGTCGCAAAAGGGTGTAATGGCGGTCGCAAAAAGTGAAAAATGAAAACAAATTATTTAAAAAATTAAGAAAAGAGTATTTAGCGACCGCCATTTTTACCTTTTGCGACTGTAGGTGCAGAAAATAATGACCCACAATAACTGGGGAGCCTTAGAGGACTTATCCGATGATGGTGATGACTGGATACCGTCCGAAACCCTGAAAGGGAGGAACACACGGTCAGAGGACCCTGGCCTGGGCGGCGCAAGGCTCTCCGATGCCAAAGTCAGTGTAGGAACTGGAACAATGGAAGGAGAGGAAGAAGAAAGGCAGAGTAACAGCTCTATGAGTTGTGTTGTGCGTACCTTGCATGTGGTATGGGATTCTATTTATAGAAGCTTTGGCTTGTATTTTTGGAGGACACCTTGGTGTGGGTCCCATGATGTGACTGGGAGTCATGATAAGCCCGCAAAGTAATGAATGCGATCCAATCCAGCCCACCCTGCATTTAATGTCAGTCGGATCAGCCCACAATGCATTAAATGCGCGTCTTGTTGGGCCAGATCGTGTTGGGTGTTCTTGGCGGTAGGAGCATCATCGGATCTGTCCTCGTGCCTTGCCCTGATGTGGACTCAGCCGCTGGATGCCGCCCTGTCAGGATCTGGATGTCGCGTCTGTCCCTCTAGCTCGTCCCCCTATCCCTCCACGTGCCTGGTGACGTGGGGGATGAGGGGCGTGAGTGGAGACTCTTTCTGGCTTCGGCTTCCATCCCGGCTTCTTCAGTCGAGATGGGGCTCCCTGCCGAGATGGCACTTGGGGGTGGGTCAGTTCGGCGCTAGTGGCCCGGAGCTGCCTGACTTCGGCCGGACCCTCTGTCCTGGTAGCCGGGGTGAGCTTGGCGCCACGTGGATGGCACGCGGACGGCACGTGAGAGTGCTTAGCCTATCTGATGGCTGTGATTAGCGTAATCCTATGGTTCTGGAAATCTCCCCACACAATTGCCCCTAGCTTCTGACCCTGCGGAGATCGTTAGTGCCGTGAGGTCGGGAGCTATGTGACGGTGCTTTACGCGGTGAAGGGAGTCCCTCTCGACCCTGATTCGCGGTCGCTTTGGATAATCGAGGCAATAATTGGCGTCCCTCATTCAATGCTGGAGACAGGTCGACGGCTCTGCGTGTCGTCCCCTGGTTAGTCGTCTGTCTTCTCGAGATCGTGCGCACCGTTCTGTCAGGGATGCAATCAATGTTTGAAATGATTCGCGCGGAGCTCTAGGAGATGCTCCTTTGGCGCGCCCAACTAGGTCCCCTGAAAAAAAGGGGGGGGCTTTTGGTGATATATATAGGGCAATCGAGGTTCGTCTTCTTCTCTGTCGCCATTCTGAATCAAAGGAGAATAAGTTGCTGCTAGAGAGCCTCGCCTGAGAAGTGGTGTGCTGCTGAGGCCGTGTCTCTTTGCCGCTCATTATCATCGTCTTGCTCCCGTAAGTTCCTTCTGCCCTGCCTCTTCTCTTGTGGGTTTCTCTGTCTTTGGATTGGGGTAGAAATGGGAATTTATAGCCACTGGTTAGAGGGCGAAGCTGCGATCGAGGGCTTCAGGTCGGCCTTCAGGGTCCCTGTTGACGTCCAAGTCAGGGGCGAAGATCCCAACGGCATCAACCTTCGCGACTTCTCAGGGGGTTGGATGCCGTTTCCTCTAGTGGCTGTGATAGAAGGTGGGGTCCGTTTTCCCCTTCACCCCCTTCTTAGGAGGTGTCTCAGTCAATGGCGCCTCTGCCCCTGCCAGCTGCTACCCAATGCCTTCAAGATTGTGATGGGCACGGCTAGGTTAAATGAGGTTCTGGGCATTAACCTCGGCGTCTTCGATATTGAGGACGTATATGATATATGCAAGTCCGGGGATGCTTATTATCTCCGGGCAAAGCCAGGCCGGGACGGCTTTGTCCGATATTTGGAGGACTCAAGCAAGTATGCCGGAGACGATCTTCTGTACGTCTCGGGAAACTGGGAGTTCGGGGTGGCCGACATTGATAGAGGCTACCAAGTCCCTCGCCATTTCGGGACCATTCCAAGTAAATATCTTCCGTCTCTTTTTTATGTAGTTTCTTTTTATTCTGCCGTGCTAATGTTTCTGATCGTTACAGCTTTGAAGGAGAGGAAACGGGCCGCCCGATACATCTGGAAGAGGAACGAGGCCTGGCTCCGCCTAGTAAAGCGGTACAGCGGCCATGACGGCAGGGCGGCCTGGTCGCTGCTAGGGTACCAGCAGAGATACCGCGGGTATCTAAAGGGCACCGTAGAGCCGATCCGGGGCGAGGGTGCCGGTCCTGAAGTCGGGCAGGAACAGGCTAGTCAAGAGGCCGCAGAGGAGTTTTCGCCGGCGTCGTCTGGCGCTAGGGCCACGTCTGGAGCTCTTGCTTCTACATCGGGATCGAGACTTCTCCAGGTCCCAGGAAGGGAATCGAGTCAGACTGCCCGATCTCCCTCGCCTAGTTCCGAGATGAGGCGCACCAGGCGCTTGTCCTTCGAGGACCTCGAGGCCTTGGCGCTTGGAGCGGAGGATGCCCGAGCCCCCCATGGGTCTGTGAATCTAAATTCCCCTGAGCCTCCTTCGAGTGTTCGGATGAATTCCCCCGCGGCTGCTGCGGAGGTTCCCGCACCTCCCAGCCCCATTGATCTAGAAGTACGTTCGCCTCCGGCCGAAGTTGAGCAGGAGGGGGCTCGGCCGCTGAAGATGCCGAGGACTGATGCAGGTCCCAGCTCGGTCGCTGCCTCGCTGCCTCAGGGGCCGCCGTTATGGGAGCCGAGCTTTATGCTTGGGCCGGGGAGGCCGATGACGATGGAGGATCGCGTTCTTCACAGGATTGATCCACAGGTCCTCGAGGCCCTGGGGCGAGCCTGCGCCCTACCTCGGGACATGGAGCAGCTGGACAAATACAGCGACCAGAAGCTGATTCTGTCAATGCTGCAGTCTAACTTCACGGTAAGTCTTTTCTGCATTTCTTTTCGCCAATCCGGCGGTCTGGCACCTCCGACCTCCGGAGCTAACGCGTATACCCCGTTTCTTTCACAGGCGGCACAGAAGACCATGGCTGTAGCTGACAGGATCTGCAGATACGGTATGGATGCTGCCGAGCTGACCGTGGAGAAGAACGGCTTGCAAGATTCTCTGGACGTCGTCACCCAGAAACTAGCCAGGGTGGAAGGAGAATACGCGGCGAAGCTTGAGCAGGCGAGGGGGGAAGCCGAGGTGGAGAGAGCTAGGGTGGCCGAGCTCGAGGTTTCCATATCGAAGATGGGAGACGACTATGCGGCCCTGCTTCAGGCCGAATCCAAGAGGGCGGATGAAGCCGAGGCGAAGCTCGAGTCGGAGTGCGATGCTGCTTTCGAGGATGCCAGAGCGCAGGTTACCGCCCATTACAAGGAAAGGGTCCTCGTCGTGAGGGACAAGGCCTGAGTGAAAGGATGGCGTGCCTGCCTGAAGGAGGCCGGGGCTTCTGAGGACCACCCTTCCTTTCGGGAGCCTCCCCCGTACCCACTCCCGACGCCGGCTTCTGCTCCTCCAGAAGTTTCTGACGCTGCAGCCCGTGGGTCCGGCCGGGCATGACCTCGGGACACTTGCTTCTCTGCTTTATGCTTTTTGTAATTTCCTTCAATTGTATTTGCTGCATGATGTAATGACAAAGATTTTAATGCAATTGAAGGCTCCTTTGACCACTCGTCCTTCTACTTCTGTCTCTCTGTACTTCTGTGCTTGAGTTCGATATAGTGCTTTCTGCGATGGGACGTTAGAATTGTGTGCCGAACTATCTTCTTAGGGGTTTGCGACGATACTCCGTATCTGGGGCGATCTTGAACAGCAGTAAGCATGGTGATGTGACCGTTGAGGGGAACGAGGGGATGGCTCCACGTGGTATCATCGGAGCCGCTGGTCAGTATGGGGGAAGTCTAGCACGCCACGCAAGACGTGGGAGACCTCACCTCATAATGACCCTTGAAGGTCGGGCCTCCCGCTCTTCCTATAAATAGGAGTATTAGGCTTGCCATGGGAGGGACGAGAGAACCAGGATATTCAAACAACCTGGCAGCCATGTTTGATAGATCTTTATGGGCTTTTGATCCAGATGGAACTCCTGTGCCAGGTGACGGCTTTCTCCGAGGGGGAAGGCCTGTCGTAGTCTGCGCGCTCTCTGAAGATGGTCCCCGTAGGCTACGCGCTCTCTGAACGCGGGTCTATGGCCAGCCTTCCCTGGTGCGGTTGCATGGGAATCTTTGCAGCTGTGGGTTGGTGGCGCCCCCTGCGCTCGGCGGCCTTGTCGTCATTCCGCAAGGTTCTGAGCGGAGGGTAGGACTAGAAACGCCCTAGGAGGGGGCTCTTGTTTGCAAACTTTGGTCTGACCAGCCAAAGCGTGTTGCAGAGCTCTCGGCACCGGGCGCCTGGGGGTCCCGCTTCGTCCCAAAGGGCGGTTCTGAATCATGCCGCAGATCCTTCTTCTTGGGGGATATCAAGACCTCGGGGCAGGATGCAACAAGCCTTTCCGCCGGAGGTTTCCGGTCGGCGGGCAGTGTCGGCGAAGAGTAGTCTCAAAGCCTGCTTTCTTTTGGGTCTTCAGAGGGCCACGAGCCTTTCTTCTGTGTATTTTGTTTCATGTTTGTAATCCATGTAATGAAGCAATTACAATGAATAAGGACGAGTTTTGTGTTTGCTCAATCCGTGTATACTTGCATTTTTGTATTTCCATGCTTGCACTGTCCTTCTTCCGAAAGCTATCCTTGGCCGAAATGGGTGGCTTTGGCCGAGACGAGCTGCCATGTGCCGAAGTGGAGTCATCATTCCGTTGGTCTCGGCTGCGGAGGCGTGAGCTCGGCAATGATCTTTGAGGGGTGTAAAAACCCTGACTTTAGGAATCCGGCCGAGTGTCCGAACTCGAGGCCTTCTCCAGGGTCCAGGACCCGGAGCTTTAGGAAACGACCGAGTCTGGACTCGAGGCCTTTTCCAGGGCGTTAGACCCGTGGGTTCAAAACCCGAGGACTTTAGGAATTCGGCCGAGTGTAAGAACTCCAGGCTGTATCCAGGGCGTAGACCCATGGGTTCAAAACCCGAGGACTTTAGGAATTCGGCCGAGTGTAAGAACTCCAGGCTGTATCCAGGGCGTAGACCCATGTAGATGGGTGAAGACCCTGAGTTTAGGAATTGGCCGAGTGTCCGAACTCGAGGCCTTTTCCAGGGCTGTTAACCCTTGTAGATGGGTGAAGACCCTGAGTTTAGGAATTGGCCGAGTGTCCGAACTCGAGGCCTTTTCCAGGGCTGTTAACCCTTGTAGATGGATGAAGACCCTGAGTTTAGGAATTGGCCGAGTGTTCGAACTCGAGGCCTTTTCCAGGGCTGTTAACCCTTGTAGATGGGTGAAGACCCTGAGTTTAGGAATTGACCGAGTGTCTGAACTCGAGGCCTTTTCCAGGGCTGTTAACCCTTGTAGATGGGTGAAGACCCTGAGTTTAGGAATTGGCCGAGTGTCCGAACTCGAGGCCTTTTCCAGGGCTGTTAACCCTTGTAGATGGATGAAGACCCTGAGTTTAGGAATTGGCCGAGTGTCCGAACTCGAGGCCTTTTCCAGGGCTGTTAACCCTTGTAGATGGGTGAAGACCCTGAGTTTAGGAATTGGCCGAGTGTCCGAGCTCGAGGCCTTTTCCAGGGCTGTTAACCCTTGTAGATGGGTGAAGACCCTGAGTTTAGGAATTGGTCGAGTGTCCGAGCTCGAGGCCTTTTCCAGGGCTGTTAACCCTTGTAGATGGGTGAAGACCCTGAGTTTAGGAATTGGCCGAGTGTCCGAACTCGAGGCCTTTTCCAGGGCTGTTAACCCTTGTAGATGGGTGAAGACCCTGAGTTTAGGAATTGGCCGAGTGTCCGAGCTCGAGGCCTTTTCCAGGGCTGTTAACCCTTGTAGCCGAAGTCGATCAAAGAGAGATGACAGATTGATGACGGGGTGAAAGCTATTCCCATTGATTCAGAGATTCATTACATCTTTTAGAAATCGAAAATTGAATTTCTTGGGATACGCTCCACGGTCCCGGCAGCGGCTTGCCCTCCAAGTCTTCAAGCTTGTAGGCTGATTTTCATGCCGGTGAGACTGCTCTGAACGGGCCATGCCAGTTCGGGGCCAACTTTCCCTCGTTTGGCTCTGTCAGCAGGCTTTCTTGGACGCTAGCGCGAGTTCGGCCTTCACCACCTCCTTCCCGCGTGATGCCCGCCTGGCATCGGCGCGGGCCTGGGAGCTGCCCCGGGATGAGGAAGCGGGAGCTGAGGACGCCAGCTGGATCACGTAATGATCTTCTCCGAATCCTCACTGTCTGGAACCTGGGCTGCGCTCTGGTGAACTCGGCCCTCGCTGCCGCCAGCATCTCCTGCCTCAACGAACTCTGGAATGTGGCCTTCTTCGGCCAACTTCTCCAGATACCACTGCAAAGAGTTGCAGTCCTCGGTCTTGTGCCCGCTACCTTTGTGGTAAGAGCAGTAGAGCTTGCTCCGGCTGCTGGAGGTGGGATCATTCCTCAAGGGCGGAGGCCACTTGAAGAATGGCTTGGTCTTTATCTTGGTCAGGATACGGTAGATCGGCTCCTTGAAGACGACGTTGACACTCTGACTGGCGCTGGTGGGAGGTCTGGGCTGCCAGGTGCCCCCAGATCTGGACGACGCAGGCTTCGCCGAACTGGAGACCCAGGCCTGCTTGGGCTCCTGCTTCTGGAAGGGCCTCCCGCCTCCCTGCCGAGGCTGGCTACTATTCTGCTCGGGCTCCGGATGCCCGTCCTGATCCCGGGCTCGGATCTCATCTTCCTCCTGGGCGATGTAACGCTTTACCCGGGACATCAACTCTGGCATGGATTCTGGGGGGTTCCCGGCTAAGTCCTTCCGCAGGTCGTGGCCGGGGATCAGGGCATGCTGGAAGGCGTAGATTGCTATCTCTTCCCTGGTGCCCTCAATCTGGCTGTAGACCGCCCAGAATCGTTGGGCGAAGTTGGCGAGGGTCTCACCCTGCTTCATTCTCAGGGCGAGGAGGTCCCCTTCCTTCCTGGGGACGACGCTGTAGGCCTGGAACTTCTTCAGGAAGGAGAGCTGGAGCTCCTTCCAACTCGAGATGGACTTCACTGGGAGAGAACAGAGCCACTTCAGGGGGAGGTCACCCAAACTGGAGGAGAAGATTTTGCAGTTCAGGTGACCCTCGTTCCCCCAGATGGACATCTTCTAGGAGAAGTGTCGGAGGTGAGCGGATGGGTCCGACAGTCCGTCGTAGGGGACGAACCGCGGGACAGAGAATTTCCTGGGCAAGGGGGTGCGCTCGATGTCTTTTGTGAAGGGTGAGCCCCCCAGATCGGTGTGACCACAGATCTGCTTCTGGTCCCGCGCGTCCAGGTTACGCTGAAGAGCAAGCCTGACGCGCTTGTCGAACCGCTTTTGCTCGTCGTCCTTCTCTGGGGTCTGGGCTCTGGGCTTTCGCTTGGAGTGGTTCGGGGTTCGATGGCTATGAGCTCGGCCATCGCGGCTATGATGACTTCGGCTGTTGCTCGAGCCTTCGTCATGAATCTGGCTCCGTTTATGGTCCAGATGATTTTCGGGGTCCTCGCGGGGAGGCTGGGCTGCCCTGCTGGGGGCGTCCCTCTTTTTCCCTTGAGGCTCGGAGACCTGCCTCAAGGAGGCAGTTTGCGCTGCCCTCAGCTGCTGCTGGAGCTCGCGAATCAGCTGCTCCTGCCTCTGGAGGAGAGCAGTTTGGGCTTCAAGAACCCCTCCAGTGGCAGGGGGTTGAACGTGGCGCGTCTCTCCTACGGCCACGGCTTTGTTCTTCCGAGGACGCTCATGCCGACGCTCATTGCGTCTGGGTGGCATGACTTCTTCTGCTGAGATCGAGGCCTCGAGTCCCTCTTGGAGTGGGAACTCGACAAAGAGCTGAGAGCCTAAGCGGCCCTCGCCTGCAGACGCGCCATGCACCGTGCGGGAGCGCCCTTGAGGAGGGACGACCGTCGACGGTGGTGGCAGCTCGAGCGCTGCTCTCGAGGACTCTACGCCCTTCCTAGCTTTCGGAGGCATGGCTTCTGAGAGATTGGGGTTAAGAAGGTTGGGAAGGTTGGGATATTACTTTCCCACAGACGGCGCCAATTGTAGGTGCAGAAAATAATGACCCACAATAACTGGGGAGCCTTAGAGGACTTATCCGATGATGGTGATGACTGGATGCCGTCCGAAAGCCTGAAAGGGAGGAACACACGGTCAGAGGACCCTGGCCTGGGCGGCGCAAGGCTCTCCGATGCCAAAGTCAGTGTAGGAACTGGAACAATGGAAGGAGAGGAAGAAGAGAGGCAGAGTAACAGCTCTATGAGTTGTGTTGTGCGTACCTTGCATGTGGTATGGGATTCTATTTATAGAAGCTTTGGCTTGTATTTTTGGAGGACACCTTGGTGTGGGTCCCATGATGTGACTGGGAGTCATGATAAGCCCGCAAAGTAATGAATGCGATCCAATCCAGCCCACCCTGCATTTAATGTCAGTCGGATCAGCCCACAATGCATTAAATGCGCGTCTTGTTGGGCCAGATCGTGTTGGGTGTTCTTGGCGGTAGGAGCATCATCGGATCTATCCTCGGGCCTTGCCCTGATGTGGACTCAGCCGCTGGATGCCGCCCTGTCAGGATCTGGATGTCGCGTCTGTCCCTCTAGCTCGTCCCCCTATCCCTCCACGTGCCTGGTGACGTGGGGGATGAGGGGCGTGAGTGGAGACTCTTTCTGGCTTCGGCTTCCATCCCGGCTTCTTCAGCCGAGATGGGGCTCCCTGCCGAGATGGCACTCGGGGGTGGGTCAGTTCGGCGCTAGTGGCCCGGAGCTGCCTGACTTCGGCCGGACCCTCTGTCCTGGTAGCCGGGGTGAGCTTGGCGCCACGTGGATGGCACGCGGACGGCACGTGAGAGTGCTTAGCCTATCTGATGGCTGTGATTAGCGTAATCCTATGGTTCTGGAAATCTCCCCACACAGCGACCGCCAAAAGTGTTTATCAGTATTTAGAAAAAAAAAAAAATTAGCGACCGCCATTTATACCTTTAGCGACGGCAAATAGCGGCCGCTAAAAGTGGCCGCGCAGTCGTTAATGTGTTTTTGTGACGAAGTTTCCGCGGCCGATACTTGGCAGTCGCTAGGCGGTCGCTAAAGAGTATTAGCGACCGCCAGGTGACTTTTAGCGACGGCTAATGGCGGCCACTAAAAATCTATTTTCTAGTAGTGGTGGTTGTGTAGTTTAGAATATCTGCAGTAATAAGATGATGGATAAGTTAGTAATATGTGATGTATTTGATGAAACGCCTATTGTCATGTTATGTGTGATATTGTGTTCGATGATTTGGACAAATGATGTGAAGGATTGGAGGAAGGGCGGGGTAATGTAATTTATTGATCAAAATGTATAATTTTGTCTTGCATGCAATTTTAAGAAGTTTTGTAAAGTTTTAGGGGGAGTTCCAAGGTGTTTAAAGGCAATTGGGACCAAGTAGTGATGTTGGAGTATTACCTCAAGGAAAGAAGGTCTTTTATTTCTGTGAAGATTTAGGAGTTTAATGCTCAAAATGGCTTAAATTTTAAGCATTTGAAATAACATTCTGACGGATGTTCATTTACGCAAAACGAATTTAAAACAAAAAAGTTATGTAAATTTAATGAAACTATGTCCGAGTCAAATCTTAACTGATACAAAAAAAAAAAAAAAGAGTCAAATCTAAACCTCTAGAAAACATGTTTCTAAATGAATTTTGGAGTATGAATACCCACCGAGCAAAATGATCCTGTAACTAGTTTTTCCACAGTATGTTGCAGTTTATGTACAAAATATGACTTTTTTATTATTATAAAACCTAAGGCCTCTGAAATCATACTTAAAGATGGAATTAAATGGTGGTTTTTGGTACAATTGTACTTTGATATGTAGACTTTAAAATGGACCCGGACCCAACTTGTTATTAGTTCAGAGGTGAAAATCATTCTTAGCCAAAGGACTTGTATGTTGGTTTTTTGTGTGTTTCAAAAATATAAAAAAATATTTTTGTCCTTTTCAAAAAAGGTAGTTTTGTCCTTTTCGTCTACTTGCTTTTATAGAGGGGAAAGTGTTGGCTTTATGTACTTGCTTGGATCCCATATCGGTAAAGTTCAAAGCTTAATTGGGTTTTTTACTTTTATATGCATTCCCATTAGGGGTGTAAATATGGGCCGCGGCCCAAGCCCAGCACTGGCCCGGTGCGAAAAAAAACTGTCTGAGCCATGTCTTGGCTCGTTGACTTGGTCAACAGACTGGCCTGGCTAGGCTAGGCCCGACAATCATGCTGGGCCGTGCTGGGCCCAGGCTGTCAGGCCCGAGGCACAGCGGTCAACGGGCCAAGGCACGGCCAGGCTAGGCAATCACGCTGGGTCGTGCTAGGCCCAGGCTGCCAGGCCAGAGGCACGGCCCGGCACAGTATGGCTAAAATCCGTGCCGTGCTGGGCCAGTGCCCCCAAGCCCGCGGGCGGCTCGGCACGAGGCACGGCCCGGTCCCCAACGGTCACATTTTTTAAAAATCCCTCTAAAAAAAGGGTCATAAAGGCTTTTTTTTTTACATTTTTAACCCCCTTAAAAGCTATAAACGGTCAAATGGGGGGTATTAGTATCTTTTGATCATTTTTTACCATTATACCCCCCCCCCCAACTACTATAAAACGGTCATATGAAGGGGTATTTTATGTCATTTTATCACTTAGGAATTCTATAAATAAACCTCATTCCTTTCATTTCTCTACACTCATCTACTCTCTCATTTCTCACACTCCCTCTAAAGTTTTAAGAATCTAAGCTCTCTTAAGTCTCATTTTAAAGTCTAAGCTCTCTCTACAAAATTTACTAAGAAGTGAAATGTAAGGGTGACTTCTCTAAAGTGGAGGATTCAATCAAGAAGGACTTCTCTATTAGCTCTCCCTTCTCTTATAAAGGTATTATTATCTTTAATTTTGAGTTTTATTTAGTAATAATATATAAATTAATATTATATATTAAGTCTCATCTTCTCCCATTTCTTAATTATATAAATTATCACAAAAAACACATTATATATAATTATTTATTTAAGTTTTTTTTAAATCTTTTATTTAGAAAAATGGCTGGACCATCACAACCTTTCAACCTTGACTTCTCTCTAAATGAGGAAGATCCTGGATTTATTCATTTAGATCAAAGTCAGGGCATAGAAGTAGATAGTAATAATCCCCAAAATCCTGCATGTTCGGTTTCTACAACTAAAAAGAAAAGAAAAACAAGATTGACTTCTCTTGTATGGTCTCGTTTTGCTAAAGTTACTGTCCCCTGTCTCAAAGGAGGAACAGAGGAGAATGCACAATGTAAATATTGTAAAGATCTCCTCAGTGCCAAATCATCAAGTGGCACTGGCCACCTTAATAGACACATGAAAACGTGTTTGCTCAAACACACGAATACCGCTAACGATGGGGGCCTTGGGGTAAGAGGTGGGATGATTCAAACATAACTTTCTCAAACAGTTTCATCTGGTGATTTAGGAGTTTTCAACTATGACCGTAGACTAATGCTAGATATGAACTAATTAAGTTTATAACCTGTCGCCAATTACCGAATACTGATGTTTTGAAAGATTTTTGAGGTCTTCCTTTGTTCCTTCATGGCAAAACATATCTAGAGTTACTGCTAAAAATGATGCAATAAAAAAAATTTTGAACGAAAAAGAGAATTTAAACAATATTTTTAAAAATATACCTGGAAAAGTGGTTTTAACTTCAGATTTATGGACCTCTAAATAAAATATGGGGTACATTGCAATCACATCACATTATATTTATAGTGATTGGGTAATGCAAAAAAGAATGATTTCATTTTCTATGCTAGAATTCTCATAAACTGGTGCTAGAATAGGTCTACCATCATTGAAAAACTTAGAGAATATAAAATTGAAAATAAAATTTTACCTATAAAATGTTAAAAGAATCATGTGCCTATAAAATGACACTAAATCAATATGATCAACTTTATTTGGAGCATGAAAATATTTTTATAAGTGATGATAAATGGACCCTTCTTGAGATAATAAGAGATTTTTTAGAAGTTTTTCATGATACAACAATATTTTTTTTCCGAGGTATATTATCCCACATCAAATCAAGCTTTAGCCCATTTTTATGAAATAAGTCTTACTTTTAAAAAGTTTTCAACTTATGTGTGTACAAATGGAGGAAAAGTTTTCATCATATTGGAGAATAGCTCCTTTAACATTTTGTTAGCTGCTACATTAGACCCTAGATTGAAAATACAAGGTGTAGAAACCATTCTTGATGAAATAAACTCTAATATGAATACAACTAATATAAATGACATGACAACAATTAAGACACAATTAGAAATACTTTATTTGGATTATTCTACCCGATTAGGTAGATCCATAGCACCCACGGTCCCAACAGGCCATCCCCAAGTACATAAAGGAAAAAAGAAGGCCATTTGGAGTATTATGAGGAAATATCATGGAAGTAACTCCTCTTCTTCCAGAGGGTTTTACAACATTAATGAATTAACAATGTACCTGGGGAGCGATCCTGTTACAATCTCGGATGATAAAGAAGATGATTTTGATATTTGACATGGTGGAAATCATTCGAAACTAAGTTTCCTGTGCTTTCCTCCCTAGCCCGTGATATACTAACAATACCAGCGTCTACAGTTGCATCAGAGTATGCATTTAGTGCAAGTGAGAGCCTTATTGACCCTAGAATGACTAAGCTTATAGAAGATGAAAGTCCGAGGGATCCTAATCCTAGAGAGGGGGAGGGGGGGGGATTGGGTGATCTACACTTAATGACTAATTATGACCAATTTTAATTTCTTTACAATTAACTAGTCACATGTGATGATTAACATACAATATGCGGAAGTTTAAACAAAACAATCACCACTACACAAAGATTTATAGTGGTTCGGCCTTAATGCCTACATCCACTACCAGCGTGTGACTCAACACCCCACCGGATTTCCACTAATATGCTTTTCATAAGGTTAAGCAATAACCTTACAATGTTATTTTTAAAGGCTTAACAACAACCTATACAATATGCTTTTCTAGGCTAAGCAATAACCTTACAAACAAAGATTTATCTAAAGAAAGTGTTTTCACAAAACACTCTAAGAGATTACAATTTAAGCTCAATTAATTTGCCTCTAAAATAGGTGGATAAGAAAGTGTAAAATCAATTCACACAAACACTAATGAATGCTCATGAAGTGTGTGTGTGGATACTTCAATCAAGTTTAAAATTAAGGCTCAATCAATATATGCTCAAAGCATTTTAAAGTTTAAGGCACATAAAAAGATTTGATTGAAGATATATGCAAATCATATGTAAAATAATTAACTTGTTAATGTTATGAAAATCAAAAGATTACAAGTTGTATGAAATTAATAATGTCTAAAACATGTGATGCATAATCAATGTTGTTTTTCAAAACAAACTAGTTTAACTAAAGTTCAAATAGATTGAAAACAACAAAGAGAATTTCAAACAAGTTAATGTATCATGCTATAAAGAAATCAAAGATTTTGGCTAAGCATGATTGACAAAGTTTCAAACAAAACTTGTTTGAAATCAAGGGTGAAGAATCCAATAACTAAAATCAAAGATTAAGAGAAGAATGGATTCAACACATCATAGTTAATATGCTTAAAATCATTTACCAATAATTTTAGACAAAGCATAAAAACATATGATTAATAAAGGCAAAGCTTACTTGGTGGTTTAACTTCATTAATCCAAGCTTTAGCTTTTCCTAATGACCATTAGCCTTCCTTAGCTTGATCCCCTTTCTTTTGCCTCAAAATGCCTCAAGAAGGGCTTTAAAGATCATCAACAATGGCTAAGGAATAAACTCACTTTTATAGAAAAAGTGTTCAAACGGCTACCTGTTGGTCAGCCGACAATAAGGTGTCGGTCGACCGACAACCCAACGGTCTCATTGCAACGGTCATATTTTTTGAAAGTTTTATGACCATTTACTCTTTGTCGGTTGACCCTCATTTGTCGGTTGACCGACAAGGAGCCGATAGCTGAACCGACATCACAAATGTTGAAAATGTTGTTGTCTGGTTTTAGAACCTATAAGTCCTCGGTCTGAAATTTTATGCACTGTCGGTTGACCGACAAGAACCGACGAGCTGACCGATAGAGAAAATCTGAAAATGAAGCTCTCTGGAAATGGGACCGAAAGAGGTTATCGGCTGGCCTCGATTCCACTGTCGGTTGACCGACACCTTGACGTCGGTTGACTCGACAGCCTTAGACAAAAAAATCCCAACTTTACATATTTTAAAGTATTTTCTTGAGGGGATTTTTGGGCCATTAAACCAAGCTTGGAAACATGATTTTAAATCATTTAAGTGCTTTTAAAATCATGAAACATAAAACAGTTGATTTAAAACATGGGCTAGCTTGATTTATGAAAATTCTTTTCAAAAGCAAATGCATCCAAGATTTAAATCCAAAACATGCACAAACTATAAGATTTGAAATATTTAAAACAATGCATGTATAAATCTAGATTTCAAGATTTTCTAAAATCAATGCATGTGTGAAGATTCAAATGAATGAATAAGATGAATGATGCATCCATCAAATTACAATATATAAAATCCTAACAGAAGAAACCATTGAGACCTGCATGTGCTTACGGGATTGGTATCAAGCAGATGATAGGGAACAACACCTCGATGATGATGAAATCGAGATAGAAGACGAGCGAGCGACGTTACATATATTATAGTATAATCTTTTTTTAGATTGTGTAATAGGCTTTCAACTTGTAATTTATTTTTTAGAATGTATCATAGGTTTTTAAAGTTGTAATTTATTTTTTAGAATGTATCATAGGGAATGTATCATAGGTTTTTAAAGTTGTAATTTATTTATTTTAGAATGTATCATAGGTTTTTAAAGTTGTAATTTATTTTTTAGAATGTATCATAGGGAATGTATCATAGGTTTTTAAAGTTGTAATTTATTTTTTTTAGAATGTATCATAGGTTTTTAAAGTTGTAATTTTTTTTTCATTTATCAGAAGGTTTGAACTTCATTATATATATTGATCCAAGTTTAAGCTTATAATTTCTTTGAACTTTTGTAACTTAAATCTCAAGGAAATACAATTTATTTGATGTATTCACTACTGTTATTCTACTTGTTTATTTCTCTTAATTTCTTTATTTTAATGAAATTGGTCGAAGACCAAGAGTGAAGAGTCAAAGTCTTTAAGACTTAAAAAACTTGAAAATTTTTCAAAAAAAAAAAATAAAAAAGGGGAGGGGGATATGTGGGCCACCCACGGGCGGCACGGCCCAGGCCCGGCTAGGGTGATAATTATGCGGGTCGTGTCGTGCCGGGCCCAAGGCCTCTGGGGTCAACCCAGCACGGCCCAGGGCATAGCTCGGCCCTTCTTTAGTGGCGGCACGGCCCAAATTTTCATCCCTAATTCCCATTGTCTTTACACGTCAAGAAGTTTCGAGTTTTTTTAATCATTAACCCTACAGTGCACGCTTTGTTGATTTACATGATAAATTTTAAATAAAGTTTTACATTGTGAGAAAAATAGAACACCCTTCTAGATTACATTCTAAGACTTAAATTTAGTTGGGTCTAGAGATGATGTTTTCCTTTTAAAGCTAGGATCACATCAAAACCTTCTTCAACCAAAAAAGTTCTTAAAATATTCTTGAGAAAGAGGAATCTCAACTTAGAAAGAGTAAGAGACTTAAGACTACTACTAGTTTTGATCCCGACTTTGCTATCTACTTTTCAAGAGGCTATAGTTGCCCATGATGCTGCCTTTTGGAAGGAAGAATTAATGATGAAATTGAATCCATCTTAACTAATAATACATGAAAGTTAGGAAAAAAAAAACTTGCATTTAGGTACTAATTACCTGCAAATGGGTTCTTAGGAAAAAACTTAGGCCTGATAGGTCAATAAAAAAATATAACAGGCAAAAAGAGGTAATAGACTTCTTCGACACTTATTCACCCGTGTCAAGAATTAGCTCTATTAGAATTTTGATTGCAATTGCTCCTGTTCATAATTTAATTATATATCAGATGGATGTTAAAACTGCATTTCTAAATGAGGATTTAGATAAGAGAATTTATATGGAACAAACAAAAGGCTATGCCATAAGAGGACAAGAACACAAGGTGTGTAAATTGATAAAGTCTTTATATAGACTAAAATAAGCACCTAAACAGTGGCATAAGAAATTCGATGAGGTTATTCCTTCTAATGGTTTTCAAAATAAATGAGGTTGAGAAATGTATTATTATAAATCTAATGGTTGTTCAACAATAATATGGTGCTTGTATGTTGATGATTTACTACTTTTTGGATCGAGCTTGGACAGTGTAGAAGAAACAAATTTTCTCTCTGTCATAACTTTGATATAAAAGACTTGGGAGAAGCTAGTGTTATAATGAGAATTAAAATAATTAGAAATGATTATGGAATTAAATTATCCAAATCGCATTATATTGAAAAAGTATCGAAAAAATATAATCATTTTGATTGTAAGCTTTTGTCTACTCCATTTGATCCAAGTATTAAATTAGTAGAAAATGATGGTGATAGTGTATCTTAACTTGATTGTGCAAGTGTAATTGATAGTTTAATGTATGTTATGAATTATACTCGCCCAGATATAGCTTATGCTGTGAGGCAATGTCACACCCTGATTCTCTCTAAGCGTATTTAGTATTTAATTAATCTTAATTAGATGCCTAATTAATGTTTTGGATGTGTTTGTATTTGGATAGGTAGATTAGTGGGAGTTTTGACCATTAGCTCGGTGGTTGAGGACTTTTTCGTAATTTTGGATTTATGGGTTTCATCACGCGTGTTCTCAGTAATTTTGGATTTATGGGTTTCATCACGCGTGTTTTCAGTTTCGGTGTGGCTTTGGGTGCATTGGGTAGAGCATTTCATTTCGAGCCATTTTCACGTTTGGACCCGACCCATTTGAGCTCATTTTGACTCATTTTCAACCCAAAAGCCCTCCTATTATATTTCCTTGTTAAAGACTGGATCTGCTTGGAAAAACCCAGAAAATCTCCTTTTTAACAAAACCCGTTCTCATCGCTGTCTACCCTCTCCTTCATTTGAATGTGGCTGAGAAAACCTCTTATTCTCCTCTCCATCTTTACTTCCAATCTCTCCAAATCAAGACCAAATTAACCTTGCATGTGAGATTTTCCTATACCAACTTCATCTTCTTCCTCCAAACCACCTTCTTGCAAGCTTCCTTCATCATCATTGGAGCTCCATTGACTCCTTAGGTAAGCTATTCTCTTTTTAATGACTCTCCCAATTTGGAATAGGTGATTTGAGGCTTTATTAATTGCATGCAAGCTCCTTGAACTTTAATTCAACCACCTATTCTGTATGATCCCATTTTCAAGCCTTGCATTTGGGGGTTTTGGCTTTGAGAGCTTGGCTTGGGTAGGAGAGATTGATTTTTGGGTGGGTTTGAGTTCAAGCACCAAGGAGGCAAGTTAAACACCTATATGTTATGGCCATAGTTATATTTTCCCTACCTTTATTGTCAATTCTCAAGTAGTCCAAGACCTTGCCTCTTAATGTCTCACAAGGAATATCAAGATCGAAGGCAAAATTTCAAGTCTGGGAAGGCTCAAATTCATCAAGAAAGGACTCCATGATTGTGCCAGCCTACTCAGGTATTGTGGACCAAAACAAGACCTAGTCATGGACCTTAGAACCCTTAGTTTGACTGGTAAATTTATTAGGATTTAAAATGGATTTTTGAGCATGTTTATTATGTTCAAATCAGTCCAAGAGGTCGGCTAACCGTCATCCAACGGTCACCTCACGTTTGCTTTTCAAGTAACTTGTTGAGTGATTGTCTGTCTGAGCGCGGTTACCTAGCCGTGAACTGCCAAGTGAGCAGGCGGCTAACCGCCTGGTAACCAACACTCCACGGTTACAATTCCAGAAGCCACTATGTTTTTGGCAGAGTAAGTTCTGTCACCTGGCGGTCAGCTCACGGCTAGTTGCCGATCCCATAGGCGGCTAACCGCGAGCCAATTGAATTTCAAAAATATGCTGGGTGAACTTCTTCTATATATATTTAGAGTCCTCCTTTCGCAAATAACTTTGGCACTCCACGAGCTTTCTTCTTAACATTTTTCTCACTTCTTGAAAGCTCTCAAATCTCTTTCCACTCACTTTAGATCCCTCATAGGTACAGTCAAGAGCTTTATGAGCCCTTTGTGAGTGTGATTAGTGGAAGCATTATCTCTAGGGAAGACCTTTGAGTATCATAAGTTAAACCCTTATTCACCCTAGACCAAAAACCTCTTCTCCTTGGATGTCATGTCCCCAAAATAAGAATTGGGGAAAAACGTGAAAGTTAAAATTTTAAATTCAAATTCATGTGTTTAATACAACACAAGCTTCCAAAAGTGGACCCACATAAAGTTTCAACCTGTGGTGAGTCAAAATAAATTTCATCAAATGCAATGGAAGCTTTATTAAATTGGTATTCAAAGTTCATAAATAAAATCCAACACAAAAATCAAATAAACATCAATAGTTAAAGTTGCAGAATGAATAAAGCAATTACTAAGAAAATGTTTATCATTGAGGAAAGTTCATCTAAGGAACTACTAAGATGACGTTCTCTCTAATGCAGGCTCAGACGGCTCCGAAACCGTCTCCTGCATCCCACTCGGGTTCGTCAATTGGCTCAAACGTTTGAAACGTTTGATCCTCCTCCGTTTCCTCGATAAAGTAGGGCTCGGTACCTATGCACCAAATATTACAAAGTAAATAGCAAGTACATAATCATAATTCGAAATTAAATACCATTACGAGAAGAATAAAGACAAGTGTGATCATATAGAAGTAAAAGTGAAGATATACGCGAATGAACGTATGACATAAATCCAAATAAAACAAATGGAGCAATAAGATTCACACGAAGACAAGTGTCCCCGTTGTGGGTGGTCAACCCTACATAATCGGGAGAGCCCGTCCATAACGTCGGTGGTCATAAACCGATCAATAAACAAATATCAGGATAACCTGTTCACATTTATAGCGGATTATAAGTGATCCGGACACATCGGTGATCAACCGTCCATATACGATCTGCAGTCGTTCATAAATGACCCACATAAAGGAAAACATATATACATAATAGACCCGAATAATAATGCTCCGACACAAGAGTCCTAAGTCAAAATAAAGTGCTGGCCATTCCACATTCATATCATAATACAGAATTTGCCAAGCCACTTTATAGTCCATAACACAATAGGGTGTGCATCTAAAGGAATAGATATCCTAAATCAACATATATATATATGCATGCGAAGGTCAAGAATAATCACAAACCAATTCTAAGGTTAAACATAGGGTCTGATGCCCAACAACCACATGAATCTCTAATAGATAAAAGATCAACGCATCCATTCTAAATTAATGGTGCATAAATCTAATTAAGGGTTTTCCAATAGAGATGGGTTGAACTTGAATCCACTAGGATTTTCTCGAGGTTATATGAAGCACTAAACCTCATGTTAGTAAGATACCGTGTGCCCATACGGTATTTACTCGGTCCAATGATCCAATTAATAAGGTATAAAAATATAATATTAACCCATGAAAACCAAAGATATCATTCAAAGTTTATTTGCAAATATTAATGATAATTACATATCTTGGTTTATAATATTTAGAAAACCCAAGGATTCCACCCCAACACATTTTCACATTCTTAATAAGCCAAAAAGGGTTCCAATTGAATTCATTAAAGCTACAATGGGTTTTTCTTTAATTCTTAAATCTAAAGGGGCCATATGATAAAACAAAAAGGCATGCCATGTGATGTCACTATCTAATCTCTCTCATCATTCTCTCTCACATAAAGTATGATGTCATTATCTAATCTCTCTCATCATTCTCTCTCACATAAGGCATGCTGTCATTATCCAATCTCTCTCACATAAGGCAATTCCAAGACAACTCACGTCAGTACCCTCCTCTCTCTCACTTAACCACACGCCATCACCATTTTTTCTTCCAATTACAGATTCTTCCATCATATGAAACTCGGCATCAACAGAAACTATGGGCCACTGGATATTGGTCCCACTGATCAAGAGCCTATGATCAGCCCTGATCAATATGGTCGCCCAAGGCCCCTCTTCAAGATGTAGGGACCTGATCTGAAATCAATAGCTCACATGGGCCCCACGTCCCAAAAACAAAAATAACCCAAACCCATTTTAATACCATCAGGCCTCTCTTTGGTTGCTGGATGGTGGACCAAACAGGGCCCACCTCGATGGGTTCGCCATCCCTATGGTCGCCCATGGGTCCACTATAAGATCTACGGTCTGGATCAATCATCAGTGGGGTCCACTTGGCCCCACAACCAACATACAGTAACAAGACCTCACGGTTTGAAAACTGTGACAGGTCTGATCAACAGTGATGCTAAAAATAAGAAAATCAATGTATTAAATCCAATCTCAGATTTCTATCATTAAAACATTAAACAAAGGGCATCGAATGGCTTCTACATGCATCATCACACGAATAAGGAAAAACAAAATTATTAAATTTATAAATTATGTTTAGGTACTTGCCTTTTACCGGGGTTGAAGAAAACGCAACAGATCTAACCAATACCCAACCCGAGATAACCGGGGCGCTCGATCACAATCCTATCGCCAATCTGACATAAGAGATGGGAAAGAAATGCCCAGATGAGCGGATCTATTATAACCCTACCCAAAACCTAACATTGGAAAGAAGAAGAAGATAACCCAAGAGTATAGATTTACTTCTCTAATGGCTTGAGGAGATGATTACCTGAGATTAGAAAGTCGAACCAAGAATGATGGTATCTTCAGATCTTGATTCCGATGGTTGGATCCTTAAGTTGCAGGGGCTTGGGAAGTTGAAAAGAGGAAGAAGACGAACAGGGAACAGGAATAGTTGCAGAGGAAGAGATAAGGATGTGCATTCATAATAAGAGGGATTATGTTAAGAGAGTATTGGGCTTAAGTCATTGGGTCGGGTCAAACTGTGGGTCAAGTCATCTACCCACTAATCAAACTCACCAATCCACACCTCTAATCTATCGTGTGCCCCACTTAATCCTACCCACTTAAATAACTAATACATTTCAATTAAAATAATAATAATAATAATAATATCTAATAAATATATAATAAATATATAATAGGGTGGGACCGGGATCTTACATTCTCCCCCCCTTAGGATATTTGGTCCTCCAAATAAAAATCATACCTCTGGAACAAGAAACGGATACAACTTCCTCACTTGGTCCTGAAGTTCCCAAGTGGCTTCTCGAGGACTATGGTGCTCCCACTGGACTTTCACCCAATGTATTGTCCGAGTCCTGAGAATTTGCTCCTTTGTGTCGATGATCTGAGACAGTCGCTCCACATAGGTAACATCTGGCTGCAATTCCAATGGCTCATAATGCAACACGTGCAACGGGTCCTTGATATACTTTTTCAACATTGAGACATGAAAAACATTATGCACCGCTGACAACTCTGCTGGTAAAGCCAATCTATAGGCAACTTCTCCAATTCTTTCCAAGATCTCAAATGGACCGATAAATCTCCGAGATAACTTTCCTTTTTGCCCAAATCTCAATGTTCCCCGTGTCGGTGAGACCTTAAGAAATACATGTTCACCTATTTCGAATTGAAGATGTCTTCTCTTCATGTCTGCATAACTCTTCTGCCGGCTTCTAGCAATTTTCAACCTGTCATGGATTTGCTTCACTTGCTCACTGGTATCACTAACAATAGATGGGCCATGAAAACTTCTGACACCTATCTCTTCCCAACAAATTGGGGTTCTGCATCTACGGCCATACAACACTTCAAATGGTGCCATACCGATACTAGAGTGATAACTATTATTGTATGCAAACTCGCATAATGAGAGACTCTTCTGCCAGTCCTTCCCAAACTCAAGGACGCAAGCTCGCAACATATCCTCCAGTGTCTGATTAGTCCTTTCAGTTTGACCGTCGGTCTGAGGATGATACGCTGTACTGAAATTCAACTTCGTGCCCAAAGCTGCCTGAAGTTCTGTCCAAAATCTGCCCAAAAATCTAGGATCTCTGTCTGATACGATCGATAGAGGGACACCATGAATTGTGACAACCTTCTCCATATACATTCGAGCTAATTCATCTCGAGGTGTCTTCATGTTCATTGGTAAGAAATGTGCCACCTTTGTCAGCCTGTCAACTATCACCCAGATACTATCTCTATTATGAATCGATGGCAATCCAGAAATAAAATCCATCGTTATGTGTTCCCATTTCCAATCTGGCACTTCCAATTGTTTTAAAAGTCCTGGGGGTTGCTTCCGTTCTGCCTTTACTTGTTGACACACCAAGCATCTTGCTGTAAATCCTGCTACTTCCTTCTTCATGTTATTCCACCAATAATGATTACGCAGGTTCTGGTACATCTTTGTACTGCCTGGATGAATAGTATAACGGGAATGATGCGCCTCCGTCATAATCTCATTCTTCAACTCTTCTATGTTTGGCACACATAACCGATCTTGAAAATACAACACACCCTCTAATAATCTGAAATCTGGTCTGCTATCAATCTGCTCAATCACTCGAGCTAGCTCAGGATCCTCTACCTGCCTGCTTTTGATCCTGTTCAAGATCTCTGGTTCCCAAACAAACATGTGAGCCAACATAACCTTATCATCAATTGGATGCAAAGTCACTCCCAAATCGAGGAAAATTTCTGCCCAAGACCATTCTGCTCTCAAACATGCATTAGTTACTACTCTTCGACTCAATGCATCAGCCACTACATTGGCTTTCGCGGGATGATATTTGATTGGAAAGTCGAAATCCTTCATGTATTCCATCCAACGGGTCTGTCTCATGTTCAATTCAGGCTGAGTAAACAAATATTGGAGACTTCTATGATCTGAATGAATTTCAAACTTCTCACCGTACAAGTAATGACGCCACATCTTCAATGCCATGACTACTGCTGCAAGTTCCAAATCATGAGTGGCATACTTTTTCTCATGCTCTTTCAATTGTCTAGAGCCATAAGCCACTACCTTCCCATCCTGTATAAGCACACAACCCAATCCAACCTTCGAAGCATCTGTGTAAATGACAAATCTACCATTGTCTGTAGGCAATGTGAGTACTGGAGCGGTAGTCAACCTATTCTTTAACTCCTGAAAACTTGCTTCACATTCGTCAGTCCACACGAAAGGCACATCTTTTCATGTTAATCTGGTCAATGGAGCAGCAATGGATGAAAATCCTCTCACAAATCTCCTGTAGTAACCTGCTAAACCCAAGAAACTACGAATCTCTGTAATAGACATGGGTCTCTGCCACTTGACCACTGCCTCAATCTTTCCTGGATCTACCGCCAATCCTTCCTTGCAGATGATGTGACCCAAGAAAATTACTTGCTCAAGCCAAAATTCACACTTACTCAACTTGGCATAGAGTTGATGATCTCTCAAAGTCTGCAATGCTGATCTCAAATGCTGCTCGTGATCTTCTCGAGACCGAGAATACACTAATACGTCGTCTATAAAAACAACGATGAACTGGTCGAGAAATGGAGTAAATATCTTATTCATCAAGGCCATAAATACTCCTGGAGCATTGGTTAATCCAAACGGCATTACTAAAAACTCGTAGTGGCCATATCTGGTCCTGAATGCTGTCTTCTGAATATCCTGATCTTGAACTCTGAGCTGGTGATATCCTGATCTCAAGTCTATCTTTGAGAAATATTCAGCTCCCTGAAGCTGGTCAAACAACTCATCGATCCTGGGAAGAGGGTATTTGTTCTTGATTGTGACCTGATTGAGTTGTCTATAATCAATACACATCCTCATGGAACCATCCTTCTTCTTCACAAACAGGACCGGTGCACCCCAAGGTGATACACTTGGTCTCACAAATCCCTTATCCAACAAATCCTGCAATTGGGTTTTCAACTCTCTGAGTTCTGCTGGAGCCATTCTATATGGAGCTTTAGAAATAGAAGCTGTCCCTGGTACCAATTCAATTGAGAAATCTATCTCTCTGACTGGAGGTAAGCCTGGAATCTCATCGGGGAAAATATCCGGAAACTCACAGACCACTGGAATATCCTCCACCCCTTTGGACGGTTTATCCTCCGTGATAAACGCCAAGTATCCTTTGCATCCAGATTTCAACAATCTTTCTGCTTTCAGTGCCGAGATCCGGCATGTCTGAATCGATCTCCTTTGCCCAACGAATTCAACAGTGTCTGAATGCAGTGACAACTTGATGGTTTTGTTAAAACAGTCCATCACTGCTCTATAGGTCGCTAGCCAATCCATACCAAGTATGACATCGAAATCCTTCATCGTTAAAAGAATCAGGTCTGCAGGTAAGATGAAATCTCCGACTTGAACTCGGGTACTCAGAAAATATTGGTGACAACGGACCTGCGTGCCCACTGGGGTACCCACTACTAAAGCAACATCTAATCTCACTGCAGCCTCATTGATATGTTTAGCAAAATTATGAGAAACAAATGAATGTGTAGAGCCAGGGTCAAAAATGGCCTTAACTTCTACCTTTGAGATTAGAACAATACCTTCCACCACTTCTGCAGAAGCATCTGCATCCTCATGTGTAACTCTGCATACACTTTGCCCATCTGATAGGCTTGGTTCTGCTGCCCTTGGACTGGCCTTGGTGCTCTTGGTTGACCCACTGGTTGTTGCCTGTGTTGCTGAAATGGCCTCTGTTGTCCCTGAACTAGCCTTTGCTGTCCTTGAGTTGGCCTCTGTTGCTGTGGTGCTGCACCCCTATACTGCTGATACTGAGGAGCTGGTGCCCTGTACATCTGATGCTGTGGGGCCCGATAAATCTGCTGTGGTCCCTGCAGAGGTGCTGTCCTCCAAGTCTGCTGCGTAGGAGCACGAGAAGCTGCTAGCTGGGATTTTGGCAACTGATTACCGCCATTGGGACAATTACGAACTTGATGTCCGATTTGCCCACAATGAAAACACGCCCCAGTCTCCTTGTAGCACTGTTCAGTAGGATGATTCTTCCCACACCGTCCACACAGTTGTCTCTGACCACCTGAGGGTTGTCCTTGAAACTTCAGTTTCTTGGGGTTGCCTTGGGTAGAACACTGCCTTGACTGATGCTGCTGAAATTTGGCCTGCTGTTCTGCTGATTTCTTCCTTAGTGCACCTTCAGCCCAATATGCACTTTTCACAGTCTCCTGAAATGTAGGGCGTTGATTGTCTCCAATCATCATGTAAATATCAGCTGATAACCCATCAAGAAAACGCCTGATTTTCTCTTCCTCCGAACAACTAGTGTAGGTGCATACTTAGCCAATCTTGTGAACTGCTGTTCATATTGCTGCACTGACATATCCCCTTGCACTAAGTTCTGAAAATCCCGCTTCCACTGGTCCTTGACATATTTGGGTATGAACTTGTCCATAAACTCCTTGGTGAAAGTTTCCCATGAATGTTCTTCAGCCACTGCATCTGCTTGCACTACTATCTTCATAGAATTCCACCATTGAAGAGCTATCCCTCTAAACATATAGGCTGCCAAGTTAACTCGCTGCTTTTGAGTACAGCGGAAAACTGCAAAGATCTGCTCCAATTGCTCTATAAAGTCATCTGCTGCCATTGGATCTTCTGACCCATGAAATTCAGGAGGAACCCTCTTCCTAAATTTCTCGTAGATGTCATTAGGATCCACTTCCCGAGGAGGCATGACCACTTGTACTGGCTGAGCTGCTCTGTCAGTCAATGCTATGATCTGAGCCTGGAATGCTGCCCTATCATGATCTGCTTGTGCCCTCTCAGCAGCCCTATCTTCTCTTTCTTGTTGTTTCTCTACAGCTCGTTCTGCCTCAGCTGCTTTTTGCTGCTCATTTTGCGTTGTCTGCGATTGCATAAAAGCTTGCAAGAGCTGATTGAAACGCTCGTCTGAGTTGTTTGATCCATTCCCAGGTTCCTTGTCCTGAGATCTTGTACTACGTTGGGCCATGACCTACAATAAAATAATAATGGTTTAGTTCCTCAAAAACAAGCTAACAAACAATTCTATAGGCTTAAAAGTTTACACTTTAAAGTCTATCTAACGGAAATCGCAATCCTCACCACGTCCTATTGTTTCTATCCATTTTTAATATCCGAAGATCGTGCTGGGCTCTGATACCAACTGTCACGTCCCCAAAATAAGAATTGGGGAAAAATGTGAAAATTAAAAATTTAAATTCAAATTCCTGTGTTTAATACAACACAAGCTTCCAAAAGTGGACCCACATAAAGTTTCAACCTGTGGTGAGTCAAAATAAATTTCATCAAATGCAATGGAAGCTTTATTCAATTAGTATTCAAAGTTCATAGATAAAATCCAACACAAAAATCAAATAAACATCAATAGTTAAAGTTGCAGAATGAATAAAGCAATTACTAAGAAAATGTTTATCATTGAGGAAAGTTCATCTAAGGAATTACTAAGATGACGTTCTCTCTAATGCAGGCTCAGACGGCTCCGAAACCGTCTCCGGCATCCCACTCAGGTTCGTCAGTTGGCTCAAACGTTTGAAACGTTTGATCCTCCTCCGTTTCCTCGGTAAAGTAGGGCTCGGTACCTATGCACCAAATATTACAAAGTAAATAGCAAGTAAATAATCATAATTCGAAATTAAATACCATTACGAGAAGAATAAAGACAAGTGTGATCATATAGAAGTAAAAGTGAAGATATACGCGAATGAACGTATGACATAAATCCAAATAAAATAAATGGAGCAATAAGATTCACACGGAGACAAGTGTCCCCGTTGTGGGTGGTCAACCCTACATAATCGGGAAAGCCCGTCCATAACGTCGGTGGTGATAAACCGATCAATAAACAAATATCAGGATAACCTGTTCACATTCATAGCGGATTATAAGTGATCCGGACACATCGGTGATCAACCGTCCATATACGATCTGCAGTCGTTCATAAATGACCCACATAAAGGAAAACATATATACATAATAGACCCGAATAATAATGCTCCGACACAAGAGTCCTAAGTCAAAATAAAGTGCTGGCCATTCCACATTCATATCATAATACAGAATTTGCCAAGCCACTTTATAGTCCATAACACAATAGGGTGTGCATCTAAAGGAATAGATATCCTAAATCAACATATATATATATATATGCATGCGAAGGTCAAGAATAATCACAAACCAATTCTAAGGTTAAACATAGGGTCTCATACCCAACAACCACATGAATCTCTAATAGATAAAAGATCAACGCATCCATTCTAAATTAATGGTGCATAAATCCAATTAAGGGTTTTCCAATAGAGATGGGTTGAACTTGAATCCACTAGGATTTTCTCGAGGTTATATGAAGCACTAAACCTCATGTTAGTAAGATACCGTGTGCCCATACGGTATTTACTCGGTCCAATGATCCAATTAATAAGGTATAAAAATATAATATTAACCCATGAAAACCAAAGATATCATTCAAAGTTTATTTGCAAATATTAATGATAATTACATATCTTGGTTTATAATATTTAGAAAACCCAAGGATTCCACCCCAACACATTTTCACATTCTTAATAAGCCAAAAAGGGTTCCAATTGAATTCATTAAAGCTACAATGGGTTTTCTTTAATTCTTAAATCTAAAGGGGCCATATGATAAAACAAAAAGGCATGCCATGTGATGTCACTATCTAATCTCTCTCATCATTCTCTCTCACATAAAGTATGATGTCATTATCTAATCTCTCTCATCATTCTCTCTCACATAAGGCATGCTGTCATTATCCAATCTCTCTCACATAAGGCAATTCCAAGACAACTCACGTCAGTACCCTCCTCTCTCTCACTTAACCACACGCCATCACCATTTTTTCTTCCAAATACAGATTCTTCCATCATATGAAACTCGGCATCTACAGAAACTATGGGCCACTGGATATTGGTCCCACTGATCAAGAGCCTATGATCAGCCCTGATCAATATGGTCGCCCAAGGCCCCTCTTCAAGATGTAGGGACCTGATCTGAAATCAATAGCTCACATGGGCCCCACGTCCCAAAAACAAAAATAACCCAAACCCATTTTAATACCATCAGGCCTCTCTTTGGTTGCTGGATGGTGGACCAAACAAGGCCCACCTCGATGGGTTCGCCATCCCTATGGTCGCCCATGGGTCCACTATAAGATCTACGGTCTGGATCAATCATCAGTGGGGTCCACCTGGCCCCACAACCAACATACAGTAACAAGACCTCACGGTTTGAAAACTGTGACAGGTCTGATCAACAGTGATGCTAAAAATAAGAAAATCAATGTATTAAATCCAATCTCAGATTTCTATCATTAAAACATTAAACAAAGGGCATCGAATGGCTTCTACATGCATCATCACACGAATAAGGAAAAAAAAATTATTAAATTTATAAATTATGTTTAGGTACTTGCCTTTTACCGGGGTTGAAGAAAACGCAACAGATCTAACCAATACCCAACCCGAGATAACCGGGGCGCTCGATCACAATCCTATCGCCAATCTGACATAAGAGATGGGAAAGAAATGCCCAGATGAGCGGATCTATTATAACCCTACCCAAAACCTAACATTGGAAAGAAGAAGAAGATAACCCAAGAGTATAGATTTACTTCTCTAATGGCTTGAGGAGATGATTACCTGAGATTAGAAAGTCAAACCAAGAATGATGGTATCTTCAGATCTTGATTCCGATGGTTGGATCCTTAAGTTGCAGGGGCTTGGGAAGTTGAAAAGAGGAAGAAGACGAACAGGGAACAGGAATAGTTGCAGAGGAAGAGATAAGGATGTGCATTCGTAATAAGAGGGATTAGGTTAAGAGAGTATTGGGCTTAAGTCATTGGGTCGGGTCAAACTGTGGGTCAAGTCATCTACCCACTAATCAAACTCACCAATCCACACCTCTAATCTATCGTGTGCCCCACTTAATCCTACCCACTTAAATAACTAATACATTTCAATTAAAATAATAATAATAATAATAATATCTAATAAAAATATAATAAATATATACTAGGGTGGGACCGGGATCTTACATTGGATTGGGCACATCTTAGAGCATCTTCATCAACGTCAAGGAAGCAAGCAAGAGGGAAAAGCTTCTACTTCGGTTCAAGCTTGAAGAGCACTCTCAAGACAAGGTCGAGAGGCAAGTGTTGTTCCATTTTAAGTTTCATTTCACTGATTGTAAAGCGGTTTAGAACCGTGTGATCTAACTACTATAAAATAGAATTGGGGATTAAATCTGTGTGGTTGAATATCCTTAACAAAATCAAGTTGTGTATGAAATAGGAATCATACCTATGTGGTTTTATTCATTGTAGTGGAACCAAGGGTGGTTATTCCCTTGTGCATGGATGTAGATCAAGAGATCGAACCACTATAAAAATTATGTGTGCTCGGGCTCTTCTTGTTGATTGATTTTTCATACATGTTATTTAATTGTGCCAAATCTTAGTTGATCTAGTTATTGTCGAATGGTTTAGCACACACCCTAATATGTGATCAGTCTTGCTTCATTCTACTGTCATATTGTGTTAGAATTAGTCACGTTGGATTAAAATTAAAAAATTGATAGTTTTTGGTAAAAAATTAAATTGGTCCTATTCGCCTCGCCCCCCTCTAGGATGCGCTCTATAGCCTAGCATGCACTTTCGCTATAATCTCATACATGCAAGCCTGATTTATGATTCTAGATATGATTTTCTATGATTCTAGATATGATTTTCATGGTAGGATACCTATTTTCGAGCTCTATGTATGTTTTCAGTTCTTTTGATACAATAAAATGTGTAATCTATAATGTCTTTGGTTATAATAGGTTTAAACGAGCTTTGTTAACTCCTTTGATTTATGCAAACATGTATCAGGGGTGTGAAATGGAATGGGGAAACAAACCCCACTGGAACAGATTAGTTCTAGCTTCAGAAATTTGGAATTCTATGTCCGAGGCCGACCACAAGAGTTTTCACGGTCGACCGCGAACATAGGGGCAGTTGGCGGTTACATTTCTAGAATGTGGTTTTTCAACCGCTTTTTTACTGCGATTAGCTCGCGGGTAGCCGCCATTTCCCCTTGCCGTTAACCGCGAGTCAACCATAGACCTCCCATGAAAACCCCTCGTTTACATTTTCGGAACCTGACATTTTCCCTAGAATTTCATTGCGGTCAGCTATAAGCTAACCGCTAAGACCTCACGGTCGACCAAGGGTCAACCGAGGAGCAACCGCGGGTCGACCGCTAGCCAAGTGGAAACCCTGGGACTTTAAGTGGTTTTGGACGTTAGCAATGGAACATTTGGACCCTAATTCATGCCTAATGGACCTCTAAGCCTAGGTGGGTGATGTTTGAGCTACCATACACCCACACGGAAGCCCTTATTTGGGAATTCATGCACTCTGAGCCAAAGGTGTTAGCCTAAGGCTTTTGACGTCAACAAATTAGTGCAAGGCCATTGGTTTTGTAGACCGAAGATGTCGGAAGCTTTAGGACTACACAGAGTCTCTGCGTTGATTATATCTGATTTTTTTTTTTTTTTTTTTTGCATTGGACGAATGGAGTCCGAGTTATGAGTTTTCCAACCTTGGTGATCTGTATAAGAGTTGTTTAAAATAAAATCCATTGTTTTAAGACTAGACCAATTTCACCAATGAAAATCATTAATACGCTGAAATTCAGATTTTTTGGTTTTGGGGTGTTACATTTTTAATCCCCCCTCTTTCTCAGTTTGACCTCAATTGATCTTTCCAAGAGAGCCTTGTAAAGCTCTCCCAGTATATATCTCACTCAAGAGATCGACTTAGTGGATACTTATGCATCACCAAATCAGCAAAAAGTAGTAGGATAGGATCTGGATTTGAAATCCTCCATTTTCAGGCGTTGTTTCTTCTTGAGAAAGCATTTCCAAATTCGACCTCTCCTTCGGACCTCCATTTTTGTTGAAGAGGAAAGCTAGGTTTTCTCTTCCGTTGTGGTACACAACAAGCCATTAAGGGATCGTTTGCCTTTTACGCATGAGATACGTAGCTACAATTTACACATATAAATGTCCCATATGTATATATCACATATGTAAGCTTTACGCATGCGTTTCAATTTACAACGTTTGTCTGCTGATGTCATTTTCACATCATTTACCCATGTGATTCATTTTACCACGTTTATTTAAACTATATGTGAAAATGTAAGAAATTTATTTTCAATGGATAAACAAACAAATTCATTCCATAAATTCAATGTATTTCTCCATGAAGTTCAATGTATATCAATTCCATACAGACAACTCACATTCCATGAATTTCAATGTATTTTAACTCCATGAATTGAACAATTCATACAGACCCTAGTGAACATTTGGAACTACCCCAGGCAAAACCAGCACTGATCTAGCCCACCTCCAACTCCACTTAAGCCGAGCCAAACTCAACACTTACTGCCAGATTACGATTTTTAGAATGTGTTTTTATTTAATTAATTATGTTTAGTTTCAAATAAGCATGATTAGTTATTAATTAGTGTTGATTAATGTGTTAGATTAATTATATGATAAGATAATATGGAATTATTGGTATCAATGAATTTCTAGAATTGTGTTGGACATTTCTTGTTTTGGACCCATATTGATTTGAAATGCCATTTTATGAAAAACAGGGTATTTTCTATATAAAAAGGACTTATTTGTAATTCTGATTTTATGAAAATTTTCCAATGATGGAGTTTTTCGATGATTTCAGTTTCATTAGAAAACGGGTCAAATTGTGATCGATTTTATCTTCTAGCTCGGGTTTATTTGAATTTCTTTCAAATGATTCCCAGTGAGATTTGATACCTTTAAAAATGAACTTTTTTTATAATACAATAAAAGTTACTGTGCAACCATTTGTGATTGGGTTGACCGGCCACATAGAGCTTGAAATGGGATTTCCATTTATGTGCATGTGTGGTCGACGGGCCCTGTCATTGGATTGACCGGCCACACAGTGCAACCATTTCTGTATCAAAGATCAGGTTCATTAGAATACAGTGCAACTTTCTCTTCGTTTATCTGAATCAACTTAGCTACAGACGATGGAGTGGGCAGAGAGGAAAGTAGAGAGAGATAAATCGAAGGAGGGAGAGGAAAGAGATCTGGGAGGGGGACAGAGAGGTATTGAGGGAGAGGGTGAGATGGAGTGGGCAAAGAGGAAAGGAGAGAGGGGGGGGGGGGAGGAGAGAGATCTGGGAGGGGGATAGAGAGGTATAGAGAGGTATTGAGGGAGAGGGTGAGATGGAGTGGGAAGAGAGGAAAGTAGAAAGGGAGAGGAGAGAGAGGGGAGAACACACAAAGAAAATAGAGAAGCAGAGAGAAAGGGCGCCATACCTGGAGTGCTCGGATCTGGGAAGTGAAGAGAGTGAGTTTCAACGTTCTCTTGGCTAGGGCAACAATGAAGGGAAAAAAGAACAGAAATGGGGGATTCGGGTTTCGAACCATCTTTCTCTTTGTGACAAAAATACATGGCCCGCACCGTCCGCCTTTTTGATGTGAATCCTTTTCATATGAAGTTTGGTGTGTAACCTTTTACCATCACATGAGGTGTGAAAATTTGCGTGCGAAAATAAGCTCGTTTACGCATCATTTTTATATGCAATTTACACATGTGATGTGTAAATGAATGCAAACAAACATAATGATGTGTAACTATTTCACATGTGAGTCATGTATATATGTAAATGACCGTAAACAAACGACCCTCTAAGGATGCAATGTGTTGAGTTAAACCGGTGACCCACCTAACCCGCTCATATCATTAGCGGGTTTTGGTGGGTATGTATTTCTAGATTGCTGCCGGAGGCAGGCATGGGGCAGGTTTGGGTTTTGGCTGGCCCACCCTATATTTATAACTATTTGGTATGTTTTCTTAGCCTATTAAAGTAGATTATATGTTATGATATGAATAGATTAAAAGGGTCATTCGTATTTGTCTCGATCCAGGCCTGTCTCAAACATGTGAAGCCTGAGCCTGCCCATTTACTCAATTGCCCCAGTCTGAGCCGAGCTTCCTATCACTTAATTTGGGCCTTCTTTAGCTTGTTTGGCAAATCAACCACTAAACTACATGCATTACTTATTCTGTCTAGGTAGGGCCGGGCTTCAGTCTTTCAATCACTTAATCCAAGCGCGGCCCAAATATTAATCTAGGCCAGAATTAGATCCAGGTTCGACCCGATTACAAAATTTCCAGATGAAGAACTTGGTTACAAGTAGTGGAATCCCAATAATGCAAAATGTCCATAGAAGTGATATAGAAACGAAATCATCGAAGACTTTGATAATACTATTAGGCGGAAAGTGAAAAGTTATTGGTGTGCAAGTAGAAAACAAGTTGTAGTCGCCCTCCATGAACATCATACCAATGGCAATGTAACTACTTCTAATGAGCAAAAGAACAAAAATGATGAACAAAATAAAGAGGGAAAAAAAATACTACATGTCAATGACGATGTTGATGAGGTGATGATCATGTCCCATACCGTGGAAAAAAGGTCAGGCATCCTCTTAATGATTTCCCACCTATAATTGAGTTGAGCAAAAAGGCTCATGGATACCTCAGCCTTTAACAAAATATCCTTGTTTAGATGGCTTGTGTTAGAATAACACCTATGATTCGGTGAAAAAGCCAATAGTGAAACACCTTTGAAGACAATGAATTTATAGGTCGAAACATGAAGAAAATGGGCCACTTTGTCACAAGTTAAAATTGGTTATAAAAGCAATAGGCATTAAAAAAAATAATTTGACATTGATCAGATCTTTTCTCCTGTTGTCACAAGCTAGCTTGAATCTAGAATTATTAAGACAACATTCCTCCACGGTTACTTTATTGGAATTTCTGAAATGAATTTGCTATGTTCGGGATTATTGGGCATGATGTGACATCTTGTCTCATGCATTTGTAAATGCCACGTTCCTTCACAAACATTTCAAAATTTTGGCCACCTGAAAAGTCTCAAACGACCTTTGGAAATTCATGAATTCCAACCCTTTGCTTTTTGGTGGGATTTCTGGATGCTTAAGTACAAAGGAGCATTCAGGAATTCCACTATGCCAGAGAATTTCAAAATTCTCCAAACAAAAATTTCATAAATTTCAATAAAGAAAGAAACAAGCGTGGATATGTATATGGAGGAATCAAATGATTTCTAACTGAAAAGGAAAGAGAACATGCTTTGCAAATTAAAAATGAGTTTCTAAAAAAAAAGGGACAATTACATTACGGAAGGTCTTAAAGTTGACAATAGCCCTAGAACAGCTGAAAAGTGTATATTTACCGCAGAGCTATTCGATTCGTAGGATATCGCTAGGGGTGTAGGATATCCCATAATCAGAAGCGGAAAGACTTAAACAGTCTGTTTATTTTTTTTTCCTTGACTGTGGGACCACCTAACCACCATCCAAACCGTTGGATAGCAGTATGAGTGTAACAACTAACATCCCACCAAATTTGAACCGTTTATCTATCACAGTTAGTGAGAAATTTGTAAAAAAAAAGGCTTATAATTTGTTCTTATAATTTACAAAATAATGTAACTTTTTTACATTTTCGCTAACTGTGATAGATAAACGGTTCAAATTTGGTGGGATGTTAGTTCTTACACTCATTAAGCTATCCAACGGTTTGGATGGTGGTTTAGTGGTCCCACAATCAAGAAAAAAAAAAACGGAGTGTTCAAGTCTTCCCGCTTTTGATTATGGGATATCCTACACCCTTACGGATCGAACAGCTCTGCAGTAAATATAGATTTTCCGGCTGTTTTGGGGCCATTGTCAACTTTAAGACCTTCCATACGGTAATTGTCCCAAAAAAAAAAAAAAGATTTCGACTCGCTTAGGCTATAGATTAAACACAAATCATTGTGTTCACACTAGAAGTCTTTCGAGCTAAATTTATTATTCTGTTTCTATATAGATGATATATTAATTGTTGGATAAAACATATGGTTAAAAAGTTAAATAAGCAATTGATCAAGTTCACCCTAATTACCGCTGCAGGTATCACTATTTCTATCATATAAATGAGCAGGAGAGTTTATCTCCATAGTGATATCGTTAAGTCTCACACAATTCGGTTGTCCCTTTGAACCTAGATCTTAGGAGCTCCAGTCAACTAGATAGGTTGGGTTGCCATTATGGCGACTTTTAATTCATAGGCTTTAAGCCTATTCCCCTCAATGAACGATTTACTTGCACTCTTGCTAAACCTTTGGTTAACAGATCCGCAATGTTATCTATTGACTTTATGTACTCAATGGTCATAATGTCATTAGAGAGCAGTTGTCTCACGATATTATGCCTCCGATGAATATGTCGAGACTTACCGTTATATATTTTACTCAATGCTCTTCCAATTGCTGATTGACTATCGCAATGAATACAAATAGGTGGCACATGTTTTGACCACATTGGAATATCTTCTAGGAAGTGACGAAGCCACTCATCTTCTTCGCCAGCTTTATCCAGTGCAATAAATTGAGATCCCATCGTGGATCTAGCAATGCACGTTTGTTTAGAAGATTTTCAAGATACCGCTGCACCACTAAGTGTAAATAGATATCTACTTGTGGACTTTGAATCATTTGTATCTTATATCCAGTTAGCATCACTGTAGCCTTCGAGTACAGCTGGATATCTCGAGTTATACAATCCATAGTTTTTGGTGTATTTAAAATATCTTAAAACCCTAACTATGGCCTTCCAGTGGTCTGATCCTGGGTTAGTTGTGTATCTACTCAATTTGCTGACAGCGTATGAGATGTCAGGACGAGTGCAACTCATCACATACATTAGGCTGTCAATTATTTGTACATATTCTAGTTGTGATACGCCTTTTCCATTGTTTTTAGATAAATGGATACTTATCTACAGGTATTCTCGCTGGACTGCTATTATCTTGATTAAATTTCTTGAGTATTTTCTCAGTATAGTACGATTGAGATAATATCAATCCATCCAATAATTTATAAATCTTTATTCCTAGTATGACATCAGCAACACCTAAATATCTCATGTCAAACTTATTATTCAACTTTCTCTTGGTAGCTTGAACGATTTCATCATTACTGCCCATAATGAGCAAATCATGCAAATCATCAACATATACACAAATAATGACACAACCATTGTTAGAGTTCTTCACATATACACACTTTGTCACATTCATTGATCTTAAACCCGTTTGACATCATTAAACAATTAAACTTCTCATACCCCTTTCTATATCCTAGACTTAGTAAGAACAAATTTGTCAACTCAAATACCAACTTGAAACCCTTCTTACTCAGTAGTGAGCCTGATATCAAAATTCTTGTGGATATCGAGTACATGTAACACATTAATCAGAGTGAGTTCCTTTCCATAAGTCTTTTTAACACCACCTGTCCTTGGCCTTCAATCTTGGACGTAGCAGAGTTGCCCATGAAGAGTTGTTCTCCATTTGAAGCATGATATGATGAGAACATCTCTTTGTTTGAGCAAACATGGCGAGTAGCTCCAGTGTCCACCCACGACTCCCTAGTGTTACCAACCAGATTGACTTCGGATACCACAACAAATAGATTCATGTCTGAAACATCATTAGAGAGGTGTCTAATTCTGTCATGTTGGCCTGCGCGGATTTCTTGCTGGTATTCTCTGGGTCCTTACACTTACGACAGTCCTTTGCACGGTGGTTTGGTTTGTCGCATACATAGCATTTTTCCTTGAGCTTCTCGTTGTCATTGGGACCCTGTTTCGTACCGTTAGCAAAGTTCTTCCTCTTTTTAGGATTCTGCCCTTGTTCCACTACATTGGCCTTTGCTTCTGTGAAGGTTTTCCCTACTTTCTTCTCAAATGTCGATTGTCTTCCTCTATCCTCAATCTGACAATCAAGTTTTCAAGTTTCATCTCCTTGCGCTTATGCTTCAGGTAGTTCTAAAAATCTTTTCAAAATGGTGGCAATCTTTCCATGATTTAGCCACTTGTAAAAATTCACTTAGAGACATCCCTTCAGCATGAATTTCATGAAGGATAGCCTGAAGATCTTAAACTTGGCTGATGACTATTTTGGAATCCACCATCTTGTAGTCAAGGAATCTACCAATAACGAATTTCTTCATTCCAGTATCTTCAGTCTGGTACTTCTTGTCAAGTGAGTCCCACAGTTTCTTCGCAGTCTTTAATGAACAATACACGTTAGAGGTGTACAAAATTACCCGTGACCCGACCCGACCCGGTGACCCGACCAGACTTGTGGGTCAAGGCAGCATATTTTTTGTGCCTGACCCGACCCGTGACCGTGGGTACCGGTTAACGGGTCACCAGGTGACCCGTGAACCCATTTTTTTTTTAATTTCTTTTAATATAAAAGACTAAATTGTTTATGGAAAAAACTTATAGTTAATTGCCCTTTTCCATTCTCTCTCTCTCTCTCTCTCTCTCTCCCCTCCTTCCTTCTTGTTTGTCCATATGTGTTGTATCCATCCCACCTAGATGCCATGTCAAGCCTCCAATCCAATCTAAAAGTCCGGACCTGTATTTCAAAACATCTTAGAGTCATGTTTATTTTTCATAAAAACGTCTATCATAGTGGGACCAATTTCTATTAAGGTCAATTTTGGGTGTACATTGAGAATGGTGTTTATTTTTTAGCACCTTGAACTAAGTGAGCCCCACCATTCGTTGCATTGTATAGGTTAATTCAACTCAGAATGTCTCAGATGGATTCACAATGGTTTACATGTGCAAGCTGGTAACACAACATGTAAGCTCAATTCTAGACTCCTAACTGACTAATCTAATTCCAATTGAGTTGGACTGTTGGAGGGTCAAAACACAAGTTTATTGGATTGGATATACCAACAGACTAACGCATCAAATAGCAAGAATGGGCTGAACTAGAGCCCAACTTGAAATAAAACAAGAATTCCAAAAAAAATATTATCAATGCATTCAAGCTAATGATCAGCCAAATTAGAGTTCTAAAATCCATACAAGTATACAACATATTTCTTCAACACTATTTCCAAGTATGTTTGCACAATATTTTTATTTTTGGAAATATAAAAAATTAACTATAAGTTGTTTGTATGCTTGGATTTTCATGAAAATATATTTCTTTTCAAAAACTTTTTTTTTTTCACAATTTCTTTTTTTGACCCATGACCCGACCCGACCCGACAGTGACCCGACCCAACCAACCCGTGACCCAAATGGGTCGGGTTCGGGTGGGTTTCCACCCACATAAACTATGGTCGGGTTGGGTCGGGTTTGACCCGAAACCCACGGACTTCGACCCGTGAACACCTCTAATACACGTTATACAATGTGTTGCTAGTCCATTCAGGGCGTAGTTCCGACAAAGAAAATCGACATGCTTCCAATCATCCACCGCATCAACTACTTACTTATCTGTCTCGCCCTCTTTTAGAGCAGGAGCTTCTTCATGGAGGAATCGAGCCAAGTTCAAGGTTGTGTGATAGAGCAACATTTTCTATTGCCATCTCTTGAACTCGGTACCATCGAACTTCTTTGGTTTCTCCCAATGGTTCACCATAAAAAGGGCAGGGTTAGTGATTGATGTCATCCCAGGAGTATTCTTCTCAATACCCATTTCTATTTAATAGAACATAAACTACTTCAAAAAAATAAAAAGCTTAAAGTGTATAGTAGTTTCAAATGTAAAGCACGATTAAAAACAAGTACTATTTTCTATAAACTCAAACATAGTAAGCAATTACAGAAACGAACTTGAAGTTCTTTCAAATGTAAACAAGGAATGAAAACCAGTTTTATGAAACCAATCTCAGAATTAGAAAAAACTGATAGAAACAGAAATCAGAAGTAAAACTCACTTGGTTTGAATCTAAATGAAAATTCCAAAACAACAAAGCAATTCAAAGTGAAATACATGCAATGGATTTATCAAATCATATTTAACATGCTAAAATTAATTTACCAATAATTAAACAAAGAATATAATATATGATAGGTAAAACAAAGCTTATTTAGATTGATTTTACTAATAAATCCAAGCTTTATGTTTCCAAATGACTCTCAGGCATTTCTTAACTCATTCTCCTTCCTTAGGTTCCAAAATACCTCAAAAGATTCATTTTCTTGTTCACCTAAAAACCAAGAAAGAGCTCAAATATATAGCAAAAAAGTAGTCCAATGGCTCCCTATTTGGTTGACCGAATCTCAGTTCGATTGACCGAAATCCTAACGATCATATTTCCAACGATCGAAAAATTAAAACTTGGAACTCTGGGTAAATTCGGTTGACCAAAATTCAAATTTCGATTAACAGAAGTTCTGACCTAAAACCTATTTTTGGTTCTGTGGAATTTCGATTAGCCATTTTCCCAGATTCGGTTGACAGACTTTACGCTGATAATTGATATGAAAGTGATTTTCTAAAGAGGGAAGATTGACCATGGAGAACTATGCTTAAATTCATGTTTAAATCAATCTACAAAGATGTTTTCCAAACAAGAACCTATCAATGCCTAAAATGATTTAAAAGACTAGAATGATAGGCTAACATGATCCGAAAATCTTCTTTTTAAAATTAATGCATCCATGTTTAAAATCTAAACCATGCATGTGATATAATTTTTAAAAGTTCTAAAACAATGCATGTGAAAATCAAGATTTCAAGTTTTTAAGAAACAATGCTCATGTGAAAATTCAAATGATGATAACATGATAATGCATCCATTAAATTGCAACACACAAAATCCCTAACAAATATGTGCAAATAGTAAACCAAAGACCGAAGGGTTCAAAGATGCAAATTTGAGGAGAGATTTAGATTAAAAAGAGTCTCTTACGTTTTGTGTTCATATTTGTAGGGGAAGCTAATATTAATTGCAAAAATGTCTTAATACCTTCTACTACCAAGTCCGAGTATATCTAACAATTGTTATTTTGTTATAAATGAATATGTTAATAAGTAAGTATTAAAAAAATTTGGATCAAGCAAAAGGAATTCATCATTAATTGTGATAAGCAAACTGCTATACATTTCCCCAAAAATCTAGCATTTCTATGGAGCACAATGATTTGTTTTATCATTGTATACGGATATGTTAAACTTGGAGTTGTTACACTTGGAAGAATTTCACAAAGGAATCCGTCAAATATGATGATTAAGACTCTTACCAAAGGGAAGTTTGAGCTCTGCCAAGCTTGGTGGGACTTCATGGTTCATGAGATTTAAGTGTCCTAAACAAGATGAGTGCCCCCCTCATGAGTCGGAGAGGGACATTATTGGGTCTTTTGGGCCTATCCTATGTGAACGCCCATACTGAGTTTGACCTAAGTTCACATGAGTGACTAACATTGTAAGTGTAGAGAATTAAAAATCATTTTCTCCTTTCATTCATATAACAAGCATCAAGAGAATGGTAGACAGTTGAAAAGAAGCCCCAGAAGTTAAGATGAGTTCCTCTGGTTTGTGAGTGAGAGTGAGATTCAATCCTGCAATTACAGGTCAAGGGGTTCAACCTGAAGTTGCTGGCTCAGGTCGAGAATCATTGTCCACTAGATTCAGCAGTCAGTGCCCAAAAGTTCAAGGTTAAACTTAGGACAATCTGAGCCTGAAAGTTCAAGGTTAAACTTAAGGCAATCTGAACCTGAAAATATAGTAAGCTGGTCCTTGTCTGAATTGTAAAGTTTTCTACCGCATGCCACGCCTGCATGAGATTTCCTTTTCCTCCATCACAATTTCTTTTCCTCCACAAAAACGACGCAATACAAAGAAAACAAATGTACACAATTACAGAATCAGACTCCTGTAACATACAAACTAGCTGCAAAAACAATGTCACGCTTGATAGCGTTGGACGCAGTTTCCATTTTCTTATATAGTGCAGAATTGCCCATGATTGCTGCAGCATTCTTGAATTCACGACATGTCTCATCTAATCGGACAATGGTCCTCACAATCAGGCCTTCTGGTACATCAGTAAGCTCACAAATATCAGCAAATGGGGTGCCCTGAAAGTGGATCAAATGAGAGAACATAAAAAAATGCTGGGTGATCAATTATTGCATCTTGATGGAATCCAAATCATATGCACTTTGAATAGTTCGGCAGAATGGGTGGTTATCCTTTCTGTTGAGGATGAAAGGAGCAGAGCAACTTTATTTTCTTGCTCATCAGTAAAGAGAAAAGAGCTGATACACAAAAGAATAGAGCAAGAAAAGAGGACCTTCCCACCCAAATTATTGTAGGGTAGGAAAGCTGAAAAAACAATGTGAATTTCATATCCACACCAACCAAATGTGAAGCTCAACTGATAACCATCACTTATGTTGAAGTACTCAAAACATAAGCCCTTTGGGCCCATCCAAATGCAACATAAAAAAAAAATGAAATTACTTGAGTGAACAAGAACCTTGGCCCATTCATAAACAACTTCAACAAGGCCAAACTTGAGATTTTCCTGCACATAATCCTCAGGATTTACTGCTACCTCGAAGTGTGCTTGAAGTTCCCCAAGTCTCACAGCTGTTTCATACAATCTAATGTGGAAATGAAAATGAGTTAATATCCAATTTTGTTGTGCAGGAGACAGAAAACTAAAAAAGTTTGGATAATATGAGATGGAATTAAACCCATCAAGGATGATATTTCTTCACCAACAGATGATTCAGATTAATCAAAACCATGGAGCAATAAAAAAGAAAACTAACAAAGGGAACGTAATAACCTCTGTTTTGCAAGAGCCAGTTTAGGAGTAAGAGATGGTTCAGACGTGTTCTTCTGCTGAAATACAAGGGCTGACATGAGTGCTACAGCTTCTGAAGGTTCCAAGTCATCTAATTGGTTCTCAAACAAGCATTCAGTGCAGATCAACTCCTCGCCAGAATTCATCTCACAGGCCACCCGGCCCTTGATTTGGACAACAAGATCAGAATCAATACAGCCGATTTCCTTGAGCACATCAATCTAGAAAGAAAAACTACAAAGTCAGCAACATTAGTAGTTCATGGGCAGATAAAGTAAATATTCGGAAAGCTAACATAATTATCATGACATTGTCCAATCCTCTACCTTCTTTAAATAGTATCCAAAAACATGTAGGTTTTAACAAATACATTAAAAACATACAGCTTAAGAATATCATGACAAATATGTAAGTTCACCAATATTTCTACACTATATATTGTGAGATCCTGATTTTTAATTAGGGTCATTAGTCTTAATTATCATGTTTAGCCTAATTAATCGTGATTAGTCATTTGATTCACAAAAGGACCCATTTGTAAATCTGTTTTCAGGGAGGACTTGTAAATGATTTTGGAAAATCATAGGGGGCAATGTGCAATTCTTGGATAAGGACCAACGTTTAAGGTCGGAACCCCTCTCCCTCTCATTTTCTTCTCAACTTTCTCTCTCATCTCTCTCTGGTTCTCTCCCTCTCTGCAGATCACAACCAGCCCTTCCAGAGCTGTTCTTCCTCTCCTCTCATCCTCCAGCCGTCATCATCATCATCTCCTCGTCATCTTCGCTCAGTCAAGTGGGATTTTGGGGGAAATCTTGAGGAAATCAATAGAACTCAGTTAGAGCTCAGTTAGAGGCAAGTTTCTGATATGTTAAACATGATATATGTTTTGGATTCAAGAATTATGATGAATTTCAATTATTTTTCATGAATTTTCAAGTTTTAGCTTAAATGATGATTTTGTAGATTTAGTTAGAATTTAGAAGTTATTCTTGGTTTAAATGATGATTTAGAATTAGTTTTGAATGTTAGAACATGTTTCTCAGAGATTCTGAAGAGAGAGAACTGAAACAGACCCAAAATAGAGAAGTCCTGAAATTGGGATTTCCATTTCCCAGTGTACCCGGTCGACCGGCTTGGGGTACCAGGTCTGACCGGATACATATGATTTACAACAGTTGCAGTTTCTGCAACTGAATACCTTCTATATCAAAATTCCTTCATACCAGGTCGACCCCCTAGTCACCAGGTCGACCCCCTACACTGTACTTTTCCAATTAGTTCCTAAACTTCATTTCTATAGCCTGGAGATGTACCCAATGATAGTCCAATGACCCTGAAAACTTTAGGAGACCATACATGACCTACAATTCTGTTAGATTGTTGTTTATCCGGAAATACTAGCATTAAATATCAATGTGTTACCAAAGAGGTCATGTTTACTGAATTAACCTCCGAAATGCCAAGCTATGGTACACATGAGTGTTTAATAATGATATCCAGTATATTAGACTGACTGATGGACCTTTAAGTTAATTTACTAGCAGTATTCAATCTATCTGTCCAGGACCACTGACCAGGATTCTCAAGCCTGGGGTACTGACTGGGGATGTGGATTGATGTCCTGATTTACTATTCTGTTTTGTATTATTAGTATGTTTTCAGTATTTTGCAAGTATATGGTTTTGTTTTACAAGGCAAGTTAGTATTTTGTTAGACATTGATATATGTACATGAGTACACACTGAACGGCACCACATAGCTCAGCTCAATCTTTCTGAATCAATACGTGGTAGAAGGAGGGACTGTTCTGTTTTGTCACTAGCTACAGTTAGTTCTGTGTAATGGAATATATTACTCCGGGTACCTCTGTACTTTGTTTATATCTGTGGCCACCGGCTGATCATTAGCAAATGTGGTATTCTCTTCCGTCTTCAAAGTATTTTGCTTTGTTCAGTATTCTGTCATATCAGTATTTTGATATCTTAGATATGTGTTTTGTTCATATATTTTTTTCGTTATTCAGTTAACATGATATTTCTGTTATTATTAGGATTTGATTTCCAATTTATCTTTTTTTATCAGTTTTCTGTTATTATGTCAGTATCGGCTATTATTTTGTTTTTAATCTGTTTTACTCAGACATTCAGATATATTTCAGATTTAATCTGATTTATTCAGATATTATTATCATTATGCTATTTTTAGCATACCAGCCTCCTTTGGCGTTTCGGGTGTTTAACCGGAAACCCTAGGATTTCTATTCTGATTTGCAGATGTCATATAGACATCGGGTTCCGTGAGCTGCGCTATTAAGTGGGATGGTTTTATTCTGTTCAGTTGTACTGACTCTGTTGGTCTTTATGTTGGATTTTTCTATTCCTCTTTTCTGTTATAAACTTCAATATTGTAAATAAAACAGTTCTATTTATGCTCTTTTCTGCTCTATAACTGGGAAATTATTATCCTGTGGGCGAATCAAGTTCCTAGATTTGGTATATGTATGTTAATCCGAATTTGGGACATGACATATATTATATTGAATCCCCCCTAGTTTATATGGACATTGTCAGAGATAAAAGTAAAAAACACATATCTGCCGACTGCAAATATAAGAATAAGATCCAAAAGGACTCTGTATGCCCACGCCCTCAGCATCTACATGCAAGCTATGATGCCAAGATACGAATACGGGTACGTACACGGATATGGGGATCAGGGATACGACTATGCAGTTTACGAAATCTAGGACACTGGTATGGATACGGGTGTCCTAATTTTTCCTATAGATCACATTTGAATTAATCAAATTATCATTTTTTATGTTCCTTTCTAACATTTTCTATGTTGAGAAGTAAGAAAATTTAAAGAATTAAATGTAAACTTATACCTTAGAAGTATCGGTGCGTATCGAGTACTAGTACAAGTATTGTATCGGTCCGATACGGATACGTTGGGCTCATTCAAGTATCTGGGTATCATTGCATGCAAGTACTCCAATTGTTTAGTACTCTGATCTAATGGGCCACTGGATAGACTATGGAAAACTCCCCAATGAGACAGTTATAATCCTCTAATCGACAACCCACAGATAGCACATTAAGAAGGAAATACAGCACCTGTCCACATTTAGGGCAGTAATGGGCTAGTTTTGGGCCAGCACTGTCTGGCACGACCCATATTTATTACAAATATATACATAAATACAGGCACATTGGATGCTGCACAAGTCAATGGCTTGTGACTTGATAACTGACAAATGATGCATAATTATTATGTCAATCTGTTATTACAGTACTCAGATTCAATGGGTCTTGGATGGAAGACGAGTGGACTTAATTAATATTCATGTCCAACAGTCAGATCGAGCTTTTGAACCAAATCTGGAATTTCTAGGTCAGGATGCTAGCCCTTAGTCCCCTGACATAATATAATACAAAAAAATGAAAAATATTTGGTGGTCACTAAGGGTCTTCCAACCTTGGCTATTCTGAAGGCATGGTATACCCAAGGTGAGGGCGATGAGATCAACAATCTGGGCCACTTGGTCTTCCAACCTGAGCTATTCTCTAGGTAAGGTAAACTCAAGATGAGGCCTATCAGACAGATTGTCTGGGCCTCTTAAAGCTATGGGTCCTACTTGTACTAAGTACTAACTAAAAGACAAGGACACTATAATTGTTTTTTAGTAAAAACAAATTAGGCAAATGTAAGGGTTCAAGGTGCAAAGAAACTTTACATATCCTTAAGTCTGAGATTATTTATCTCACTTTTCCTATTTCTTTGTTTCCTTATTTTTCTCTTGATAGAGGATGGATCATGTGAATCACATGGAGAAGGAACTAATAGTAAACATACTCGCCCCTGAAAGTCCGGCATCTGCTGCAGTGCTTCATCTGACATCTGATATTTCAGTTGATTTACTTCCTCTTTGTGCTCATTTAGCTCTTTCAACAATGTAATATGATCCTGAAGTTTTATGCATCCATGGCACTTATTTTCAGCCATTTTTTGTAATAGACTATTATATGTATCATACTCCCCCACAAGAGTCATGTCTTTAAGCTTGAGATCTGAAATAGTGTCCAGCATTGAGAAGGTTAAGCTAATTATACAAAAATTAGCAGAAAGTAGACTACAGATTAAAACATATGCAAGCATAATGACGCCATCTATTGAAGCAATCATCAAATGCGCTTGACATGATAGGTTAGTAACCAGACAAAGAATATCCAACAAAACAGTACCTTTTATTGGATGAAGGGCAGGAGGGTACTTTTTTCCATCAGGTTTCTTTTCCAACAGCTGCTGAACAGTTCTTGAGTATACAACACTACTGGGCGTCTCAAGAAGGCCAGCTACATCAATAAACTTCAACTTGCAATCACAAATGCTAATGAAATCCTTATGCTCTACCCCTAAAACTTCATAATTCACTCCAGCTGCATTTCCACTATATGGCAATGTTATAGTTATGTTATGCAATGGCTTACGAGCACTGACACCTGAGAAATCATCCTCATCCCCTCCACGTTTTCCTTTTGGAAGAATAAAATAACCCTCTTTGAAACTATCACTATTCTCTTGTGATCTACCAGGTGCTGCTGGAGTTTGCATAGACGATGGCAATTCAGGTTTCAGTACCAAAACAATATATTGTTTATTGGTGGAAGAAGGAGTTTTAACGATAAGTCCAAGTAAATGATCATGTACCTGTTAATTGTAAGGAGTTCACTATCAAACACAAATGCAAGATTGACATCCTCGATACATTTTCATACCACCAGGAAATATATCTACAAATCCTCATGCATCAAAATATGTATACTATCCTGATGCATCACTTTGTATGAGTGGAACCCATGCATTTCACTGTGTGTATGTGGGTTGGTCAAAGGGTAGTGGGTGGGTGCAGAGAGGTAATGCACCAAAAAATCTTCTCAACTGGACAAATACTATCATCTAATCATGAAGAACTTTGGCTATCCCCATCTATGGTGGCCATCAGATCATTAGCCTGAATCACCAAACCACGGTCCTGCTTGTACAAAATGAGTGCTTAGGACACAATAATTTCTAATTTACCATAAATATACAGCATGATGTAATTCCATGATCCACAATATTAATTACCAAAAGCTTAAGTGAAATATTCACAGCCATGTGACGTCCCACTGCATATGACTTGAAATGTGAAAAAAAAGAGTTAGGAAACAGGACATGATGCAGGGCATCACGTGTGGGACCAAAGTGATGCAAATCCAATTTAGTTTCTTATTTTATTATTAAGTTGTAATTAGGATTAGCATTCCAATTTTATTTAATAAGCTGTATTTAGGATAGTTTCTAATTTGCATTAGTTTCCTAGTTTGATTAGGTTTTCTTAGCCCCTAAGTTTGCTTTTCCTATTTATATGCAATGTAAGAGATGGAAATCTCAGACTTTTGATTAATAGAATTTGAGTTGGGTAATCCCTCAGAGGTGAGTCCTCATTTATCATCTCTGCGGACACATGCTTCAGCACCACCATCGTGCTTTGGCACTTCCACGCAAGATCTAACCCTAGAGCCTGCATAAAGACTTTAAAAGACAAATAGATCAAAAGTTAGGAAACAAGACAGTAAGAGACAAAAACAGATCTACAACTCTGTTCTTCTCTTCATCACAATTCCTATGATCCTTTCAAAAAAAAAAAAAAAAAAAGGAAATATTTCTTTGATGCTTCTGATTTCACAAAAATTGTACAAATTCCATGTCTTAATTATAGAAGTAACTGTAAGAGAAAGCATTTTTAAAATATTGATATTAATTGGAACTTTTTGTAAACTAGATATTAATTGGTCATGCCACTGTATCTTGATAAATCAAAGAGGGTGCGAGGAAAGCATAATTTTTCTTCAATGTATCAATCCCATTTTGATCATATTATTCTCCTTTTTTTTTTTTGCTGCCCAAGATGGGATGCAACAAAATGCGCTTTCATGTTATGGGCTAAATCCATTTTAAGGCCCACTACACCAAAGTCAACGGACCAACTCATAGTCCATTTCCCCAGTCGTATACCAAAGGATCTCCTTAGGCAAAGCACGTTGAAAGGATAAATCAATTAAGATTTACCTTGGATCTTGGTAAATAAAAAATTGTAACTAGATATTAACTTTCTATAGAATTTTAAACGGCTCAGATTTCAATATGTATGCCCCACTATGGAGTTTCACACCTTTAATCAGGACTTCTCTAAGTCAAAACCTAAATATTTGCACACAATAGGTCCGAGTATTATGTTCACTTCTTAGGTTCTTCCTTAGCTCCTCCACTCATTCTTCCTCCATCCCCTTGCTAGTTTCTTAAAAAAGGAGGAAAAAAAAGGACTGAGAAGGAAATCTGAGATTCGAATTTGATATAATCCAAACATTTGATCCGAACCATCAAACAATGAAAGTAGGCTCGGATATTATTTATTCCCTTCTGCAGAGGCTTTTATTATACCAAAAAGGAAAAAGAAAAGAAAATTTGAGTGAATCAATCCGACTCGAGTCGAGCCGACCTCTGCCGAGTTGGGTTCCGAGTTCGTTTTTTAAAACACTGATGGGGGAATCTCCGGAGGATGAAGGTGTAGAAGATAACTAAGGCCCATCTAGGCCCAAGAAGGATATCCCACGTGTGGGACTGTATTGAGTCTTGTACAGCTTGTCATACATCTTATCTCATAGATTTTCTTCCATGTATAGAGATTTACATTCTTTATTCTTTATATTCTGATTGTAATCCTGCTGATTGATAGCATGTAATTAGGGTTAATATGATTATAAAATGGTGAGTCGATCCTCAAGTGAGGTATCAACTTTTCCTCCAAACTTCTTCCTCTCATTTTGCTCTTTACATTTTATCATGGTATCAGAGCTATGGTTATGATCAATCCCTCTTCTATTGTCTTCTATCATTGATCATTCTTCTTCCTGAAGTGAAAACTTCTCTCCGATAGTGTCTGATCATCCCTGATCAGAGGTGGCCCACCTTTGATCATCATCATCATCGCAGCGGAAGCAGCCTATATTGTTCGTCTGGTTATTCTCTTATTTATGGAGATTTTTTCAAGATTTTTGGATCATCAGAAGTAGGATATCCACCTCATTTTGTGATATTTCAGTTTTGTCCGGCAGTTTCCATCACAGCCGTTCAAATTTGTGGATTTTGATCCGATTTGAGTGAAACTTTGGCCTGGTGTTGCGAAAATATCTTGTCCTTCCATCCCCTACCTTTGATCTTGCTGTTGGTCCGCTCATAGAGTTCATGTTCAAATCGACACACTGACGAGCTTCACGGTTTTTACCGTTTGTGCTTCACTGCTTCACTGCTGCCCACAGACGATGATCTAGACAGCACCAACAGTCCACCTAGTGTTGGTCGACTCATTTTTCTGGGAATTATGGTGATTTTTCAGGAATTTTTCCATCACCTTTGAGATAGTTTCCAACATCTTCTTCATCTGACGGTTTTCTAAGACAGATTTCATCATCACCGTCCAGATTTGTGGATCTTTTTCCAAATCTCATCAGATTTGGACCTGAAGGAAGTACATTTGATCCTCTTTACAGCGATCAAACCTGATCTGTGATTCGATCATTCTGTGGGGCCCACATGTGGATTCACCCACTGAAGATAGGGACGACAGGGCTTCCCTGTACTCTGTTGCTGCTACTGTGCACTACTGTTTGCACCTTCCTCACCCTCTGGCTACCAGCATCCACCTAACAAATATTACTACTGAGTTTTGGACCATATCACTGTCGTGCTACAACAGAGACCATAATCTCTGTTTCCTTTCCTCCATTGGTTCAAGGCATCAGATCTCATCTCAACATCAGATTGGACCTCATCTCAGGCATTAGATTCAAGGATCTGAACAAAGAAAACATTTCTGATCTCTCTCCATGCAGCTATCTATTGATCTGACCGTCTGATCAAGAATTGGGGCCCACCTCGGATTGTGCAACTGTCACAAGTTCTGCACCAAGCTGGTCGCCTCAAAAGTACTGTTGCTGCTGCCACTGTTAGCCCTCTTTGCTGCCGCCACATATTTGCTGCTGCTGTTGCTGTCTTTGCTGCTATTAGTATTGTTCCTGCCTCTTTTCTACTATGGACAATTATGATGCTAATGGTGATCGGTATCAATCTCACTCTCCTCTAGCATTTCCAGCTTTTCATTCTTCAATATCTCTGTCTTCATCCATCACCCCATCCACATGGTTTCTAGATTCAGGAGCATCGAACCACATGACTTCTGTAGAAAGTAGCTTTACAGCCTCTCACCCTTACCTTGGAAAAGAAAAAATCACCACTGCTAATGGAGACCAATTAATCATCTCTGGAATTGGTACCATTATTTTATCTGGTGTCTCTGGCCAGTCTCTCCACCTTCCCAATGTCTACTTTGTTCCCAAATTATCAGCCAATTTACTTTCTGTAGGACAACTTATTGATGATGGGTACCATATTATCTTTTCTTCCACTGGTTGTGTCATACAGGGGCGGCAAACTGGGAAGGTGATCGCAACAGGGAGTAAACACGGTCGACTATTTCCGCTGGACATTGGACATCATTCTCTCTTTTCTTCTTCTTCTCCTCAGTTAGATAAATTGTGGACTGTGTGGCATAGTCGTCTTGGTCATGTGAACAATGCGTATTTACTTTCCCTATTTAAAAATGGTTTTTTAGAACCCACTTTTAATAATAAAGTGATGTCCTCTTTCCTTCAATCTAAATGTGAAACGTGTTGTTTGAGTAAGAGTCATATCTTGCCTTTTCCTATTCATAGTTCTCGTGCGTTATCATCTTTTGATGTTATTCACACTGATGTTTGGGGAATTGCACCCACCTTGAGTCGGACAGGCTTTAAGTATTATGTGACATTCATTGATGATCATTCTCGTTTCACTTGGATTTATTTCATGCGCTTCAAATCTGAAGTTTTTTCTTTCTTCCAAAAGTTTTACAAAATGGTTCAAACTCAATTTCAGAAAGAAATAAAAACTCTAAGGTCTGACTCTGGTGGAGAATACATATCCCATGAATTTTCTACCTTCCTTTCTGATAAAGGAATTCTTCACCAAAAATCTTGCCCACATACTCCACAGCAAAATGGTGTTGCGGAGAGGAAGAACAGACATATTCTTGAAACTGTTCGTTCTCTCCTCCTTGCATCTTTAGTTCCTCCCACCTTTTGGTGTGATGCTGCACAGACTGCTGTTTATCTCCTCAATCGTCATCCTAGCTCCGTTCTAGGAAAGACTACTCCATATAAAGCTCTCTTTGGTAATACTCCTTCATATTCTCACTTGCGTGTTTTTGGTTGTTTATGCTTTGTCCATCTTCCACCTACAGAACGCACTAAGCTGTCACCTCAAGCTGCCAAATGTCTCTTTCTAGGGTACAGTACTGAACACAAGGGATTTTTATGCTATGACCAATCTGAGAAACGCATGCGAATATCTCGTAATGTAATCTTCTTAGAACACATTCCTTTCTTCTCTTTGCGTTTGGATACACATCCTGTTGCTGTCTCTTATCTGCCACAATTTCCTGCACCTACTTCTCCACCACCACCTATTACCAAGGTCTATGTCCGGCGTAACAAGGTTCCTCCTGTGGGGCCTCCTTCTCCTGATCATCTCCCAATACTGCCTCCTACACCCTCAGGTATTAATACTTCCTCCACCAATAGTGTTATACCCTTGCGACGCTCTAGTCGTCCTTCTGTTGCTCCTGACAGATATGGCTTCCCTGCTCTTTTCACTTCTTTGGATAGTGCTCCTATTCCCACCTCTTATTCACAGGCTTCGAAGATTGCATATTGGCAGGATGCTATGACTGAGGAGTTGCTTGCTCTTGAAGCAAACAACACATGGGACTTGGTACCGACTGCTGAAGGCACCTCTGTGATTGGCAGTAAATGGATCTACTCTATAAAGGTTAACTCTGATGGGAGTCTTGACCGCTACAAAGCCAGATTGGTGGCACAGGGTTACAAGCAGGAGTATGGCATTGACTATGAGGAGACATTTGCACCAGTGGCTAAAATGACCACTGTTCGCACCCTCCTTCGTGTAGCTGCAGCCCGTAACTGGCCCCTATGGCAAATGGATGTCAAAAACGCCTTTCTTCATGGCGACTTACATGAAACTGTTTATTTAAAACCACCTCCGGGTTATGCTTGTCCTCCACACCATGTTTGTAAATTGAGGAAAGCTCTTTATGGACTTAAGCAGGCTCCCAGGGCTTGGTTTGATAAATTTCGGGCCGCTATCCTTCAAGCTGGATTTCGCCAGAGTCACTCTGATAGTTCCCTCTTCCTCCGATGGACATCAAAAGGCTACACATTTCTCTTAGTCTATGTTGATGATATGATTATCAGTGGCAATGATAGTGCCGGTATTACGGATCTCAAACGTCATCTCACTCGCCACTTCAGAATGAAGGATCTTGGTCCTCTCACCTACTTTCTAGGGCTGGAGTTCATACGTAGCAAATCTGGCATTCGGATTCATCAGCGGAAATATGCTAAAGATTTAATCACTTCGGCACAACTTGATGATGCTCACACTTTTGATACTCCTATGGAATTGAACAGCAAGATCCGTAGGGATGATGGCCAGCCCCTAGATGATCCTTCTGTTTTTCGGCGAATAGTAGGTAGTTTACTCTACTTAACTATGACCCGACCAGATATTTCTCATGCCGTTCATACGATTAGCCAGTTTGTGAGCAATCCTCACAAACCTCACCTTGCTGCTGCCTTGCGCATACTCCGCTATGTCAAAGGCACCCTTAACCATGGTCTCTTCTACTCTTCGGGCGCTTCTCTGCACTTATCAGCTTATTCGGATGCTGACTGGGCTGGTTGCCCAGATTCTCGGCGCTCTACCACTGGCTGGTGTATGTTTCTTGGGGACTCCTTGATTTCGTGGAAATGTAAGAAGCAAACCACTGTCTCTAAATCTTCTGCTGAGGCTGAATATCGGGCCATGTCATCTGCAAGTGCTGAAATCATCTGGCTACGCCGTCTTCTCTGTGAATTCGGTGTCATCATTGGTAGATCTACACCTCTTCATGGGGACAACACCAGTGCTACGAGAATTGCAAACAATCCGGTCTTTCATGAAAGAACGAAGCACATTGAGATTGATTGCCACTTCATCCGTCAGCATGTTGTTACGGAGAAGATCACTTTGCCTCATGTCTCTACTCTTAACCAGTTGGCGGATATCTTCACAAAAGCTCTTCCCAAAACGCGTCATCATGATCTCACTAGCAAATTGATGTTTTCTGCCTTACCACATCAATTTGAGGGGGAGTGTAGAAGATAACTAAGGCCCATCTAGGCCCAAGAAGGATATCCCACGTGTGGGACTGTATTGAGTCTTGTACAGCTTGTCATACATCTTATCTCATAGATTTTCTTCCATGTATAGAGATTTACATTCTTTATTCTTTATATTCTGATTGTAATCCTGCTGATTGATAGCATGTAATTAGGGTTAATATGATTATAAAATGGTGAGTCGATCCTCAAGTGAGGTATCAACTTTTCCTCCAAACTTCTTCCTCTCATTTTGCTCTTTACATTTTATCAGAAGGTTGCTATAGAGTCATTACAGATGAGATCTTTGATAGAGAGGTCGAGTTGCAGGACGGAGTAAGCAAGTTGAGAGATAAAATACTCAGTGATTTCATTGATTGGCCAAACTATAGGACATTTCCTTGTTGATGAATGCTGATAGATGTTTGTTTTTGGATGTTTACATGGTGGATATATTTTGGATGTGCACATGGTGGATATTTTTTTGGATGTTTACATGGATTGGTGCTTCAGTTAGATTGGTGTTTAAATGGATTAGTGGTTTAATGAATATAGATTGTTTTTTGAAGGAATGTGCATGGATTTTTGAATGGATGTAGATTGATGATTTAATGAATGTATATTGTTTTTTGAATGGATGTGGATGGATTTGTATATTGTTTTTTGAATGGATGTGGATGGATTTGTAGATTATTTTTTAAATGGATGTGGATGAATTTTAGTGATTATCATTATATTTAACAGGTAAATTTTTTTTTAAGTTCAGCATTTAAATGTCTTTTTTTCTGTAAAGAGCAAAAAAATGACGGTTTTTACTGTCGTTTATTTTCCATAAACAACATCAAATTTTTTTAATATTTTTATGTTGAATTTCCATAAAAACGATGGTCAAAACCGTCGTTTTTCTTTCAGTATAAAACGACAGTTTTTCCATCTTTTTTTTTTTATAAAAATTAACGATAGTTTTTACTGTCGTCTATAAAAAACGATACCAAAAAATATGACGGCGTTACCAACAGCAATGACTGTCGCTTTTCATAAAAAAATGACGGAAAAGGCCATCGTTAATACTATATTTTGACATCTCTCTTCCTAGTCATCCAGCGGTTTAACTCTTGAAATGATTCAACAAATGCAACAAATGATTCATTCTGCATTTATGCCTTTGGACAGTCAGGTAAATCTTCACACAAATCCATCTGGTATCTAGATTCTGGAGCTTCCAATCATAGGACTAATTGTATCGGTCATCTTACTCATGTGAAAAAATATGATGGACCTCTAGATATTCAAACTGCCAATGGCAACTCTCTTCCAATCAAGGCAATTGGTAACATCCCTCACTCCCTTCCTCTACATCATATATTTGTTTCTCCTCCTTTAGAAACTAATTAGATCTGTGTTGGACAATTGGTTGAACAAAACTGCGAAGTCTCATTCTCCCCATCTGGCTGTCTTGTGCTGGATCGTGAGACGGGGAAGGTGATCGGGAGGGTGCCGAAGTGTGGGCGCCTGATTCCACTCTACCCAACCATAACTAGGAATAAGACTTTTGTTTTCATTTCTTTCCACGTCTGTTTTAAATTATGAATGCTGGTTATGCCATAAGAGACTTGGACATCCAAACTCTCAGAAATTGTCTCAATTATTAAATAGTGGTTTGCTTTTGAATAAAAATGCTGGTTCTTTTCATGATATTGAACTGGATTGTTCTAGTTGTAAAATGGGGAAAAGTAAAACTCTCCCTTTTCCAGAATAATGAAATCAAAACACATTGTTTTGACTTGATTCACACAGATGTATGGGGCATTGCTCCAATTACTGCTCATTCTAATTACAAGAATTTTGTTACATTTATAGATGACAGCAGTCGTTTTACTTGGGTCTATTTTTAACATAACAAATCAGACGTCTTTGATGCCTTTAAAAAATTTCTTACAGTTTTTGAAAATCAATTTTCCAAGAAAATTAAAATCTTGCTATCAGATTTGGGGGGGGGGGGGGGGGGGGGGGGGGGGGGGGGGGGTATATATACTGCTCATCATTTCCAAACTTTTTTACAAAATAAAGGCATCATCTCTCAAAGGTCTTGTCCATACACACCTCAATAAAATGGTGTGACTGAGCGAAAGATTAGTCACCTTCTTGATGTTGCTCACACACTTCTGCTGGAACTTCCGTTCCATCAAAATTTTGGGTGGAAGCCTTAACCACAGCTACTTATATAATTAACCATCTCACATCTCCTAGTCTTCAAAATAATTCTCCTTATTTTCGTCTTTTTGGATCTAATCCTTCTTATAGTCATCTGCATACATTTGGTTGTGTTTGTTTTGTTCATCTTCCATCTCATGAAAGACACAAACTCTCTGCCCTCTCAGTTCCATGTGCATTCCTAGGATATGCAACTCACCAAAAAGGGTTTCCGTGCTACGATCCCCTAGCTCATCGCATCCGAACTTCCAGAAATGTTGTGCTGTTTGAAAGCCAATATTTTTTTTCAAACTAATCGGGATTCATTTTCGTCTTCAAACATCTCTTTCATGCCAACTTTTTCTGACTCTGCTTCGCCTGCAGAGTTTAAACCGGGTGTGGTATATGTATGGCGAAATAAACACGCTCAGCTTGCACAAGAGGATCCTTTTCCTGGCCTTGAACTGGCACCTGATCCGCATCCTCCCAGTCTTCATCTATCAATATGCGTCCCCCCGATAGATATGGTTTTTCCCACTCCTCCCTTCTTGTTGCCTTATCTTCCATATTTATACCTGACACTTATTCACATGCAGTGAAATATGATTGTTGGAAAAGTGCTATTAAAGAGGAACTCAATGCCTTACAACAGAACACATGGGATGTGGTTCCATGTCCACTGCACGTCAAACCTATTGGCTGCAAATGGATTTACTCTATCAAGTGTAGGTCCGACGGTTCATTAGATCGATACAAAGCTCGTTTAGTCGCTTTGGGGAATCGACAAGAGTACGAAATCGATTATGTTAAGACTTTCACTCCTGTTGCGAAGATGACTACTGTCAGGATTCTCTTAGCCTTAGCTGCCTCTCAATCCTGGCCTCTACTTCAAATGGATGTGAAGAACACTTTCTTACATGGCGATCTCAAAGAAGAGGTCTACATGCGTATACCTTTGGGCTTACCTTCATCCTCAAAGGATATGGCTTGCAAATTGCGTCAGTCATTATATGGATAAAACAAGCTTCAAGGGAATGGTTTGAAAATTTTCGGAGGACTCTTTTATCTGCTAGTTTTAGTCAAAGCCAATATGATCCGTCACTTTTTCTGCTAAAAACTTCTCGTGGCATTACCGTCTTATTAGTTTACGTGGATGACATCATTATCTTAGGTAATGATCCGGACAGCATCCTACAATTACAACAATCTCTCCATGCCTCATTTCATATGAAGGACTTGGGTTCTCTGACGGTCTGACCTACTTTCTCGGTTGGTAGTTCATAAAATCAAGTATGGCCTATTCATCAATCAACACAAGTAGTACCCAAGATCTCATCAAACAAGCTTGCCAACAAGATACCACTCCTGTAGAAACTCCACTTGAGCTTAATGTGAAATACAGAAAAGATGATGGCACCATCCTTTCTGATCCAACCACCTACCGAAAATTAGTTGGCAGTCATATATTTAACCATCACTCGACCTGACATCTCCCATGCAGTAAATCTGGTTAGTCAACTCATGACTCAACCCACGCATCTCCATTTGGCAGCAGTGAAGCGCATCATTAGATATCTCTTGGGTACACCAGCACAGGGCATATACTTTTCTAAAACTTTCACTTTAAATCTACGGGCTTATTGTGATGCTGATTGGGCTGGGTGTCTGGATACCAGAAGATACACTACTGGATGGTGTGTTTTTCTTGGAGATGCACTCATGTCTTGGAAATGCAAAAAAAACAAGATCTGGTTTCAAAGTCTTCTACTAAGGCTGAATATCGGTCCATGTCTTCTGCTTGTTCCTAAATTGTCTGACTTCGCCGATTAATCCAAGAGCTTCGTTTTTCTTAAACCAGTGCCTCCCCTCTACATGATGACAATACGAGTGCGAATCAAATTGCTGCCAATCTGGTATTCCATGAACGCACAAAACATATAGAGGTCGATTGCCACTACATCCGCGAAGCTTTTGAAAACAAAGTCATCACTCTTCCTCATGTTACTACCAATCTTCAAGTCGCAGATACTTTTACTAAAGCACTTTCTCGTATCAAACACCAGTTTTTTGTTGACAAATTGATGTTGGTAAATTCACCCACATCAATTAGAGGGGGGGTGTCAAAGTGGGTCGTATGGATAACTTAAGAGTCCAACGTGGGGACCAGATTATTAAATAGAAAATATTCTCTTGACTGCTAGCTGGCTAGGATGATATGTATAAATCTCTATACTAGGAAATATTGTAATGCATTGATTTGTATCACCGCCGATCAACCCATTCAAGGGGATTTGATAGACTGATCTCTATACTAGGAAATATTGTAATGCATTTATTTGTATCACCCCATTCAAGGGGATTTGATAGACTGTACAAAGGAAATGGAGATACTATATATGAGGGGTCATGACTGCAAGGGAGGACACTCAATTTTTATGCAAATTCTTGGTTTATAATTACTTGTTAGCAGGTGTTGCTAGCTGCTTGAATGGTCGCCCAAGGGGGTATTTATAGGCGAAGGATGCAGTTGGAGCAATTCCCAGCAGTTTGAATTTGAAACAGGAGGGAAACAATTGACTGTATGCCCATGTTCGACCAAACAGAAACTGGCCAGACATTGGAGCTCAATGCATGTATTTTGGGAGCAAATGACTTCCAATTGTCTTGAAACCTTGGGAAATGCTTTTCGGACTTGTATTTGCACTTTGAGGAAGATTTCGCCATCTTTTGACCTCTGGAAACTGGTCAAATGTGAACTACAGCCTCCATGTTTGAGCAATCCTGCCTTAGACTATTTTAAGTTAAATTCAAGTCCAAATGGTCTCCAATTTGCTTTGAGACTTTGGTTATCTTAATTTGACCAATGGAAGTTGGTCAAAATGGGTCCCAACACCTCTTATCCGGTCAGTCCTATCTTGGACTGCTTCTGGTTCGATTCAAGTCGAAATGGCCTTCAATTACTTTGAAACTTTGGAAACCCCTCTAGAACTTCTTATTGAACTTCAAAGAAGTTTTTGCCTTCATTTGACTTCTGGTAAATTGGTCAAAGGTGGGTCCCAGTCCCCATGTACGGTCAGCTCTACATTGAGTTGTTTCAAGCACTGTTTTGCATGTATTTGGATCTAAATAACCTTTGTTGGTTCTCAAACTTTGAATCATGTTTCTAGAACTTGTTTTTTATCCGTGAGAAAGATTTCACCTCCATTTGATCGATGAAGGCTGGTCAAAGTGAGTCCTACCCTTCCATGTCCGGCCAGTTTGACTTGGACTGACTCCAACTGATTTGTGCTTGAATTTGAGTTCAAATGATCTTTGCTTGCCCTGAAACTTTAAGTCATGTCTTTTGAACTTGTGTTTGACCCTTTGAAGTGTCAATCAAGGCTATCCTAATTGTATTATAATTTGATATTGTGTTTTAGTTAACATACAATCAGTCTAGTCATAACTTAAGTACTCTTTCTACATTAGGTAGGTATAATTTAGGCTTTGTATTTGTATTAGGATTCTGTTTAAACACTTATATAATGAGAATAGATGCAACCCTAAGGGGACGCATGAATTCAGCCAAGGATCTCTCTCTCTCTCTCTAAGTGTTCCGTATTACATCTTCTCTTAATGACATGGTATCAGAGCATGGTTGATCATCTTTGATCATCTCCTAGTCATCTTCCAAAGTTCTGGAAGCTTTCAGAGATCAGTCTGATCCTCTTCGATCATTCCTGATCATCGCCGATCACAAGTGGCCCACCTGAGATCATCATCTCAGCGCAGCAGGAATAGCCAATAAGGATCGCATGATATTGCTCTTCTTTATGGTGTTTTTTTCAGCAATTTTGGCTCATCAGAGGTAGGCCATCTACTATATTTTGTGATATCCCAGTTTTATCCAGAAGTTTTCCTCTCAGCCGTTCAAAATTGTGGATTTTGATCTGTTTCAAGTGGGACTTCTTCCAATAGGTGCAAAAATACTTTGCCCTTTCATCCCCAACCTCCGATCTGACCTTTGATCATCTACTGGGGCCCACGTGGAAATCTGTCCAGAGACATCACTGCCGTTTTTCTGTGCTGTTTTCTGCACTATTTTCAAGTGCTGTTTTCTGCACTGTTTTCTGGTACTGCTGTTGCTGCTGTGATCTTTTCTTCATGCTTCATGGTTGGTACTGCTGCTGCTGATTCTGGTCATCTTAAACTGCAGCTACGTGCTACTCTGCTGATCTGCTGCTACTTGCTTCTCTGCTGTTCTGCTGCTACTTGCTACTAAAGCAATTCTACTTGCATACACTGATGTGATCTTTTCTTCATGCTTCATGGTTGGTACCGCTGCTGCTGATTCTGGTCATCTTAAACTGCAGCTACGTGCTACTCCGCTGATCTGCTGCTACTTGCTTCTCTGCTGTTCTGCTGCTACTTGCTACTAAAGCAATTCTACTTGCATACACTACTGCTGCTGATCTTCCTTCCTTGTTATCACTTGGTGGGGCCAACGTACTGCATCACCAATTACTGATCTGAACCTACTGTTGGTTCCCACGTCTATTGTTTGGCATTCATACTACTTTGCTATTAATGGAGAAATCTGAAATTTTCCTAGTTCGTTTCGATGGGAAAAATTACACATCGTGGGCCTTCCAGTTCCAAATCTATTTAGAAGGGAAAGAACTCTGGGGCTACATGAATGGTTATGAACCTAAACTGGAGGACAAGAAGCTATCAGCCTGGAAAACTAAGGATGCTAAAATCAAAACTTGGTTACTAGGCTCTGTTGAACCCCATTTTATTCTCAATCTGAAACCTTGCAAATCTGCCTGTGAGATGTGGGATTATCTTAAAAAGATTTATCAACAAGGTAATGCCGCTCGACAATTTCAATTAGAGCTCGACATTTCCCAATTTTCTCAAGGCACCCTGTCTATACATGAATATTACAATGGGTTTCGACGAATGTGGTCGGAATATGATGAGATCAAGTTTGCCACTGTGTCTGAAGCACTTCTACCAGAATTACTTCCCTTACAACAAAATAGCCATCGGGCCCAGTTTCTCATGAAACTTCGTCCAGAGTTTGAGATCGTCAGATCTAACTTAATGAGCCGGGCTCCTCTTCCAAGCTTAGATGCCTGTTTTCAGGAACTTCTGCGGGAGGAACAACGTCTGGTTACAAAAACGACTCTTGAACAACAGAGGTCTACCGAGACTCCACTTGCCTATGCCGCTACGACCAGACCACCTTCTCGGGACATCAGCAAAGTTCAGTGCTATAACTGTAAGAAATACGGTCATTATGCAAATCAATGCAAGGCTAAAATCTGCAAATATTGTAAGGCCATTGGTCACGTTATTGAAGCATGTCGAAAGAAGGCTCGAAATTCTACTTCCCGCAACTATGCGTCGCCAGCCCTTGGTACTTACAATGTACAGTCAGCTCCTAGTGCTTACACAGTGACTTCTCAACAATCTGCACCCTCTGACTTCGGTGGTTCCTTACCGTTTGATTCTTCTTCACAGCCTGGTTCCTCATGCCACTCTGCGTCCTCAGTTCTTCTCACTCCTGAAATGGTAAATCAAATGATTATCAATGCCTTGGCATCCATGAATATCTCAGGTACTGATTTGTCTCTTTCTCATATGTGGTACTTAGATTCTGGCACAAGTAACCATATGACATCTTCACCCACAAAATTACAGCATGTTGTTCCTTACAATGGTAATCTTACTGTTCAAACTGCCAATGGAGACCATCTTCCCATCACCTATTTTGGTGATACTCCTGGCCCATTACCATTAACCGGTGTTTTAGTGTCTCCTCATCTTTCTACCAATTTAGTTTTTGTTGGTCAACTTGTTGAGGATAATTACAATGTCTCATTTTCTTCTTATGATTGTGTTGTGCAGGACCGAGAGTCGGGGGAAGTGATCGCGAGGGGGGCCTAAGTGTGGCAGACTGTTTTCCCTACCAGTGTCTACATTTATTCAGAATAAATCTTTACACCAGTTGTTTTGTTTTTTTCTTGAGAATAATTCTCGGTTGTGGCAAAATAGACTTGGTCATCTGAATGCTTCTACGATGTCTTCTTTATTTAAATCTGGATTATTAAATAAAAATATTGATTCCGTTTCTTTTAAATGTGATGCTAGTAAATTAGGAAAAAGTAAAACTTTATCTTTTCCTCACTCCACCACACGGAGCACTGAATGTTTTGACTTAATTCACATCGATGTTTGGGGCATTGCTCCTCACCTTTCCCATGGACATTTCAAGTACTTTGTTACATTCATTGATGACTATAGTAGGTTTACTTGAGTTTATCTATTGCATTCTAAGTCAGAAGTTCTTAATGCATTTCAATTTTTTCTTAGCTATGTTGAAACCCAATTTTCAAAATGCATTAAAACTTTGTGCTCAGATTCAGGGGGGGAGTATGTTTCCAATGATTTTCAATCTTTCCTAAAGACTAAATGAATCATTTCTTAGCGTACATGTCCGTATACTCCACAACAAAATGGAGTCGCGGAACGGAAAAACAGGCATCTCCTTGATGTAATTAGAACACTACTGATTGAATCATCAATTCCTCCTCGCTTTTGGGCTGAAGCTCTCACCACTATAGTACATCTAATCAATCGTCTTCCATCACCTACAATTGCTTAATTCACACCGCATTTTAAACTGTTTGGTCATCATCCTGTGTTTGATCATCTACATACCTTTGGTTGTGTTTGCTTCGTTCATCGACCCCCCACCGAACGAACAAAATTAACCGCACAACCTCGCCGGTGTGCATTTTTGGGTTATGCCACTAGTCAAAAAGGTTTTGTTTGTTATGATCCAATTGGTCGTCACATCAGGGTTTCTCGCAATGTTATTTTCTTTGAAAATCAGTATTTTTTCCAAACACACTTGGATTGTCCTCATCCATCTTCTACTGCTATCTTACCGGGTTTTTTTCAGATAAAAGAATGGTTACTAGGTTTCATCCTGACTTTGTTTATCATCGTCGGGAAAAACCTACCACTGTAGATGCCCGTCCTCCTGATCCTCCGCCGGCGACTAGTTCCACAACTCCTCATATCCTGCGTCTCCTTAAGAACTTCTAGACCACCTGAGCGGTATGGATTCACCTGCACTTCCTTGATGACAACCCTTTCTTTTGTCTCTATCCTAAGTTCTTATTTGCAGGCAGTACAACATGATAGTTGGAACCAAGCTATGAAGGCAGAATTGGATGCATTGGATCAAAATCACACATGGGACATTATGGATTGTCTTTCAGCAATTAAACCCATCGGTTGCAAATGGATCTACTCAATCAAACTTAAATCTAATGGCTCTTTAGATCGACACAAAGCTAGACTCATGGCACTCGGCAACATGCAAGAATATGGGATTGACTACGAGGAGACGTTTGCACCTGTGGAAAAAATGACTACAGCTCGGTTACTTCTCGCTATTGCTGCCTCTAAATCTTGGCCATTATACCAAATGGATGTCAAAAATGCATTTCTCCATGGGGATCCGAAAGAAGAGGTCTATATGCGGATACCACAGGGAGTCACCTCTCCATCTAAGAAATCTGTCTGTCACCTACGGAAGTCTTTGTATGGTTTGAAGCAAGCTCCTCGGGCCTGGTTCGAAACTTTTAGGGGTCGCCTATGCACAAGTGGTTTTCCTCAAAGCCCTTACAATCCGTCTCTTTTTCTATAGACAACATCTACTGGTGTTACAGTTCTCCTTGTACATGTTGACGACATTATTATCACTGGCACTGATGATGGTATGATAAGGTCTATCCAAAAGTCTCTCAGGGATTCTTTCCATATGAATGATTTAGGCCCCTTGCATTATTTTTTGGGGTTGGAAGTGCATCAATCTCCCAATGGCCTGTTTCTTAATCAACACAAATACACATCTGATCTCATTGAGCTTGCTGATCTCCATGACTCTTTGCCTGTTGATACACCTATAGAGGTCAATCTAAAATTGAGTAAAGATGATGGTGACCTTCTTCCTAATCCACATACCTACAGGCGCTTGGTAGGTAGTCTTGTCTATCTCACCATCACTCGACAGGATATCTCCTATGCTGTCAACCTTGTGAGCCAATTCATGACAACTCCGAAACACCTTCATGTGACTACTGTCAAGCGTATTATACGGTATTTGTTAGGAATTGTCACTCATGGTTTATATTATCCCAAGGATAATTGTAATACCCCGGGCCCAGTATAAGGGCTAGATTATTTTCTGATATTTAATATTTAATTATCTTAATTTTACTTAGAATTATTGGGACCCATAATTTGATGGAGGAATTCGAGTGGGACTTGTGTTGGTTATACCATAGACTCCTAGTATTGTTAGGAATAGGATTGGCATGTGAAAAGGAAATAATAAAATTAGAAAGAGGTCTTTGGGAAGGATTCTAACTTCTAGCTTTTATATATTGATCAACCCAAAGCCTAGTTTAGTATTAGCCCTGAAGAAATTAGGAGGAGGAAGAACCAGTTCTAGTCAGCCATAACAGGTGAGTAGAAATTCTGATCTAATTGTAGGGTTTTGAATTTCTGGGCTTGTTCTTGTGTAGTTTCCTTTATTGTATGGTAAGGAGAAATTCTGATCTACTTGTGTATAATTCTAAATTTCTAGTTTATACTATTGTATATCTTGATTTCTCGATTTTTGTGATGAGACCTTAAATATAGATGGTAATCCAAGGGATATTTCCAAGTTTGGGTTTACTGCTATAGTGTCATCTCCTCACTGTCGACATGTAAATGTGGATATGAAGCTCTGAATCCAAATCAATAGCCCTAGAACTCATAATAATTGATTTTCCATGTAGATAATGTTCTTAGTTTGTAATTCCAACCCTAATCGACCTAAGATCTGTGAAAATCCAAGCTGAAATCAAGATTTCATTGATTCAGGTCGTCATTGTGCAGAAATCTTGAAACTGGCTATGGGACCCACATGGCCCACTTGATGATAGATCAGGACCATGGATCTGAATGTAGACCCATGGTCGACCACTAAGGTACTAGACCTATATGGAGTGGGCCCTGTATGGTCCATTATCCAACTGATTTAAAAAAATCAGTCAATCAGTCACGTGAAGCCATGCTATGGTGCTGTCGTCCTGTAAACCTCTCTTATGGGTTGATTTCTATTTGTTTTACAACTATGTACCATATAGGTTTAATAATTACACACCAGCCCTTCTCTTTGAGTTCTAACAGGTGTTTGGAAATTGCAAATTAGCCCTTGATATTTACTCTTTTTAAATCTGAACATGATGCACTAATCACTTGAGTTCGGAATTCTGTAAATTACAAATAAGGGCTTGGTGTTTATTGTTTTACATAGCTGAACATGTTACCTTCTATTTCTTTGCTTTCTAAAATTGTATAAATTGCAAATAAGGACCTGTTTTTCCCTATTATTATATTTGAAACTGTTTTAAGTATTTCCTTAGTTCCTGACTTTCTGAAATCACATACAAGAGCTGATCAATCATTATTTCTATGGACTGTTGGAGTTATTTTCTTTAGGAAGATGTATTTAGGATCCTCTTATTTGAGTAATTATGATTCGAAACATATGATGGATTATCATACATATTATGTACCATTGTTATTGGGATTTCATGATTGTGTATGTATATTTTGTGATTAATTTGGTAATTGAATACTTCCCTCAAAACCGTAAAGGGTGAGTTATGTAATTGACCTCTCTCATCTCGTACACCAATTTTGATTCGGACTGGGGCAATTAAATTCACATAATTTGAGAAGGGGTTGATTATGGAATTTGCCCATTAGTAATGTTGAGGACATCTATGATGCACGGATACTTCAAAATGGGCAACGTATCGTGTCGTGTCGTATCGTATCCGATACTTGACTTTTTATGTGTAAAATCCGTATCCCTGCCGTGTCTATGGCGTGTCCTTGCCGTATCCGTGCATCATAGGAGGACATACTATATATCATATTTTTGATGAGATATGTATTTGCTATTTGACTGGAAAACTGAGATATGGTGACTTTGTCTGTTTGGAGGAACCTTTTGGACACCCCTAGACCACGAGCATGTATGGCCGATTTTGTGAGGATTGTTGATGTTGGACTTAGTGTCCGGGCCGTTATAGCAGCTGGTCCTTAGTGGACGTGAGTGGCCATTATGATGGCTGGTCCTTAGTGGACGTGTCTGACGAGACAGGGTCATGATGACCGGTATACATGTATACGATGGACCTTCGTGGTCGATGATTTTGGACCTTCGTGGTCGATGGTTTTGGACCTTGGTGGTCGGTTTTTGGGCTGGTGCTAACAGGTGGCTAGGAGGTTGTCGTTTGTTTGACCATATTCCAACCTTGGCTTGAATGAGACTTTGGATGTTATTTTAATTTGTTGTGTAATCTTATCTAAGCATATGTTTAAATGTACAAATAGATTAGAATATCTATTCACTCAGTTGTACTGATATTTTGTGGATTTGCCCCAATCCAGGTAACCAGAACTTAACGACTAAGGAAAACCGTGATGACCGGGAGATTGACTTTGGGATGTGTACTTGAGTGTCGAAGCCACATAGATGAAGAAGAACTAGATTGTTTAGATTATTTCATTTTATAGACATTGCAATTATTTTTATTAGACAATGTTACATTTGTTTATTATAATTGGATTTTTAATACAAGTTGGCTTAAGCTGGTAAATGCCTAAATCTTTATGTGATCTTTGATTTAACCTATATGTGTGATGCTTACGAGTCTCGGCACGGAATTCGAAGGGCCCCGGATTCCGGGTCGTTACAATAATCATCTTCAGTTGACTGCTTATGCAGATGCTGACTGGGCGTGATGTCACGACACACGTCGGTCTACTACTGGTTGGTGCATGTATCTCGAAAATTCTCTCATTTCTTGGAAATGCAAGAAACAAGAACGTGTTTCTCGATCTTCCACAAAGGCTGAATATAGGGCAATGTCTTCTGCCTGTTTTGAAATCTTATGGCTCCGGGGACTTCTCTCGGATCTCGGCTTTGCTCAATCATCTCCTACTTCCTTGCATGCTGATAATACCGGGGCTATCAGGATTACTGAAAATCCAGTCTTCCATAAACACACCAAACATATTGAAGTGGACTGTCACTTCATTCGGGATGAATTTCAGCGTGATGTCATTTCTTTACGTCCCTACTGAGCTTCAGTTTGCTGATATCTTCACCAAAGGACTTCCTTGACCTCGACATCAATTTTTGGTTACCAAATTGCTGCTATATGACTCCACAGCATCAATGTTTTAGGGGGGGGGGGGGGGGTTCAATCAAGCTTATCCTAATTGTATTATAATTTGATATTGTGTTTTAGTTAAGATACAATTAGTCTAGTCATAACTTAAGTACTCTTTCTATATTAGGTAGCTATAATTTAGGCTTTGTATTTGTATTAGGATTTTGTTTAAACACTTATATAATGAGAATAGATGCAACCCTAAGGGGTCACACGAATTCAGCCAAGGATCGCTCTCTTTCTCTCGAAGTGTTCTGTATTACATCTTCTCTTAATGACATGAAGAAGTGTCATCATCGCTTGACCTTTGAAAGTTGATTGAATGCAGAATTCCAGTTCATGTCTGAGCATTTCAGGTTCGGACTCCCCTGACTTGTCTTCTAGCTGAATTTTCCTCCTTACAATCTTGAATTTATTTGAAAGCTTGGAAACACTCTGAATTTGTATTTCTTGAAAATTCACCTAGCTTTGACCTCCAGAGTTGGGTCCAATGCAATAAATGATGTCCATGTCTGAGCATTGTGAACCTTCTGGACATGGGGTTGATTTCCACTATATTGGCTTTCTTTTGTGTTTCTAATAATTTTGGAATCTTCTTAGAGCCTTCCTTGTCCATGGAGAGTGTTTCTTGACCCCCACTTAGAAGAAGTTGGAGTGTAAATCTCCATATTTCCCCCTATGCTCATCTTGTCTGCTTCCTGTCTTGTTAAGAGCACTTGTAATTTTTTTTTGTGCCAACAAGCAGCAGTATGGGTATGGTGATCCATCCTTCATATGGGTAGCAATATGGGGGGTACTGTGATCCTTCATATGGGTATAGGCAATAGCAGTATGGGCTGCGCAACAACCACCGCCAGAAGGCATACATAATGGTACTAGAATAAGTTAAGATATGGTTGCTGCATGCTAGTTGCTACTTGCTAATTGAGATGGATGGACTTTGTCATTTATTTGCACTTGAATGATTTCTGTTTCGTTTCATGCAGTTGTGAGTGTGGCATATATAATATATTACTAGTAGTATACAATATACAATAGATAAATGATTCTATTCACTCAAAATGTATCGTTACATAAAGATACAATAAATCTAGATAAATGGAGGACCCCCTAGGACTTTTTCCTATTTTTTAAAGTTTTTTGGGCCTCTTTTGGGACTCGACCAAACTCGGACTTGGACATGGGTGGGTCGGGTCCCAATTTCATTATTTTCAATACATGGAATAGTAGGCTGGACGGAAAGCTGAAAATTTTCCTCTCAATCACAGCCCTTAAGAGGAAGATGATACACAAACACTATGTGCAAATCCCCAACCACCAACTCCTCCATGCACCTCTAAGCTTATGAGAGCATTGATACGACCAACTTGAAAAAGAAACAAACTATTAGAAGAACAATGGAAAAGAAAAGGTTATGATACCAGTAAGATCAGTGTTAAGGTAGGGCGAATGCCACTTCCCCATAAAGCAGTAAGAGTAGGTTTGGTGAAATTGTTTTTTTACTCAGTAAACGGTTCAACCCCACACAAACAAATAATAAAAAAAAAGAGAAGAAAAAAAGCAATATAAGAGTACTATACCCCACAAGAAAAAAAATTACATAATATATGCCACCCATTGATCAACCCCATTTGTACACGAAACTGGGTGTAGTTTTCTTTTCTTTTTCTCTTTTAGCTCATTATGTATATATAGCAGTGCCTAACAAAATAAACTTTTATTTAAAAAACAAAAGAATTTATCTTTTAGCTTTACTTCAATACCTAACTGAGTTTCATCATCACCAACTCAATCCTTATCCCAACATTTGGGGTCAGCTTGAATAAGTGTAATATTTAACTAGAAATATATATATATATATATATGCAAAGAAAAGGTGCACTGAACTTGCTACCAAATGTGCGGCTTTGAGGGAATGAAATATAATTACTCTGTAAAGACATAAGGAACACTCCATATGAGAAATGCCTCACAAGCCAGTGGCAAAGAGGCGTCTCACCTTATAGCTGCCTAGGGATCAATCCCAAGGCATTTAGGTCTATCTGTAGTGTTCCCACCAGGACTCCACAGTAGGGGGAAAAGGAACAACCCATATGAGATAATGTCCAACATGCATCCCCTAGAAGGGATATCTAAATATGCTCCCCTGGACTAGTAAGCCCTTTCTCTCTACCCAATGCTACTTAAGTATTGGTTAAACTATCCTGAGACCAGTCAACACTCCATCAAGGGACATCACTTTGCTATCATCATAGACGAATACCTGAATTTAAAAAGTAAAAAAAAAAAAGAGTGAATTATCAACACCCACTAGTGGACAGGGGGACACACTATCGAGCTTCATTTAAACCGGCTTGTTTACTGGAAATTCAGGAGATACTAGTGGCACAGATTTGCAGAAGCTTCACGTTAGAAAAATCTAATAAGAATGTATGTGCTCCAGCAGCACAATATTACTCCAAAATCAATACAACTTTGTAAGATCACAAACCTTTGGATGTAGGAAGGTGCTCATTCAAGCAGCCACAAGATCGCAGGTCCAAGTCATGGTACCAAAAGGGAACAAATAAATAGTCCTTTCTGGTTTGAGAATGAAGGAAATTCATATATTTGTCATGCAAAATACTTGGTTCATCTAATTGTAAATCTATCAGGATGTGGTGATGGATTAGAAAAAATGTTGTACTCACTGACTGTGATTTGATGACCACCACTCGTCCAGGAAACAGATAGCGCTGAGCTTGATGAGACTGCAAAACCATCTCTAAAATATGATCCCTATGCTTCTCAGCTTCTTTGGCAGTCTCATAATATTCCTCAATTGCAGGCTCACCCTTGATGCATCTGACAGCAAAGGTGCTGAATAGTAAAAAAGAACTAAAGCATAGAGATTTGAGCAAGAAAGCATACGATATACCCCAAGATAAAGTCAATAAATAAGTAAAAACTGAGGAATTATTTTTATTTATTATGCATAGTGCATATGATTTTATAGGAACCAGAGACAACTAAAACATGAACTTATTCAAACAGGAATCCTTCCACGTCAGAAAAAATCTCTCGTCTCCTCTTATATGGAAAAAGGTGTCATTGGTACAGTAAGACCACTATTTTGTCTTGTACTGGATATGAAGTTTGATATCAAGTTTTTAAAAACCCTATCAAATAATTCACAAATCCAATTGTATACCATTTTTACAACCTAACCTTTAATTACTGAAATGACCATTAAGGCATTGAAATGACCAAAAGTGCAAATTGATCATTGAGGATAGGTTCTCTAAACATTACCAGTATCTTATGAAATGAACAAGGTTGCAGAACCATTCTTATTAAATATTAGGCTCCAATACAAATAAGGAATCTTACATTATTTGTTCTTAGTTCTCTATCTAATACAATTCCAATAATGATTTTGGGCCCATAATGATGTTAATAAATTACATTTTCGCCCTTTCCCTAAACACACTGCCAATTGCACATTTGCAATCATCCCCTGCAAAAGGAAGGATGGGCAAAATATTGACCAATCCCAATTCCCAAGCCTAACCGAAATTGCATGCAAATAAACACAAGCTTGACGCTCATCGGGATGAAACCCAAATTGCCAGACTAGACACCTTAGTGTGAATTCAAATATCTTAGCCCGACCCTAGTGCCTAGTTGAGTATATAGAGTACCCTTGTGTGATCATAATGTGAAATGGAGGGGAGATGTGGGGCAGGCAAGATAGAGATGGAGAGATAGTAAGGTCATGGTTTAATTGAAAATTGGCCTCATGCCAAACTCCAATCGAGGAGGCAAAGAGATCTCGAGGAATAAATGGTGATTACCAGCAAAGAGATCTCGAGGTCATGTAACGACTTCAGGTTGTTACAGTACCTCCAAGCCCAGAAAGTATTGAAGATGGCCAAGATCCTTCATATGAGACGAAGTATGAAGTGTATGTTGGATATTTTGTATCCCATTCATATCAGATCAGGTAATACTAATATCATCCACATAAACAAGGACTGTTATCCCGGAAGAAGATCGTTGAAGAAGCATGGATGAATCATTCTTGCTTTGTGTGAAATGAGACTTACAAGAGTCTATCTGAGTTTTTCAAACCAAGCATGAGGTGTTTGTTTCAGTCCATAAAGAGATCTGCGTAACCCGCATACCTCATGTTTAGAACTACCATTGACTCTAGGAGGAAGCTTCATATAAATCTCTTCTTTAGGATCCCCGTGAAGGAAAGCATTTTTTACATTCATTTAGAAGAGGGGCCAATAATTGAGATTTAGCATTTGCAAGCATTGTCCAGACTATTGTCATTTTCACAACCGGAGCAAATGTCTCCATAAATTAATACCACATTCATGCCAATTGCCAAGTGTAACAAACTTGCAGACCTCATGTTCCAAACTACCATTGACCCTGGGAGGAAGCTTCACATAAATCTCTTCTTTAAGATCCCCAAGAAGGAAAGCACTTTGTTTTACATCCATTTGGAAGAGGGGCCAATGATTGAGATGCAGCAATTGCAAGCATTTTCTGCACCGTTGTCATTTTCACAACTGGAGCAAAGGTCTCTTCATAAATTAATACCATATTCATGTTGATTGCCAAGTGCAACAAGAAGTGATCTATGACAATCCAAGGATCCATCTGATTTGAGCTTCATTGAGTAAACCCATTTCCAACCAATAGGTTTAGTCCCTTTAAGACCTTTAACAATATCCCATGTAAGGTATTTTGCCAGTGCATCAAGCTCTTCCTGCATTGCTTATTGCCAATAGGTTTGGTCCACAGCAAGCGGATAGAAATTAGGTATGGAAATGGAAGACAAGGGAGCAAGCAAGTATACATTAGGAAAGCCATAGAGATCAGGTGGTTTAGAGGGACGACTTGACCTTCAACATTGTGGCGGAGTTGAATCAGGTCTGGAGGCAGTTCTCGGTTAAGATTGTCTTCTACAGAATTACAAATACCTCTTGCATATAAACAACCCTAAGTTTAAATCTTGTAATCTCAGACAAGTCAATAAAATCATGTAAAACAGAATTTGAAGATTCAGGCAAAGGAGTTGGATGAAGTTGAAAATAGAACTGATTCTCGACATTCTGGGAGATGCGAAAGCAATAAGCAGTGGGGTTATAAAAAAACCTTTTTTATTAGTTGCATAACCAAGAAAGACACATTTGGCAGATTAGGCAGATAATATGTTTCTTTCATGTGGCAGAAGGTGAAAAAAACACACACCAAATGAATGAAGATGAGTGTAGCTAGGTGGATGACCAAACAGTTGAAATTGAGGAGACTGATTTTTAATTTGACTAATGGAAGTCTATTAATGACATGAACTGCAACAGAAATGGCTTCAACCCAAGAATGTGAAGGCACAGAAGATTCGAGAAGAAGCATTGTAGTTACATCTAAAGATGATGATGCAGAAAATAGTGTGGCTTAGGCCCACTTAGGCCCAGCCCATCAAGGCCTGTATACAGTTGTATATAAAATCCCACGTGTGGGATTCAGTCTTAGATTGTGTTGCTGATTTGTCTCATATTACTTCCTTGTATAGACTAGGAGATTTATTTATTATTCTGATTGTATTGATTAGAGCCCTTGATTAGGGTATAATGAGATTATAAATAGACAGACGATCCTCCAATTGAGTGATCAGTTTCTCTGCAAACTCTCGTCTCCTTCTTCCTCTTCTCATTCCATATTATAACATGGTATTAGAGCTTTGGTTATGATCAATCCCTCTTCTCTCATTGATCAAATAATTCTTCCTAGCGTGGATCTTCTTCCAATAGTGCCTGACATGCTCACTGATCAACAGTGGCCCACCACGGATCAACCCCTTGTCTCCAAGAGACCTCCACAGTTGTGATCGCCTATATTTGAGGATCATTCTAAGGATTTTTCAGAACTTTTTCATCACCTTTTGCAGTAGGTTTCAGCCACTTCTTCCTCTGTCGATTTTAACAAAGATTAGTCAGAAAGTTTTCATCAAGACCGTCCAGATTTGTGGATCTGTATCCAAATCTCATCAGATTTGGACTGAAGGAAGTAACCTTGGACTTCTTCAAGAAGTTCAAACCTGATCTGTGATTAGACCACCCTGTGGGGCCCACGCACAGATCCTGGACCAATATTCTAGTTTGTCTGGCTCTGTCTGGTTGGAAAACTGCACTGTTACTGCTGTTTTCTGCTGGATCCTTCCTACTATTAGTAGTGTTGCTGCTGTTAGTGCTGTTAGTGCTGATTGCTACTGTTGGTGCCGTCTGGTGGGAAAACTGCACTTTTAGTGCACTGTTGGGGCTGTTTGCTGCTGTATTCGCCATATATATTAAATCAATCTTGTTTTTGCTTCTTGCATATTGATTGGTTATTTCAGATCTGAGGGCTGATCTCGTCATTCTACTACTGATTTGCGTGCTCTGCCATCTCTTTTCTACTACATTCTGCAAAGGACAAGTGTGTGGGGAGATTTCCAGAACCACAGGATTACGCTAATCACAGCCATCAGATGGGACTAAGCACTCTCACGTGCCATCCGCGTGCCATCCACATGGCACCAAGCTCACCCCGGCTACCAGGACAGGAGGTCCGGCCGAAGTCAGGCAGCTCCGGGCCTTTAGCGCCGAACTGGCCCACCCCGGGCGCCATCTCGGCGGAGCTCCACCTCGGCTAGGCCACCCCGGATGCCATCTCGGCAGAAAGCTCCACCTCGGCTGAAGATGCCGGGATGGAAGCCGAAGCCAGAAAGAGTCTCCACTCACGCCCCTCATCCCCCACGTCACCAGGCACGTGGAGGGATAGGGGCACGAGCTAGTGGGACAGACACGACATCCAGCGGCTGAGGCCACATCAGGGCAAGGCCCGAGGGCAGATCCCACGATCCCCTACCGCCGCCAAAGGCGTCCAACACGATCTGGCCCAACAAGACGCGCATTAAATGCGACGTGGGCTGATCCGACGCGCATTAAATGCGACGTGGGCTGATCCGACGCGCATTTATGGCAACGTGGGCAGATCATGGCTTCCCAGTCGAATCATGAGACCCCACCACGATATCTCCCAAAGATACGTCCCAAACTCTATAAATAGAGGCTCAAACCACCATTAAAGGTACGGACAATTTCATACACAGAGCCGTTACTCTGTCTCTCTTCTTCCTCTCCTTCCATTGTTCCAGTCCTCTCACTGACTTTGGCATCGGAGAGCCTTGCGCCGCCCAGGCCAGGGTCCTTTGATCGTTTGCTATTCTCTTTCAGGCTTTCGGACGGCACCCAGACATTCCCAGTCATCATCATCATCGGATAAGTCCTCTAAGGCACCTCCTTATTGTGGGTCATTATTTTCTGCACCTACAATTGGCGCCGTCTGTGGGAAAGTAATATCCCAACCTTCCCAACCTTCTAAACCTCAATCTCTCAGAAGCCATGCCACCGAAAGCTAAGAAGGGCGGAGAGTCCTCGAGGGCAATCCTCGAGCGGCTAGCACCGTCGACGGACGTCCCTCCTCAGGGACGGTCCCGAACGGTCCAAGGCACATCCGCAGGCGAGGGTCGCCTGGGCTCCCAACTCTTTGTCGAGATCCCCTTCCAAGAGGGAGTCGAGGCCTCGCTCTCAGCGGACGAAACCGTGCCACCCCGACGCGACGAGCACCGGCGCGAGCGTCCCCGCAAAGATAAAGCTGTTGCCGTAGAGGAGACGCGCCGCGATCAACCTCCAGCCGCTGGAGGAGACGTCGCAGCCCAAGACGCTCTTCTCCAGAAGCAGGAGCGGTTAGTCCGAGAGCTCCAGCAGCTCCAACAGCAGCTGAGGGCAGCGCAAACCGCCTCCTTGAGGCAGGTCTCTGAGCCTCAAGGGAAGAAGAAGGACGCCCCCAGCAGGGCAGCCCAGCCACCCCGCGAGGACCTCAGAAATTATCTGGACCATAAGCGGAGCCAGATTCATGACGAAGGCTCAAGCAACAGCCGAAGTCATCATAGCCGCGATGGCCGAGCTCATAGCCATCGCAGCCCAAACCACTCCAAGCGAAAGCCCAGAGCTCAGACTCCAGAGAAGGACGATGAGCAGGAGCGATTTGACAAACGCGTCAGATTGGCTCTCCAGCACAACCTGGACGTGCGGGACCAGAAGCAGATCTGTGGTCACACTGATCTGGGGGGCTCACCCTTCACAAAAGAGATCGAGCGCACTCCCTTGCCCAAAAAGTTCTCCGTCCCGCGGTTCGTCCCCTACGACGGACTGTCCGACCCATCCGCTCACCTCCGACACTTCTCCCAGAAGATGTCCATCTGGGGGAACGAGGGTCACCTAAACTGCAAAATCTTCTCCTCCAGTTTGGGTGACCTCCCCCTGAAGTGGTTCTGCTCTCTCCCAGAGCGGTCGGTTTCCAGTTGGAAGGAGCTCCAGCTCTCCTTCCTGAAGAAGTTCCAAGCATACACCGTCGTCCCCAAGAAGGAAGGGGACCTCCTCGCCCTGAGAATGAAGCAGGGCGAAACTCTCGCCAAGTTCGCCCAGCGATTCTGGGCGGTCTACAGCCAGATCGAGGGCACGAGGGAAGAGATAGCAATCTACGCCTTCCAGCATGCCCTGATCCCCGGCAACGACTTGAGGAAGGACTTGGCCGGGAACTCCCCAGAATCCATGCCAGAGTTGATGTCCCGGGTGAAGCGCTTCATCGCCCAGGAGGAAGACGACATCCGAGCTAGGGATCAGGACGGGCATCCGGAGCCCGAGCAGAAGAGTAGCCAGCCTCGGCAGGGAGGCGGGAGGCCCTCCCAGAAGCAGGAGCCCAAGCAGGCCTGGGTCTCCAGTTCGGCGAAGCCTTCGTCGTCCAGGTCTGGGGGCACCTGGAAGCCCAGACCTCCCTCCAGCGCCAGTCAGAGCGTCAACGTCGTCTTCAAGGAGCCGATCTACCGCATCCTGACCAAGATCAGGTCCAAGCCGTTCTTCAAGTACCCTCCGCCCATGCTGAATGAGCCCACCTCCGGCGGCCGAAGCCAGCTCTACTGCTCCTTCCATAGGGGTAACGGGCACAAGACCGTGGACTGCAACTCTTTGCAGAGGTATCTGGAGAAGTTGGCCGAAGAAGGCCACATTCCAGAGTTCGTTGAGGCAGGAGATGCTGGCGGCAGCGAGGGCCGAGCTCACCAGAGCGCAGCCCAGGTTCCAGGCAGTGAGGATTCGGAGAAGATCATTACGTGATCCAGCTGGCGTCCTCAGCTCCCGCTTCCTCGTCTCGGGGAAGCTCCCAGGCCCGCGCCGATGCCAGGCGGGCGTCACGCAGGGAGGAGGTGGCAAAAGCCGAACTCGCGCTAGCGTCCAAGAGAGCCCGCTGACAGCCAAACGAGGGAAAGTTGGCCCCGAACTGGCATGGCCCGTTCAGAGCAGTCTCACCGGCAGGAAAATCAGCCTACAAGCTTGAAGACTTGGAGGGCGAGCCGCAGCCGAGACCGTGGAATGTATCCCAAGAAATTCAATTTTCGATTTCTAAAAGATGTAATGAATCTCTGAATCAATGGAAATAGCTTTCGCCCCATCATCAATCTGTCATCTCTCTTTGATCGACTTCGGCTACAAGGGTTAATAGCCCTGGAAAAGGCCTCGAGTTCGGACACTCGGCCAATTCCTAAACTCAGGGTCTTCACCCATCTCCAAGGGTTAATAGCCCTGGAAAAGGCCTCGAGTTCGGACACTCGGCCAATTCCTAAACTCAGGGTCTTCACCCATCTCCAAGGGTTAATAGCCCTGGAAAAGGCCTCGAGTTCCGACACTCGGCCAATTCCTAAACTCAGGGTCTTCACCCATCTCCAAGGGTTAATAGCCCTGGAAAAGGCCTCGAGTTCGGACACTCGGCCAATTCCTAAACTCAGGGTCTTCACCCATCTCCAAGGGTTAATAGCCCTGGAAAAGGCCTCGAGTTCCGACACTCGGCCAATTCCTAAACTCAGGGTCTACACCCATCTCCAAGGGTTAATAGCCCTGGAAAAGGCCTCGAGTTCGGACACTCGGCCAATTCCTAAACTCAGGGTCTTCACCCATCTCCAAGGGTTAATAGCCCTGGAAAAGGCCTCGAGTTTGGACACTCGGCCAATTCCTAAACTCAGGGTCTTCACCCATCTCCAAGGGTTAATAGCCCTGGAAAAGGCCTCGAGTTCCGACACTCGGCCAATTCCTAAACTCAGGGTCTACACCCATCTCCAAGGGTTAATAGCCCTGGAAAAGGCCTCGAGTTCGGACACTCGGCCAATTCCTAAACTCAGGGTCTTCACCCATCTCCAAGGGTTAATAGCCCTGGAAAAGGCCTCGAGTTCGGACACTCGGCCAATTCCTAAACTCAGGGTCTTTACCCATCCACACGGGTCTACCGCCCTGGAAAAGGCCTCGAGTCCAGACTCGGTCGTTTCCTAAAGCTCCGGGTCCTGGACCCTGGAGAAGGCCTCGAGTTCGGACACTCGGCCGGATTCCTAACATCAGGGTTTTTACACCCCTCAAAGATCATTGCCGAGCTCACGCTCCCACAGCCGAGACCAGTGGAATGATGATTCCACTTCGGCACAAGGCAGCTCGTCTCGGCTAAAGCCAGCCATTTCGGCCAAGGGCAGCTTTCCAGAGGAAGAAAGCTGTGCCAGCACTCAAACACACGAATGCAAGCATTCCAGAACAGTGCAAAGAAAGAGAAAAAGAACTCAAAAGCATTGTACACAGTTTGGGTGATCACAGAATTCCTCCTTTTTATTCATTGTAAACTGCTTCATTACAAGGGTTGCAGAACATACAGAAAGGAGGATCACAGTCCTCCAAAAACAGAAAAGCTGAGAAGCAAAAATTTTACATAAAAGAAGACAGAAATGTAGAGGAGCCCGGCTACTGTGGTTTCGGCGACTCGACCAGGTCGATCACCGTATCTGCCGAACCGGCAGCTTCGGCCGAACCAGAAGGGGCTTCAACTGGTACCTCAGCCGAAGCAGGGGCAGAAGAGGCATCACCTTGAGGCACGGCCGAAGCATCGCTGGCGACCGGGGCATCGCTCAAGACCGGGGCAGCTGGAGCGTCGTCAGCAGCAGGAGCTTCGATCGGGGCGCTTTCAGCTGCAGGAGCTTCGACCGGGGCGCTTTCAGTTGCAGGTGAGGAGCTCGGCTCAGGATCCAGGTCCGCATACTTCGGCAGGTCCTGATAGACAGGGTGGTCTTCAGGGACCCCCGCACGTCTCAGTGCAGCCAGGCATCCTTCCTCGAACAGAATGGAGGTGATCTCCTCCACCTGTTTCTCGTATAGCTCAGTGGCGCGGTCCACCCCGTTCTGGAAGGCGGATTGGGCCTCGGACAGAAGAGAGGCCTTCTCCTTTTCCAGTTCGGCGTTCGCCGCCGCCAGCTTCTCTTTCTCAGCGCGACCGGCCAGGACCTCCCCTCGCAACCTCGTCGCCTCGGCTGTCGATTCAGACTTCGACCTGGCCAACTCCGACTCCAACTCGGAGACCCTTTTGTTCTTCGTCCAAAGCTCGCCTTTCATATGGTTGGCCCTGGACGAGAGTTCGGCGTTCTCAGTCAGAACCAATGCCAACCGGGCAGACTCTCCAGCACTGGCCACCTTGAGCTCTTCCATTCCCTTCCGCTGCACTTCCAGCTCCTTCTTTAGCTTCTCCCGCTCGGACTCCAGGTGGGTCACCCTCGCAGCATTCCTATCCCTCCTTCCTAACACGGTTAGGAGCCTCTGCACGTTCTGCAAGGGAAAAGAGGAAAATCAAAACAGGAACAGCCAAGCTAGGCCACTTGAAAGAATACACAGGAAACACTTACCAGGAGGTCAGCCTGGATCGCTGTCACTATCAGACTCTCGTCATCAAACTTCTCATGCTCCTCCATATCCCGAGGCAGAGCACAGGCCTTGGCAAGGGCCCCGATCACCTCGGCGTTCCCCAGCAGTCGGTCTCCAACGTTCAGGGGTTTGCCGGGTTGCGTTTCCATTCTCGGCTTCCACGGTGCTGGGGCAATTCGGGGCCCGGAGGCCGATCCGGACCCTTGCCCCGCCGAGATGAGAGGCTCGCGCGCTGGCCCAATAGTCGACTTGCTGACTAGCGCACTCTTTTCGGCCGGCGCACTCTTTTCCTTCGGCGCGCTCTTCTCGCCCCCCTTTTCGGATGGAGCTTTAGCTCCAGGGGCTCGTTCAGGAGTTTTGCCCTTCGACTGCAGATCAGCCTTTGAACTCTTCTCCCCCGCCTTGGACTTCTTCCTGGGTGGGGACCCCTCCTTCGGGCGGTCCGGCGAGCGTCGGCGGGCTCCCCCGCTCGGAGCGGGGGCAGGAGCAGGGGGAGCACCAGCACCCACCGGACCCGAAGCGGCACGAGTAACGGCAGGCGATGGGGCCCCAGAAGACGATGACCTCTGCCGAAACTTAGCGGCCAGGTCCTTGACGACGGGCTCCCTCGAGCTTCCCTCCATGTCCTCTCCTCGATCAGAGAGATAAGCGTCCACTATCTGCGTCAAGTCCGGCAGCTCCGGATCAGAAGTAGACGCCTCGGCTCCAGACGCAGTTCGGTCGGCGACGGGATCGGTCAAGGGGACCCCGCTAAACACCGCAACTGATACGGTTGGACGGTCAGGGTGTGTCTCGTCCACCTCAGGTACTCCGGTCCTCTGGTAGTGGCCGCGATACCTCGGCGTATACCCGAGCAGCTTCCAAGCAGACCTGGTTTCGTGCCCCTTGTACCTTTCAACCTTGTTGATGTCGTCGGTATTCCTCCTCCAACCTTCGCTGACAGCTCGGCGTCGCCTTGCACCCGCCTCTGCTCAACAGGCAAAAAAGAGTATCAGTTCGGCATCAATGAGGTAAGCAAAGCAAAAAGGAGAAAAGCAGTGATGATTACTTGGGACTTCCCCAGGGCGACGTGGGACCGACAGCCTCCTGCTTTCACCTGGGCCGAACTCCCAGTCCCCCCGAGACACAGAAGAAATCTTCCTCGGCATTCTTACTTGAATCCTCCAAGGCTAGGACGAAGCCCCTTCGCTGCGGCTTCACACGGAGATAATATCTTCCCTCCCCAGCCTTGCAGATATCATATGTATCCTCGATGTCGTGAGGGCCTAGGTTGGTCCCCAAGATCTCGTTCAGCTTCGCTGTGCCCATGATGACCTTGTAGCCATTGGGCATCAACTGGCCCGGGGCGAGGGACCAAAGGCTAAGGCAGGCCCTAAGCAGGGGGTGCAGTGGAAACCTGACCCCACCCTCGATCACGGAGATCAGAGGGAACGGCATCCAGCCGCCTTGGCAGCGATACAAGGCACAGTCGGCGAGGTCCGCCGGTTTTAGGAGGACCCCCTCCGGAATGCTGAAGGCAGCTCTAAATCTGGCTAAGCCCTCATCGGTATCCACCCTGAATCTAGGGGTGCCCATGTCTAAAAGGGGTGACGACGAAGAAAAACCCTAGAAATCGAAAAACCCCAAGAAGAACCAGACAGAAGGACAAAGCGACTTACAGGGACAGAGGCAGATCAAGAGCAGATCCGGGCGCGTTCTACGGTCGTCCTCCTCGAACAGACCTCAGGCACCAGAGCAGAAATCGAAAGTAAAGGCGAAGGCGAAAGGAATCAGAAGCGAGAAAAGGAGGGGGACGGCCCTATTTGTAGAAAGGGAACCCTCATTTGGGTACCGCCTCCGAATTCGAAGAGACACTTCAAAGCCCGTGCCCGTCCCATCAATGAGACAACGCAATCAGCGCAGAAGCTACGCGTGTAGCCGTCAACTCGGTTCCCAAGACGAACAGGCAGAGCATTTATTGCTTCAAAGAGTCGAAGCGACACCAAGCGATGATCGCTGTATCCCCAGATAGTTTTTCTAGCCTTCAACCCCTAAAAGCTAGGGCGCTTAAGAGGTCAAAGGCTAGGGGGCAATTGTGTGGGGAGATTTCCAGAACCACAGGATTACGTTAATCACAGCCATCAGATGGGACTAAGCACTCTCACGTGCCATCCACATGGCACCAAGCTCACCCCGATTACCAGGACAGGAGGTCCGGCCGAAGTCAGGCAGCTCCGGGCCTTTAGCGCCGAACTGGCCCACCCCGGGCGCCATCTCGGCGGAGCTCCACCTCGGCTAGGCCACCCCGGATGCCATCTCGGCAGAAAGCTCCACCTCGGCTGAAGATGCCAGGATGGAAGCCGAAGCCAGAAAGAGTCTCCACTCACGCCCCTCATCCCCCACGTCACCAGGCACGTGGAGGGATAGGGGCACGAGCTAGTGGGACAGACACGACATCCAGCGGCTGAGGCCACATCAGGGCAAGGCCCGAGGGCAGATCCCACGATCCCCTACCGCCGCCAAAGGCGTCCAACACGATCTGGCCCAACAAGACGCGCATTAAATGCGACGTGGGCTGATCCGACCCGCATTAAATGCGACGTGGGCTGATCCGACGCGCATTTATGGCAACGTGGGCAGATCATGGCTTCCCAGTCGAATCATGAGACCCCACCACGATATCTCCCAAAGATACGTCCCAAACTCTATAAATAGAGGCTCAAACCACCATTAAAGGTACGGACAATTTCATACACAGAGCCGTTACTCTGTCTCTCTTCTTCCTCTCCTTCCATTGTTCCAGTCCTCTCACTGACTTTGGCATCGGAGAGCCTTGCGCCGCCCAGGCCAGGGTCCTTTGATCGTTTGCTATTCTCTTTCAGGCTTTCGGACGGCACCCAGACATTCCCAGTCATCATCATCATCGGATAAGTCCTCTAAGGCACCTCCTTATTGTGGGTCATTATTTTCTGCACCTACAACAAGTATGATGTTATCCCAATTAAATTTGATGGGCAAAATTATATGTCCTGGTCCTTCCACTTAAGGAACCTTGTAGAAGGACAGGGGCTTTTTGGTTATCTTGATGGATCGATAACTAGGCCTCAGATTACAAGTACTGCTGACTCAAAAAGCCTAGCCACCTGGTCCAAAGAAAATGCTAAAGTAGTCACTTGGATCCTTAGTTATGGTATACGGGACTTAATAGATCGAGGAATGGGGTCGGCATAGTGGTAAACAAGGACTTAAAGGAAGATGTAGTTAATGTAAACCGCTATGGAGATAGGATTATTGCAATTAAGTTAGTGTTAGGAGAAGAGATAGTGAACGTAATTAGCGCTTATGCCCCCCAGGTGGGCTTAGGAAATGGACATAAGGAAAAGTTTTGGGAAGACTTGGAAGGAGTGCTACTAGAGATACCTCAAGGAGAGATGGCCTTCATAGGAGGAGATTTGAACGGTCATATAGGACGCGACGTAGATGGGTACATAGGAGTACACGGGGGACATGGGTACGGTAATAGAAATGAAGAAGGGAAGGATATCTTGAAGTTTTCAATGGCTTACGATCTCATGGTAACTAACACCTTTTTTAGGAAGAGAGAGGAGCATTTGGTGACTTATAAGAGTGGTTCATCGAGGACACAAATTGACTTCTTCTTAACTAGGAAAAGAGACCTCTTAGCTTGTAAAGATTGCAAGGTTATACCAGGGGAGAGCTTGACTTCCCAACATAGGTTGTTGATCATAGATGTGCAGCTACAAAGGTGGACTAGAAAAAAGAAGTTGTATAGATGCTCAAGGACTAAATGGTGGAACCTGAAAGGTGATAAGCAACTAGTTTTAAGGGAAAGAGTACTAGAGAAAGACGTTTGGGCGATATATGAGAGTGCAAATAATATGTGGGATAAGCTAGCAGAGTGTATTAGGAGGGTAGGGAAAGAAGTCTTAGGAGAATCCAAAGGGGGTGCTCCGTTACAGAAAGAGGCATGGTGGTGGAGCGAAGCCGTCCAAGAGAAGATAGGAGTTAAAAGAGAGTGCTTTAAAACTTGGCAAAATGATCGAAATGAAGCGAACTTGGAGAGGTATAAAGAAGCAAAAAGAGAAACCAAAAAGGCAGTTAGTGAGGCCAAGGCAAAGGCATTTGAGGAGCTATATAGGCGACTTGACACTAAGGAAGGTGAAAAAGAGATATTCAAGCTTGTTAAAACCAGAGATCGGCGGACCAAGGACTTAAACCAAGTTAAATGCATTAAGGATGAGGATGAAAAGGTATTAGTAAAGGAAGAGGAGATAAAGGAGCGTTGGAAGAGCTACTTCTACAAGTTATTTAACGAAAGCAGTAGTAGTGACATACAATTGGGGCAGCTTACCATTTCTAAAGAAGAAGCGAATTATATTTTCAATAGGAGAATCATTAGGGAAGAAGTTAAAGAAGTATTGAAAAGAATGAAGAATGGGAAAGCCAGATGGTATCCCTATTGAGGTCTGGAGGTGCTTGGGGGAGGATGGCATTAGTTGGTTGACAAAGCTTTTTAATGTAGTGCTAAAGAGCAAGAAGATGCCTAATGCATGGAGGAAAAGTATTCTTATACTCATATACAAGAACAAAGGAGATATTTAGAACTGTGCGAACTACCGCGGGATTAAATTGATGAGCCATACGATGAAATTATGGGAGAGAGTTATTGAGAGAAGACTAAGAAGAACAACAAACGTTTCAGAGAATTAATTTGGTTTCATGCCGGGGAGATCAACCATGGAGGCTATCTTTCTCCTGAGGAGGTTAATAGAACAGTATAGAGAAGGTCAGAGAGATTTACATATGGTGTTCATTGACTTGGAGAAGGCCTATGACCGGGTTCCTAGGGAGATTCTTTGGAGAGTTCTGGAAAAGAAAAGAGTCTGTGTCGCATATATTGAGGCGATAAAGGATATGTATGATAGAGTCGTGACATCTATAAGGACGACTGGCGGCGAAACTAAGGAGTTTCCTATCACGATTGGTCTACACCAAGGCTCAGCGTTAAGCCCGTACTTGTTTGCCCTAGTTGTGGATGAGATTACAAGACATATCCAGGATGAGGTGCCGTGGTGTATGTTATTTGCAAATGACATAGTTTTAGTGGACGAGACGAGAGGAGTGAATGCTAAACTAGAATTGTGGCGGCAAACATTAGAGACAAAAGGGTTTAGGCTAAGTCGATGCAAAACGGAATATATAGAATGCAAGTTTAGTCAAAGTAGGACATCTGGTAATATAGAAGTAAGTTTGGGCACACAAAAGATTGTAGAGAAAGAAAACTTTAGGTACCTTGGATCTATGGTGCAATAGGATGGAGGGGTTGATACTGATGTAAGTCACAGGATTCAAGCCGGGTGGACCAAATGGAGGAGTGCTTCGGGGTTCTTGTGTGATCGGAAAGTCCCCCTCAAGGTTAAAGGAAAGTATTATAAGGTGACGGTACGACCAGCGTTGTTATATGGATCAAAGTGTTGGGCAGTAAAGCATAATCATGTCAAGAAGATGGAAGTTGCGGATATGAGAATGCTAAGATGGATGTGCGGGATCACAAGGAGAGATAGGATTAGGAATGAGGAGATTAGGGGCAAAGTAGGAATAACACCGATTGGAGATAAAATGAGAGAAAATTGACTGAGATGGTTCGGCCATGTTAGAAGGCGTCCAACGGAGGCACCTGTTAAAAGGTGTGAAAGCATGGAGATTGCCAGGAGTAGGAGAGGGAGACCCAAGAGAAGTTGGAAAGAAACTATTAAACATGACCTTGCCTACATGGATCTAACGGAGGACATGGCCCTAAACGGATTTGATTGGCGTCGTCAAATCCATATAGCTGACCCCACCTAGTGGGAAAAGGCTTGGTTTGGTTTGGTTTAGTCACTTGGATCCTTAACTCTATTGATCCCTCTCTTGCAGTGGCTCTTCAAGCCTACACTACAGCAGCTGATATGTGGGCTCATCTGAAGAAAGTCTACCATCAAATCAATAAAGCCCGGAATTTTGACTTGGATAGTGAAATTGCCAAATAAACTCAAGGTGATAAATCTGTGCATGAATATTTTAATGGCTTCCTTACTTTGTGGACTGAAAAGGATTCCATGTTAATCCAAACTGTCTGTTCTGGATTTTTATCTGAGGCTCTCAAATTACAAGAAGAAACTCACATTAGCCAGTTTCTTATGAATCTATGACCGGAATGTGAATCTGTTCGGTCTGCCATCATGAATCGAGAAAATTCTGCTAATTTTGATACATGCTTTCAAGAAGTCCTTCGCGAAGAACTTCGTCTCACCTCTCTTCTGGCAACCCCAAATCAGATGCTCACTCAATGTTATGAATGCAAAGGCTTCGGTCATATTGCCAAAAACTGCCGCAAGAAATTGGTTTGCTGATACTGCAAACGCTCTGGTCATCTTATTGATGACTTTCGCAGCTTACAACGAAGGAATGATACGCAACAGAAGAAGCCTCCCTCCAATCTGCCAAGACAGAATATTTCAACTGCATTCTAGGCTCAAGCACCATTATCTGATACAGGAGCACTTCATCTGGGGCTGTATCCATGACTCCTGCTCAGATTCAAGAACTGATCCAAAACACAGTTACCTCTGCATATGCGTCTATGGGCTTCTCTGGTGGTCGGTATCAAACTCATTCTCATAAAGCTTTTCCTGCCTTTCATTCTTCTGCATCTCTTTCTTCTCCTATCACCTCATCCACATGGTTTTTAGATTCAGGAGCCTCAAATCACATGACATCTGTAGAACATAGCTTTACAGATTCCCACCCTTACCTTGGAAAAGAGAAAATAACCACTACTAATGATGATCAAGTACTCATTTCTGGAGTTGGTGCCATTACTTTATCTAGTGTCTCTGGCCAGTCCATCACCCTTCCCAATGTTTACTTTGTTCCCAAATTATCAGCCAATCTACTTTATGCAGGACAACTTATTGATGATGGCTATCTTGTTCACTTTTCTTCCTCTGGTTGTGTTATATAGGGGTGACAAACTGGGAAGGTGATCGCGACAGGGAGTAAACATGGGCGTCTATTCTTGCTGGACATTGGACATCATTCTTTCTTTGCTTATTCTTCTAATTTCAATAAATTGTGGACTGTTTGGCATAAACGTCTTGGTCATGTGAACAATGCCCATTTGATTTCCTTGTTTAAAATTGGTTGTTTGGATTTTACTATTGATAATAAAATGATGTCTTCTTTATCTCAATCAAAGTCTGAAACTTGTTTCTTAAGTAAAAGTCACATTTTGCCTTTTTCTGTTCATAATTCTCGTGCATTTGCACCATTTGACATTCTCCATTCAGATGTTTGGGGAAATGCTCCTACCTTGAGTAGGACAGTATTTAAGTACTATGTGACCTTTATCGATGACCATTCTTGTTATACTTGGATTTACTTTATGCGCTTGAAATCTGAAGTCTTCTCCATTTTTCAAAATTTTTATAACATGGTCCAAACCCAATTTCAGAAAGCTATTAAGATTCTTAGATCAAATTCCGGTGGAGAATACATGTCTCATGATTTATCTGCCTTCCTTTCTGATAAAGGCATTCCTCACCAAAAATCCTGTCAGCATACTCCTCAGCAAAATGGGATTGCGGAAAAAAAGAACATACATATTCTTGAAACTGTTCGTACTCTTTTAATTGCATCCTTAGTCCCTCCCAAATTTTGGTGTGATGCTGCACAGACTGTTGTGTATTTTATCAACTGTCTTCCTAGCATTGTTCTAGGAAAGACTACTCCTTACAAAGTTCTCTTTGGTCATACCCCTTCATACTCTCACTTACGTGTTTTTGGTTGCTTGTGTTTTGTTCATCTTCCTCCTACTGAGCGCACTAAGTTATCACCATATGCTGCCAAATGCATCTTTCTGGTTTACAGTAATGAACACAAAGGGTTTTTGTGTTATGATCAATTCGAAAAACGCATGCAAATCTCTCGTAATGTGATTTTCTTGGAACAGATTCCCTTCTTTTCTTTACATTTAGATAGTCATCCTATTGCTGTGCCCTATCTGCCACAATTCTTGGAGTTTGCTTCTCCATCAACTCTTCCCCAAAGTCTATGTCCGGTGTAACACGGTCCCTCCTCTGGTGACTCCCTCTCCTAATCCTCTCCAGCGCCGCCCACTGAATCTTCAGGTAATAATACTTATTCTGATAGCACTCTCTTTGCGACGCTCTAGTCGTCATTTTGTTGCCCCTAACCGCTTCGGATTTCCTGCTCTTTTTACTTCCTTGGATAGTTCTCCTACACCCACCTCATATTCACACGCCTCAAAGATTGCTTTCTAGCAGGATGCTATGAATGAGGAATTGCTTGCTCTTGAAGCAAACCACACATGGAAATTGGTACCGGCCACTGATGGAGCCTCTGTGATTGGCAGCAAATGGATATGCTTCGTCAAAGTACACTCTGATGGGAGTCTTGATCGCTACAAAGCCAGATTGGTCGCACAGGGTTATAAGCAGGAATATGGAATTGACTATGAGTAAACATTTGCACCAGTGGCTAAAATGACCACCATTCGTACTCTTCTTTGTGTCGCGGCAGCCCGCAACTGGCCTCTATAGCAAATAGATGCCAAAAATGCTTTTCTTCATGGGGACTTGCGAGAGACTGTTTACTTAAAACCTCCTCCAGGATATACTTGTCCTCCAAAACATGTTTGTAAATTGCGGAAAGCTCTTTATGGACTTAAACAAACTCTCAGGGCTTCGTTCGATAATTTCCGGGCAGCAATCCTTCAAGCCGGATTTCGTCAAAGTCACTCTGATAGTTCCCTCTTCCTGCGATGGACACCGAAGGGCTACACATTCCTCTTAGTCTATGTTGATGATATGATTATCAGTGGCAATGATATTGCCGGCATTACGGATCTCAAACACCACCTTACTCGCCACTTCAAAATGAAGGTTCTTAGTCCTCTCACCTACATTCTAGAGCTTGAGTTTGTGCGCAACAAATCAAGCATTAGGGTCCTTCAGCACAAATATGCGACAAATTTGATCACTTCGGCCAGGCTTAATGATGCTCACACTTTTGATACGCCTATGGAATTGAACAGCAAACTAAGTTCAGAAGATGCCACTCCCTTGGATGATCCCTCTATTTTCCGGCGGATAGTTGGTAGTTTGCTCTACTTAACTATGAATCGGCCGGATATTTCTCATGCAGTTCATACGGTTAGCCAGTTTGTTAGCAATCCCCACAAACTTCACCTTGCTGCTGCCTTGCGCATATTCCGCTATGTTAAAGGCACTCTTCACCATGGTCTCTTCTACCCTTCTGGCACTTCTCTGCACTTATCAGCTTATATGGATGCCGACTGGGGTTGCCCAGACTCTTGGCGATCTACCACTGGCTGGTGTATATTTCTTGGGGAATCTCTGATTTCGTAGAAGTGCAAGAAGCAAACCATTGTTTCCAAGTCTTCTGCTGAGGCAGAATATCGGGCAATGTCATCCGCTAGTGCTGAAATCATCTAGCTACGCCGTCTCCTTTGTGAATTGGGTGTTCTTGTTAGGAATTCTACACCTCGTCATGGGGACAATACCAGTGCTACCAGAATGGCCAACAATCTTGTCTTTCATGAATAGACGAAGCACATTGAGATTGATTGTCACTTCATCCGTCAGCATGTTGTCACTGAGAAGATAACTTTGCCTCATGTCTTTACTCATGACCAATTGGTCACAAAAGCACTTCCCAAACTGCGCCATCAAGATCTCACTAACAAATTGTTGTTTTTTACATTACCACATCAATTTGAGGGGGAGTGTAAAAGATAGTGTGGCTTAGGCCCACTTAGGCCCAGCCCATCAAGGCCTGTATACAGTTGTAGATAAAATCCCACGTGTGGGATTCAGTCTTAGATTGTGTTACTGATTTGTTTCATATTACTTCCTTGTATAGACTAGGAGATTTATTTATTATTCCGATTGTATTGATTAGAGCCCTTGATTAGGGTATAATGATATTATAAATAGACAGGCGATCCTCCAATTGAGTGATTAGTTTCTCTGCAAACTCTCGTATCCTTCTTCCTCCGCTCATTCCATATTATAACATATGATACTTCCATTCTACAACCCCATTTTGTCGTGGGTGTACGGACATGATCCCCAAGAAACAATGCATTAGGTTAGATGAAAATCTTGAAATTCATCAGCCACCAGAATCAGAAAAAAGAATATTAACGCGTTTGAAGAACTAATTATCAATTAAAGCTAAAATTTTTGTGAGGAGTCATTTAGCAGTTACACATGAAATGTGTGAAATGTGTAAAATGTGTAAATGTGTAAAATCTAAGTATGTAAATGAGTCACATATGAAACAACGGCTCACCGTTTTTCACAAATTTTCAAAATCCAAAATGAATCAAGACATGGGATTTGACTCCCTAGAATTTTTTGGCCTTCTAAAGAGGATGAACAGCTCGGATAGTGAAAATGGCGACAGAAGTCCACCATGGCAGATTTTAGGATCTGTACATTTTTGCAAATATCTCGAAATCCATCATTACTTAAGGGATGAAATTTCACCACCCCATGGCCCTTTTTGGGCTCCTAAAGAGGATGAACAGTTCAGATGGAGGGATGTCTTTATCAGGTCATTTATAGTGGATCAATCCAATGGCTGTACACTTTTTTAAGATTTCTCAAAATCCATGATGAGTGAAGATGTGAAATTTGAAACCACCCTGCCCCCACCCTTCTCAAGCCATTTTCCGTCTTCTAAAGAGGTTGAATGGTTCGGATTGTGAAAATTTTGTGCCCACAGAACTCATAAACAACATCAAGCTCCCGACAAAGCAGCATCCAAGTCCTTATAGGTATTCATGGCTCAAGCACAGGAATGAGGTACTCATTACATGTAAGGCTTTAATTTCTTTCTCTATTAGTAGTCATTATCACAATGATGTATGGTGTGATGTCGTCCCCATGGACATCTGTCATATCTTGTTGGGTAGGTGTAATATTCCTGAGTTTTAGTAAGGATAGAAATTATTAGTATTGCTGTTTGTTTGTTAAATCGTTTACGTATTTGATTGCTTGATTAAATAATTGTTATAGTGATACTAAAGTCTATTTTTTAGGGATTATAGGGATAATAGGACCCATTATTCTATAATTATTGGCATGGAAGACCGTTGTTAAGATAGGATTTCATTGCTTAAAACATGAGTGGGACCCAGGACTACCCCTTGTGCTCCACACTATGACTTGTAAAACGATGTCTGCAAGACTCATAGTTATGTTAGGAATCAAAACTGATTCTAAGAGATTGTTAGAAACAGAGTAGGAATTTGAGTGGGATAAGGAGAAGTCAACTTTAGCTTTAAAAAGCTATATGGTCTACTCTAAGAGGGCCTTCATTCAATTCCAACATCTATAAGCCAACAACTGCCATTCCTAGGACGGATTGAAGGAGAAGAAATCAAAGATCTAGGAGATTTAGGGAATTCCCTATGTCTTTCCTCACAGGTTAACAGAGCCACAATATTCTATACCAGATAACTAGAGTTCCTCATATATGTGTTGTGATATTATTCATCTGTGTAGACAATGGCGCCGGTTGCTATGAGGCTTGTGTTTGTTCTGTAACTCACATTGCTTGATTTTCCCAGAACTATTGGATCCATTAGACATTGATAAATTGAATTTTCCATCATAAACTAAATGCTTCAGAACTAGAACAGCAGTGTCAACAAGACCAGACCTTGGTTCGACGACAGTAAAACCCAATTTTAGTTGCTAGAGGTTGATGATTTGGATTCTTCTGGTTAAGATGATTCTCAGAGGTTGTTTTAATACCAAAGTGATCAAATCCAGCAGGAATCCAATTCAGAATTTGGAATTTTACAAATTCATCCTGTCAATAGACAGTTTGGGCTGACAAGGGTTGTGGGACCCCATGGCCCACCTGATCGAAGACCAGCATTGTCCATTGGATGAAGAACTGATGGGCGACCCTAGAGATCAGGTCCCTTTGTGGGCTGGGACCAGTGGGTCCCACTATCCAATCAATCAAAGGTACCAGGAATGAGATCCTTTTTCCGAAACCTGAAGCTTTGTTTGGGTTTTATCAACCCTTATATGAGTTTCAAAATTACAAATAGGCCCTGCTAGTTAGTAAACACGTTTAGATCCTCTTTGACTTATTTCTTTTGAGAATACATTAAAGTGGGGCTTACTGAATGCTTTAGAATTTAATGATGTCTGACTTAGATCTAATGTGAAATTATATTATTTTTGAAATATAATAACTGTTGATTTCCATTTAATAAATTCTAATCTCTAGAATTACATGTGAATACTTTATATACAATAATGTAACCTGAACATTTAAGTTGATGTGTTGGATTCTGGTATTCAAATGTTATTTTCATTATTGTTTGAAATTATGTGTATGATTCACTGTTTGTACACTACATAAGTTATGATGAATAAAGATGAAGAAGTGCCTCGACTATCAATATAACTTGAAATTATTCACACAATCGCGGGTACATATTAAGTAAGGAAATGGGGCACATAAACCCAGAGATATTTGAAAGGGATAAATCTCAAATTATCTTGTTAGCAACATTGGAAATTATTATTAAAAGTTATAATTGAACTAGTATGGACCTACCCATTGGATACCCATAAATCACTAGCACGAGAGGCTAAGAGCTAGGGACTACATGGCTTTAGGCTATCTGCGTAATATCTCTGACTTTTAAGTCAACTGCATTGCATGCAGCCGTTTGACTGACTATAGTTCACCCCTCATGTTGCCGGAGGCACCCTTAAGGCGTATGATTTAAAAGCCTGTGCATATGATGGTTAGGTGGTAGTCCCAAGGTTAGAGTTAGAAACCTTAACCGGACTTAAAAAGCATGTCTCCTTATTAATTCATGACTAAGTTGAATATTTCATTTATTATATTGTTATTTGTACACATACTTGTAGACGTAGAATTCTATTCGCTCAGTCAGTGTTACTGATTGTGTCTTCGCCCCAATTGTAACGACCCGGAATTTAGAGCTCTTCAGATCCCTAGCTCTTCGCCCCAATTGTTCGATATGAATTTGACTCATGCATGTGATGATGATACAAATTATCGTAGTGACCTAGGGATCTGAAGAGCTCTAGTTTCTGGGTCGTTATAAAGTGGTATCAGAGCAAGGTCTTGGGCAAAAATTAAAAGACTTAGAAAGTGCTAGAATATGTGGCGAGGACATATGAATGCGAGTTTAGAATTGTAAAAGCTTTTGTGTAACCGCGTGCTAATTTATGCGTCCCTTTTGTAGGAAGAGGAATGTGAGTAATCAGGAGACCCACCAGAATGGTAATGCGAACGGCAATTCCAACCCAAATGGTGCTGTGAGCGGCAATTCCAACCCGAATGGTACTACAAGCTGCCATTCCAACCCGATAGGAGGATCAGCAGAAATGCCAGAGTATACCCGACAAATGTTCCCATTCTGACGTTGTGCAATGGCCGAAATTTGTTCCTATACTTGGTTGTATGCCTTCATGAAATTCTCAAACATTTGCCGGGCATTCCAACCCGATGGGGGGATCAGCAGAAATGCCGGAGTATGCCTAGGGGGACCGATTTTTTTTTTTTTTTGGTAAAAACTACATAGTAGTTAGTAGTACTTAAGTATTAGTATAGTATATACTACATGGTACCAGATTGATAATGTCATGATACTACATACTACATGTGTAGTAAAAGCTAAAGAGTGATACAATTTTGATCCAGCTATTCGACCATTATTAACATTTCATCAGATGTGAACTTCATATAATTGGGTAACCAGAATATAGGTGAACGTATTGCTCTTCTAAAATCTATCATATAATGATATAGGGCATGCATGATAATACAGAGTCTGACATTTATTTTAGTTCCTAATGAAAATAAACATGATAAAATAGCATGTACTAGTATTCTGGAATTTTTATTATTATTTTTACTTTAAATTAAAATCACGTGGATACCTGATACATATTGGCATAGGCCCACAACCAATACATATCGCTTTGACGGTAGCCAATATGCCCTCTTCAATCACTTTTTGATCCTTGGGTATGACAACTTATTTATGAAAATGAAGAACCAACGTTTGTCCATCTAGAGTAGGTCCTGCATCCTGAATAGTCTATGTGCACATAATATATGAAACAAATTGGGATAACATGAAGATGCTTGTTTAGCTATATTTATTTATAATAAATTGTAATGAGTGCTGCACAGGTACTATAAGAGACTAGAAATTATATTTCATGAAAAGTCACCCAACCACTATAGTTTTAAAGACTTGATATGAACTATTGTCACCAAATCATCATCCATACACCTTTTAAAATTATTGACTTCAGGAGTTCAAACTTCTAAACATCGTTAAGCATGGATTGCTTAACATTAAAAATCAGTTACAGTAGAAGAAGTCTTACTCTATTGATTATAGACCATAACCTTAGTTCAAGATCTTGAGTCCATACCTGTGACATCAATGTCTCCATAAAAAAGAGACTACTGTCCAATGTATTCCATCAGGTCAAAAGTAGTTCTATGAGAAATAAATAAACATCGTTGCGTCATTCCAATATAAAACTGCATATACCACTCAATTGTCCCTCATATATCAACAGCAAGTGAAGATCCAATTGCCCACTTCCATGAAATTTGGAGCTCCATCATTCAAAAAGTTCAAAGCAAGGATCAAAATAGCAGTTGTGGCAGGCGTAGCGGCCAGTGGCCAAAATGCTACGTAGCGGGCGATACGTAGCGGCATAACGGTGTGAGTTTTTTACGTGATTTAAAAAATCCGAATCTTGTGTAACAGCCAATCTTGTGTTTTTTAGTAATTTGGAACCATATAATGGTTGAGACAACTTAGGAAGGCTATTGAAGAGAAGAAATAGGAAAAATAATATTTTAAATTAAAATTGCTTGGCTTTATTGATTTAGACCGTAGCGCCGATATTTTCAAAATAATGTAGCGGCCTCAACCGCTACGGCTGATAATGCGGCCGCTATTTTGAACCATGGTTCAAAGAACCTAAAGATACGTAATCCATTTTCTGTAATTCATATATTAGAATTGCACAACACTCAAAACACATGCATATGAAGAAAATTGAGACTTCAACAATCTTCTACAAATACAGTACATAGGATGCTGATACTCATTGATAATGTGCAAACATGTGTCACCACTGAAGTCAGAGTGGTAATCAGGAAAGGATTCTCATGCAACCACATGCAGTACAGATTTTGTCTATTCTCTTGTAATGTAATAATGATTTTAACTAAACATTGTTATTCAATAGAAATTGGGTTAATATCTCAATCCATCATTTGTTCAAGATATCCAACAGAAGAAAATCATGGTTAGGCATCCACTGCTTGCAAGTGACAAATGGTGTATTATAATATTTTTATATAGAAGAATGATTAGTTTTTTATGGAAAGCAGCGAAAGACATACTCAATGGTTTTGGTAGGTTGAGCGAGTTTTAGCATGAGAAGTTGTTGTCTTTCAGGCAGCTTCTTTTGAGCATGAAATTCGGCAAAACTTCTCTTTAGCATGTCCTCCACCTGCAGTATTCATACCCGATACTCTTCAGTTTTGATCTTATATGGAAAGTTTATTTTCAACAAATGAATTGAAAGTTGAATTCAAAACATAAAAGTACCAAAAAATCCAGAGCATTAACATTAAAAAACTAGCAAAATCGAATTCAAATGTAGTATGCAAATGGCAGTCAACCAAACATGACACATGGAATAAGTATGCGGGACCACAATTCACCATAGAAAATCAGCAGGATACGATGCAGGATTCAACCACCCATTCATTTCAATTTCCTAGAGAACTGCAGCATGGTGATCAGTTCTTGGAATGTCCCATATTTTTTATTATTTTATTTTAATTGGGGTTTATATGTAGGGTAATTAATTAAATTATTTGGTATCACATCTATGTAATATTTTCAATTCATGGGCTGGGCTAGTGAGCCCTGAGTTTTAATTAAAATTCTGTTTGGTCAGAAAGTACCCATTGGGACAGGCCACATGTTTTAACTTAAGGTGATAGGACCCTCATAATTTAATAAGTTATAACATAAGAGGAAGGGAGCCACTTGTATCAAAAAGGTATGAAAAACATTAGCAAAAACGGCCGAATGGGTATGGGTTCTTTGCACAATTCCGAAGGGTCTTTCTTGCACAGGCACCCAACAGGGCCCCAGTTGCATCTCTCGACAATGCTTAGGGGTTTCTCTTAGAAACCCTATTTCCCTTAGCATCCCTTCTTCTCTTTCAGTCTGTGTCTCTTGGAAGCTCTTGGACTTGATGACCTTCAGTCTGCCTAAAGTGAATAGAGCCACCAGATTTTATTCAAGGTGAGGGAAAATCTTATCTAGTTGTGTATTTTTTATGATCTTCAAATGTGCATTGCTAGAAAAACTTGGGTTCAGATCTGGAAAGCCCTAAAAGTGAGTTATAGATCAAAAGGAAAGTTCACCCCTCATGGCTATCTGATCTAGGGCTGGCTGAACACTAGATCAAGCGGTCTAGGGCTGGCAGAACCCTAGAACTGATGATCTAGGGCTGGCCGAACCCCATAATGAGTATTTTGGTGCTGGCCGAACCCTAGAGCTTGAGATCTAGGATTGAACAATCTCCTTTGGGATTCCCTGTTATGTTTACCTTGGAATTTTAGTTCTAAAATTGATGTGTAATGTCTGATTTTATGGTTGGAAGCCGGATTTTGGTTTCATAGTTATACACCAACCCATAAACAGTTCTGAAATTAAATTTAGTGGCTGAAATACATTTCAAGTGTAACCACACCAATGTTAGGAGAAAATCTGAAATAGCTACAACATCCTAATTGGGTGTACAAACACATTGGGACTGTAAAGAAATAGGTCAGCAGCAGGTAAGCTCGACCAATGGGTCAGCCCACAAGTCAACATTGTATGAGTTGTCAAAAGATATTTGATAGATATTAGTTTCCTTACCAATACATGTAATCATGTAATCAGATCCATAATCAGATCCACTAATCTAGGCTACAATGTTATATATGTATTCATCATCAGTACAATCACAAGAAATTCTCTTGCAACTCGTCTCTCTCTTGTATGCTTCCTTGAGATCTATTGTATGCTTTTGGCTTGGTTCAAGGATCTCTAACATGGTATCAAAGCCCTAATCGTCTGTCCATTCAAGCGTAATAGGAGCCCTGAGACAGTCCTGTTCGTCTGTGAGAAGCACTGCAAACTGTTGTGATCAAAGGTGGCCCACCTGTTCATCACCCTACATCAGAGAAATCTCCTCAGAGTGGAGGCCCATTTATCCTTAGAATTCTGCACATTTTTTTCAGATTTTCTGATCATCTGAGGTAGGCCATTCTCTCCGATCTGCACTTGTCTTCTTTGTGCAAATAGTTTTCATCAAGACCATTCAAAATTCTTGTTTCTCAAGCTTTCATCAAAAATCCAGTTAGAGGTGTTTCAGATTTTCGAGGCAAAGATCACTGTGTGATCTAATCATCCAGTGGGGCCCACAAATCAGATCTGTGCTCAGATTCAAGGTCGCCTGGACCATTTTTTGGGATTTTTCAGATCTGCTTGCTCCCTGTGACTGTGATCTTTCTTCTGATCATTTAGTGGGGCCCATAGTGACAAACTTACGATCACATAAAAGAGTTTGAATACTCTTGAGAATGTATTTGATTTTATGTATCTTTCTATGGAGATTGTCCATCAATATATAGGTATTTACATGCCTTTAATCAAGGGTCTAAGAAAGGAAAACAATCTAATTATATCAATCATTAACCTAAGTTAGGAAAACAACTAATTACAACAATTGCTATTCTAAGTTAGGAAAGCTACAGCTGTCTCAATATTGACCCAAATCAATTCCACTCAATTCCACGTGAGATATAGCATTTGACCACTGATGGGCTTTGGGCCTTGGGCCTGTTTAACACCCCCCCTCAAATTGATGCTGGAGAATCAACAAGCATCAATTTGTCAACCAAGAACTGATGGCGTGGTCGTGGAAGACCTTTGGTGAGAATATCAGCAATTTGAAATTCAGTGGAGACATGCGAAAGGCTGATGACATCACGTTTAAACTCATCACGTATGAAGTGACAATCAACCTCGATGTGTTTAGTGCGTTCATGAAAAATCGTATTTTCAGTAATCCGAATTGCACTTGTATTATCAGCATATAGGGGGTAGCTCCTTCTGCTGGAAAACCAATGTCAGATAGCAGACCTCGGAGCCAAAGAATTTCGGAGCATGCAGCAGACATGGCTCGGTATTCGGCCTCGGTAGAGGATTTGGAAACTTTTTCATGTTTCTTGCATTTCCAAGAAATGAGACTATTACCCAAAAACATGCACCATCCTGTCGTCGATCTACGAGTATCCGGACAACCAGCCCAATCAGCATCTGAATAAGCTTTGAGAGATAGAGGATTGTTGGATGGAAAAAACAACCCACGAGTTGGTGTGCGAATGAGGTACAGAATGATGCGGCGAACAGCAGTGAGATGAAGGTGACGAGGAGCAGTCATGAACTGACTCATCAGGTTGACCGCATAAGAGATATCAGGACGAGTGATCGTGAGGTAGATCAAGCTGCCAACTAATTGGCGATAGGCAGTAGGATCGGAAAGAAGATCGCCCTCCTCGCGACTAAGTTTGACATTCAGTTCGACCGGCGTATCTACAGGAGCTGAAGCAGTAAGACCAGCCAAGGCAATGAGATCAACAGTGTATTTGTGTTGATTGAGAACTATACCCTGAGTCGATTGATGTACTTCAAGACCGAGAAAATAGTGTAGTGGGCCGAGATCCTTCATGTGAAATGTCTCACGAAGAGAGGATTGGAGCGCCTGAATCATTTTGGCATTAGGACCAGTAATGAGGATGTCATCAACATAGACAAGTAGTACAGTGATCTCGGATGGAGCATGTTGTAAAAACATAGAAGGATCATACGGGCTTGGATGAAAATCCAAGCGGAGAAGAGCAGCTTGAAATTTCTCAAACCATGCGCGAGGAGCTTGTTTCAGACCATAGAGGGAGCGACGAAGTTTGGCAACCATAACCTTCCCGAATGAGCATCCCTGAGGCAATCGCATATAAACATCTTCTTTGAGATCACCATGTAGAAACGCATTTTTGACATCCATTTGATAGAGAGGCCAAGACTGAGATGCAGCAACAGCAAGAATAGTGCGTACGGTGGTCATCTTGGCAACCGGAGCAAAAGTTTCATCATAATCAATGCCATATTCCTGCCGATTTCCAAGAGCGACAAGACGCGCCTTATACCGATCTAAAGTGCCATCAGATTTTAACTTGATAGAAAAAACCCACTTACAGCCAATGGGTTTGACAGCCACAGGAGATGGAACAATATCCCATGTATGATTTTGCTCTAACGCAGCCAATTCATCTTGCATAGCCTTGTTCCAACATGGGTCCCGCACAGCCTGAGAATAGGATTGAGGAATGGAAGAGGAAGACAAAGTGGCCATTAAGGAAGTATGTGAGAACCCATAACAGTTCGGTGGTACCGAAATACGAGTGGAGCGACGCAGTGAAGGATGTCCAGATGGATCAAGTGCCGGAGTTGGACCGGATGCCGGAGGAGGATCAGGAGGGGAATCCCTGGTAGGTGCTGCGCTGTTCCGTCTGTGATACACAAAGTTAGGATTAAATCTAACAACTGAGGGGTCGTCAAAAAACTAGGTAAAGACACGAAAGATGAGTCAGGAGGATCAATGTGTTTTTGAAAAAAATATTGTTGTTCAAAGAAAACGACATTCCTAGAGGTACGTAAACGACGAATGTGAGGATCATACAAAGAAACGCCTTCTGGAAGGGTGCATAACCTAAAAAGACACACTGAGCTGATTGTGCCGTTAGTTTTGTCCTCTCAGAAGAAGGCAAGTGCACGAAACAAATGGAGCCAAAAACATGAAGATCATCATAGGATGGAGAGGTCTTGTACAATCGGTAATATGGGCTTTGATTCTCAATGGAGGTTGATGGCATACGATTGATAAGATGAGCCGCCGTAGCCAGTGCCTCAACCCAAAACCGGGTAGGAACCGATGATTCAAGAAGAAGGGAACAAGTGACATCAAGGAGATATCTATTTTTGTAATATCCTGGGTTTTAGATTTCCTATTAGATTATTAAAACCTCATGTGTATTATTATTGAATGAAAGAGGAGTTGTTTAACAACTCTGATGAGAGGAGATTGGACAGGACTCTATGTCCAGTTACAAGGAAACTAGGACTCTAACTTTCTGTTGCCTATATTAACAACCAACGACCCTTTTGGAATATCATATTCAATTCTTTTCCTTGAAGAGAAAATCTGAGAGAGAGAGAGAGAGAGAGAGAGAGAGAGAGAGAGAGAGAGAGAGAGCTTGGTTGTTGGAATCCAAGGGAAGAAGAGGAAGAAGTCAGCGGGAAGACGAACTACAATCGCGTATCAAGGTGAGTGGATCTTCCTAAATATCTAGATGGTTTAATTAAGATGAATCATAATGGAGTATGATTTAATTATCCTGTACGGTAATTATCTGTAGCCTTGAAATAGATTTGAAATCTGTTTTGAGCCAAGGAATTGTGTAGGAATGGCTGTTTGTATGATACAATTAATCTGGAGTGAAAATCCCTGAGCATCCATTGAATAGGCTTGCAAATTGATGGGAAACAGAGGCTGGCGTCAATGTGCAAATTGACAGTGGAGAGTTGTGGGACACCCTGGCCCACAGTATGGATGATCTGAACCAGGGAGTAGGAGGCCTATCCCTAGTCGACCATGGAGGATATGGACCCAAGGGAGGTGGGCCCCGTTTGGGCCACCATCCATGTATTTCAGATCCCAGATGCGTGAATGAGGAAACAAAACCAGATCTGGTCGTTTGTAGTTGTGGGACCACTGGGATTACATGATCTGAAATCAGGTCCACTCATCTATTAGAAGACCCTTGGTCGACCATGATGTAGTTGAACATCTGACATTTGAATCAGTGGGACCCACTGATCAATGTATTCAACAGATTTCAGGCGTGAAAATTTCAGAATCCACTGTACTGATAGTTTGTAGTTGTGGGACCCACTACATGGTCTGATCTGGAATCAAGACCATACATCCTAAAGGGGACACATGGTCGATCCTTGTGTAGGTGGACATCTTGTACAGTGGACCCCATCCATGATATACCTATTAGACATCATAATTGTATGCGTCAATGCACTGTTCTGGTCGACAGTGGTTGTGGGACCACTGGGAACACCTGATCTGAAATCAGGTCCACTTATCTTACATGGGACTCTTGGTCGACCATAGTGCTGGTGGACCCAAGGGAAGTGGGTTCCATCTGGTGATCCATCTTATGACTATCAAATTGCATACGTGATTTGTCTACATAGAGTTTCTTTGAGACTGTTTTGATTAGTGGGCCCCAGGGTATGATCTGATGATGAATTTAATCCCTTAGGATGGAAGTTTAACCCTGGGCGACCATGTAGTCTAGGTCTGATCATGGATTAAATCCAGTGGGACCCACCGGATTTCATAATTGAGTATCTGTACACGTGAAACACTTGTTGCATGGTACTGTGTGGTATACACATGGCTGGATAGGTTTTGTGATTGGGGAGATAACCCTAGGCTTGATATGAAAATACCATCTTACCCTCCTCTCTAAATTTAATTGCATGATTCTGTGTGGTTTATAATAAATTGTATGGACTATTTGGGAAGGTTGGCATGTTTCGGTTACTTGTGTAATATATTATGAAGGTGGATCACTCCGATATTATTTCTTAACTGTTATGATCAGAAGCGGGCCACTAATCTGGTAAGGACTTGAATGGGGCTGGGTCCACACTACTGTTTGTGTATGTTATGAATAATGAATTCTAGTTGCTATGTGATTATGATATATTGTGCACTGGTCTCAGATTTTGGGATGGTCCCAGCGTGGGATGTTGGACTTGTGTCCGGATGATAGATGGCTTCGGGCCATGATGGGCCATTTTGATGGCGGGTCCTTAATGGACGTGATGGGCCATTTTAATGGCGGGTCCTTAATGGACGTGATGGGCCATTTTAATGGCGGGTCCTTAATGGACGTGATGGGCCACTTTGATGGCTGGTCCTTGGTGGACGTGTCTGATGAGACAGGGTCATGGTGACCGGTATACATGTATACGATAAGCTTGAGGCAAGATTGGATGCGCTTGGGCCAGGTCCTCTGGTCAAGTAGCCCATGAGCCAAAGAGGACAATATTACACTGGGCATTGGTTGGATCTTTACGATAAGGCCTTTGAGGCGTGGTGATGTGCATGGGCACGGATTTGTATGTGAAAGAATTTTAATAATATTTGATTATTGATTTATATCTGCTAAATTATGTGATGTTTTATGTGTAATTAGGAATATTCATTCACCAGTAGTACTGATGTTGTGTTACCCCCTTCAGGTAATCATGCTGCGGGCGGGACAGAGGGGAACGATGTTCAGCACGTAGATTTCAATACGCGTGGCTGACAAGAGAGAACGAGAAAAGATAATTTAGTGGATAAGGGGATAGCCCTTGCTTAGGAAATTTATTTAAGGTTTTAATACATTATTGATGCAGACAGAACATATTAAAGTATGAGTATTTATAACTCATTAATTAATTGAAATTATTATCCCAAATGCTTATGAGAATTGTTTTCTGAATGTATGGTAATTATTGCCAAATTATCACGATCCGGATATCCGACATGACCCCGGAATTTGGGTCGTGACAATTTTTCCTTTCAGCGATTCCATTCTGCTGTGGAGTATAAGGACAAGTTCTTTGAGAAATAATACCTTTGTTTTGCAAAAACCGTTGAAAATCTGTGGATACATATTCTTCGCCTGAATCAGATCGCAAGATTTTAATGCAGGTGGAAAACTGATTCTCAACATAAGCTAAAAAAATTTTAAAAACATTAAAAACATCAGATTTTGAATGCAGAAAGTAGACCCATGTGAACCGACTGAAATCATCAATAAAAGTCACAAAATATTTGTAGTGAGCATGGGAAAGGGCTAGAGCAATTCCCCATACATCACTATGAACTAAATCAAAACACAGAGAGGTGTGTGAAGTGGAATGAGGAAACGAAAGAGTTTTGCTCTTTCCCATTTTACAAGTAGCACAATCAAAAGGCACACAAGAAGATAAACCAATAGATTTATTTAATAAACTAGAATTTAACATAAGGGACAAAGCCTTGGAATTAGGATGTCCGAGTCTATTGTGCCACAACCGGCAATTATCTCCAAGAGAAAAACAAAACACATTATTGTCAAATGGATTCCTAGAAATTTTAGAAAAATCCAGCAGAAACAAGCGTCCACACTTAGGCCCCCTCGCGATCTCCTTCCCGGACATCTGGTCCTGTACAACACAACCAGAAGAAGAAAAAGAGATGTTACAATTGTTTTCCACGAGTTGCCCGACAGACAATAGGTTGGAAGTTAAATTAGGACAAAGGTAAACATTTCTCAATGGGATGGGACCAGGGATATCTCCGATAGCAGTAATGGGAACATTTCCACCACCAGCAATTTGTATTTGAAGATGGCCATTGTAACTTGTCAGATTGGAGAGAGGGGTGTGGGAATACGTCATATGATTAGACGCCCCGGAATCAAGGAACCAAGTAGAAGATGAAGGTGACTTACCTGAGAGACCAAAGGCAGAGAGGGCATTGATAATCATTTGTTGAACCAATTCAGGAGTGAGAGATGATGAGGGCCCAGGCTGTGGGGGTGCTGATGTAGGAACAGGCATAACCGAGGAAGCCACATAAGCATGCGGAGTCTGAGACTGTGGATGCTGATACTGCGGAGCTGGATACTGTGAAGTCTGATACTGTTGCGACGGCCGTGGTAGACGGGGGCGACATTAAGAGATGATATGTCCCGACTTTTTACAGTAACTGCAGACTTTCTGTTTGCATTGAGATGCAAGATGCCCAAATTTCTGACAACTGTAGCATTGGGTTTTGCTCAAGTCTCGAGGTGGAGGTTGAGAAGTCTTATTTGCTAAGAACGCGACTGAATAGGTCTCAGTCTTCTGTTGAGCAAGATGAGCCGAGGTCGTAATGCGCTTTTCTTCGCGTAAGAGTTCATTCAAGCAGACATCTAATGAAGGTAAAGGCATCCGATTCATCAGAGCAGATCAGACACTTTCATATTCACTTCGCAGCTTCATCAAAAACTGATCTCTTTAACTAGAGGCCTGAAGATCTTGGATCACTGTCAAAACATCGTCAGCCACATCCGCATACTTAATACCATCGCATTCCGACCACAGTGTACGGAATCCGGAATAGTAGTCTTGTACCGACAAGGTCCCTTGTGCATATTCAGCAATCGCGCATTCAAGATGAAATTGACGCGCAGAGTTATCTTGATGATAGACTTTCTTCAAATACCCCCACATGGCTTTAGAGGTAGGGTAAGGCTTGAGATTCATTATCAGATGGGGCTCGACTGATCCCAGAATCCATGATTTGATTTTGGCATCTTTAGTATGCCAGGAGGATATCTATTTTTCATCCTCGGTGGGTTTAGGGTCAGCACCAGAAACAAAACCCCATAATTCCTTAGCTTCGAGGTAGATTTGGAATTGGAAAGACCGCGCAGGGTAATTTTGGCCAGTGAATTTGATCAAAGTAACCTCAAATTTGTCCATCTCAAAAAAATTTTGATTGAATAAGTAATAAACAGTAATCAAATCAAGCAACAGTTATATGAAAAACTGTTTCGGTGTGCAGATGGCAAGATTCAACCAAGCAGAGAAGAAAAAACCAGGTCAGACGAAAAATAGTAAAAAAAAAAGCCTCAGACGACCCAGACTGAAACTTCAGATCCTGTACGTGGACCCCACAGAGGGATCTGAATACTGATCAGATGTGTGATCCAAAAGGCACAGTATTTTCGCACCTACTGGAATAGGTTTGACCTTATTCCGCTGAATATCCAAGAATCTGGACGGTCTTAATTGAAACTAGACGAATTTTTTGAAAGAACACGAGAATGATCGAAGAGACTACCTGGAGGTGCTGAAAAATCCGGAAAAAATCGCCAATAATCCTAGAAATATCAGGCGACCATGTCTGTGAAGTTTCTGGAGATTGATCTGATGATCAGGGGTGGGCCACCAAGATGATGGAACTGTCGCAGATGGTGGATGTCGCTGGAATTCCTTGAACAGATGCCTGGATCTGTTTTCTGCACGAGAGAGAGATTGATTCCTCTATATACCTTGATTTCTTTGGAAGAAAAGAAACTAGATGGTCATGAGCCTCGCTCTGATACCATGACAAACTTACGATCACATAAAAGAGTTTGAATACTCTTGAGAATGTATTTAATTTTCTGCATCTTTCTATGGAGATTGTCCATCAATATATAGGTATTTACATGCCTTTAATCAAGGGTCTAAGAAAGGAAAACAATCTAATTATATCAATCATTAACCTAAGTTAGGAAAACAACTAATTACAAAAATTGCTATTCTAAGTTAGGAAAGCTACAGCTGTCTCAAGATTGACCCAAATCAATTCCACTCAATTCCACGTGAGATATAACATTTGACCACTGATGGGCTTTGGGCATTGGGCCTGTTTAACACATAGCACTCATGTGCTCAGATTCAAGTCACCTGGACCTCCTTTATTGGAAATTTTCAGATCTGGTTAGTTGTTGTGGCTGGATTTCAAATCTGACTTGGCTTCTGGGGCTAGATTTCTCATATATTCAGTCTGTGAGCAAATTGTTTTGCTCCAATGTCTTCTGATCGAACTGTATCGGGTATTACTGTCAAACTTGATGGCACCAATTATCCCTATCGGTCCCATCTAATGCAAAATTTCCTAAAAGGTCAAAAACTGTGGAAATATGTTGCTCAGCAGCTCCCTACACCAGATAGTAAGGATGCTACTTTTGAGGAATGGGAAGCTTCCGTCGGGAAAATAAATTCTTGGATTGCCAATTCGGTCAATCCATCTATTGGAAATCAATTAGCTAAATTCAATTATTCTAAGGCTGCTTGGGATTATTTAGCAAGATTATATACTCAGTCTAATGCTGCTCGCCGGTATCAGTTAGAATGGGAAATCAAAAATGCAGACCAAGGAAATGACTCCATTCATGATTTCTTTATCAAAATGACTACCTTATGGGATCAACTGGCTCTAATGGAACCCACTTTTAAAACAACTAATGATGCTCACACCTTTGAAGTCTATAGGCGGCAGACTCGCCTGGTTCAGTTTCTTATGGCCCTCCGCCCTGATTTTGAACATGTTCGTGGTTAGCTATTACATCGGTCACCCTACCTTTCGTTGAGACAGCACTGTAATACCCCGGGCCCAGTATAAGCGCTAGATTATTTTATGATATTTAATATTTAATTATCTTGATTTTACTTAGAATTATTGGGACCCACAGTTAGATGGAGGAATTCAAGTGGGACTTGTGAAGAGGACTTTGGGAAGGATTCTAACTTTAGCTTCTATATATATATTGATCAATCCAAAGCCTAGTTTAGTATTAGCCTTGAAGAAATTAGGAGGAGGAAGAACCGGTTCTAGTCAGCCATAACAGAAGAGTAGAAACTCTGATCTAATTGAATGGTTCTGAATTTCTGGCCTTGTTCTTGTGTATTTTCCTCTCTTTTATGGTGAGTAGAATTCCCCCATATACGTGTCTTGATGAAATTACATTATGAAGATGAATGAGTCGATGGTTGTATGGATTGCATTGCTTTACAATTACACCTTGTTTGCCAACACTTCTGTGGCATTAGTTTGTGATACAAAATTTGATTGTTGCACAATAGATCTCAATTTCAGATGTTTGTAAGACACTGTCGACACAAACAGGCCATGTTTTAAATAATGAATGATTAGTTTCTTGGTTTGACTTAATGATTGAATTCTTTTGGTTAAGGTAATCCCTAGGAAATGCTTCTTACAAAAAGAGAGAGAATCTGATGGGGATCCAAGGCAGGAAATTGAATTCCGACTTCCAGGCCATCAGGAACAGATTCTGTCGGTAGGGGTTGTGGGACCGTACTTGATGAGAAATCTGGACCGGGCATTTGTAAGGGGACCCATGGTCGACCACTGCAGTGCTGGACCCATTCGAAGTGGGCCCCGTTTGGCTTACCATCCATAGACTTAAAAACCCAGGAGGCGTGATTGAACAAGAAAAAGGGGTTTTGGTCGTCAGCCTTTGTGGGACCACAGGGCTGCCCTGATCATTGATCAGAACCCCACATCAGGAAGAGGACCCCGGGGCGACCCCTAGAGTGGTGGACCTATGTGGAGTGGGTCCCATCTGGCCCACCATCTAGTTCGCTTGATGGAAGGGAGCCGGTAATTTACAGATTTTGAGCTGAATGTCGACAAGCCCTATTAGGACCCCCTGGCCCACCTGATCAGAGATCAGGTCCAGTCAAAGGATACAGGACTGTTGGGCCCGACTATCCAGCCACCCTGCACGTGAAGCCCTTTGTTGTTTATGGGTTTTGTGTATGGAGGAGAAAGGTGAGGGATGGCCTGGACACGTTTTAGATTTAGGGAGGCCACATGTTACAGAACATTTAAGTTCTGTTAAAATACCTACCATGCCCATAGGTTTCTAAAAATTAGAAAAAAAAACCCTGGTAGTTTTAAGGAACTTAAATTCAACCCTTTGGCTTATTTTATAAATAATAGAATGTGGAAAATATGATGGATGGGATCCTAAGTTTTTTGAAATTGCAAACAAAGGCTTGTTATTCATTGTTATTATTTGCAAATAGTTTGAATGGTTTCCTTTAGTTCTTGATTGGTCAAATCTATATTTTGGGCACAGTTATTTGAATATATGGTGACTTGAAATATGTATGTGGGTTAATATGCTTATGTCTTTGTTATTTGGGGATCACATATGGTAGATTGTGTGGTTTATATATGTATATCATGTGGTTGAGTTTGTAATTGAATATTTCCCTCAAATTGTAAAGGGTGAGTTATGTAATTGACCTCTCTAATCTCGTACACCAATTTTGATTCGGACGGGGGCAGATTAAATCCACATAATTTGAGAAGGGGTTGATTATGGAATTTGCCCATTACTAATGTTGAGGACATGCTATATATCATGTTTTTTATGAGACATATATTTGCCATTTGATTGGAAAACTGAGATACGATGACTTTGTTTGTTTGGAGGAACCTTTTGGACACCCCTAGACCACGAGCATGTATGGCCGATATTGTGAGGATTGTTGATGTTGGACCTTTTTGGGAAAGGTCGATTTTGTGGTACCAGTTCACTGGTTTTGGACCTATGTGGTCGATGGTTTTGGACCTTGGTGGTCGGATTTATTTTGGACCTTGGTGGTCGGTTTTATTTGGGCTGGTGCTATTAGGTGGCTAAGAGGTTGTCGTTGGTTTGACCCGATTTAAACCTTAGCTTGAATGAGACTTTGGATGTTACTTTAATTTGTTGTGTAATCTTATCTAAGCATATGATTAAATGCACAAATAGATTAGAATATCTATTCACTCAGTTGAACTGATATTTTGTGGATTTGCCCCAATCCAGGTAACCAGAACTTAGCGACTTAGGAAAACCATGATGTCCGGGAGATAGACTTTGGGATACGTACTTGAGCGTCGAAGCCACATAAATAAAGAAGATTTAGATTTAATAGATTGTTCAGATTATTTCATTTGATAGACATTGCAATTATTTTTATCGGACAATGTTACATTTGTTTATTAGATTAGGATTTTTAATACAAGTTGGTTTAAGCTGGTAAATGCCTGAATCTTTATGTGATCTTTGATGTAACCTATGTGTGTGATGCTTACGAGTCTCGGCACGAAATTCGAAGGGCCCCGGATTCCGGGTCGTTACAGGCACTCTCGGAACTTCTCGTAGAAGAACAAACTCAGCTTTCTCTAACAAGGAAGAAAGATGTGGAACCCACACATGTACGGTCAGCAAATGTTAGTACCCCACAGAATGATCGCTCTTTCCAATCTGGTACCAATGACTTTTGCAATTATTGTAAGAAGAAAGGACACTGGAAACGGGACTGCCCAACCAGACCTCAAAGGCCAAACAATAAGAACAAACACACTGGTCAACAGCCTAATCGTGATTCCATACAATCTTATCCTAAGCAATCCTATGCGGCCAATGTTACTGAAGATGATATTTCGTGCCTCCACAAATGGATCTTGCATCTCAGATTCAGGCTATGGTTGATGAGCGCAGGCAACAGTTATTTCTAGCTTCCTCCACTGGTTCTGCTTCTCAGATAGCCACTACCCCCTCAGCCTCTGGTTCTGCCATGGCCATTTATGGTCCTTCAGGTACTCATGATACTACATGGATTTTTTATTCTGGTGCATCCTATCATATGACAAATGATGTTTCCAAACTTCATAATTGTTATACTCCCGCTAGCTCTCTCACCATCCATACAACTGATACCATTCCTCTACCAGTCTCCCTTATTGGCTCCATTTCAAATAAGTTGATCTCTCTCACTAATGTTTTATGTGTTCCTCGCCTGTCTATCAACTTAATCTTTGTTAGTCAATTGACTTCTTCTGGATTTCTTGTCTCATTTTCTTCTATTGGTTGTTCTATGCAGGATCCGCGCACCGGGAGACAGATTGGGACCGGCCTTAGGTTAGGAGGACTTTACTATATTCGCTACATCTTCCATCATCCAACATATCCCCTGTCGCCCTCGTTTCATCTACATCACCCTTTGCCCTTTGGCACTCTCGTTTAGGCCATTTATCTTTAAAAAAAAACTAAAGTTTTTATTTACTAGTGGTGTGTTTGGAAACATTTATGTATCAGACATTTCTACCTGTTTTGGTTGCCAATTTGGTAAACAACATGCATTCCCTTATAATAAAAAGCACTTCTTTTACTAATGTTCCTTTCGCTTTGGTGCATTCTGATGTCTGGGGACCTGCCTCTCAGCCAACGTAAGGTGGTTCCATTTATTATGTGTTGTTTATTGATGATTTCACTAGATATACATGGTTGTATTTAATGAATAATCGTTCTGAGTTATACACGATCTACACTGCTTTCTCCACCATTTCCACTCAATTTGACACGAGGATTAAAATATTCAGGTCTGACTCCGGGGGAGAATATATGTCCCACAAATTTCGTTCTTACCTGACCAGTGAAGGGGCTCTAGATCAATTATCCTGTCATGCCTCACCACAACAGAATGGAACAGACATATCCTATAGACTGCTAGATCCTTGATTTATTTCTCACATGTTCCTGTGCAATTATGGGGGGAAGCAGTCCTGACTGCAATCTATCTGATTAACATAACACCATCCTCTGTATTATCCGGCACATCTACATATGAAAAATTGTTCTCCTGTAAACCTGACTTGTCCTATCTCAAAGTATTTGGTTGCACCTGTTTTGTTCTGTTCCATGATAATGAGAACGAAAAATTCCCCAAAATCCACTGTTTGTGTCTTCATAGGGTATGGCATCGAACAAAAAGGCTATCGCTGCTATGACCCCAAAACCAATAAGTTACGGGTCTCTCGTAATGTCACCTTCTTGGAACATATACCTTTCTATACATTACCCACTCCATCCCCTTCTCCTAAGCAACCTACAATTATCCTCTTGATCCCTTTCCAGACCTGTTGCCCTCCGATACACCTTCTCCTCCACCCCTGCAGGTACATCATCGTCGGTCCAAAACTCTGTCAGCTCATACGGAATCTGCAGCCCCACCTCCTACTTCTGACCATGGGTCTATCTCCTCTGCTCCAGATGTGCAAGATCCTCCTCAAACTCAAAGGTATCCCTTGCGCACCAGAATCCCTCCCTCCCGATTTGGCTTTGTTTGTACTGATCATTTTTCTCCTTCGTATAAGTCCTTCCTTGCAGCACTTTATACTTTGGCAGAACCACAATCCTATAAGGAGGCAATTACTCATTCGAACTGGAGATCTGCCATCGCAGAAGAACTTGTAGCTCTACAGAAAACTCAAACATGAGATCTTGTTCCTCTTCCCTCCAAGAAACAGGCTATCGGCTGCAAATGGATATTTAAGATCAAGACCAAATTTGATGGATCTATTGATCGTTACAAGGCTCGCTTGGTTGCAAAAGGCTACACACAAGAATATGGGGTAGATTATGAGGAGACTTTTGCTCCGGTTGCTAAGATGACAATTGTTCGTACTTTTATCTCTGTTGCCGCTGCTAGACATTGGCCACTCTATCAGCTTGATGTCAAGAATGCATTTTTGAATGAATTCCTTCAGGAAGAAATCTAAATGCATCCTCCTCCAGGCGTCGTGAGACCTCCTCATTCTATGTGTCGTCTCAAACGCGTTTTATATGGACTCAAACAAGCCCCTCGTGCTTGGTTTGAACGGTTTAGCACCAGCATTATCAGCATTGGTTTTTCTCAGAGTGCTCATGACTCCGCTCTCTTCACTCGCTATTCGCAATCTAGATGTGTTTTCTTGTTACTCTATGTCGATGGTATGATTATCACTGGCAATGTTTCTCCTGGTATTCTATCCTTGAAGCGTTTTCTTCATCGACAGTTTGAGATGAAAGATTTGGGCCATCTACGGTAATTTCTGGGCATTGTGGTTGCCTACTCTCCCACAGGATATCTTTTGTCGCAAACGAAATACTGCACTGAAGTTCTCCAACGAGCTGGACTCGCAGATCTTAAGCCTGTCTCTACTCCAATTGAACATAATCTGAAGCTTCACACTACTAATGGAGATCTACTTTCTGGTCCAACTCGTTATCGTGAGGTGGTCGGTAGCTTGGTTTATCTTACCATTACCAGACCATATATTGCCTACGCGGTACATGTGGTAAGCCAATTTGTTGCGCAACCCACTCATATTCACTAGGCTGCTGTACTGCGCATACTGAGATACTTACAAGGAAGTTCCAACCGCGCCCTCATTCTTTCCTCCAGTCCGAATCTTACTCTGCATGGCTATTCTGATTCCGAGTGGGCAGGAGATGTCAATGATCGGTGCTCTACAACAAGCTTCTCCATTTTTCTTGGCTCCTCTCTCATCTCTTGGAAGAGCAAGAAACAGGAAGTTGTCTCACGGTCGTCCACTGAAGCTGAATATCGTGCTGTATCTCACACTACTACTAAAATTATTTGGCTTCGCTGGTTACTTTGGGATTTAGGAGTTCTAGTTCCTAAATCTACCCCTCTTTACGGACAGTGAAAGTGCACGGAAAATGGCAACAAATGATGTATTCCATGAACGATCCAAACATCTTGAAGTTGACTGTCATTTCATTCATCAACATGTTCGGAGTGCTACTATAAGTGAGAATGTCAGTGCAAATGCCCTAGCCAGACTTGATGCATCAATCGCAGTCCAAGGAGAAAATATGCAAATTACAGTGTGTGAATGAAGCATCCTTCCTCCTCTTAACATGCACCAAGTAGTTGCTGAATGCCAACGAGTGGTTTCAGAAGTCAGATCTCCATCCTTAAAACTCCAATCGGCGCTTGAGAGATTTGTTCATTGATTACATCATGTTTTCAGAGTCCTACCTGACTATCCAAAAAAACGGGTCAGCATTCAAAGACGAGCCCCAAATTTTATTTTATTTTTATACCAATAAAACTTCTTGCTCAAAAAAGAAAAACAACAAAAGATTTCAAGAAGAAACCTGCAACAAACCAAAAAAGTCAACTAAACATCAAAAATAATATTAGTACGGAAAACTCCCTCTTTTGCAAGAGCATCCGCCGTGACTTTAGCCTCTCGAAATATATGGTGAAAAGAAGAACCCAAACAAGTAAAGATCTATTGCACCTCCTCCACCCAATCCAGCAACCTCCATGGAATAGAAGCTTCCCCAGAATCCCATTAAATAGCTAAGAATCCCCTTAATAACAGCATTGACGCTTTCCAAAGTTAACAACTCACGACAACCAATAAGAAGAGCATAAACTTCTACATCATTAGCACTTAGAGAATCCACAGGCGCCGAGAAATTTCTTAATAGATTACCTTTCCAATCTCTGATAACTCCTCCAATACCACCCCTATGCGAAGAGTGAAGAAAACCACCATCAAAGTTTAATTTTAAAACACCAATGGGAGGAGTTGTCCAAAGATTTTTCTGAAAAAAATTAACCTGGCAAACCCCATTGGAAAAAAACTGGCCAAGATCTAGAAAGAACTTCCAAATAGACTCCTAAGAACTCCTTCTGCTTCTCCACCCATTCCGAGACAGACCAGACAATCGATTCAACCACCTCTTTTACTGATTTACAAGTATTTTGAAAAATTCTTTTATTTCTTTCCAACCAAAGCTTCCAAATGGTACCATACAAAGCTGTTATTCATAAATCCTTCCACGAAAGAATTTACATCCATACCGCCACTGAATGAAAAGATCTTCAATAGTTCCAGGAATAACCCAATTTACTTCAAACATGTTAATGATAGCAGACCAAACACCATGAGAAAAAGGACAATGAATCAACGAAGGATGGACCGTTTCCTCATCATTCAAGTGGAAAGGGAAACCATTAACAATAATATGGTTCCTTTTCCTCAACTGGTCAATAGTACAGATTTTATGATTTCTAGCAATCCAACAAAAAAGAACTCGAGAATGGAGTTGATCCAAAAGTTTTTCCAACCTCCCACCCTTGCATTACTAACACATTAAAAAAAGATTTGACAGAGAAATGACCTTTAACATCAAGGTTCCATAATTTGACATCTGATTTTCCAGGAGAAAAATAAACCTTCTCAAGCATACCTAGCATCAAAGCGAAATCAACAACCTCACTGTCCATCAGATTTCTCCGAAAGAAATACTCCATACTACTCTACCACCCACACGGCAAAAATAATCAGAAACTAAAGCACGTTGCCTTCGATCTAACAAGAACAAATTAGAGAACTGAGAAGCAAAAGAACTGTGCCCTCACCATTCACCTTGCCAAAATCTGATGCGAACCCCATTATGAGCCCTATACCGAATCCACTGAAAAAACTCTTCACAGAAAGAATAGATTTCAAAAAACCAGAGAGCTTGGAAAACTGGTTAGGCACATACTAACCATCATTTGTGGAAAAATTTGCTTCCACAAGCCATGGCCCCACTCCCCCACCCTCCATAACCACTTACCCAACAAAGCTTTATTCATTTTGACAATAGAATGAATCCCCAAACCACCTTGAGCTAATGATTAACAAATTGTCGCCCAACGGACCAAATGATACTTCTTTTTCTCTATAGTCATTCCACAGAAAGTCTCGTTGAAGTTTTTCAATTCTATCCACAATACTTTTTGGACACCTGAAGCAGGATAAATAATAAATAGGAATACTAGAAATAACTGATTTAATTAAAGTCAGTCGCCCTCCCAAAGATAAATAGCGACCTTTCCAAGAACTTAACCTCTTGTCTATCCGCTCCACCACAGCATCCCATATATGTTTTTTTGGTAACCCCAAACAGAGACGCAATCCCAAATACTTGGAAGGAAGCTTACCAGCTATACACCCAAAAGCATTTGCCAAAGAAACCACATCACTGTCTGTAAGCTGAACACCAATCAACTCACACTTACCATAATTGATTTTCAAGCCCGAAAGCCATTTGAACCATTTCAAAATAAATTTCAACATTTCCACCTGATTCAAAGAAGCATCACAAAAGATTATAGTATCGTCCGTAAATTGAAGATGAGTTCCCTCAAGAAAGCAGCCTTCAATGGCAAAGCCTGAAATTAATTGCATTTGTTTGGCCCTCTCCAATAAAGCGTTCAACACTTCTGCAACTATAACAAAAAGCATAGGAGATAAAGGGTCGCCTTGTCGAAGACCACGAGAACTTTTGAAGTAGCCTTTCGATGACCCGTTCAACAAGATAGAAAAATGAGCTGAAGACACACAACTCTTGATCCATTGCCGCCACCTCTTCCGCAGCCCCATTCTTTCCATCATGTATTGAAGAAAACCCCAATCAACCATATCATAAGCTTTTTCAAAATCCAATTTACAAATTAAACCAGGACGCCATTGCTTATGTCTAGAATCCACACATTCATGGGCTATAAGCACACTATCGAGGATTTGACGTCCGTCAACAAAAGCACCTTGGAACATCAGAAATAATTTCAGGAAGCACCTTCCTTAAGCGGTTGGCAATAACTTTGGCCAGAATATTGTAAAGGCTTCCGATCAAACTAATAGGCCTATAATCCTTAATCAAACTGGCTCCATCCTTCTTAGGAATCAAAGATATAAAAGTGGCACCCAATTCTCCTACTATAACAACATTTGCATGAAACTGCTTGAAAAAACTTAGCAAGTCAGCTTCTAACATATCCCAAAAATGCTGAAAAAAGATGACTGGAAAGCCATCGGGACCTGGAGCACGATCATCACCTAACCCAAACACAGCATACTTTATCTCCTCTTTAGTAAAATGAGCTTCAAGAGAACCAGCTTTCAGATTAGAAAGACATGTAAAAGAAACACCATCCATAATTGGTCAGGATCCATAATTGGTCAGGATCTATTATCACCTGTATACAGATTCTAGAAGAATTGAACAATTTCTCGTTCTATATCAAATTTAGAGTCCCAAACCTTTCCTCTAGCAAATATTGCAGTTATACGATTGACACAACGCCGGGCACTACCAACCGCATGGAAAAACTTTGCAATTCCGATCCCCGGCTTCTAACCATCTATTTCTAGACCGTTCTTTACATTTAAGCTCCTCCTGAAAAATCAAACGACTGAATTCTTCTTGAAGTTGAGATCTACGAACACGGTCTTCCGAAGATAAAAGCCCTGCTTCTTCCTCACCATCAAAAGAACCCCAGTCTGATTTCGGCCAAGACCAACATCATGACTATAGGTTGGTCAATACCCAAATCACATTCATACAATCCAGACATCATAAAATTATCCCTATGTTCATTCCTTGCTGCCAAATTTGGTAATCACTTCTATGCCATGTTTATTACCATTCATTATAAGATACAAAACAACACACGACTGCTAATATCAACTTAATTAATGCAACATAAGAAGGGGGTTTTACAGTTTGTTTAAATCCCAGCCCTTTAATGGTTTACAGACAACTCAAACACCTTGAGGGAGGTTCAGCCAACACCCCAAACCCTGAAGACCCATTCAGCCAGTCATTGCTTATGGGTTTAGGGACTCCACCTGGATCATTCACCATATTCGAACCAATTGTATACGTTACTGGTTCTTCTCATTACTGGTGACTGAATCCAACCTTCCAATGGCATAGGAGCATGCTATACTTTTCAAGAAGACTGTAGGTACTTTCATCCAAGGATGGAATTGCTAAAGATCAACCATAATCCCAAATAGGACTTCGACTAGCCTCAAAATCACCCGCACAACACTTGACCAGCCCCAAACGAAGAATTAGGGATTCAACCAAAGGGTTTCTAACCCTAAAATTATTCGGCCATGACTTCAGACTCTAAGTCCAGATTCAGCCTTGGGTTTAGAACCCTAAGTTTCATTCTCATATCATTCCAGCCATGCAAATTGTATACACATCAACCATTCATCAAAACCCAAAACCCCCGACTGAAAAGACATAATCTAAAGAAGAAATTAGTATATTAGAGAATCTACTCACCTCGAATAAGCTATGGTGGCTCTAGCAATGTGAGGGAGGCTGTAAGACATCAACTAAAACTCTATCTTGCTGGTTCTTCTGCTTCTCCCTCTAGTTCTTCTAAAATCTTTTCTAGTTACAAGACTTAGCTAGGGTTTAAGTGGAAAGAAAACAAGAGTAGGAAAGAAAGACAGAATGTGGTGTGAGAGGCTTAGAGATATGTGGATGGGTTTAAAGACCTTGGCTGACTGCTAACACTAAGAGTGCGCAAGTCCCCATTTGGGATATGGATATCCCGCACTCTTTATAACAAAGGAATTGGGTCCCACTCCTTATTGTCTAAAGGTCTAATAAATAATTCCATGGGTCCCTTTCTTAAGACAAAGGGTCCTTCTAAGATCTAATAACTAAACCCACCAACTTCTAACCAGATTGGTCCTACTTAATACCCATCCCTCCCCACAATAGTTATTCATCCGACATATTTACTGATATCTATTTATATAAAAAAAATCATTATACACAAAATAATAAATATAATCATTCAAGACAAGTTATAAATCAAGAATTTCAGGAAATTAAGTATAACAATATCAAAAAATAATCTAGCCCCTGAAACAAGTTCTGCGGCATTACAAACATAAGAATAGACATAGATTGGAAGTTACCAGAGCTTTGTTGCTTGAATTGAAAGGTCCAAGGTCCTTTTGGTCAAAGACGGTTTATTGACAGCAGCTTTTCTAATTAATCAGCTGCCTTGATGTGTTTTAGGAGGAAAAAGCGTGCAACAATGTCCATGTCCAGATGCTCCATTGTTTCCAACTCCTCCTAATGTATTCAAGGATACAGAAGTATGATCCTATAAAACAGATCTGTTCAAGTAAGATCATAATTCTTCCTAAAATATTTAGATCCACCTGCTTTGTTTGCATTTTAAAGCAGTATCGAGACAAGTTAGATCTTAAGGGGGTGAAGCTATCCAAGCCAAGGATGAAAATAGCGGTAGCGGCGGGCCGCTACGCTACGAAGCAGGCGATACGTAGCGTAGCGGGGATACGTAGCGGCGTAGCGGGGCGATTTGAAAAAATCGCCCAAAAAATATGAAACAATGCCAGAAAATCAAGAAAATTGTAAAATGAAAGAATATGTGGTTCTTTTGCAAAAGTAAGTAAGAAAAGGGGGCGTAGCGGTGCCCTCAATATATGAAGTCCTGTATCGCTGTATAAATAGAAAATAATATTAATGATTAGTTTTTTCACATGTATTAATGTTTCTTAATCATGCTAACTTATTTCTAGTTAGAGTGAAATTTGATTGAGCTCTATTTTCAGGTAGAATGAAATTTGGCTAAAGCATTGATTTTAATTAAGTAATATTTGGCTAAGACATGACTTTTTTATTTTTATATTTAGCCTCATTGTGGAGCCCACCAATAATTAAAGGAATCAAGTGCTTCAACTTTTATTTTTTTCTTAGAGGCTCATTTAATTTTTATTGATACCTTTCAAAGGGTCCATAAGTGCCCTAATGAAATAAAAGATGGGTCAATTTAATTTTTATTTATGCCTTCTAAAGGACCCATAAGTGCCCTCTAATGAAATAAAAGAGGGTCCATTGAATTTTTATTCATAACTTTCATAAGGCCCATAAGTTCCCTCTAAAAGAGGGGTATATTTAGATTTTATTTATAACTTTCATAGGGCCCATAACTTTCCTCTTAAAAGAGGGGGTACATTTAATTTTATTTACAACTTTCATAGGGGCCATAAGTGCACCTTAATAAAATAATACAAGGATCGATGGTTTTGGTGCCATGGCCCATGAGTGCCCTCTTACATTTAAATTATGTTTGTAACTTTCAAAAGGCCCATTAAGTGCCCCACCCTAATGTAATAAAATAAGGGCAGAAGAATTCGTGCCCTATTTCTTTTCCCAAAATGTTGGTTGACGAAAATCGAGAGAAGCGGAAGAGGGGGGAGAGGAAAAGAAGAAGAAGAAAAAAAGGAAGAAGAAGGAAGAAGAGAAGAAGAAAGGAGGAGGTGCAGCTGCTGCTACCGTGCTCCGCTTCCGCTGCTCGCTGCTCCGCTGCATCGGCAACTGCTTGCTGCTTCGCTGCCGACTGGTCGCTGCCGCTGCACAGGTGTTGCTGCTGCCTCTGCAGGTGCCCAGGTATGTTTTCTTCCTCCGATCAAACCCTTCTGTCTTTTTTTTTTCTTCTTCTTCCAGTCAAACTGATGAGGGGAAGCTGGGTGGGTTTTTTTTTTTTTTTCATGTTCCATAGCCTGTAGTGGCTGACACATAAAGTATCAGTGCGTATTGGCCGCTACGGGTAAATAACGACCACTACGCACCGATACAGTTGCGAGCAGCGCTTTTTTCTATTTAGCGTAGCGACCATATCCGTTACGGCCGATACGCTATGTATCAGCCGCTTTTTTTATCCTTGATCCAAGCAAACAAAAAGGATACAGGTGTTATCTTCTTGTTACTAATGGGAAACTATTAGGGCATGTTTGGTGAACATCATCAGAGAAGAATCCTCTCTGGTTTTCCTCGCAGGTTTGGTGATTTTTCCTCGCATCACTTTTTCCTGTCTGAAGACTTAGAAAATTTGTGAAGGAGAGGATTCCCCCGGTCCCCTCCTCCCATTGGAATGGATAAATCATCGATTTTAAAAGAGGGGTATTTAAACCACTTTCTCTAGCGAAGAAAATCAATCGATCTGAGCCCTAGTTGTGAGAGACGATCTCCTTCCCAAGAGAAGTTGCTCCATCGCCGCCTTCATCTTCCTCTTCCTCCTGTAACGTCGCATACTCTGGCTTGGATGCAAGTTCGTCTCTATCTCCCTCTCTCTCTAGCCCAAATCCAACCTACCAGACAACCCCCTCTCTCACTCGCCTAAATCTAGAGCTACCAGAGGTCTCTCTCCCAAATCCAAGCTGCCGGATCTCTCTCCCAAAACCCAGCCTCTCTCTCTCTCCATACCCAACCCTAGCTACTAGAGGTCTCTCTCCCAAATCCAAAAGCTTCCAGATCTCTCCCCAAACCCCCCCCCCCTCTCTCTCTCTCTCCAAATCCAGTCCCAATATGAAACCCATTTTCTATCTCACCCAAACCCAACATCGAAACCTAGCCCCCTCTCTTGCAGCCCCATTTCCATCTCTCGTCTCCTAACCCCATTTGCAACGAACATCAAAATCTGATGCCTTTTGTTCATCAGAGATCGGCCCCAAACCCAATATGAAACCCATTTTCTATCTCACCCAAACCCAACATCGAGACCTAGCCTCCTTTCTTGCAGCCCCATTTCCATCTCTCTGTCTCCTAACCCCATTTGCAACGATCATCAGAATCTGATGCCTTTTGTTCATCAGAGATCTTGGGTTGAATTTGGGATCTTGGTTCTTTTACCTAAATTTGGATGATTATTTGAGAGAATTATAACATTTGGATATGAATGAGTTTGTGCTTTGGGTTATTGCATGCTCATTACCAGAAGCCATCTAGTAATGTGACCCAGTTGAAATCTTTATCTTTGACAGAAACTGTTTAGTTATGCTCTTCCGGGCTTGGGAATGAATGTTTGGTTTTTTTTTTTTTTTTTTTGGTAAAAGACCTGGGAATGGATGTTGTATATGATTTGTTATGTTAGTCATGCTTGTTGGTGTCATGAGTTATATTGATTTGGTGTCATTAAGATCTTGTAATTCTTGTTTGCTTTGTATAATTGAATCGTCCTAAAGTTTTCTAAAAAATAAATAAGTAATTTTTGCCATTAGTTTTGTTTCTGTGGAAGTTGATATGTTTACCAAACATGGATTTGAAGAAATCATCATAAATTCCTCTGTGCCAACCAAACATGGAATGCAATGAATCCTCTCACTCAAAATTCCTCATGGAGGAAAGCCTAATTTCATGGCACCAAGGAATCATCTGAAAAGAGGATTCTTCTCCCGTTACCAAACGTGCCCTTAGTCACCATGGATGTAACATATCATGAGGATATTCCTTGTTAATCTCTGCAAACTAAAGAGATTCATTAGGTAAGAAGGCAGGGAGTGTAACAACCCACGACTGTGACCCCCCTGAAGAAGGGCGATGAGAAGGGTCCGCCATATGGACTGGGTTTGCAATGTGAGGAATACATAAGTCTCGCATCGGAAATGAGCTGTCTAGATCCCTAGGCTTATAAGTCAAACTCCGCCTTAACGCAACATGACACATTTTAAAACCGTGCAGCCCCAGAAACCATGGTTTAAAAAATCGGACGAGTCCGAGTCGACTCGGACTCGACACATACCGAGTTGGGTCGCATGGGACTCGGACTCGAATCATGTGACTCGGCCGAGTCCTAATGCGACTCGGTTGAGTCCCATGGGACTCAGCCATGAGACTCGGCCGAGTCCTACTGGGAATCGGTCGAGTCCCATAGGATTCGGCCATCCAATTGAAGTTGGGACTCGGCGAGTTGACTCAGACTCAGCCATGAACGAGTCAGGTCCCGAGTCCGGTTTTTTAAACCTTGCCAGAAACTGTAAGAACTAAGGAGTTAAGCGTGCTTGGGCAAGAACAATACTAGGATGGGTGACTTCCTGGGAAGTCTTCGCACGCGCATGTGGGACAAAGCGGACAATTTTATGCTGAGTTGGGCGGGGCTGTGACAGGGAGATTCCTTCATTAGTTCAATTAGTGCATCCACTGTTATATCCCACATCCATCACTGAAAAAAGTGTTCAAAAAGACCAATCTTGTTACTGATTTTGATCTACCAATTGCATTGCATAAGGGTAGGTGATACATGTGTAACCCAACATCCAATTCAAAACTTTGCTTCTATCACTTGTCACCTTCATTTCATGCATTTACTAGTACTCAAATGTCATGTGTACAGATACCTACTTGTGTTATCGAGGATTCTCTCGCCCTAGATAAAAGGATTCTATCATTAATGAAATGCAAGCACTTAAAAAGAATGGTGTGTTGTAATATCCTGAGTTACTTGGGCCTAGGATTAGTCTGGCCCAGGTAGTATTTTAGTTATAGCTTGGCCGAAGTTATAATGGAAGTAGAAGTCCATACTTTTAGTTCACTTAGTAATATCCCACGTGAATGGTTTTGGGAAGGGGTAGAGTTGTATGACAACTCTAAATAGGAAGTTTGAAAAGAATAAGAATTTCCATCTTCCCTTTATATATGGAGAACCAACGACCCTTACTGTTATATCATCTTCATTGGAGAAAAACTCTGAGAGCAAAGCATTGTGGATTTCAATTTAGGAGAAGGAGAGGAAGGCTGCTGATGTCAAAATCGCATTCAAATGCGACGATCATCTATCAAAGGTGAGTGAATCTTCTTAATTACTCTCTAATGGTGCCCAGTCGATTGATAATTTTGAATTACCCAATTATTAGCAATGCTACTGTGCATATCAGTATTTAAACCTATCAATTAGTGTGAATTCTATTTTGAGTCAAAGGAAGCATGTTATATGGCTACTGGAATGATATGATTGATAGTAGAATGCAAATCCAGTGAAATCCATCAAATAGGAAATCGTTTGGTGGAATTCAGAAGCATGTCGTCAATAGCACAGAATGCAGTTTGGGGATTGTGGGACCCCCTGGCCCACTGCATGATTGATCTGGGCCATGGGGAAGGGGATACAATCCTTGTCGACTAGTGTAGTCATGGAATCATGGGAGGAGGGCCATGTTTGGGCCACCATCCACTTGCTTTTAATGATTCAGGCGTGAATCAGAGAAAAAGAGGCAGTTTGGTCGATGATGGTAGTGGGACCCATCTATTGACCTGATCAAGGATCAAGACCACACATCTTTTAGAGGAGCCTCGGTCGACCATGGTGTAGTTGAACATCTGGGGTTTGGAACAATGGGACCCACTGTACAGTAAACTCAAGAAATATCAGGCGTGAATTGTTGTGTAATCCGTTTTGAGTTTGTGGGCCCCAGTAAATGATCCAATGATGAATCAGACTCATTGGTATGATACATCAGTCTTGGGCGACCATGGCCTAGATGTCTGATCTTGGATTGGCTATGTGGGACCCACTGAAATTTACGCCAAGAAGTTCAGATGTGAACAGTGTGTTCGTTTGTATTCTATATGGAATGATGAGTCCTAAAAAGGGGTCTGGTAATGGAGAACGACCTAGGCTTGTGTAGAGTACTTGATAAACATTATTACTTAGATGAATTGAAGTTTGGTGATCATGATTAATTAGCTGTGATTAATTATGTGAAATATGATTGATTATGTAAATTATAATTAATTATGTGAATTATAATTAATTATGTGGACTGTTGTGATGAAGTCTGATGTGATGCCGGGTAATATTCAACTTGTGATAAAGAGTGGGCCACCCCTATAGCTATGAGTACTAATCTGATAAGGACTTGAATGGGGTTGGGTCCACACTATTGTATGTGTATGTTATGAATAATGAATTCTAGTTACTAAATGATTATGAGATATTGTGCACTGGTCCCAGATTTTGGGATGGTCCCAGACGTGGGATGTTGGACTTAGTGTCTGGGCCGTTATAACGGCTGGTCCTTAATGGACGTGAGTGGCCATTATGATGGCTGGTCCTTAGTGGACGTGTCTGATGAGACAGGGTCATTGTGATCGGTATACATGTATACGATAAGGCCTTTGAGGCGTGGTGATGTGCATGGGCACGGATTTGTATGTAAAAGAATTATTAATGATACTTGATTATTGATTTTAGACTTGCTGAATTATGTGATGTTATATTTCATGTGATTTGTGTAATTAGGAATATTCATTCACCAGTAGTATTGATGTTGTGTTACCCCCTTCAGGTAATCATGCTGCGGGTGGGACAGAGCAAAACGATGTCCAGCACGTAGATTTCAACATGCGTGGCTGACAAGAGAGAACGAGAAAAGATAATTTAGCGGATAAGGGGATAGCCTTGCTTAGGAAATTTATTTAATGTTTTAGTACATTATTGATGCAGACAGAACATATTAAAGTATGAGTATTTATAACTCATTGATTAATTGAAATTATTATTGATTTAAATGCCAAATGCTTATGAGAATTATTTGATGAATGTATGGTAAATATTGACAGAACCAGAATTCTAAGATGAAGAGAATAAGTTTTGGAATATTGGATGATCTCAAATGATCAGTCCTTGCTTTACTTATAGATTTATTGGCCTTAATCAAGGCAATTACAATCTCTAACAGAGGAAAGAATATAAAGAATATTGATACAGTTGTATACAAGGAAAGAGATTAAAATAGATTGATGAGTCAGTCAACTAATCCTAATCCCACGTGATGTATGAGAATGGGCCAGTGGGCCTATTGTACATGGGTCTTGGATCAGCTATTGTTAACATCCCCCCTCAAATTGATGCTGGTCAAATAGTAGCAATTTGCGAACCAGAAACTCATGACGTGGCCGAGGCAGTCCTTTGGTGAAAATGTCAGCAAGCTGGAGCTCACTTGATACATGTGGAAGACTGATGACCTGACGATCATATTCATCGCGAATAAAATGACAATCCACCTCGATATGTTTCGTACGTTCATGAAAAACTGGATTTTCGGTGATACGGATGGAGCTAGTGTTGTCCGCATGAAGTGGGGTAGCCGAGGTTTGAGGAAACCCAAGATCTTTAAGAAAGCCACGAAGCCAAAGGATTTCAGAACAGGCAGCTGACATAGCACGATACTCCGATTCAGTGGAAGATCTGGAGACGCGTTCTTGCTTTTTACATTTCCATGAAATGAGGGATTCACCCAAGTACATACACCAACCCGTGGTAGATCTGCGAGTATCCAGGCATCCGGCCCAGTCGGCGTCAGAGTAAGCTGTAAGTTTTAATGGTGTGCCAACCGAAAAAAACAATCCTCGGGTCAGAGAACCAAGAATGTACCGAATGATCCGTTTGACAGCAACCAGATGGTGATGCCGAGGTGTTGTCATGAATTGACTAACAACATTTACAGCATATGAGATGTCGGCTAAGCGTCTGTAGAGTGTTGGGTCGGATAGAAGATCACCATCATCTTTCTAAAGTTTCACATTTACTTCCAATGGAGTGTCCACAGGTGTGGCCTCTTTGAGCCCAGCAAGATCAACTAGGTCAGTAGCATACTTATGCTGATGAAGAAATAGACCCCTCTTAGACTGGTGAACCTCAAGGCCTAAGAAATATGTTAAGGGACCGAGATCTTTCATATGAAATGCAGCTTGAAGAGAGGATTGAAGATTCTTGATCATATTACTATGAGTTCCTGTAATGATAATGTCATCCACATAGACCAGAAGGATGGTAATAGCATGAGTGGTTTTACTGATGAAGAGTGACGGATCATAAGGACTTTGAACAAATCCAAGTTGAAGTATAGTAGCCCGAAATTTCTCAAACCAAGCTCTGGGTGCTTGTTTAAGACCATACAAGGAGCGACGGAGCTTTGCCACCTCATTTTTAGCAGTAGAGTCATAGCCTTGAGGAAGGCGCATGTAGACATCCTCTTTGAGATCTCCATGGAGAAAGGCATTCTTGACATCCATCTGATAAAGAGGCCAAGAGCGGGATGCAGAAATAGCCAGAATGGTACGCACAGTGGTCATCTTGGCGACCGGAGCAAATGTCTCATCATAGTCAATGCCATACTCCTGTCGGTTCCCAAGAGCTACTAAGCGAGCTTTATAACGAGCCAAAGTACCGTCAGGATGTAACTTGATAGAGTAAACCCACTTGCATCCAATGGGTTTGATGTTAGGAGGACATGAAACAACATCCCAGGTATGATTATCATTCAGAGCGTCCAGTTCTTCCTGCATGGCCTGACGCCAACATTGATGTTGCACTGCTTGGGAAAAACCATTAGGTATATGAACCAAAGACAGAGTAGCAATTAAGGATGTATGGGTGAAGCCAAATCGATCAGGGGGACGGGAAATCCTGGATGATCGACGGGGGACTAACTGAGAGGTATCTGGAGGTTGTTCAGGGTCAAGTGCCGTGGAAGATGATATATCAGGAGGCTCAGGTGCAGTAATAGTTTCCCGTCGACGCCTTTCATACACAAGAAGAGGTTTGATAGGATCCATAGGAAGAACCGGAGAATCAGTAAAACCAGGAACAAGTGAAAATGTGGGAGATGTATCATGATCAAGAGAATGAGGAAAAAAATATTGATGTTCAAAGAACACCACATTACAAGAAATCCTGATACGTTTGACCTTTGGATCATAACAGACAAATCCTTTCTGATCATTCGCATAACCTAAAAAAACACACTTTGAAGATTGAGCAGATAGTTTTGTTCTTTCTACCGGGGGAAGAAGAACAAAACATACACACCCAAAAACATGGAGATGAGAATAAACAGGATGCTTATGAAATAAACGAAAATAAGGTGTTTCATGATTTATACGTGGTGAGGGTAGCCTATTGATAACGTGAACAGCTGTGGACAAAGCCTCTGGCCAAAATCTTGGTGGAACAGAGGATTCTAAGAGTAGGGACCGAACAATGTCTAGGAGATGTCTATTTTTCCTCTCAGATACACCATTTTGTTGTGGTGTATAAGGGCATGATTTTTGAGAGATAATTCCTTTGTTTTGTAAAAAGGTCTGAAACTCATTAGAAACATATTCACCACCTGAATCTGTGCGGAGTGTTTTAATGGAGGTGGAGAAGTGATTTTCCACATAGGCTAAGAAAATTTTAAACGTAGCAAACACCTCAGATTTTGCATGCAAAAAGTAAATCCATGTAAAACGACTATAGTCGTCAATGAATGTAACAAAATATTTAACATGAGAGTGTGATGGAACAGGTGCGATACCCCATACATCACTATGAACAAGATCAAAACAGTGCAATGATGAAGTAGTGCTAATGGGAAAAGGGAGAGTCTTGCTCTTACCCATTTTACAACTAGAACAATTTAAGAACACATCTTTAAGAGAAATCTTATTATCAGATAGCAAACCAGATTTAAACAAGGACAATAAAGTGCGAGAATGAGGATGGCCTAAACGATTGTGCCATAATTGGCTATTATTTGAACTAGAAGCTGAAAACAATGCAGAGGAACTCAAACTTCGATCTTGTGTAGAAAGTTGGAATGGAAACAGACGACCACACTTAGGCCCCTTCGCTATCACCTTCCCCGATGCTTGATCCTGTATAACACAACCAGAACGAGAAAAAGAGACCGAGCAGTCATTATCAACGAGTTGTCCAACAGATATTAAATTTGTAGATAACTGAGGAGAAAGAAAAACATGACTCAAAGGTAATGAATGTGAGACCTTACCAATGGCAGTAATGGGTATACTGCCACCATCTGCGGTATTGATTCGGAGAGTTCCATCATAAGGTTTTATTTGAGATAAAGTATCAAAAGAATGAGTCATATGATTAGAAGCCCCCGAATCCATATACCAGGTGGAGTTTGACTGTTTGGTTTTACCTGAGAGACCAAGAGCGGAAAAAGCACTGACAATCATCTGTTGAACCATGTCAGGAGTAACAGAAGGGGAAGCAGGTGAAGAAGAAGCAGGTGAAGCAGGTGGAGCAGGTGAAGCAGGCAACATAGTATTAGCAGCAGGACGAAAGAATGCAGAGGAAGACGCATCCAAAGTGGCCAGATTGGCTTTCTGAGAGGAATTTTGAGCTCGACGCCGACATTCAGGAAGAACGTGACCTTTGCGTTTGCAGTACGAGCAATATTTATTATTGCACTGAGTGGCAACATGTCCATATTTCTGACAACTATAGCACTGCACTTTGGTCATATCTCTGGGTGGCTGGGCGGAACGTGCAACATAGGCTGCAGTTACTGGAGCTGGTGAAAGTGCTTGTTGGAGAACAGCCTGAGTGTTAAGACGTTGTTCCTCCCGAAGGAGTTCCCCAAAACAAGAATCAATAGATGGAGAAGGCATTCTGCTCATCAGATTTGAACGAATTTGTTCAAACTCAGGGCGAAGTTTCATCAAAAATTGATCCCTTTGACTGGTAGAGTGTATGTTCTGAACGACCGCAATAGAGGCATCAGGGAGGCTGGAGTAGATAATCTCAGTGTAGTCCGTCCATAAACGAATAAATTGAGAGTAATATTCTTGAATGGACATGGTTCCCTGAGTAAACTGAGACAGTTCATGTTCTAAATGGAACCTCCGAGCAGAGTTATCCTGTTGATATACCTGTTTTAAGTAGTCCCACATGCCTTTGGCTGATTTGTATGGCCTAAGGTTGAGGATGTATTGGGGATCGACTGATCCCAGAAGCCAAGTCATGATCTTTGCATCTTTGGTTTCCCATGCGGAGATGGCCTTGACATCCGCGCTGGGTTTTGGATCAGTCCCATCTATATGACCCCATAATTCCTTTCCTTTAAGATATATCTGAAATTGGAATCCCCATGATGTATAATTTGTTCCATTGAACTTCACCAGTGAAAGTTCAGTTTTGTCCATGATCAAAAAATGCTTAAGAAGTGATTCCAGACAGCCACCAATCAGATCACAAGCCAGCCAGATCAGAACCAATCACAACAACTACAATGGTTCAGATCAAGATCACACAGAATAGATGGATCAGATGACACTTAATCAGCGTCTAGAACTGTTCCCAGAGGAAAGAATGCTCACAGTGCTCAAAATTTGGTGAAAAGGAACCCAGACGACCCTGTCGTCAGTGGGAAAAAGACCACGTGGGGCTCACCAAATGATCTGTATCCAGATCTGAGGATGGAGATGAGTGAGCAGCAGAATCCTACAACTTCTGGAAGTGGTTTCAGGCTGAACGAATCCAAATCCAGAGTTTTGGACGGCTGTGATGAAAATATAATGACAAAACTGATTTTCCACAAAAAATGGTAGATGGCCTACCTGTGATGATCTATAAATCTTCAAAAAATCTTCATAAAGAAGCAAAAAATCAGTCGACCAAGATGGGGAGAATAAGTTTTGGAATATTGGATGATCTCAAATGATCAGTCCTTGCTTTACTTATAGATTTATTGGCCTTAATCAAGGCAATTACAATCTCTAACAGAGGAAAGAATATAAAGAATATTGATACAGTTGTATACAAGGAAAGAGATTAAAATAGATTGATGAGTCAGTCAACTAATCCTAATCCCACGTGATGTATGAGAATGGGCCAGTGGGCCTATTGTACATGGGTCTTGGATCAGCTATTGTTAACAAATATTGCCAAGTTATCACGATCCAGAGATCTGACAGGGCCCCAGAATTTGGGTCGTGACATGTGTGATAGCTGACAAATCTTCCTGAAGGAAATAATATAGTGGATTGCAAGTGGGTCTTTGTCAAACGTAGCATCAAGAGAAGATTAGAATTGAATAATTTCGTCTGTCTTTCATTGGAGATTTTCTCCCATTATAAAGAATACAGATGCCTTATCAAAGGCTACAAATCAGCTACAAATCAGCTCTACAAATCTGCTAATCTAATTACAATCTACTTTTAAAGAAGGTGTATCTATTTACAATCTAATTAAAGAAGGAAGGAGCTGTGCAAAGATTTGACCAAATCCAATGTGATTGAATAACATTATATTGGGCCCAAGTGGGCCTGAGCCATCTTGTATTTGACACCCCCCTCAAATTGATGCTGGAGAATCCACAAGCATCAATTTGGTAACCAAGAACTGATGGCGAGGTCGCGGAAGTCCCTTTGTGAGGATGTCGGCATTTTGAAGATCAGAAGATATGTGAGGAAGGCTAATCACATCACGCTTGTATGCATCGCGTATAAAATGGCAATCAATCTCTATGTGTTTAGTGCGTTCGTGGAAAACTGGATTGGCAGTAATACGAATTGCACTAGTATTGTCTGCATAGAGTGGTGTTGCAATATCAGCAGGAAAGCCGAGATCAGAAAGCAACCCGCGAAGCCATAGAATTTCCGAACAAGCAGCAGACATAGCACGATACTCAGCTTCGGTGGAAGATCTGGACACCTTATCTTGTTTCTTGCATTTCCATGAAATCAAGCTATCTCCCAGATACATACACCATCCTGTGGTAGAGCGACGAGTATCTGGACAACCAGCCCAATCAGCATCTGAGTAGGCTTTGAGTGTCAGGGAGTTGTTGGCAGGATAAAATAATCCACGGGTTGGTGTCCGAATGAGATATTTGATGATACGTCGAACCGCAGCCAAATGAAGATGTTTAGGATTAGTCATGAATTGACTGACTAAATTGACTGCATAAGAAATATCAGGACGAGTTATCGTCAAGTAGATCAGGCTGCCAACGAGGCGACGATAGAGAGTAGGATCAGGGAGAGGATCCCCACTGTCTTGGTGAAGTTTAACATTGACTTCAACTGGAGTATCGACGGGAGCAGAACCTTGAAGTCCAGCCATTTCAATTAAGTCAAGAGCATATTTATGTTGATGGAGAACGATGCCTTTTGCAGATTGATGAACTTCAAGACCTAAAAAATAGTTTAGGGGTCCAAGGTCTTTCATGTGGAAAGTTTCATGAAGAGAGGCCTGAAGTTGGTGAATCATATCTGCATCGGTGCCTGTAATGATGATGTCATCCACATAAACAAGAAGAATAGTAATCCCCGTAGAAGCATGATGAAGGAACATGGATGGATCATATGGACTAGGATGGAATCCTAAGTGGCTAAGAGCATGTTGGAATTTTTCAAACCATGCCCGGGGGGCTTGTTTTAGGCCATAGAGAGAACGCCGTAGTTTGGCAACAGCACCCGTAATGATAGAGGAAACCCCCTGAGGAAGGCGCATATATACATCTTCTTTGAGATCACCATGAAGAAATGCATTCTTGACGTCCATCTGGTAGAGAGGCCATGATTGGGATGCTGCAATGGCAAGAAGAGTCCTAACAGTGGTCATTTTGGCTACCGGGGCAAACGTCTCGTCATAATCAATACCATATTCCTGCCGATTACCGAGAGCAACAAGACGCGCCTTATACCGAGCCAGAGTTCCATCAGAGTTAAGCTTGATAGAATAGATCCACTTGCAACCTATTGGCTTAACAGAAGAAGGACATGGAACCACATCCCATGTATGATTTTGCGCAAGAGCATCCAATTCATCCTGCATAGCGTTATTCCAACACTCATGCTGCACAGCCTGGGAATATGAGTTTGGGATAGAAGTAGAAGACATGGTGGCCATTAAGGAAGTTTGGGTAAATCCATAACGATTTGGAGGCACTGAAATCCGAGATGAACGGCGTAAGGGAGGATCGCCAGTTGGACCAGATACAGTTGGGGGATCGTTAGGGGGACTATGTGTAGTCGCAGTTTTACTCCGCCTCTGATAAACGAAACTAGGATCAAATTTCACAAATGGTTTTTTATCCGAAAAACCCGGGAAGGAAACTACAGATGAAGACTCTACAAAATCAAGATGTTCTTGGAAAAAATATTGATTTTCAAAAAAGACGACATTACGGGAGGTACGAATGCGCCGTGTGTGAGGATCATAACAAAGGAACCCCTTTTGATGACTAGCATAGCCTAGAAAAGCGCATTTAACAGATTGGGCAGTAAGTTTGTTACGCTCAGAAGGAGGTAAATGTACAAAACACACCGATCCAAAAACATGTAGATCATCATAAAGTGGTGTAGATTTGTATAATCGATAAAAAGGACTCTCATTTTCCAAAGAAAAAGATGTTAATCGATTTATAAGGTGAGCAGCAGTGCTAAGAGCTTCCGTCCAAAAACGTGTCGGAACGGAAGATTCAATGAGAAGAGATCGAGTAATATCAAGAAGATGCCTGTTTTTCCTTTCAGCAACCCCATTCTGCTGAGGGGTATAAGGACAAGATTTCTGAGAAATGATTCCTTTTTGTTGTAAAAAATGTTGAAATTCTGTAGACAGATATTCACCTCCCGAATCAGAGCATAAAATTTTAATGCAAGTGGAAAATTGATTCTCAACATATGCTAAAAACATCTTGAAAACATGAAAGACATCAGCTTTAGAATGCAAAAAATAGACCCATGTAAATCTACTATAATCATCAATAAATGTCACAAAATATTTATAATGAGCATGAGACAAATGAGGAGCAATACCCCAGACATCACTATGAACTAAATCAAAACACTGAGTGCTATTAGAAGTAGAGACAGAAAAAGGAAGAGTCTTGCTTTTACCCAACTTACATGTAGCACAATCAAAAGAAACAAATTTAGAAAGACCTATTGAGTTTAACAATCCAGAATTAACCATGTGAGACATGGTTTTAAAATTAGGATGTCCAAGTCTACTATGCCACAATTGACAATTATTTTGAGCAAAAAAACAAAAATCATTTGCTGAATTATTCCTAATTGGAGTAGACAGATCAAGAGGAAACAAGCGTCCAATTTTAGGCCCCCTCGCGATCTCCCTCCCTGACATCTGGTCCTGCACAACACAACCAGAGGAAGAAAACGAAACATTACAGTTGTTTTCAACGAGTTGTCCAACTGAAAGAAGGTTTGAAACTAAATGAGGACAGTGATAAACATTCTGTAAGGGCAAGATACTGGAAATATCTCCAAATGCAGTGATAGGAAGATGGCCGCCATCGGCGGTTTGAACATGAGTATTGCCAGTATATTTTTTCAAGCTAGAGAGTTGTGCACTGGAATGAGTCGGGTGATTTGATGCTCCAGAGTCAAGATACCAAATGGAAGAAGGAGATTTAGTTTTACCTGTGATGCCAAGTGCAGAAAAAGCATTGACGATCATTTGTTGAACTAATTCGGGAGTGAGAGCAGAGGAAGAAGAACCAGGCTGTGAAGGCATTGAGTTGGATGTAGCAGCAGCAGTAGAATAGTCTATCTTGGCAGCATAGGCATTGGGAGTCCGGGTTTGTGGACGGCGGCGACATTCAGTAATGATGTGTCCCTTCTTCTTGCAGTAATTACAGAATTTTTGGTTGCATTGTGTTGCAAGATGTCCATACTTTTTGCAAGAGTAGCATTGGACGTTGCTCATATCCCGAGTCTGAGGAGTCTGAGAAGACTGAGAGGTCGGAGGAGACTGAGTGTTCCCTTTAGCAGAGTATGCAACAGGATAAGTTGCAGTGTGCTGTTGTTCCAGATGGGCCTTTGTGTGAATACGCTGTTCTTCTCGCAGAAGCTCATTCAAACATATATCCAAAGATGGTAATGGTTTCCGGCTCAGCAGAGATGATGTAACAGTCTCATATTCAGGGCGCAATTTCATCAAAAACTGGTCCCTATGACTGGAGGCTTGAAGGTCTTGTATAGTTTTAAGAACATTGTTTGGAACAGAAGCATATTTGATCCCATCGTATTCACTCCACAAATTGCGGAAACCAGAATAATAGTCCTGAATGGACAAGGTTCCTTGATTATATTCTGCGATTTCACACTCAAGTTGAAACTGACGTGCAGAATTATCTTGATGATATACTGTCTGCAAGTAACCCCACATCTCCTTGGAGGTCATGTAGGGTTTGAGGTTCAGAATCAGATGAGGTTCCATAGCCCCGAGAATCCATGTTTTTATTTTCGCATCTTTTGTATTCCAAGTAGAGATCTTTTTATCATCCTCTGTGGGCTTCGGATCAGAACCAGAAACAAAGCCCCATAGTTCCTTGGCTTCAAGATATAATTGAAATTGAAAAGCCCATGCTGGATAGTTTTTACCATTAAATTGAATCAATTTAATGTCTGACTTTTCCATTTAAACAGTAACAGAATCAAAATCCAGCAAATCAGACTGTGCAAAGCCCAAACAGTGTAGAACTAGACAGAACTTGTACTGCAGAAGATCAAAACAGGTTGTGTGTAGATCCCAAATATTGCAGGATGACAGAAAAAAAAATTCTGTGACCAAATTCACAAAAAATAGAGCCCAGGCGACCTTGAATTTGACTGTTGGTTCCCTGCGTGGGGCCCACTGCTTGATCTGAGTGAGAATTGGATCCACACGATGCAGGCGCAGAATCAAATTATCTTTCCAGAGGTACAAGATTTATTGAAATCCAATCATAATCCAAGATTTTGAACGGCTGAGATCAAAACAATCTTAGAAAACCAGAATATCACAAGTTGGTTCAAATGGCCTACCTCTGATCTTGAAAAAATGCTGAAAAAATCTCCAAAATTACCAGGAGGGTTGGTCGACCATTGCTGTATAGATTGCTGAAGATCCCATGATGATCGCAGGTGGGCCACTATCGATCATATCACTACAGAAGACTGTTCTGTTGCAAAGGACACAGATCCCTGATCTGTTTGTTGTCAAGATTACAGATCTTTGATCTGTTTGCTTCTGAGACACAGGATCTGTGTTTTCCAAGAGCAGCAGGACTGATCACAGTGATCACAGGTGGGCCACAGTGATCGGATGTCAAGATGTTGATGAAGATTCTATGTGAAACACGCATGAACAGCCACAAGGAATGACTGTTATCACTGAGATTCAAGAAGGAATTTATAGCTAGAAGACAAAAGATAGAAGACACCAGGAACCTTGCTCTGATACCATGTCAAACGTAGCATCAAGAGAAGATTAGAATTGAATAATTTCGTCTGTCTTTCATTGGAGATTTTCTCCCATTATAAAGAATACAGATGCCTTATCAAAGGCTACAAATCAGCTACAAATCAGCTCTACAAATCTGCTAATCTAATTACAATCTACTTTTAAAGAAGGTGTATCTATTTACAATCTAATTAAAGAAGGAAGGAGCTGTGCAAAGATTTGACCAAATCCAATGTGATTGAATAACATTATATTGGGCCCAAGTGGGCCTGAGCCATCTTGAATTTGACAGTCTTTACCCTTGAGAATAACCCCGATGGATTAATACAAAGGTATAAAGCAAGATTCAAGCAAAAGGATTGACACATGCCTATAATGTTGCTATCTAGAGAAATTCTCTCCAATAGCCAACCTAAATTTAATAAGAATGATTCTTTCTATAGATGCAGACTTTTCTTTGCCTTTGCATCATTTGGATGTTAAACATGATTTTCCTCATGGCGAGTCAAAAGCGGGAGTGTATATTGTATCCACCACCTCGACTTATATCAGAAGGGCAAGAAAGAAAATATTGCAGATTAAAGAAAGCATTATATGGGTTAAACATGCCTGGTTCGGTAGGTTAAGCATGCAATATGGATATAAAGGTGTCATGCAGATCACATAAACTCTGTGACTAATGCTACAGGTCAGGTTACCTCTTATTATCCATGTGGACAGCGTTATGGTCACAAGTAAAGATGGAGGATAAATCAGGAATCTAAAGCATATCTAGATAAGGAGTTTGAAATAAAAAATCATGGAGAGTTCAAATATTTCTTGGGGATCGCAGCCACAAGATTAAAAAAGGGAATTATGATTTCGCAATGAAAATATATATTGGACCTGGTTGAAAACACTAGAAAGTTAGGTGCTAAACTAGTGGAAACGCCAATAGAACAAAATCATGGTTTGCATTGCAAAAATGCTGAGTTACATGAACCACGTGAATATCAAAGGTTGATTGTAAAATTAATTTATCTATCATTCGGCCAGACATATCATTTAATGTTAAGTGGTGTAAATTAATTTATGCAAGCTCGAAGGACTGAAAATCTAGCTACAACTCGCAGAATCTTGAGAAATTTAAAGGGAACACCAGAACAAAGTATTTTGTACACTTGTCACGGTCATTTAAATGTAGAAGCATACATGGATGTTGATGGGACAGGTTCTAAGACCAATGGAAGATCAACTACAGGATAGTTCACACTAGTTGGTAGGAATCTAGCTTCATGGAAGATGAAACAACAACCAACTGTTACATGATCAAGTTATGAAGCTGAATATCAAGCCATTGCCCATGGAAGTAGTGAATTATTATGGTTAAAGATAGGGGTTTCTTGTTAACTATGAAAATTTTTGAAGTAACATAAATATATTGTGATGGGAGTACTTGATATTTTCGTTTATTTATTACAATCCAGTTAACCAGGATGCTTCAGTGGGTTGGGATACCTTTTTACTATTTCTTAAAGTGTCGATGCAGGCTATTACTTTCTATTTGGCATTTGTTAAGAGTATTGTGTGTTCACTTCCTATTGTAAGGCTTTTGAGGGTAAGAGGGTTTTACATTAACATGGGCAAGGCAGTTGTCGAAGTTACATTAGAGTCTCTGTAACATCATTTTTTTAATGATTCTGTGTAAGCATGTTACACTAGCAACTTGATAAATTTGCAACAACATGTTCAAGGCAGATGTTGAAGTTCCTTTTGAGTCTGTAAGCATGTCAGAGTAGGTACTTGATTAATTACTTCTTTCGGTAAAAGAGAAATCCTAAGTAATCTGAGAATATTTATGTGAAGAGTGCAAAAATACCTTCAATTCTTCCACACGAAGAAGGTGGAGAATCATGGTGTAGGTCAAACGAAATTGTGACTCGAGCCTGGTTGGGCTTCCTACCATGACATGATTTAAATCTCTCTCCTCAGGGATTTCATCGCGACACAATACAACAACTGTGCCAATCTTGTCTAATCCTCTCCTGCCGGCACGGCCTGCCATTTGAGTGTACTCCCCTGGAAGCAATTGTCTGAATTCCTTGCCATCAAATTTTCTCAAACTATCAAAAACAACCTGCAAGGAAAAAAAAATTTGCGGAGCCACAATTTAAACAAAAAAAAAAGTAAAAGGAAGCTTTACTGCAGACTGGAAAAACCACAGAGCACAACAGTGCAAACGCTAAGGAAATCCAATAAGCAATCACACTGGGAATTCGTATATGAAAGCTCATGTACATCTAAGAAAATAGTCATTTCAGGAAGAGGTGGTGATTATTGGGACGTTATTGTGATGTTAGCCTAACATAGTTTTTTTGTTGTGATGCAGCATCAGGCCCACTTTGACGAAAGAAAATTTTCAAGTTAATTGATTACTAGTTTCTTCTTAATCGAGAATCCAGCGAACAACACAACAATAGGCCTGTAATTTGATTAAAAACAGAGTTGGATTGAGTATTTTGATACTCAGGTAAGGACATTACCCAAAGCAGCATGCAATTTAGGTGAGATGGATAAACTATTGTTTGGGCTTTGATAAGATCTGATAATTTTTACTTTGAGAGCAAAGAGAGCACAGAAAAATGACAACAAAAGCACTTCATGGCTGCTGGATTCTTTTTTGAAATTACAGTCTACTGTGAGTGTATTATTAAGTGCACACAATAATTGCTAGTTTATGTTGGAACTGGTAAACTCCGCCTATGTTGGGGTATCCTTGACATAGCCGGTCCCAAGCCCGGACAAAGGAGGAGGGTTGTGCGTTAGGTAGCTGACAGCCAGCACAATACTCAGTCGGATTTCTTTATGGATTTGAGACCTAATGAAATTTCGTGGGGGCGTCCCCTACTTAGCGACGCGCTGTATGGTCCGGGTACAATGATAAGTGAGCAAGAACCGCTGCATCGGCGCCCAGGTGCAGTGCTAAATAGGCAAGGGTCCTCACACTTTATTGGACGAATGTGGGGGGTAAGGAAGCTAGTCCAAAATAGAAGGCTGAGATTGGGTACTTGGAACATTGGGAGCCTAACTGGGAAACTTAAGGAAATGGTGGATACAATGGAAAGGAGACGAATCGCAATTGCTTGCTTGCAAGAGACAAGATGGGTGGGACACAAAGCTAAAGAAATTGAGAGGACTGGGTATAAGTTATGGTATACGGGACTTAATAGATCGAGGAATGGGGTCGGCATAGTGGAAAACAAGGACTTAAAGGAAAATGTAGTTAATGTAAAGCGCTATGGAGATAAGATTATTGCAATTAAGTTAGTGTTAGGAGAAGAGATAGTGAACGTCATTAGTGCTTATGCCCCCCAGGTGGGCTTAGGAGATGGACATAAGGAGAAGTTTTGGGAAAACTTGGAAGGAGTGCTACTAGAGATTCCCCAAGGAGAGATGATCTTCATAGGAGGAGATTTGAACGGTCATGTAGGACGCGACGTAGATGGATACATAGGAGTACACGGGGGACATGGATACGGTAATAGAAATGAAGAAGGGAATGATATCTTGGAGTTTTCAGTGGCTTATGATCTCATTGTAACTAACACCTTTTTTAGGAAGAGAGAGGAGCATTTGGTGATAAGAGTGGCTCATCGAGGACACAAATTGACTTCTTCTTAACTAGGAAAAGAGACCGCTTAGCTTGTAAAGATTGCAAGGTTATACCGGGGGAGAGCTTGACTTCCCAACATAGGTTGTTGATCATAGATGTGCAGCTACAAAGGTGGACTAGAAAAAAAAAAGTTGTATAGATGCTCAAGGACTAAATGGTGGAACCTGAAAGGTGATAAGCAACTAGCTTTAAGGGAAAGAGTACTAGATGAAGACGTTTGGGCGATAGATGAGAGTGCAAATAATATGTGGGATAAGGTAGCAGAGTGTATTAGGAGGGTAGGGAAAGAAGTCTAAGGAGAATCCAAAGGGGGTGCTCCGTTACAGAAAGAGGCATGGTGGTGGAGCGAAGCCGTCCAAGACAAGATAAGAGTTAAAAGAGAGTGCCTTAAAACTTGGCAAAAGGATCGAAATGAAGCGAACGTGGAGAGGTATAAAGAAGCAAAAAGAGAAACTAAAAAGGCGGTTAGTGAGGCCAAGGCAAAGGCATTTGAGGAGCTATATAGGCGACTTGACACTAAGGAAGGTGAAAGAGATATATTCAAGCTTGCTAAAACCAGAGATCGGCGGACCAAGGACTTAAACCAAGTTAATGCATTAAGGATGAGGATGAAAAGGTATTAGTAAAGGAAGAGGAGATAAAGGAGCGTTTGAAGGGCTACTTCTACAAGTTATTTAACGAAAGCAGTAGTAGTGACATACAATTGGGGCAGCTTACCATTTCTAAAGAAGAAGCGAATCATATTTTCAATAGGAGAATCATTAGGGAAGAAGTTAAAGAAGTATTGAAAAGAATGAAGAATGGGAAAGCGGTTGGGCCAGATGGTATCCCTATTGAGGTCTGGAGGTGCTTGGGGGAGGATGGCATTAGTTGGTTGACAAAGCTTTTTAATGTAGTGCTAAAGAGCAAGAAGATGCCTAATGCATGGAGGAAAAGTATTCTTATACTCATATACAAGAACAAAGGAGATATTTAGAACTGTGCGAACTACCGTGGGATTAAATTGATGAGCCATACGATGAAATTATGGGAGAGAGTTATTGAGAGAAGACTAAGAAGAACAACAAACGTTTCAGAGAATCAATTTGGTTTCATGCCGGGGAGATCAACCATGGAGGCTATCTTTCTCCTGAGGAGGTTAATAGAACAGTATAGAGAAGGTCAGAGAGATTTACATATGGTGTTCATTGACTTGGAGAAGGCCTATGACCGGGTTCCTAGGGAGATTCTTTGGAGAGTTCTGGAAAAGAAAAGAGTGTGTGTCGCATATATTGAGGCGATAAAGGATATGTATGATAGAGTCGTGACATTTATAAGGACGACTGGCGGCGAAACTAAGGAGTTTCCTATCACGATTGGTCTACACCAAGGCTCAGCGTTAAGCCCGTACTTGTTTGCCCTAGTTGTGGATGAGATTACAAGACATATCCAGGATGAGGTGCCGTTGTGTATGCTATTTGCAGATGACATTGTTTTAGCGGATGAGACGAGAGAAGGAGTGAATGCTAAACTAGAATTGTGGCGGAAAACATTAGAAACAAAAGGGTTTAGGCTAAGTCAATGCAAAACGGAATATATGGAATGCAAGTTTAGTCAAAGTAGGACACCTGGTAACATAGAAGTAAGTTTGGGCACACAAAAGATTGTAGAGAAAGAAAACTTTAGGTACCTTGGATCTATGGTGCAACAGGATGGAGGGATTGATACTGATGTAAATCACAGGATTCAAGCCGGGTGGAGCAAATGGAGGAGTGCTTCGGGGGTCTTGTGTGACCGGAAAGTCCCCCTCAAGGTTAAAGGAAAGTATTATAAAGTGGCGGTACGAACAGTGTTGTTATATGGATTAGAGTGTTGGGCAGTAAAGCATAATCATGTCAAGAAGATGGAAGTTGCGGAGATGAGAATGCTAAGATGGATGTGCGGGATCACAAGGAGAGATAGGATTAGGAATGAGGAGGTTAGGGGCAAAGTAGGAATAGCACCGATTAGAGATAAAATGAGTGAAAATCGACTGAGATGGTTCAGCCATGTTAGAAGGCGTCCAACAGAGGCACCTGTTAAAAGGTGTGAAAGCATGGAGATTGCCAGGAGTAGGAGAGGGAGAGGGAGACCCAAGAGAAGTTGGAAAGAAACTATTAAACATGACCTTGCCTACATGGATCTAACGGAGGACATGGCCCTAAACAGATTTGATTGGCGTCGTCAGATCCATATAGCCGACCCCACCTAGTGGGAAAAGGCTTGGTTTGGTTTGGTTTGGTTTGGTTTATGTTGGAACTGGTACTCTTAATCTCCATGCTGATATGAGACATATTCTAGCTGGGTTGATTGATGTTGTCATGGCTGAATTTAAAGGAGACTGCTAGATGCTTGCATATTGAGTTCAAGATAGATTCGATTCTGAGTCAATCCTGGCTAAACTTGCGGTTACCCAAACCAACCAAACAGTCTCCTTAATTTGCTCAGTCGCTTCCAATTACATAATATTGCCATAAGAAATCCTTCCTTCAAACTTGTAACCTTTTTTTCTTTATATTTTTATTTATTTATTTATTTTTAGTGTGTGACTGTGAATGGTTCCGGAAATTTATAACCTATTATACCAAGACACATTAGGCAACAAGTCCATATTATAGCATATCCAATCCTCCAAGTTTGTGCGTAAAATCTGTGCTCACACCAGTAAAACTGTAAAAGAGATACGGTATCCTTGAATAACCCACAGTTACAGTGGTTGTTAGTCAATGGCAATTCCATAAATTTCTACATCAGGCAAGCCCAAAGAATGACTGCTATCACATCAACCTCTACAAATATGATCACATAAATCACTTACTGTTCTAGCTGGTGCATTAACCCCCATGGCAAATGTCTCCGTCGAAAATAACACCTATATCAATTCAAACATAAGAAATTATCAAACTAAAAATAGTGGGAACTCACGATCATGCAATCACAACATACAGTGAACTCTAAATAATACAATTGATATATTCAAAATAAAAATATATGACGTCTGCATTGTATACATTGTAATAGATTAGCCACCAATCAAGAAACCATCTGGCAAGAACAGAGGATGCTAAAAACTATGGAAATAAGTAACATAAGAATCATTGCACCAAAAAAAATAATAACATAAGAATTAAATTGTACAGCTATATTGTTTTGGAATTCTGGGTTTTTCATAACTCATGTGCATGTTTCATACTGTGACAAACACTGAAGGGAAGTTGGTACATTAATAATCACATCCATATCATTAACCGCATGCCTGTTATGAGGTCTCAAAGAACTACAATGTCACAATAGATAGACACATATATAGGAATACTTATAGTATTAAATTGTCAACAGATCCAGATTCCGGTATTGAAACTGTTTGAGAATCATATCTAATTGTTACTTCGATGTTTCCCTTGATTCTGATGTATTCTCCGTTGAGTCGTCCTGCAACAATGTGTTTCGATGCCGTTTGGCAAGTCTATTTGGAGCGTATATTTATCTTAAACTGGATTCAAAAGGACATGTAGTTTTGCCCTTACGGTAACCTTTAGCGATGGATAACCACACTCGGTGACAAAAGTTGAGATATTTACCCACAGGTACTCGTGCAATTTTTATGGACTAAAATGCCATTGACTGTGCGAAATCGCATAAAATTATAGACTGTGATATCACATAAATATTTTCATTTTTTTAACCCAACAAGGGGAATTTTTGTGCTATATCATAAAATCAAAAAAATCACAAAATCAAATAAATAAGGGCAGTTTTGTCATTTTCCCTAGTATGGAGTACATGTAGGGAAATATCTCAACTTTCATCGCCAGGTGGGGTTATACATGGCTAAAAGTCACAGTACAGGCAAAACCCAAATAGACATTAGACCATTCAGTAAGCATAAACTTCCATCTCTGACGGAATTAGAATTAGGATGCTTAGGGTCTGATAGAAAAGGGAGGGCAAAGGACGGGATTCAAAACAGAGCAGGAGTCTCTCTTGTAATTAGAGAAAGAGGAAGAGACGAAGTTTGAAGAGAAACTGATACCTCAATAGGAGGATCGTTTGTATATTTATAATAACATTATACCCTAATCAAGGGCAATCAGAATAATTTACAATGAATCTCCTAATCTATACAAGGAAGTAACAATCAATCTCCTAATCTATACAAGGAAGTAAATAGGAGAAAAATCAGCATTAAATCAGAACATAATCTAAGTGGGATCTGATATACAGTTGTGTAGAAGCCCTTGATGGGTTGGGCTGGGCCTAGTGGGCCTAAGCCACATTATCTTCTACACTCGCCCTCAAATTGATGTGGTAATGCAGAAAACAACAATTTGCGAGTGAGTTTATGATGGCGTGGCTTGGGAAGTGCTTTGGTGAAGATATCCGCCAACTGGTTATGAGTAGAGACATGAGGCAATGATATCTTCTTAGTGACAACATGCTGACGGATGAAGTGACAATCAAGCTCAATGTGTTTTGTCCGTTCATGAAAGACTGGATTATTAGCAATTCTGGTAGCACTAGTATTGTCCCCATGAAGAGGTGTAGAACGATCAACAATGACATCGAATTCACAGAGAAGACGGCGGAGCCAGATGATTTCAGCACTTGCCAAGGATGAAAATAGCGGTAGCGGCGGGCGTAGCGGCCCGCCACCAAATCGCTACGATGCGGGCGATACGTAGCGTAGCGGGGATACGTAGCGGCGTAGCGGTGCGATTTGAAAAAATCGCCCAAAAAATCTGAAAAAATGTCAGAAAATCCAGAAAATTGTAAAATGAAAGAATATGTGGTTCTTTTGCAAAAGTAAATAAGAAAAGGGGGCGTAGCGGTCCCCTCATTGTATGAGGTCCTATATCGCTATATAAATAGAAAATAATAATAATGATAATTTTTTTCACATGTGTTCATGTTGTTTAGTTATGCTAACTTAGAAACTAATGAAAGCCTCGTAAAAGAAAAAACGTCATGAAGTCAAGACTTAGGAGTACCTAGAGAAAAAAATACATCTACCAAAGGGGGTGTCTAATAGGATGTACTTAGAGAAGAATCCTTAAGAAGAACTCTCTGTATCGACTGTAATTCGGCGAGATCCTGTGCTTTTTGGTGCTCTTTTAAACATAAAAGGGTAGAAGAATTGTGTAGAAATGTTATTTGGAAAGAAGAATAAAAGAATTAAGTATTATCATGCATTTTAAAAAAGTTTGAAAAAAAAAATTTTTTCTCACCCCGTAGCGGCCCCGTAGCGGTCGTAGCGGTCCGTAGCGGCCCGTAGCGGCCTCGTAGCGGCCCCGTAGCGGACGTAGCGGCCGCTACGGGTGTGACAGGCGATAAATCGGCCGTAGCGTGGCGGTGGCCACCGCTACGGCCGATATATCGGCCGCTACGCTACGTAGCGGCCGATATTTTCATCCATGGCACTTGCGGACGACATTGCCCGATATTCAGCCTCAGCGGAAGACTTGGACACAGTTGTTTGCTTCTTGCACTTCCACGAAATCAGAGAGTCACCAAGAAACATACACCAGCCAGTGGTAGATCGCCGAGAATCAGGGCAACCAGCCCAGTTGGCGTCGGCATCCGCTGTTAAGCGCAGAGAAGTATCAAAAGGATAGAAGAGACCATGAGTAATTGTGCCTCTAACATAGCGGAGTATACGCAAAGCAGCAACAAGGTGGGGTTTGTGAGGATTGCTCACAAATTGGCTAACTGTATGAACTGCATGAGAAATATCAGGTCGAGTCATAGTTAAGTAGAGCAAACTACCAACTATCCGCCGGAAAATAGAGGGATCATCCAGGAGAAGGCCATCCTCCACACTGAGTTTGCTGTTTAATTCCATCGGCGTATCAAAAGTGTGAGCATCATCAAGTCTTGCTGAGGTGATCAAATCGGTAGCATATTTACGCTGATGGACCCGAATGCCTGATTTGGTACGTGAAAACAAGCCCCAAAAAGTATGTGAGAGGACCAAGATCCTTCATTCTGAAGTGGCGAGTGAGATCGTGCTTGAGATCCGTAATGCCGGAAATATCATTGCCACTGATAATCATATCATCAACATAGACTAAAAGAAATGTATAGCCCTTCGGTGTCCATCTAACAAATAGTGAACTATCAGAATGACTCTGACGAAACCCAGCTTTAAGAATTGTTGCCCGGAATTTATAAAACCAAGCCCTGGGAGCCTACTTAAGTCCATAAAGAGATTTTCGCAACTTACAAACATGCTGAGGAGGACAAGCATATCCCGGAGGAGGTTTTAAGTAGACAGCCTCTTTCAAGTCTCCATGAAGAAAAGCATTTTTCACATCCATTTGCCACAGAGGCCAGTTGCGGGCTGCAACGACACAAAGAATAGTACGAACAGTGGTCATTTTAGCCACTGGAGCAAAAGTTTCCTCATAGTCAATGCCATACTCCTGCTTGTAACCCTGCGCAACCAATCGGGCTTTGTAGCGATCAAGACTCCCATCAGAGTTAACCTTTACAGAATAGATCCATTTACTGCCAATCACAGAGGCGCATTCAGGAGTCGGTACCAAGTCCCATGTGTTGTTTGCTTCAAAAGCAAGCAACTCCTCAGTCATAGCATCCTGCCAGTATGCAATCTTCGAAGTCTGTGAATAAGAGGTGGGTATAGGAGCACTATCCAAAGAAGTGAAAAGGGCAGGAAAGCCATATCTGTCAGGAGCAACAGAAGGACGACTAAAGCGTCGCAAGGGTATGACACTATCAGTAGAGGATGTATGAATACCTGAGGGTGCAGGAGGCAGCATGGGGAGAGGATCAGGAGTAGGAGGCCCCACTGGAGGAACCGTGTTACGCCGGACATAGACATTGGTAATAGGTGGTGGGTGAGAAGTAGTCGCAGGGAATTGTGGCAGATACGATACAACAACAGGATGAGTATCCAAACGCAAAGAAAAGAAAGGAATGTGTTCCAAGAAGATCACATTACGAGATATTCGCATGCGTTTCTCGGATTGGTCATAACATAGAAATCCCTTGTGTTCAGTACTGTAACCTAGGAAAAGCATTTGGCAGCTTGAGGTGACAACTTAGTGCGCTCTGTAGGCGGAAGATGGACAAAGCATAAACAACCAAAAACACGCAAGTGAGAATATAAAGGGGTATGACCAAAGAGAGCTTCATATGGAGTAGTCTTTCCTAGAACGGAGCTAGGATGACGATTGAGGAGATACACAGCAGTCTGTGCAGCATCACACCAAAATTTGGGAGGAACTAAGGATTCAAGAAGGAGAGTACGAACAGTTTCAAGAATATGCCTGTTCTTCCTCTCCGCAACACCATTTTGTTGTGGAGTATGTGGGCAGGATTTTTGGTGAATAATGCCTTTATCTGAAAGGAAGGCAGAAAAATCATGGGACATGTATTCTCCGCCGGAGTCAGACCTAAGAATTTTTATATCTTTCTGAAATTGTGTGCGAACCATATTGTAAAACTTTTGGAAAAGAGAAAATACTTCAGATTTGAAGCGCATGAAATAAAACCAAGTGAATCGAGAATGATCATCAATAAAGGTTACATAATACTTAAACCCTGTCCTACTCAATGTGGGTGCAATGCCCCAAACATCGATGTGAATGATATCAAAAGATGATAACGCACGAGAACGATGAATGGGAAACGGTAAAATATGACTCTTACTCAAACAACACGTTGCACACTTTGATTGAAGTAAAGAGGATATCATTTTATTATCAATAGTGGGTTCTAAACAACCAATCTTAAACAAAGAAAGTAAATAAGCATTGTTCACATGACCAAGACGACTATGCCAGATAGTCCACAATTTATTTAAATTAGGAGAAGAAGAAGAAAATAGGGAATGATGTCCAATGTCCAGCAGAAACAGTCGACCATGTTTACTCCCCGTCACGATCACCTTCCCAGTTTGCCGCTCCTGTATGACACAACCAGTGGAAGAAAAGTTAATATGGTACCCATCATCAATAAGTTGTCCGACAGAAAGTAAATTGGCTGATAATTTTGGAACAAAGTAGACATTGGAAAGATGGAGGGACTGGCCAGAGACACTAGATAAAGTAATGGTACCAATTCCAGAAATGAATAATTGGTCTCCATTAGCAGTGGTTATTTTGTCTTTGCCAAGGTATGGGTGAGAGGCTGTAAAGCTATGTTCCACAGAAGTCATGTGGTTTGATGCTCCTGAATCTAGAAACCAGGTAAATGGGGTAATGGAGGAAGACCTAGAGATTGAAGAATGAAAAGCAGGAAATGCGAGAGGAGAATGAGTTTGACACCGACCACCATTAAAACCCATGGATGCATATACGGAAGTCACTGTGTTCTGAATCAGTTCTTGAATCTGGGTTGGAGTCATGGATACAGCACCGGAAGAAGCGCTTCCTGTGTCAGGCAGAGATGCTTGAACTTGGAACGCAGCCGGAGCATTTTGTCGGGGCCCGGTGGAAGGATTTTGCTTCTGCTGGGGTCCATTCTTTCGTTGTAAGCTGCGACAATCATCAATAAGATGACCAAAGCGTTTGCAATATCTACAAACCAATTTCTTTCGACAGTTCTTGGCCAGATGACCGAAGCTTTTGCACTCATAGCATTGAGTAGGCTTCTGATTGGGGGCTGCCAGAAGAGCAGACTCAACCTGAAGAGGAGCTAGGAAGGCCTTTGGTTCTTCAAGAATGGCACGCTGAGAGTTGATGCGAAGTTCTTCTCGAAGGACTTCTTGGAAGCATGTGTCCAGGTTCGCGGTAACTTCTCTATTCATGAGAGCCGACCGAACAGATTCGAATTCGGATCTGAGATTCATAAGGAACTGGCTGATGTGGGTTTCCTCTTGTAATTTAAGAGCCTCAGACAGAAACCCAACAGACACTGACTGAATTATCATAGCATCCCTCTCAGTCCATAAGGTGAGAAATCCACTGTAGTACTCCTATACAGATTTATCGCCTTGACTGAATTTTGCAATTTCACTATCTAGTTGAAATTTGTGAGCTTTATTTGTTTGATGATAAACATTTTTGAGATGACCCCACATGTCAGATGCAGTAGTATAAGCTTGAAGAGCAATGGCAAGAGAAGGGTCAATGGAGTTAAGAATCCAAGTGATGACCTTAGCATTTTCTTTAGACCAGGTGGCTAATGCTTTTGTGTCAGTAGTTGTAGTAGGTTTAGTTATCGAACCATCAAGATAACCAAACAATCCTTGGCCTTCTACAAAATTCTTCAGATGAAAAGACCAGGCCATATAATTATTTCCATTAAACTTAACTGGAATAACATCATATTTTTCCATTATTGTCAAATCCCGCAAAAGAGAGAGAGAGACCACACAAATCAGTACGCTAGAGAGGTGCAGACAAGGACCATGCAGTGCAGCAATAGTGGAGGAACCAATTGTCCAGTAGTAGAAAAACAATAGAGACTCAAACAGTCCAGCAAAAAAGAATTTATCAATCACAATTGATAAAAAGATGTAATCTACTAACCAAGCATGAAGGATGTAGTTTGGATGGCTGAGATATGCATCCAGATGAAAATAATCCAACACAGTGCCAAATACAGCAAAAAAACATGCCAGACGAACAGGATTTTCTGGGCAGAAGCTGTATGTGGGCCCCACAAAGTGGTCCAATCACAGATCAGGATTGATCATCTTGGAAGGGATCAATTGTATGACCTCTAGTCCAAGTTTGATGAGATTTGGATACAGATCCACAAATCTGTACCGTTGTGATGAAAACCTTTTGAGAAAAAGGACCCAAACTCGTCAGATGAAGAAGTGGTAGAACAGTACCTTAACTGTTGATGAAAAAATCCAAAAAACTCTTCAAAATACCCCTGAATGATAGTCGATCACCATGAGAGAGGATGCTATTATCTAGAGATTGATCAGAGGTGGGCCACGTTTGATCAGATGAACTCCAGGTACGTATCAGCAGAGACAATGCACTATCAGCAGAGACAATGCACGAAATGAAGATACACCATTAGAAAAGCATTCGAAGATGGTTGGAAAGTCTCTTAGGCTAATAAAAGACCAACTTTGATAAACTTCGCTCTGATACCATGTAATTAGAGAAAGAGGAAGAGACGAAGTTTGAAGAGAGATTGATACCTCAATAGGAGGATCGTTTGTATATTTATAATAACATTATACCCTAATCAAGGGCAATCAAAATAATTTACAATCAATCTCCTAATCTATACAAGGAAGTAACAATCAATCTCCTAATCTATACAAGGAAGTAAATAGGAGATAAATCAACATTAAATCAGAACATAATCTAAGTGGGATCTGATATACAATTGTGTACAAGCCCTTGATGGGTTGGGCTGGGCCTAGTGGGCCTAAGCCACATTATCTTCTCTCTCTCTCTCTCTCTCTCTCTCTCTCTCTCTCTCATGTAATCATGGTGTCAACTGAACCTGTAAACAATATTAAATCACTTAGATACTGCTATTACACAAAGTTTGCAGTGCTTTTCTTCCTGTTGTTGTAAGTTTCACACTAAACACAATCCAATGCATTTACCAATAATACCATGAAACAAAGAGATGTCAAGCTTCACACAAAAGAACATAATAAGAAATAAAGGCTTCAGTTGTGCCTTATTCCAATAGCATAAACTGCTGTTCAAAAACTGAGACTACACAATCGACCTTCGTATGCATCATCATCATCATCAAAGCCTTATCCCAACTGTTGGGGTCGGCTACACGAATTCTGTTTCTCCATTCCGATCTATCTTGAGCGAGGATGAAAATAGCGGTAGCGGTAAGCATAGTGGCCCGACGCCACGTAGAGGCGTGACGGTGCGATTTGAAAAAATTGTCAAAAAAATCTGAAAATTTTGTAGAAAATCTAGAATATTGGAAAATGAGAGAATGTATTTTTTTTGCAAAACTAAGATAAGGGGGCGTAGCGGTCCCCTCAATTATAAGATCCTGTATCGCTGTATAAATAGAAATAATAGTAATGACTATTTTTTTTACATGTATTCATGTTGCTTAGTTATTATGCTAACTTAGAAACTAATGAAAGGCTCATAAAAAAACTGTCATGAAATCCAGACCTAAGACTTAAGAGTACCAAGAGAAAAGAATACCTCTACCAAAGGGGGTGTCTAATACGATGTACCTAGAAAAGAACTCTCTGTATAGACTGTAATTTGGCGAGATCATGTGCTTTTTGGTATTCTTTTAAACATAAAAGGGAAGAAGAGTTGAGCAGAAATGTTATTTGGAGAGAACAAGAAAAGAAATAAGTCTTATTATGCATTTTAATTTTTTTTAGAAAATATAAATCTGTCTCTCCGTAGCGGCTACGGTCCGCTACAGGAGTGAACGCCGCAAAATGTATCTTCACCGCTACACCCGATATAGCAGCCGCTACATAGATTTTCATCCATGATCTAGATTTTCATCCATGATCTTGAGCCGAATCCTTAGATAAGTTACACGTCTTCATATTTATTTTTACTACCTCCATCCACGTCCACTTTGGCCTACCCCTTCCCCTTCGTGGGCCATCAACCTTCACAGCCAAACATCTCCTTAGCGGTGCCATTGCCAGCCTACATTGAGCATGCCCAAACCATCTCAAACGGGTTTCTGTAATTTTATCCCCTATCTTTGCTACCCCTAAATGCTCTCGAAAGCACTCATTTCTAATTTTATCCTTTCTAGTTTTACCACACATCCACCTCAACATCCTCATCTCTGCTACATCCATTTTGTGCATTTGTTGCTTCTTGATTGACCAGCATACTGCTCCATAGGTCATAGCTGGTCTAATCGCTGTCCTGTAAAATTCTCCATTCAATCTTGTTGGCATTTGTCGGTCACAAAGTACTCTAGAAGCAAGTCTCCACTTCAACCATCCCACTTTTACCCTATGTTCGACATCTTCATCAATCTCCTCCTCCTTACTAACTATAGAGCAAGGTAGCGGAAAGAATCACTGTGTGGTATCTCATGATCTTCAATTCTCACAGTAGTTTCCGCTCTTTCTATATGCCCGCTGAAGTTACAATCTATATATTCCGCCTTTGTATGGCTTATTTAAAGCCTTTGGATTCTAAAGCCCTGCACCATCTCTCAAGTTTTGCATTCACACGATCTCTTTATTTATCTACTAACACAATATCATCTACAAATAACATGCACCAAGATACCTTTTCTTGAATATGAGCAGTTAACCCATCAATAATCAGTACAAAAAGATAAGGACTTAGGGCCAACACCTGATGCAAACCTATGGTCACTGGGAACTCCCCTGTCTCTCCACAAGTAGTTCTCACACTCGTTACTGCTCCTTCATACATGTTTTTAATAATTTCAATATAACCTCTAAGAACATTCCTTTTATTTAAAACCCACCAAATTAAATCTTTAGGTACCATGTCGTAGGCTTTTTCTAGATCAATGAAGACCATATGCATATTTTTCCTCTATGCTCGATATATTTCCTTTAATTGCCTAAGTGTGAAGATAGCTTCCATCGTTGGCCTCCCTACGATAAAACCAAATTGATTTTCAGATATCTTGGTCTCCTGTCTAAGTATTTGCTCCATTATTCTCTCCCATAGCTTCATAGTATGATTCATAAGTTTATTCTAACAATAGTTGGTACGGTTTTGTATATCTCCCTTGTTCTTATGTACAAGCACTACACTTCTTCTCCATTCATCCGGCATTTTATTTATCATCAATATCTTATTGAAGAGTCTAGTTAACCAAATCTCCCTAACTTCTCCCAAGCATTTACAAGCCTCAATCGGGATGTCATCTGGACCCATATACTTTCTTGTCTTCATTTGTTTTAATGCTTTTCTCACTTACACCAACCTAATCCTACGAAAAAAGTATATTTTGCTAATGAAGTATCCTCGTTTGTTCTTATGCCTCAAATAAAGTATTCCTATAAAATATGTTAAAATATTCCCTCCACCTTTCTTTGATATCATTTTCCTTCAATAAAACCTTTTGGTGATTGTTCTTAATACATTTGACATGATCTAAGTCCCTACTTTTCATTTCTCCTATTTTTGGAAGCTTAAAAATACCCTTCTTTCCTTCTCTTGTTCCCAACCTATTATATTGGTCATCATATGCTTTGCAGTTTGCATCACTTATTACTTTCTTAGCTTCTTTCTTTGCCTTCTTGTACATCTCATTTTTTTCCATATTCTTCGCACTCTGCCAAACTTTGTAACAACGTCTCCTCCCGAATAGCTTTTTGAACCTCTACACTCCACCAACAGTTTCTTTGTTATCGCGTCTCTTCCCTTTCAAAGCAACCTTCCTAATACAGTTAGCCAATTGATTCCACATCGTTGTAGTTTCTCCTCCAAAATTCCATTCTCCCTCATTAATCACTTTATCCTAAAATATTGTCGTTCTTTCACCTTTCAAATCCCTCCACTTGGTTTTAGGGCACATTTTATTTACTACCCCTCTCTTTCTACTTCTAATGTAAATATCTAAAAGTACTAGCCTATGTTGCGTGGTAAGATTCTCTAGAATAACCTTACAATCTTTACAATCCAATCGGTCATGTTTGTAACTAGAAAAAAGTCTACCTGGATCATGTTAGTTCCACTTTTATAGGTCATTAAATGCTCCTCTATCTCTTTTTAAAGCAGATGTTTGCTATTACAAAGTCAAATGCTAATGCAAAATCCAAGATAGTGTTACCTAACTCATCCTTTTCTCCAAATCCTTGTCCTCCATGCACTCTCCCATACCATGTATCATCCTTTCCTACATGCCAATTTAAGTCCCCTCCTAGGAAAAAAAAATTATCGGTAAATTTGGAAATGCATTAGAAATAAAAAGAGTACATAGTAGAAAAGAAACGAGACCAAAACAAAGTGTGATGGCGTAAGAGTTCTATAGCGGACACCCAGCACACCTACATTACAAAAGCACTTAAATTACATGAACGGTCAACCCCTTGTTTAGCTAAGCAATCCGCGAAACCATTTGCGGAACTACTTATATGATGAAAAGACACCCCAAATTTTGATGAAAGGAGACGAATCTCATTGAAATAGAATTGCACCTTCCATGGGCCCTTAAAAGAATTCACCGAAGATATGACATTAGATGAATCGCTCTCCCCACTATAAGATGATTCTGAAATGAGAAAGTGAAAATGCGAAGAGCTTCAAGAATAGAAAGGACTTCGGCTTCATTAGATTCTTTGATTCCAATATGCTTGAAGAATATGTTCAACACTTTGCCTTTGTGATTTCTCAATACACCCCTAATACCGGCCAACCCCAGTTTACCCTGAGCTGCCCCCATCCACATTAAACTTTAGGACTCCTATTGGAGGAGAACACCAAGTTAATCAAACCCTTCAATTATCCATAATACCATTTATCGTAAGGTCAGCAAATCTCTTTTTAACAAAAGCTCATTTTGCAATCCTCAAAACCATAGCCCGAAGAAGATTCTCTTCCACTCAAGAAACGGTCATTCATCTCTTTCCAAATAGACCACAAAACCGAATAGGGAATGAGTCTCCATATCAACAGTCCGCACCCAACGAGAGGACAGCTCCTTCAAGCCCACTAGAAAACCCAGGAGGCACCATTCCACACCTCATTCTTTAAGGAAATGCCCCCAAATAGTCGATGCTATCTCGCAATGAATAAATAAATGTTCTATTGACTCCCTCTTCCTTCTGAAAAAGGCAACATATATCTGAAATAGAATCACTTAGCAACCCCCTCCTCCTTAAATTGTCTATTGTAGAGATTTTTCCAGCTATAGCTAACCAACAAAAAGCTTCCACCCTCCCAAAATCTTTTTACTAGTTGGGGTTTCTCGTAGTAAACCATCCATCTCCCAAACTTGTCTATTGACACTTTCATCAAATTCTGCTTGGGAAGCATGTGCACTAATAATATGAATTATGTCTTCCTTTAACACAAGTTTAATTGCTATAATTCTATCACCCAACCTCTTTACCCCCACATTTTTCTCTTTCAAATCCTTACCTACAACTATACCCACTCCATTTCTTATATTGTTCTTTCCGCATAAAAAAGTTTATATCCATCAGCAAGCTCCTTAGCTTTATCCCCCTTCCACTTCATATGCATATATAGTAAAAAATACCCTAATTACAAATCTGTTGAATCCTAATACATTCATATTCCTTAAATAAGATTAGGATATCACATATTGCTAAAAGTAAACAAAGAAAGAAAATATCAAAAAAGGAAAAAATCAGCCGGTTGACACTCACACTTGTAGAACTCATAAATTCCAATAATCATGCCACCAAATCCCAAAATTTCTTCCAGTAGTCCCTCCATACCACCTAATGACACCTTAATGGAAACAAATCATCAATTGATTTGGAGAACCATGGAATTAAGGAAATTTCCAAAATTCTGGTCTTCTCAAACCTTCAAGAGAAATTTGATCATGGGGCCCACATGGGCCACCGAATGGACAAGTGGTTGCTGCCCATTAGCCGTACACCCCTGGGCGACCCAGGTGATGGTGAGTTCAGTTGGAATTGAACTCAATTGGGTAATGAGGCCCAAATCTAGTGACGCGAGCCCTGTTTTCACCTAGTAAAGCTTCTCAACTTTCAAGAAAATCGCACACCCTCCCTCCTGTATTACTCTGGAATACGAAAACAGTCCTCATTGTCTAAGATTTCAACACTAATGGGACTGTTGGGGTTCTTTTTATTCAATTAAGCAGATCACACATGGGTCCTCCAGACCCCATGTGCTTGATCATGTCTCCATGAACATCAATGGCCGTTCAATTGCAAGATCTTTAATTGTATTCTGGTCATTTGCATCATGTCTCCAGTCAAATTGCCCCCTAGTATGGTTTAGGAGTTCTCCCATCCATTGTAAATCACTCCTCGATCAAACTGACATGGTTTTCTCAAGAGAAGATGGTGGGCATTCATGACAGGCATCACATCACACCACACACAATCTAGGTAATGACCACCAACAATAAATCAAATTAAACATTGCTCGCAGACAATTAGGTTAGGCCCATCCACTATCCATGACAATTGGTAGGGTCACGCCATTGGTTCGGTGTGTAGTTGGAGATCTCGAACTCGGCGTTGAGCAACCAAACTGGTGCTACTGCGACTATCAATGAAAAATTCAGCTTGTCTCCCACGAATCAAACAGCAAGCCCAAAATAGTTCCATCTGCTGCTCTGTCGGATCTCTTCCACCAATATTCACCAGAATGAATGGATCGCGGTAGATTATTAAAGGTTGATACCCACCACCATTGATCTCCTCAATTCCAGTGGAAGAAATATGGGGATTTGGTGGCATAATTATAGGAAATTGTGAGTTCTACAGGTGTGAGGGTCGACTAGCTGATTTCGGCCTATTTGATGTTTTCTTTCATTGTTTAATTTTAGCAATTTGTAATGTCCTAATCTTATTTAGGAAATATAAATGTATTCGGATTCAGCAGATTGGCAATTAGGGTATTTTTACTGTATATGCATAGGAAAGGTTGATTGTGTAGTCTCAGTTTTTTGAACAGTTTATGCCATTGGAATAAGGCACAGTTGAAGCCTAATTTCTTATTTCTTATTATCTTCTCTTGTGTGAAGCATTTGACATCTGTGTCATGGTGTTATTGGTGACTGCGTCTCTCTCTCTCTCTCTCTCTCTCTCTCTCTCTCTCTCTCTCTCTCTCTCTCTCTCTCTCTCTCTCTCTCTCTCTCTCTCTCTCATATATATATATATATACATATACATACATATGATCAATTTTTGCTCTATACTTGAACAAACTTGCAGCCAACTCACGAGTAAGATAAAAGACAGTTTTAGGCCATTCATATCATAATTCATCACCGTTTATTCCTTATAAGCCTCATCCCTCTTATATTCTACTCTTCGGTGGGTACTACTTCAACTACAGGCTTAGGCCCTTTTTGAGATTTTCAAAATCGAGCACACGTGACACAATATGCGATTCGACACAATCGGATTGTTGAAGGGCCAAATCAGTGTAGCAGCCAATAACCAGAAAATTCCAGCAAATAAAATTATTCGAAGTGAAAAAAATGGTCATTACCCAATGCGGGTCCCGCCGAAGCAGGGTCTTGGGAGGGTCTAGACTGGAGACAGACCTAACCTTTGGAAATTTTGCACAAAGTGGCTGCTCGCAAGTCTTGAACCTGCGTTATCACACATGGCACCCGAGACTTTTACCATTGCACCAAAGCAATGACCCTAAATAAAATTATTTGAAGCAGATTATTAAAATTCAGATTTAAAAAATAGGGCAAGAAACAATTCAAAAGAACCCAAAAACACCTTAAAAGAGTCTTCCTCAATCTATTTAAATCATACAACTAAGAGAGAGAGAGAGAGAGAGAGAGAGAGAGAGAGAGAAACAAAGCACGACTGCTTTATTGAATAAACCAGAATGGACTGTTACTGAAGCCTGAACCCTGACTGACTGCTGTTGAGCTTAAATAGAACTCAAAACACCCCAAAACCCTAGAACTCCTTCCTAAATTGATTCTTAATACAAATAGAAACCCTAATCTTTGTTTCCTAAACAATACAATCACAAAATACTAAAACGAGATGAAGAAAAATAGAAATTCCATATTCTGGTCGTCTGGGATATCTTGCATGAGAATTCTTGTGGGTCCCACATGGCCCACTCTTTGATTAAGAACAATCCACAATCTGTTAGAGCACTCACAGGCACCTCGTGTTGCAAGTCTCCTTTCATTGGTTCGGTTTTGACCAACTAAACAGTTGTTAAAAAACAGCTGCGCGTCAGGCCTAATTTGGTCTTCAGAATTTCTGAGAATTTGAAACAAGTCCCTGTTCTGTCTCTGAATCTCCAAACAGTCCCTGAAGGTCAATTTTAGGCTAAAATATGGACTGTATGAGCTCTAATTTATCTTCAATTATTAACCTGACGCTTGTGAACCTTCTTGAAATGCTCAATCCACTCCAAGTAGGCTTCGGTGACTTCAAAATCATACTCTAAAATTATTTCTGCATCAATCTTCCTCCTTTTGAGGTTTTTTTTGGATTGTAAAACGAATGTATCGCTTGTAGGAAAAGAGATAAATGCGATAAGTTTTAATCACCATCATCACATGGTTTAAAAAATCACCCAAATCCGAGTCGACTCGGACCCAACCCTAAAAGAGTTGGTCCCTATGGGACCTGGACTCAAATCATGGGACTCGACCAAGTCAAGCATGCGACTTCGCCCGAGTCCTATGGGACTCGGCCGATTCCCTTTTTTTTTTTTAACCATGTGACTCGGCCAAGTTGACTCGGACTCAAACTAACCGAGTTGGTCCCGAGTCCGAGTTTTTTTTCCCCTTGCATCATCATAATCCTTGTATTCACGAATTACATGCATTTAAATCAACTAGAATTTACACAACATCCTTTAATATTATCAATATACATGCGAACATGCAAGGATAATGTGTCTCCATCATGGATATGTTCAAACACCTCACCTACATGCGTGTGTGTGACAAATAATCATAATAACCAAATAATCACTTTTAAAATCATTGCTATGGATAAGATTGATACACAATTCAATAGATAGTCATTTTTAGGGATCTGATATGGACCATCTGCTTCATGAACCAGATGGTGCGATGAGCTCCATATGAACCAGCTAGGGCTATGACAATCGATGTGAAGGTTGGAGGTGGGGGATGGAAAGAGCTCAATTAAGCCTATCAGTGTGAAAATATCAAAACCCATTAGATCATCCTAACCCTTTGATCTATGACCCTCAAGTTTAACGGTTTTGGAAGGAAACATTTTTTGGATTACAATCCAATGGTGAATAATGGCTGGATGACTGTGAAACTTGTGCGGGTGGGTTGGTTTGGGTTATCTGTGATGTTACTTGATCACACTTTCATCGCACTAAGACCATTACCCCAGATCATTTGCTTTCTTTTTCATTAGACAAAGAAAGTGAAATGTTAATTCTTAAAACAAATCATGTCAATTTTTTTTCTTTCAAAGGGCTAGCCAAGTTCCATGGATCTAGACTTTTATTTCAGCCATCCAAATTAGAGTGGATATCAAAATGCTTGCCATATATAGGCATCAACAATAACACCGGAACTCCACAATGGCACATAGTCAACTAAATAACCCTGCAAGTTCTCAAGGTCACAGCACTTACAATAAATTAGCATAACACATGGTAGCACACGCACTAACCGCAATGAATCATTTAAGAAAGTATATAGGACCAGTGGAAATGAACTTGGTTTGAAAAGAGAAATATGAGGGAGCTATGGGTCATGACCTTAATTACCCCACGGCAGAAAAGCATCTCAACAACTTCTTTAACAATTGGAAGAAGGCCAGCATGATGCACACCGATCCCTCTGCCTAGCAGGTGTTGGACTTTGACAACCTGCAGCAAGCATTTATATGGTACTTTTAATTTCAAAAGTCAATTCGATTTAACAAGGCTAGAGAAACACTTGAGATTGCAAAACCTGTGGAAGGTTTCGATCAGATCCCTTCAAGCGTGAAAATGCCTTGTCACAGAAAAGACGAATTTCGCTCTTCTCGGAACTGCTAGTGAGGTCGGTCCCTGGCAGATTATCTGCTGATTTATCACATCGATTCTTTGAAAAGCAAAATATAACCACCTGTAGTCAATATGGCATGATAGTTCGTGAATATTTTTTAAGATTGTAGACAAATTTGAGAGAGTTCCTATACATGCATAAAATACAAGCTATAGTTAGAACTAGTCTCCAACTTCTAGTCAAAGCATTAACAAGCTCATGAAGGCAAACCAGTACTGCATTGCTGATAGCAGGTCTCTAAATTCCCCCACAGTAAGAACTGGTCAAATCTAGGTAGATAGACATTAAGGGCCTGTTTGGCATATATTTTAAGAAACATTTCTGCATTTCTATAGAATAGAAAATTAAGAAATATGTTTGGAATATGTAGTTTAAGCATTTCAGAAAAAAAAAAAAAAGTAAGAAACATTCCGCATAGCAAAGCCAGCGGAGAGAGAATAATCGAAATGATTATAGGTGATTTTTTATGGGAAATGTCTCATGCGTGTCACTCGTCATGTTAAGATTAAGATTTTCCCATGCGCATCACTCTTCATGTTAAAAATCAAACATCTCGTGATCAACTATCATGAAGCACTCCCTCTCCAACTCAAACCCAACTCCGGAGTCCCCCAGTCCCTACTCCTGACAACAACTAGATCCAGGTTTCAATGATCAGTTCAGTGCACCTTTAAAAACCAAAAAATAAATAAAATAAAAAACCATCATACACCACTTCATGCTAGAAATTTCATCTGGCCTGGGTTGGTGAATGCATCGAGAGATAATAGCTGGTTGATATAAGATAAAAAGAGAGTGGCCTTATAATTTTATTTATGGCCAAGAATTCAAGTGTAGAAAGGTCTCATCTCGGTCATTTATGTTCATTTCCCAACCCATAGTGTGGCTCACCGTATCTGTTTTTTTAGGAAAATAAGCGACGATTCCCTGGAAATTATGAAAATGGGTCCCAGAATTATGAAAACTTGCATGAGTATTTTCTTATGAATGGCAAGCCTATTTTATTTAAATTGTATTCATTTTTACTTTCTATTTTCTAAAAAAATTTTAGAGCCCTCTTGTTTGCATGGAGTTTAACTATTAAGAATTTCAGGATATGTGTTCTTAAAGATGGTTAGAATTGAAAAAACAAAGGTTTAGATCCATAAATGACTATCAAACATCACCTCGTTTAATGAAAAATGAATTGAGGAAGATGAGAAATAAATACCCAATTATCACCCTAGTAAGTCATATCATATAAAAGTCAAGGTCCCAACTACATAACTAACACACTAGCTTTTATGTCTGCATATGTGTGCGCTTGTGCTTGTATATAAACAGATGGATTTTTCTGGTGTACAGGAAGAGTGATTTATATTTAATTTAAGGATTGATTTGTAATTATTAATGATTAATTCTTTTTTATGTATAATAGATGTATCAATATTTCACAGAAAAATGTTCCCAAACATGATTCAGATGATTTTACTAATTGGGAACAATTCTAACAAAACGTTGCCAAACAAGTTCTTCGTGATTCATTTTAGAAAAAGAAAATTCTAAGCACAATTCATTTCCAGCTTGGCATGATTTTATATTAGAAATGATGCCAAACAGGGCCTAAACATCTGTAAAAGAAAATAAACTTAAACAGAAAAGGTGCCTCCCAGATGCTTTCAGATGCACACCACCAACTTTAGACATAGGTTGATTTGCAAGGTACACTTTCAATAAAAATAGGGAAAGGATCCCATCTAGAAAGGTACAAAAAAAAAAAAAAAAAACAACTCAGATTATGCTAGACAATGATTGGATGAACTTTGATGTTGTACCAGGTCCACAAGTTGAAATTCTTTACTAGTTTCAAAACTCTTTCAAGTGGTTGCTGGATTTATCTGAATCTGATAAATGTGATTTTTAAAGCACATTTCATCCATGAAAGAGTTCTTCAGATGAACAGCTCGGGCATTTTACATGCATGCCATGCCTGGGAAGAACACTGCGATAACTATCAACAGTAACATAGTAAATGAAAAAAAAAAGGTATAGGGCGAATGGTCATTTCCCAATCTTGGCTCAACTACTAAATATGAAGGACTGGAAAATCCAGTCATTGATACAATCAAGACATAATTGGGGCAAATCAAGATTACAATGAATAAAACAAGCTACTATCTATGTTAAGCAAATCTCTATGATTGATACATTACAAACAAGTTTCACATAGCTTCACATGGGATCTTTAGCATACATGTGGGGCACATATTGAATTATAGTGGTCCTTATCTAAGTCTGACAAAGCATCAATCTGGTGGTAAGAAAGTCGTAATGGCTTTTGCTCATGGCTTTGGAAAAGAGATCTGCCAGTTGATGCAATGTTAGGATACATGTGGAAGACGTTTAGCTCCAAAAGTGGCATGTTCACCAATATAGTGACAGCCAACCACAATATGCTTGGTCCGCTCATGAAAACTGGATTGGAGGCAATCTAGATAGCGCTTGTAGTGTCAGCATAGAGCACAGTAGGATCAATAAAGAAGACACCTAATTCACAAAGGAGGCACCATAACCAAATCACTTTGCTACTTGCAAAGGACATAGAGCGGTACCCAACTTAAGCAAAGGATTTACAAAGAGTTATTTGCATTTTATGCATCTAGGAAATCAGCAATGACCAAGAAAAATGCAATGTCACGCCCCTAATTAGGCCATTGAATACCCTGCCTAGCCTCAGACACTGGTAATCCATCCTTCATCATCCCATACAAGGTGACCTCTAGGTAAGCCTAGGTTGTGGTCCTCATCAGCATCATTATCCATCTATAGGTATCAAACACACACAACCATGAGATAGGAGATCAAACAAAATTTGGGACAATGTACAAAGATAATCTCAGCAATGTCAATCGAAGGAACCGATGTAAGTACCCAACCTAGGTCAATGGATGTCCTTCGGGTATAACCGTACAAGTGCCGGCCCAATCAACGTAATGGTCAAATGAGGGCTTCGATGTTATAAAATTAAGTCTTGGTGCCCTGATGGTCAAACACATCCAAAGGTCCCACATTCGCCATTTCCTTGACAAAACTTCACCTCCCATACACTACACCAATCAACCGATGAGCGAATGATAAGCTCAACCATCCACGCATCATAAGTCCTCTAATTATAGGCCATTAAGTAGGTTTAAGGGTCTCACATAACGTCTAAAGGTTAAAAGGTACAAATTTGACGCTTTGGGAAACAAAGGCTTATGGTTAGTCGTGGTCCGGTTAAGGCTAGCCGTGAGCGTGCTGCGGTTTTTTTGGTAAATAGTGAGTGTGCTACGGTTGCTTTACGTTTAGCCGTGGGTAGCTCTATGGTTAGCTATCAGGTAACCATAGAACAAAACCCTGAAAATGCACAGTTCTGAAAAAGCGACCGTAGTACATTCACAGTTACCTTTCTGGGAGCCTACGACAAGCCGTAAATGACGCACGACGAGTCGTAGCTTCCCAGACTATAGCTATAATGCAATTCTTGATTCAAACCAATTGAATTACCTTCCAATTCCATCCAACCATCAAAGATGCATCATTTACCACATTCCACACCATGCATAGACATCAAAACATCTAAATTTAAGGCCATGCTTCATCAAAGGGTCCCAATTGCATGCTATGGGTTTCAAACCATTAAAAGAGCTTAGAAAGTGGGAAAACTAGATCAAACATCAAATCAAAGGAGAATTTGATGTGGGAATCATAGATAACACTTATCCATGCCATGTAATTTATATATTGCACATGCCTTGGTCTCCAAATACGGGAAAATCCCCACCAAAGCCAAAACCAAAGCCAAGAAACCCCAAAATCACAACTCCTCAATTCCTCTAGATCTAAAACTCCTACGCCCAAATCCATGGGAGAAGGGATTAGGGCGGAGCTCTACCATGGATTCAACAAGAAAGCTAGAAATGGAATTAGGGTTTGAAACTCACCTTGATTGAAAGAGAAGAGAGATCTAGTGAGAGATAAGGAAAAAGAGGCTTAAGATCTTGTCTTTGATATTGTTCTTCAAGGAAATTCACCAAAGAAATTTTCAGCTGAACAGTTCATGCATTTTACATGCATGCCATGTCTGGGAATACACCCAATGTGATAGCTATCAATAGTAATAGAGCAAATGAGGAAGAAGTATAGTTTGTGTCTTGGCTCAACTACTCAATACAACAGACTGGAAAATCCATTCGTTGATACAATCAAGCCATAATTGAGGCTAATCAAGATTACACTGAATAAAATAAGTAACTAACTATTTTAAGGTAAACCCCGAGGCGGATACATTTCAAACATGCCTCAAACAGCTTCACATGGGATTTTTAATATACACCTGAGCCTATCTTGATTTGTTGGAGTCGTTACTCTACAGTAACAACTCAGAATTAACACCAAAATCTCCAAATGTATAACACTAGATCCTTGCCAAAACAAACGAGGAAAGAAATAGGAAGCTTTGGACCATAATTAAAAAAATAAAATGGAAAAAAGAAGTAATGCAAATGTTAAGTCCATAAAATTGCACCTCATTTGCATCATTTCATTTAAATTTATGGACTTATGTAGGATAATTTCATTGAATTGCATTGAATTTCAAAAATCATGCATTTCAGCATCCAAAGTTGATTTCAAGTTAAAATCATTCGAAATTCATAAAACTACTTGTTTTTATCAAAATTATTCTTTTCTATTATCCTACTATCGAATCGAATAACTTTTTATTCACGCGTAAACATGATGAAGGTCCAATAATTTACCAAAACTTTTCCAACTTGTTTCCTGTTTTTTAGGATTTATTTTTCACCAGTTACCACTGCCTTCTTCATGAAAAATCGATCAACATGGTATATTCATATGCATTCATACGCGTTGAATTGGGTCCCATGCATTGCATTATTCTTTTCCGCATGAAGAATTATTCTTTGATTTTTATGTAGGAAAATTCAGAATTTCAGGGTCCGCTAGGAGAGAAGTTGAAGAAAAATTAAAGAGAAAGAAAAGAGAGAAAAATCAAGAAGAGAAATCACCATGGGACCAACCCCTCCTTCCGCGTGTGACTTCCAAGGAGGGGGCAGCCATGGTGGGTCCCACCAAGTGTTGCAAAAGAGCCAAGAATTCCACCTCTTTGTTGAAGACTTTCGAAATTTTAAAATTCAAATTAACGTCCAAGAAAGGAAGGAATTGGAGTATCTTTGGAAGCAAGAAAGCAAATACGGAAAAAGAGAAGAAAGAGAGAAGAAAGAAAGAAAATCAAACAAAGACCCCAACACACATTAGACGTCCAACTTGGGATTCTCCTACTGTTGCACGCCAAAGAGGGGGCCCACCTCTCTTGCAAAGTTTGAAATTCAGGTTTTCGAAGATTTTCTCAAAGTCAAGTGGGGCCCAAGCAGGACATTTTCAAGCAACAAAGGAGTCCTTCATTTAGAAGGAACTTGATCACCAAGCAACTCAAGTTGGAAACAATTTCAAAAGTCCAAGATTCTCTCACAAAAGTTTCCAAAAACCATCCAAACTTGAAGTCCGAGAAACAACAACTTCCCAAGTCTCAATTTCTTGCAACCCAAGCCACAAAAAAATTATAAAAAAGGAGTCCCCAAGGGGGGACATCGTTCTTCACACCCTTTCTTGGACGGCCAACACATTCCACTCTCCACCACCTTTCTTCATCTCTTTTTTTCTTTTTCCTTTTTCCTTTTTTTTTTTTTGAATGGTTACTTTAATTAAAAGAAGAGCAAGCAGTACATGAGAGCTATACTGACAAGGGCTTCTTCACCTCTCTCTCCTCCCATCCACCTCACCCAAGGGCTTCTCCTACCCGACCACCCACGTGGGTTCGCTCCACCTCCATGTCCACCATCGCACCACCATCTACTACTCGTTTGGTTTCATCTTCAGGTTGCACAAAAAGTCAGTAAAGCTGAAAATTTTCAACAGTTGAAGATGACGACAATGGTAGGCTAGTACTTCTATTTTCTAGGAAGAAGGGTGATTCCTCTATACTTTTATTGGTTGTATGAATAAACGTGGTTAGAAGAACAATGTATATTTTTATTATTAAATTAGAGAAGCGATTTGATTGTTAATTGTCATGTTCAGTACCCTTTTTGATGTGTTGCCTTCTCCAGATACATTGCATGCTTAGAGGCAATGCGAATATGAACAAAAGAACACTTTTGGAGCCATCTAATGTCTAATAATCACTACTGAAATTAATTTATACAAGGACCTTGCTTTCATTTTTTTTCTACACAGTGGATTGACAACCCATCCACAAGAAAAAGACTTTGTGCATAACTCCAATTATTAGGAGAAGGAGGATCCCCGAATCCTAGAAAGCTATTATTTAATTGAATTTCATCAACTTTTAATTTCTGATTTTTCATTTTTACATTCTGATTTTTTTTATTTATTTTCACAAATTGGTTGTTCTAATGATGATTATGGGGATTGCGGTTTACTAGTTTAGGTTTTTAGCCTAGGGTTTCTAATTTAGGATTATTTTTAAAGTGTGTAAAGACTGTAATTAATTAATTTTTCAGATTAGTAGTGGTCGGTTGTATAAATTCTTTTAGGTTCGTTTTAGATTTTTTTTAGAACAAGTTCAAGTTGATTTGCTTCACACTCCCTATGGATCGACCCCGTACTCATCGGCTTATTATTACATCGCAGCCTAGCACTTGGGGTTAGCGATCAGCAAACATCAGTAAAGAAGAAATTTTCAAAAAGTATGCTCCTCACATACAGGTAAAAGGGACTTCTTTGAAAGCTTGTTTATAAGCAAAAGCCACAAGGAAGCCTCTGATCTCCTTGATCCCGAATTGTGCTGTTGAGCGCCACCAGCCCATGAAAAACTGCCAGCAGCTTGAGGTCCAGAATGCTTTTGCATTTTTCCACGGTTGAGATTGTCTCGTTGCCAAAAATGAGCTCCACTCTGGGATGGTGCAGTTCCCAATGATGTCCTCAAAGGGCCAGAACTGCCTCCAACTGCACTTGAACTTTTTTTCTTGAAAGTATCTTTGGCAGCTCTCAAACCCTGAGAAATAAAAGATTCGTTCTCACATACTTTATACAACTCACCAGAATAGAAAAGGCAGTGCTCCAAAGGTACAGGTCTTTTCGAGGTCCTAATAGCCAACACAAACAAAAAAAAAAAAGATAATTAGCTCAAAGAAGGCACAGAAATTATCTAAGATTGTGTTTTTATTTGATAATTCATTTCACATGAAGAAATTACCTAAGATAGTATTTTTAGTTAATGATTCAATTTAAAAGAAGACATAGGTCAAGAGAAACAACATTAAATTCATTAAGAAAGAACAAATGCTCGAAATTCCAAAACACTTCAAACATGACTAAGTAACTTTTACACAACTCATACCCAGTTACACGGATTTTCTTTTGCTTTGTCCGGCCAATCCAATCAGCAAATTCCATTGTGTTGGGCACCTACAAAATTTCATTTGAACACCTTGATGTACCATACGTATCAATGACTCAGGAAAAAAAAATAGTGACAAGGAAACATTAATACTTCAAGTGCTCATAATCAAATTTAAATTTTTCCTTCCAAAAGAACAAATATTACTCGTAAAGATACCCAAGCATTGGAAATATTGCTCAGGTTAGAAGTTATTAAGGATAGAGAACGCAAAAAACTTGTGCAATTTATCACACCACGACAGATGATTGGAATCTAGGTAGCTTTGTCTATCCGAGTGGTTGCTATGATTCACATTTGCAAAGGCCCAACCATAGGATCCACCATGTTTAAATATTAAGTTAATTTATTAGTAACATGTTAGGTTATTAATTAAATTAAGATCGCAATCTAACTAAGTCATATGGATGACTTAATAGCATGGATAACGTAAACTGAATTAAGTAATGAAGCACCAATAAAACATAGGTTGGACTAGACTTTAAGTATTAATAGGGCCCAAAGAGATAAGACCCACATATATTTAAATACCAAGGGGACTTGCACACATCCCAGGCCCATGCGCAAGTCCTGAGGTGGATATTTGGAGCCCTTTTTGGTTGGCAAATCTCTCCCTTATACATGTTGCGCCCTTTGATATACATTGTTGCGTCGTTCTCTAACAGCTTGAGCTTTTAGAACAAGTGGTTGTCAACATGGTATCAGAGCAGAAGGTCGAGTGTTCAAATCAAGTAGTTGTGTTGTGCCCCTTGATATACATTGTTACGTCGTTCTCCAATGGCTTCAGCTTTTAGAGTAGGTGGCTGTCACTTCTCAACAATATATATGTGCCTCTATTCCCTAAAACCCTAACCCTAGTCTATTACAAGAAAAGAGAAACGAAGAGAGGTTTGGGGGGGGGGGGGGGGGGGGGGGGGGCGGGGGGGGTTGGGGGTTGGGTTTTGGCAAGGGAAGGAGAGGAGAGAGCTGGGAGCCAACTCCAATCCATGTCACGTCCCTTCCTTAGCTGAGAAGAGCCACAAACACTTATCATATGTGGGGAACCAAACTTGAATCTACATATATGCACAAAAGGATCGCTTAAATCTGTTTTTACCCTCTTACCGATTTGGTCCACCTAGATGCAAGTTTCACTAATGTTCTGGATTGTTCCTCTTTTGAACCACCTGCATTAAAGTTTATCTAAATCTCTGGATTGTTCCTCTTTCTACTGCCTTAAAAAAAAAGTAAAGAAAGGAAAGGAGATGAATCTCCTTACAGAAAGAAAGTTGGGCTCTGTGTCTCAAGAAGCCCACTAACAACGTCTCAATTTCTCTCAATTTAGCCCAGTTCAATATCATCCACCTCTCTTTCTCTTCATCTTCCTATCTGTGGATAGATTGCTCTCTTTCTATTTCCTTCGTGACTTCATCTTTTTCCTGATTTTAGCACAACTTGTGTCTCTAGAAAATGGAGACAAGGCGTAAAGCAGTAATTGACCAGAAGAGAGAAGTTGAGATTTCCTGGTATGAAGATGAAAGACGATTCCACGGCTCACCTCGTTCCCAACACATACTGCCTCCCTCTCTCTAGACATTCCCTTCACCTGCTCTTCTCCTTCCCTCCTGCTTGGCCCTTAGATGCTAGGTGTTTAGATAATACCTCTTGGTTGGGACCGACAAACTTCAAAGCATAAGATAACCTCCTTCAAACCTCAAACTTCTTTCGTCTCCCATTTTCTAGCGCCTTCTGTCTTCATCAACACCAAAGGAAACACGGTTCCTCTTTCTTAGGTATATCTCTATCGTGAATGCCACTTTCTCTCAGTCAATGCCTCCTTTTATTCCTTTGTTTTATCTCCCTCTATCAAACAAATGACTCTATCTCAGGATTTGGTTGCCCTTTTTTGGGTTATAAACTGAATTGATTGTAATGTGAGTTGGATAAGATTATTGTTCTTGAGAAAAGCATGAAAAAGGGGTTTATCTATAGTCAGTTGGAGAAAGGAAGTGAATTGGACTTTTGTGTTGTAACGGGAGCTTGGTTGGGTAGGATGAAATTCACTAATGCATGTGGGTTGGGTAGGATGTCTCCTCCTGCTTCCCTGCCTCTTTACTCTCCTCCTGCTTTCCGCCTTATTTTGCCTTTTTCTACCCTCTTACCGATTTGGTCCACCTAGATGCAAGTTTCACTAATGTTCTGGATTGTTCCTCTTTTGAACCACCTGCATTAAAGTTTACCTAAATCTCTGGATTGTTCCTCTTTCAACGGCCTTAAAAAAAGTAAAGAAATGAAAGGAGATGAATCTCCTTACAGAAAGAAAGTTGGGCTCTGTGTCTCACGAATCCCTCCAACAAGGTCTCAACTTCTCTCTATTTAGCCCAGTTCAATATCATCCACCTCTCTCTTTCTCTTCATCTTCCTATCTGTGGATAGATTGCTCTCTTTCTATTTCCTTTGTGACTTCCTCTTTTTCCTGATTTTAGGGCAACTGGTGTCTCTAGAAAATGGAGACAATTCGTGAAGCAGTAATTGACCACAAGAGAGAAGTTGAGATTTCCCGGTATGAAGATGAAAGACGATTCCATGGCTCGCCACTTTCCCAATGCATACTGCCTTCCTGTCTCTAGACATTCCCTTGAACTGCTCTTCTCCTTCCCTCCTGCTTGGCCCTTAGATGCTAGGTGCATTGAAATGTAGTTGATAGACCATCAATGGGATGGGGAAAACAGGCAAAAAAGTTCTGATTTAGAGCAGGTGACCTACTACTTGTGTAGAAGCGACAAAACTCGTTAAAATCTGATTAAACTCCCAATCCAGCCATGCCAGTTGCCGAACCCTAAACAGTATATCTGGAAGTCTATATATCGACAGAAATACCAAGTGAAATGAAGGAAAATTGCAGAAATCTGCAACTTTTCAAAATCCAGGGTTGTGCAGACCCATCTGGACAGAACCGTCCATGGGGCCCACAGGGCCCACCGATCCGAAAGATGGGTGCTGCCCTTGGGAAGCACACCCATGGGCGACCCAGGTGGGGTTGGTCCCAATTGGATTTGGGTCCACTTAGGCCTAGAAATCTAGGCCCCAAAAGGGGCATTCATTACCCTGTTTTTGAAGAACATTGGGATTGAAATTTCTGATTATTGTGTAGTGCCCCTGTGGTGTACTGAACTAGCATATCAGCCCTCAGAATAGCAAAATCATGGAAAAGTGGTCTGGGTAACTAATATGGTTCTAGTGAGATTTAAGGAAGATACTTATATGAAAATTAAATCATAAGATAGTCCCCACAGCATACTAGTAATTGTGTATGTATAGTATTAAAAAGCTATTACAAAGATCTAGATATGATCTGTCAATGAAGTGATGTGTAGACATGACAGCTGAACTTTTATCAAGTATGTATATGATGCCTGACATTGTGTTAGTGTTGTAATCTAAATCTGAATATGTTGTTACTTTAGATGTTGTATATGATTCTAGCTCATGCGCCTGGAATGTGGATGATAGATATAGTTATAATATCAAATATCCTGCTGCTCTATGATGTCAATATTGGACGAGATATGGAAGAACCTCATACTATGATACTTAGTGCCACTGCACCACTTCGCTATTCAAAAGTCCCAATGCAGTTGGGATGCCTTCTGTGTTGGTTTTCTCTATGACCAATTCTGTACAACTATAGTCACCACTGGGAACCGCTCTGATGGCCCTGGCCCTAGGGGGTCTAAATCGAATAGGATATTTGAGATATCAACTCCAATCTGTTCACTAAGTTACCCACACTAGTGGGAAGGTGGCTCATGTGGCATGCCTTCAGTGCATTATTCTGATACATGAAGTTTTATTAGATGATTTATACACCATGCAATATGTAAATGGTCACGCCTAGTTCTGACTATATGTTATCATCTCGTCCGATGGTTTTACTTGAGCAAAACTAGAACTCGCATGCGCTTTAAATTACTAATATGATAACTGCAAGTGAAGTAGATTTAGGATTGATTCCCACTAAGCTCTCTATATGTATCCTTGCATGGGACATTTTTTGGTAACAAGAATTGGACTGAAGGGCCAATTAAAGATGATGAAGCTTATATTGTTCAAGGGGTCGGGTTCGATATCTGCACAGAAGGACATGAAAACCCATGATAGTCCAAGGGACTTTAGTCTTCTAACCCCTTTATGCTTTAAATATCTATGGACTTGGAAAGAACAGTAATTGAAGTGCTTATGAATTTTGGTTGTTTGTTGATATCTAAAGACGTAAGAATTTTCCATAGTTATGTTTGTAAAAATTTAATTGAATTCAGACACTAGGTGAGCACAGCTAATGGTTATCTTCCAGTTATGCTTCACCTTTATCTTATGCTTGAATATTTTCCTACATCCAAACCCCTAAACTTGGCCAGGATTCTACCTTGAGATTTGGGGCTTGACAACAATCCAGCTACCAGTGAACGTCAGATACAAGCTGGGATGCCTTGGAATAACAGATAACCAATTATTAATAGGCAATTAGGAATAACAGATAACCCATTTCTATCAGCCATATCAAGTATGGATTATATCAGTCCCAGAACAAGACAGCTTGATATGCCGAAAAAAAGAAAACTAGGAATGCTGCAAAAAAGAAATTAAGGAACCAGCTAATGAAGAATATAGTTTAAAGATGATTAAAGAAAATTATAATATTCTTCATGATCAGCTAGAAAGGTTTATCCGTCTCAAGAGACGGCTCAAATTAGCCAGCACATACACCAAAGTATGGTGTGATGGCCGGAGAACAGTCTATATTGATGAGGTTCTGCAGAAATTCTCGAAATGTATGAGAATGTATCCTTCGACATCTCTGAAGACACACGAGACCAACTCATGGCTACAATTTTTGGAGAAGACACAGAAGACGACGATGATGCATACGGCGAGGATAGTGTATACTACACTAATCTCGAGAACGCCATGGAAGAATAAGGCTAGAGTCTAATCAAAGGCTCACGCAATTTGTCAGAAGCCCTGAAGAGAAAACAAAAGGCCTCGATAGAAATGATTGTCAAATTTTGATCCAAACTAACCAGTTTATCAATCAGATATGATGTGCCAAACAAAGATTTGGCTTGAAAACCAGGCAGGCCAGCCTGACACATTGCAAAACCTAGTATATCCCTATCTAAGTTTCGAGCAATGGCCAGTTCAAATGCATAGCAACTCTAGCAAAGAGAAATTATTAAAGAATGCCCCAGAACATAACAAAAAGTACATACCGTTGCCGAAAGCAAGACAATATTAACATGTCTTGGGAGCATGATTATAACTTCTTCCCAAACAACACCTCTTTCAACATCATTTACATAATGCACTTCATCAAAAATAACCTGTTACTCCAAACATTCAGAAACCAAAGAATAACTCTGACTATCAACCCGGAAATGGAAAGGGCAAAAATCTGGAATAAAAATTGGAATGCTAAACTCGACCCACGTTAAAAAAAAATCACCATGTTGTAAGTAGAAAACAAAACAGGAGAAAAGAGCCGATTTTACCCATTCAATGTCGCGTATAATATCAGCACCTCTGTACAGCATTGATCTTAATATTTCGGTGGTCATGATGAGGCAAGATGCTTCGGGCTTCAAGCTGACATCTCCAGTTAGAAGGCCAACATCAAATTTTCCACAGAAATCCCTGTATTTCTGATTACTGATCGTTTTTATGGGAGCAGTATATACAGCTCTTGTGTAATGCTGCATGGAATATGGACCTTTATAGACAAACACGCGTAATAGGAAAAGTTGCAATAATGAAACCAAGTAACAAACATGCATATATAATTTTTTTAAAGACAAGGCAGTTACAGTGCATAATCAATCTGTAAGAGATACAAGGAAAAAAAAACACTGATGGTTTTTTATGGGACCAGTATATACAACTCTTGTGCAATGCTAGAAAGAATAAAGGCCTTTAAAAGAAAAACACATGAAATAGGAAACTTGTAATAGTGAAACCAAGCAACAAACATAAATATATACTTATTTTAAAGATAAGGCAGTTGCAGCGCATAACCAATATGTAAGAGACGCAAACACAGATCGTAGATTCATAGCCAAATGAATGCATTAAACTCTAGGAAAATTCAGCAGTTCAATCCCACATAACAGATTTAACTGCCAATTTGAAAGCAGATGAAGAGGCAAAACAGAAACCATACCTTTGATGCTAAAGCAAATGCATATTCTGCAACTACAGTCTTTCCAGCTGATGTATGAGCAGCCACAAAAACAGACTCACCCTTTTCGAGATAGTAGATGGACTGCAGAGAACACAATACCCAATAAACTACAGAAGTCATGCTGCACATGGGACAATGGACTAACACAGATATACTCACATGGAATAAACCTGTGTTACTGTGATAAGTTATCTGACAGCCAGACTTTTGTAATGAATCATTGACAGCCAGACTTTTGTAATGAATCATTCCACACTCATTAAGAGATTCAATATCACTGTTAAAAAACACCCTTGAGACGTTTTTTGTATGCTATATTTCTGAGCTCTTTTAACCTCCTTTTAATAAAATTTTACTGTTACTGTTAAAAAAACAGTAAAAACGGGCCATTACAGAATGGTTTCAAAGCTGAGGACGGCTCTATTTCCAGTAGGGGAGAGTGTGAGACCCCACCTACCTAGGCATGTCTTTCTTGTTTGTTAGCTTGCTAGTCTCCCAGGGAGCTTGGATTACACTAAGTCCTACATTGGAAATATTCAAGTCCTGAACCTGGGCATATAAGTTTGGCCTAGCCTTAACTCCACATGCTTTTAAAAACCATGTGGCAAGACTAAGTTAAAATCCCATGAGCCAAAGTGGACAATATCATGTGGATAGTAGGCCCGGGCCGTTAAATGATCTGCCTCTATACAATAAAATAGCATCTCAAAACATTCTCTAGTGAGAATTCAAAAACAGCCTCCAGAGTCCAGAGGAAAACACTTCAGAAAGAAGAACTCAAGAGGAGACTGCAAAAAAGCCACCCCTCCAGGTTCATTCCAATAAGAAAGGCATGCAACACAACGATTGTTTTCCACAGGCCCGCAATCATTGAATGTCCAAGATCTAGAAACTACTATTTCATTACAGGGTTAGTCTATTAATGACCTTGATATTCTTTTTGCTCTTAAACAAGGAAAACGTTCATGTGCTACACACATCCTATTCAAAATTTTACATCCTATCAATGTTTGTCACCTTCATTTAGGTCATTTGCGCTGCAAATATCTACTAGACACATACCTTCACAAGTATTAGAGGCACTGAAAGATCTAAGGTGGACAGCCGCTATGATGGAAGAAATATATACACTTGACAAGAATGAAATTCGGGACATTATCGATCTTCTAGAAGGTAAGTGGGCAGTAAGATGCAAGTGGGTATATAACCTGAAATATAATTCCAACGTTACAGTACAGCGATATAAAGCAAGGCTAGTGGCAAAAGGATTCTCTCTTGTCATATAGTAAGTATGGACTACTTTGGGACCTTTTCACCTACGGAGAAACTAAACTCAGTACAAGTCATTCTCTCTCTTGCTGCAAATTTGGACCGACCTCCATATCAGACCTTCATATCAGACGGTTGTAAAAAATATTCTCATTCATGGAGATCTTCAAGAGGTCTATATGGATTTAGCACTGGGGAGTTTTATCTAAAAAAATAGAATAGTAAGGTGTGCCGGTTGAAAGAGGCATTGTAGGGACTAAAGCAGTCTATAGGAGCTTGGTTCAACAGAATTAGTCATGTTATGTCAAAGACAGGTTACAGAAAGTGTCATACAGATAACAAGTTCGTGAAGAGGAATGGCTTACAAATAACATTTTGATTGTATACATAGATGACATTGTTATTACCGGCAATGATACAAAAGAGGTAAAAAGATTAAAGAAATACCTACACATTAAATTTGAATCAAGACGCTTGGTGAGATAAGATATTTTCTTAGAATTGAATTTGCTACAAAGAAAAGCATTGTGGTATGTAAGAAGAAATATATACTTGATATCTTAGAAGAAACACGAATGCTAGGAGCAGTGTCAGTAGATTGCCCAATTGAGAAATGACCACGGTATTAGTGCTAAGTGAGGAGAGTTAGTTCATGACATCAGATCATATCAAAGACTAGTTGGACATTTATTAAACGTAACCAAAACTTGTCCAGAAGTGGATTATGCTATGAGTATTGTTTGTCAATTCATGCACGCCCCCGAGAACAGGACACTTAACAGTTGTATACAGGATTTTGAAGTATCTCAAGAAGTCACCAAGACAAGGTATTTTGTACTCTAGACATGGACATTCACTAGTGGAGGCCTACACTGATGTAAATTGGGCAGGTTCAAAAACAAATATTACATCTACAGCTGAGCCGACTATTGCACCATGGTAGACAGGAATATAGTATCATAAAAAAGTAAAAAATATGGGTATCTAAACTCAGTCATGAAGTAGAGTATCAAGCAATGACACTTCGAACATGTGAATTAATGTGGTTGCGGATTTTACTATATGAGCTGGAATTATATATAGAGGTCTCATGGTGTTACATTATGATAGAACTTCAGGGCTGCAAATAGCTATAAATCTAGTTTTCCATGAACGTAAAAAACATTTTGGAGTCGATATCTAATTCCATTTTGTTAGAGAAAAGACCAAGAGCAAAGACATCAAATTGAAGTATGTTCGCACAGAAGAGCAATTGGCTAATTTTCTTATTAAGGTTGTTTCGAAAGGAAAGTTATCTTAAGCATTGTCCAAGATGGGCATAGCCCCAGCTTGAGTGGGAGTGCAGAGAGTAATAGTAAGGACCTATTTGTAAGTATTGGGGTAGTGTGGAGTGTGGACTACTTTGTAAATATGAAAAAAGTTGAGGGTCTTCCTTTTAAATACAAAAAATACAGTAAATTACATATCAGTAATGTCACCCAACCTTAAGGGACATTAGCACTCTTCATTCGAACCAATTCCCCCTCTTTCTTGAGGTTTTTCTTCATTATGTGACAAGGGTTTATTGACCTTCTACAGGAAAACCCTAGAGATCTTTTGTTTGATCACATTTAAACTGATAAGGTGGGCCACCCCACCCATAACTTCTTTTAGTAAGAATGACCTCCTCAAGGAGCCTGATAATAATGCAGCATGAAAATTCATAGCAACAATCGAGTTGTGTTAACAAACATGGTAGGCATTTCAATTGGAAGCACAATTAGCCATTGTAATAAACAGCTTTTCAATATGTATTAATCTATAGATCAATTGCTTATAAAATAAAGAAATACAACAGAGTAGACCATTACCTCCTTTTGGAATGTATCCAGTTCAAAAGGAAAATCAAGTGCCATCTCAGGCACAAGTTCATAAAAATGACTGGCAATCCCTTCACTTGCTCCACTGACAGCCCAAGCCTGCAGATGAATAATACACTCAAGGCACTCTTTTGGCTAGGGAAAACAAGAAATGTGTAGAGAAAAACCGATTGTTGCAATATTATTAAGTACATAGTTGAATAAATTGTGATAAGATGGGCATGCATTGGTTTACATGAGTGAAAATCCATAAGGAAAGAGAGAGATGGAAGCTGCACATTATTTGTTTTTATGTTTAGAGTTTAAACAAAGTGCAACACCCGATGCAGATATGGCTTGAAACCAACATGACAATTTATATGAGAACATTAAAGCAGCTCATCCAAGGGCAACAGTGGGTTCCAGAAATGGAAAGGGCACAGCTCAAACCGTGAATAACAGTTTGGCAAAAAATAAGATTCAATTCAACCATTAACCTTTGAAAAAATATAAAACAAAAAACAATCCATCCATTGAGATATGAAATAGAAGATATTAGTTGACAACTGATTCAACTTAACGTGCATTGAAAACACCTACTTCACAAAATTACAAGTCGACAATAAGAGACCCCCCTGTAGTTTTAACATACATAACCTCCCAAACCCTTTTGATATAATTGTTCATCCCACATTAGAATCTAACAATCGATTACAAAGTACCATACCTCTCTATGTTGTTGCCCACCTCCAGCAATAGCTCCATCAAGCTTGGGAGTTAATCCTTCTGGTTCATCCAATAGAATCTTGTCTAATAACGTGGGTTCAGAATCAGGAATAGTATTGACCACATTGTCCTCCTTTTCGATTTCCACTTCCAGCTTAACAGACTCAACTTCGGAGGAAAATCCATTAAAAAGAACAGTGTCATTAGATATACATAATACAAATATGCCGACATGCATGCACATACAGGTATATAAAGAGGTGATAATATGGTTTAAAATATCAGCTGACACTAAAATGTCCCGGGTTCGGTGGATACATCATTGGCCGAGATCAAACAGCAGCTTTGAAGTTACTCTATCCTCATTTCCACCTTATGGGAGCTTACTTTTGTGTCTTCCTACAATTGGTGTTGTTTCAACAAGATTGAAAGTGTTGCATCGACTTCAGCTTGAGCGAGCCTTATAAATGTATGAATGTGCTGTTGTGATTTTCAGATTTTCTTCGAGAAATAGGTCAAAGTGAGTTTTTTTTTTTTTTTCAGCAGTATATGAAAGGATTGAAATCTGATCTAGAAAAAAAAATCATGCATTTAGCCCGAATTTATTAAGCTTAAAAAAATTGCCTCTAGCACATTCATGCATGTGTACTTAGATTTGCTCTAGGAAGATAGTTTGCCTTAGATCTAATGGTTTTTGAGTCAGATATATTAATAATTTGTATTATAATATTATTTGCTATATAGGAGACATAAGAACAAACGAGGATATTGCATTAGCAAAACATACTTTTTTTCATAGAATTAGGGTGGTGTAAGTGAGAAAAGCATTAAAACAAATGAAGACAGGAAAGTCTACGGGTCCAAATGACATCCCGATTGAGGCTTGGAAATGCATAGGAGAAGTTAGGGAGATTTGTTTGGATAACTAGACTCTTCAATAAGATATTGATGATAAATAAAATGCCGGATGAATGGAGAAGAAGGGTAGAGCTTGTTGATAAGTGCTTAATTATTTACAATTTGATCCCTAATATTTGGCTTATCTTGTACTAGTCGTGTTCGTTTTATTTGTTTTTACGTAGTCTATGTTAATTTTTATGAAAATGTCAAAAGGAGCTAAACGAAAAGAATTTATGAAGCAGTAGGCGTGAATCCCAAATAATGAGTCATGGTGGGTCCATCCAAGCTGTTTCAGATTTCAAGATTCCTTTCTAATTCTTTGGACAGCTTAAAATTCAAATTAGAAGGAAAGAATTGGAGAACAAGAAAGCATAATCAAAGAAGGAAAGTGAAACAAAGAAGGAAAAGAAGAAAACCAACTGTGTTACACGCCCAAAGGGGGCCCCACATCTATTGCAAAAGCTGAATTTCAGAATTGGAAAATCTTACTCAAGTCAAAGTGGAGCCCAAGAATAGAGAGGAGAAACAAGAAGGAAATTTCAAAGCAAGAATTCAAGCCAAGTTAGAAGTCCAAAGGGGGTCCCACAATCAATGTTGCACGCATCATATGGGCCCATTTTTATGATAAAAGCCTCAGATTTAATCTCTTGCAATTAAATCTCAGATTTGTGGGTCCATATGAGGAACTTTCTAGAAGATACAAGTGGGACCAGATTTAGAAAGTCTTGCTAATCAAGAAAGAAGACCCCTATTCTATTTTAATTAGGAAGCTTACTTGTAAAGTAAGTTGGAGACCTAATCATAGAAGGATTCTCTTTACTAAAGAAGCCATTGCAAAAAGTATATAATGGGATACAAGGGGTGGACGACCAGCACCCATCATCACCACAATCCTAGCTGCCGTACAGCCATCTTGGAGAGCTTTTGGAGGAGGAAAAAGTGGAACAAGCTGCTGGCCGAATTCTTCTTCTTCTTTAATCTTCAGAGTTCTTCTTATGACTATATTTTTCTTTTTTTTTCATTAAAGACATAAGTAGCTAACTTTTTAGGGCTAGCATGTAATTGAAACCCTAGCCTAGTTTTATGTAGTCACTTTTGGCATCTTTTAATTAAGAATTCAGTTTTATTAGTTGAGATTCTAAACCATGTTTTTAATTGATGAGTTGTGTATATGCCATGCCAACCATGTTATGTTCAATTGAATTTAAGAGTAGCTAACTTATGTTTGATTGATCTTGATGATTAAGCGTCTATGGTTTAGAACCATGAATAATCTAAGTATATACCATTCTTAGACTCATGCATTTATCATTCCCATTTTTTTTATGCATTATGTTTGTTTTGACTAGGACATATGCCATGCTTAGTTTTTGCAACATGATGAACAATTCATGTAGTATGCCACTCATGAATTAGGTTTAGGGGAATAATAATCTAGGTACATAAGCCATGGTCTAGGTTGATAGATGTCACTAATAATTCTGATTTTTTATTAAAGGTAATAAGGGACATGTATAGGATTGGTTAGGGGAGTAGATGAAACCCTAGTTCAGTTATTATTACTGTTTTTTAATTCTAATACTAGTTGTGTGTTTTAGATTATTTTCCGATTAGCTTTTGATAATTTAATTTACTGTTTTTAGTAGTTTAATACAATCTTTCATCATTCGATTGTTTCTTTTAATATTCTGATTTTTAGTTGCTTTTGACATTATTTTATCACGAGTCTCCGTGGGATCAATCTCGTACTTACAATCATTATATTACATAGTGATCTTGTGCGCTTGCGAGTTTTAATTGTGTGCATACTAGTAGCTTATTTCTAGGTTGCTTAGTGCATACCAAGTTTTTGGCGCCGTTGCCGGGGACTTGTTTGCATAGAATAGTGTCAAAACTTGTGTTTAGTGTAGTGTCATAGTCTAGTTTAGTCTTTAGTTCAGTTGCTTTTAGTTTTAAAGTGCTGTTATTTACTGTTTTATCATAGTATTCTTCTAGTTCAGCTAGTTTATTTTCAGTTTTCTACCTTTTCTTACTTTTAGCGCATTACTTACTTAGTAGGTGTTTTCTTGCAATCTTACATTTTGTATATGCAAGGTAGGCGATCTCAGGACTTAGCTATCGTTGTCTACGATCCAGAAATTGAACAAACCTTTAGACGAATTTGAAGGCAAGCTGAGAGGGCAAGATCTAATACACAGCCCTCATTTGACTCAGAACTTGAAGAAATAAGTATTAACGGAAATCAAGGTCCTGAAAGAAAGATGGCCGGGGCAGAAGAAGTGGTAGTGAACAATCAAAAGAGACCAATGAAGGAGTCTTACATTCCCTTGCACACCGAACAGCCGTCCACCATTCTTTATCCACCTAATACGGCTGGCAATTTCACCCTCACTGCACAACTGCTGAATATGGTGAAACACTATCATGGGTTACCTAATGAGGATCCTTATCTTCATATTAAGGATTTTTTTAAGCTGTGCGCGACACAACAAATACAAGGAGCTACCCCAGAGGGCATCAGGCTACGTCTATTTCCTTTTTCTCTTAAGGATAAAGCTAAAATGTGGTTAAACTCCATGGATGCATGTTCTATCACCTCTTGGCAGCAGCTAGCTAGCAAGTTTCTGAAGAAATTTTTCTTGGCTCAGAAGACGAGGCAGTTAAGAAGAGAGATCCAAACATTTCAGCAGAAAGATGAAGATCAGTTCTAAAGCGTGGGAGCATTTTAAGGATTTATTATTGAAGTGTCCACATCACAACCTCACCAAAGATGATCAGGTTTAAGCTTTCTATGAAGGACTAAATAAGCTGAACAAGGGAATAGTAGACTCTGCATGTGGAGGAGCCCTGATGGAGAAAAATAGTGAGGAAGCATATGAACTTTTTGAAACTCTTAGTGAAAACTCACAACAATTTTCTTATAGGACCAGACAGATGGGTAAGAAGCAAGGAGCATATGAGATCCAGACACAAGGAAATGTAACTGACCAGATGGCGGTCATGGATAAAAAGATAGACATGATCATCAAAGCAATGGCTTCCAATAGCATGCTCAGACAACCATCAAAAGAAGTATGTGCTATATGTTCTCACACTAACCATACTACTGAATGCTACCCCATGTCATCTTTAACAGATCAGGAACATACCAACTATGTTGGTAACACTTTTCCTAAGCAAAACAATCCATTCAGCAATACTTGCAATTCTGGATGGAGGAATCATCCAAACTTTTCTTGGGGAGGCAATCAGAACAATCAAGGAAATCAAGGCAATTAGCAGCAGTATCAAAGACAGCAGAGAAGCTATCAACACACCCAGAATAACAACTTTTCTCATAACAGTGCACAACAGCCACCAAAAGATGAGTTTAAAAGTTTGGTGACCCGGTTTATTCAGTCATCTCAGGCTAATTTCCAGCAACATAATCAAGCAATTACAAACACTCAGCAGAGTTTGGCAAAGCGGGAAGCACAAGTGGGTCAGATCAGTAATGCTTTGAGCAAGAGGAAGCACGGTAAGTTCCCAAGTCAGACTGAAATAAACCTTAAAAATCATGAGCATTGGAAGACCATAACTACCCTCACAAAGGAGCCAGAGAAGGTCTACAGGAGAATGAGGCAGCATGGTACAGCCATAGACAACAGTGTGAATGGGCCAAATGAAAATCCTAAAAATGTAGACATTGAGCCACAGGATAGTGCAAGGCAAAATGAGATTGGTGTGAACCAGAAGAGTGACAAGAAGAGCATAGACACTGTGGCCACTCCTATTCAGGTCACGGCCTCCAAAGAGCCAAAGAGAGTGTATGAGCCAGTTCCACCTTACCCTCAGAGGCTGAGACAGGAGAAAAAAAGTCAGTTCACGCATGACATCTTCGAGACACTAAGGTAGGTAGAGATTAACATTCCGCCAATTGATGCTATCAAGCAGATACCCTCTTACGCAAAGTTTATCAAGGAGCTATATACAAACAAGAGAAGATTCAGAGATCATGAAGAGGTTAAGTTAACCGAGGGAGTCAGTGCAGTTCTTTCAAGAAAGCTTCCTCCAAAATTGAAGGACCCTGGGAGCTTTACTATACCTTGCAAGCTAGGAGATCATACAATTGAGAGAGCCTTACTAGACTTGGGTTCTAGTATCAATTTGCTGCCATTTTCAGTCTATGAGTATGTGGGTTTGGGGGAGTTCAAACCAACTTCTATTACATTACAATTAGCGGACAGGAGTGTGAAGCACCCAAGGGGCATTCTGGAGGACATTTTGGTGAAGGTAGGAGAATTCATATTACCTGCTGACTTTGTGGTACTAGACATGGAGAGTGTATCACTGCCTCACCACCTTTCTATTATACATGGAGAGTTTGGTACACGGAAGGGTCTTATTCAGATTTCGGGAGAAATTCAGGGTATTTTGGAAATTACATAAAATTGTCGTTTTTGGTTTAAATGATTTTTTTTTTTTAATGGTTACTTTCATTAAATAAAGCAAACAGTACAAGAGAAAAGTACTGAAAGCAAAAGAAAACAAGACAGGAAAACCAAAAAGAACCCTAAAACCAGCCAACTAAGGCCCTGCCAAACAGAAGGCCACCTCTTTCCAATGATACATAATTTGATCTAAGGAGTATCCCCTAAAAGAAGGGAGAATAGACACCCAAAAAGCTACTAAAAACTTCGATTTCTCCACCAGTCTACTCTCGTTAGAAGCAATTTCTTCAAAACATCTTGAGTTTCTTTCCATCCACTCGTCCAAATCACTGCTAAAAATGAAAACAGCCACATCACTTTGCCTCTACGGTCCCCAATTGGGACCTTCCAAGCTTGGAAAAGCTCGAGGAGAGAGCGAGGAAGGACCCAGCAGCAACCAAACCCTCCTATTATAGCCATCCAGATAGTCTGAGCTGATTTCCAATTTAGCAAGAGATAGTCCACGGATTCTTTGTCCCTCAAGTACCTAGGGCAGCCAACAGCCATTCACTATTGTCATCCCTCTCCTCCTCAAAAGGTCCATAGTAGGGATCCTTTTCCTAAGAGCAACCCACCTGGAATACAAGCACCCTTGGTGGAGCTTTCAACTTCCAAATATCATACACCCCGCTCCTTTCCTTGGGATTGCTTAGGATTGTCTTAAAGAAAGAGGACACTGAAAATGATCCATTCTTAGAGGCAATCCACACCCTAGCATCTGCCCTACTGTTTTGAATGGTTAAACTATTCAGGGAATTAAGGAGAGCAATGAACTGGGATTCTTCATTGTCCTTCAGGTTCCTTCTAAAAGTGGGACACCAAACCATCTGGCCTCCAATTGTGCTCATATAAGAGCTGACCGTTGCTTCCTTGTCTTGTGCACACCTAAACAGGTTTGGGAATTGAGCACACAACACCCTTTCACCTACCCACCTATCTTTCCAAACAAGGGTCATCTCCCCCGATCCAATTTGATACTTGAAGTTCTCCATGAAAAGTCTGTTTACCGAGAGGATTCCTTTCCAAATAGCAAATGAATTTCCAGGGGGATCCTGGACATCCCACCCATGCCTTGGTACGTTGTATTTTCTTTCCAACACCTGTCTCCAAAGGCCTTGTGAACCGTCTCAAGTCCTCCACAACCATTTGCCCAGAAGAGCTTGGTTCATCTTTTTTAGCGGTCTAATTCCCAGGCCTCCTTCTTCCTCCGGGCTTACATATGGAGTCCCAACCAACCAAGTGACACTTCTTCTGTGAGTTTGCTCCATGCCATAATTACTCTCTATGCAGCATTTCGATCCTCTTTATAATAGAGGTCGGGCATCTAAAGATGGAGAAGTAATAGACTGGCAAGTTGGAGAGAACAGATTTGATTAGGGTTACCCTTCCTCCATAGATAGGTAATTTTGCTTTCCATGTCGACAACTTCCTCTCTACCCTTTCCACAACTGGGTTCCGAAGAGATTTAGTAACCCGCCCAGAGCAGAGCAGCATGCCTAAGTACGAAACTGGAAGATCCCTTGCCTAAGTACGAAACTGGAAGATCCCTAATCTTGCAACCCAGAATTTTTAACATTTAAGGAGCAAGAGCTTCTCAATTCGTAGACCAATCACCTCACTCTTGAAGAAGTTGACTTATAGACCTTACACTGTTTCCAAGCAGAGGATAGTGGCTTTAACATTTCTAACCTGATCTTCTTCTGCTCCACAGAATATGAGAGTATCATCAGCATACTACAAGTGGCTGATAACTGGGGAGTTTCTAGCCACTCTGAAGTCTTCGAACATTCCTACGTTCACTGCCTTTTTATCATTTTTCCCAGCGCGCCAGCTATAATTAGGAAGAGAAAAGGGGAGAGGGGGTCCCCTTGTCTTAGCCCTCTTCCAGCCTGGAAGTAGCCCTTTGGAGACCCATTCACCAAAATAGAGAACCAAGCTGATGAGACACACTCCTGAGTCCACATCCTCCATTTTTCCCCAAACCCCATTCTTCTTAACATGTATAAAAGGAATTTCCAGTCCACCCTATCATATGCTTTCTCCAGGTCTAGCTTGCAGATGATCCCCGGAATCCACTCCTTAAGTCTTGAATGCACACATTCATTGGCCACCAGGATGTCATCTAAGATTTGCATCCCCACAACAAAAGCCCCTTGCTCATTGGAAATAATCTTCGGCAGAACCTTTTGAATTCTCCCTGCTAGAACTTTGGTGAGGATTTTAGACTTCCCAGAAGACTAATGGGTCTGTAGTCCTTGATGCCAAGGTCTCCTGTCTTCTTCGGGACTAACGCAATGAAAGAAGCCCCCAATCCTTTGGACTATTACCCCTTTGGGAGAATTCCTCCACAAAATCCGTAACATCCTTTTTCACCATCTTCCAGAAGCATTGAAAGAATGCTATCGGAAACCCATCTGGGCCTAGAGCCTTATCTCCTGTGAGATCGAAGACCACCTGACGAACTTCCTCCTCTTCAAAGTTCCTCTCTAGCCACTTCTCCTATTCATCTCCAATAACTTCGAAGGCTATATTTCCCAGATAAGATATGTCCCAACCTTCATCGGTGTAGAGTGACTGGAAATAGTCTATTATGTGGGATATTATCTCCTCTTTTTCCTCCAACCTTTTTCTCCCATCCATTATGCTTATTATCCTATTAGCCCTTCTTCTCGAGGATGCCATTCCATGAAAAAACTTTGTATTTTTATCCCCTTCTTTTAACCAATTGCATCTCGATCTTTGTTTCCATCTTATCTCCTCCTTCCTCAGATTTCTTTGTAACTCTTCTTTTAAATCCGACCTTTCTTTTCTTCTTCCCGAGACAGCTGATCACTCTCCTCCTTCCCATCTAACGCTTGGATTTCTGCAAGAATTTAGGACTTTTGGTGCTTCACATCCCCCAAAGTGCTCCGTTGCCCACTCCTTCATTTTGATTTTCAGTAACTTCAACTTTGTGGCCAGCCCGTGACCCGCCCATCCTTCCACCCTTATCTCCTCCCACCACTCCTGAACCAGTTTAGGGAATTGCTCTTCCTCTAGTCACATTAGTACGAAGCGGAAGGGCGAAGATCCCCATCTTTCACACTCCGAGTCTAGCAGAATCAGGCAGTGATCTGAAACTGGCTTAGGCAAAGCAATCTGGTTAACCTCTGGGTAGGTTTCCAACCAATATGTGGAGACCAAGAACCTATTCAGCCTGGACATGTTCAGCCTGTTTTAGGTTTAAAAGATCATCATTCCCAACCACTTTCATGTTCAGCCTGTATCCATTTGAAGTCCTGAAGCCCCTCATTTCATCAATTCACTCTTGCTAGGGGCATAACCGTCTTTTTCATCAAAGTTGAGATTTCCTTTGGGACCTCAACAAAATTCCCATTCTTGGTTCGTTAGAAAGGTAATTTAATTTTGAGAAGCTTTCGTTCTTGGCCTGAAGTCATCCAAGGTTCGGAAGGCCTCCGTTTTCATGAGTCAAATCCAATCAAGTGGTGGGGCCCACAACACATGCCTATACAAGGCCAAGACCCCCCTCCTTCCTCCCGATACTCAGTTGTCCCAGGCAAGCAGCAGCAGCTCAATCGGCAATCCACCTTTCCCATCATGGTTCTCCCTTTGTTTCTCCACCGCTCCACACGAAACCAATCTCGATTTTCCTCATTTCTCTTCCTCTTCCTTCCTTGAGCAAGCAAACGCACCCCAGCCCCTTCATTCGGCAATTTCAGCAAGTGGCAGCCCTCTAAGTTGTGGGTTTTCCATGGTTCGAGTGCTTGGTGGTATAAGCTTGTTCCCATCTTATAGAAATTTGGCGATTTAGTGAGCGATGGTTGCAGCACATTTTCAGGGTGATGTAGAGTGTATTTAGAGCTTGTGGAAGCCAAGGCAAGTGTTGATTTTGATTTCCATGGCTTGTATGCTAGTTCCCATGTTTCTAGCCTCAAGGTGTAAATTTCTTGTTTCAAGCTTAATTTGATGTTAAACATGTTTAAACAATTGTAATTAATCTCCTAGGAGTGTTAGGGAATCTCCCAGGACTATAAAAACCCGAAAAGTGGGGAGAAACCCAAAAAATCCCGTCGTAGAACTGGTCAATGCAGTCGGTTGTCCCACGGCCGACCATGGGGAGGACCACGATCGACCGTGATGCCTGCTGGCCGCTTGGACTTTTTCGACCCTTTTAGCTTGGGAATTGTTCCGAACCCCTTCCTATCAAGTTGTGGACTTTAGAAACATGTTAAGTGGAACCCGAAGGTGACCAAACTTCACCCATTTACCCTTGAACCATGCCCCTCGGTAGTTTGGAGCTTTACATGACCGATCGGCCAATCGAATGGCCAGTCCTTTTCCAATTAGCTATCCACCTTGGGGTCAAGTTGTGGACATCTGAATGACCTAGCCCTCGATGACCTAACCGAGGGCCTTGAGCCCTTGGATTTTTACCATACACTTGCACATGATCTCCAGCAATGCGGAGCACCTTAACTTAGAAATTTGGTGGATCCCCATACCTTGAACCTTGCCCAACACTTGTTTTGATATCCAAATGTTGAAAGCATCCACAAAATCGCAACACTCGAGCATTTCATGCAGCAAAACATCATCTTCAGACACCCTTTCTTATACCGCAGCTATTACCGCCTCCATGCCTGCTTAGTCAGCGACTGGTACTCTTGAATTTGTTCAAATTCTCTGGCCTTAGTTTCACAGTAGTTTTACAGGTGAAAATAACTTTTCATCTATTGTTTGGTATCTTAATTCAAGGGCCTCAAATCATACGACCTTTTCCTCTGCAAAGCTAACAAATATTAAAAAATATAATGGTGATTTGCAAATCCATAATGCAGATGGACAGAATCTTCCTAATATTGTCATTGATGAAATTCTTCAACCGTTTACCCCGGCAGTATGTGTCTTTTTCTTCTCATTTATCTATTAATATTATCTATTTGGAAAATTAGTTAAAAAAACTGTAATGTTTCTAGTGTATTGTACAGGATCGAGAACAGGAAGGTGATTGGGAAGGGGCCTAAATGTGGACAATTATTTCCTCTCCAAATACTAGGGGCATGTGAGAATATATTTTTGTTTCTTGATTTTGTGGTTCTTCTAGCAATAATGCATGCCAATTATAGGATAAACGTCTTGGACATCCTGATGCAGAAAAAAAATGTTATGTTGAATTCTGGTTTGCTTATAAATTAATCACATTGCTCTTTAAAACATGTTTCTTTTGATTATTCAAGTTGTGAAGAGGGCAAAATAAGGTTCTACCATTGCATGCACATGTTGATGTTAACACCGATTGTATTCATGTTCATGTGATCAATCTGAATGTGGGCCCAACTCTTATTGGAGTGAACTTGGACGAGGGCAGTAGAACGTATTTTGGATATATAATGTATTCATTGATGGATTTCGAAGGAGGGGCTTAGAGAGTTTCAAAAAAAAAAAAACTACAAATGGTGTCATTCTATGGCAAAGTTTGCGGGGCCCATTGACTTAACAGAAGCTGGATTTTAGGATCTAGCCATCTACAAAAACCAGTTTGAATGGCTGCTGCCAACTATCTAATCAAATGCATCAATCGAAGATCATAAAATAAAAACTATGCTTACTTTATATTTAAAGACTTCAGATAAATGCGCACTGCAAGGTCCAATCAACCTGATTTTTTTGCAAATTGACAAATCCCAAAATCCTCTTTATCAATGGGCCTGACAATCTCTACCACATGTCCTACTACCTCGGAGTTTGGATCCTCTCAAGACAAACTCAATGGAAGTTCATGAGGCTCCTTCTAGAGGACCACTTATGGAAATCTCAACCTAAATGTCTTCTCTCATGGGTCTTTGCTAAATTCCGCTCCAAGGACTTGGGCCCACTGTAAAACTGATAAATACAAAAATGAGTTTTTCATTATAATTTATTCACCTTTTTTATAAGGTGATCAACATGATAGTGGGCCCAATTCCTATTGGAGTGAAATTTGTCGAGTGCCAATTTGAGAGGTAGGCAATTATTTTGGGCAGTTAAGATCTTAATTTTTTTCATTGGTGCACCCCACAGAGGAGCCTCACAAATTTTCTGTGAGTTCAAGTATTAAAGTGTAAAGACTCCTCGGGATGCACAAGTCGCTAAAAAAAAGGAGCTAGGAAGCCCTAAGGATCCAGATTCCTCAAGATGTTGGAGCCAGAAAAGATTTTTTTTAAAATTTAAAAAAAGGAGCATTTTAGCATTTGCCCCATAAGGTGTGGAAGGCGAGGAGAGAGAAGAAAGAGTAAAGAAAAAACAAGGAGAGGATTTTCCGCAAGTCCAAGCATTAAAAATTCAGGCTCTTCAAGCTGTGGAGCCGCTAAAAGGAAAAATGGATGTTTCAAAGAATAGGAAAGGAAAGATGAACTCTCTTTCTCACAGTCACAACAAAAATCTAGTCGGGAGTCCTCCAATATGGAATTTCCTATCCTTCATTTAGATTGAAGACAAAGGCAAAAATGAAAAGTTTGTTTTCATACATCGTGTGCATACCATAATACACATGTCACGTTATCATCTTAGGCTCTTTACATAAATTGGAGCTCTCTCTCCCTCCCCCCATAAACCTTCTTTTAAGATCTTCAAGCTATGGAAGCTCAGGTATTTCTTGGCGAATATAACCAGTAGAAAATATCGGCCGAGTCAACCGATATTTTGGAGATCCATTACCTACATGCACCACAACTGATATAGTATCAAGATACCACATCAGTGCATACCATAATACACGTCACGTTATCATCTTAGCCTGTTTACATAAATTGGAGCTCTCTCTCCCTCCCTCTCTAAACCTTCTTTTAAGATCTTCAAGCTATGGAAGCTCAGGTATTTCTTGGCGAATATAACCAGTAGAAAATATCGGCCGAGTCAACCGATATTTTGGAGATCCATTACCTACATGCACCACAACTGATATAGTATCAAGATACCACATCAGTGCATACCATAATACACGTCACGTTATCATCTTAGCCTGTTTACATAAATTGGAGCTCTCTCTCCCTCCCTCTCTAAACCTTCTTTTAAGATCTTCAAGCTATGGAAGCTCAAGTATTTCTTGGCGAATATAACCAGTAGAAAATATCGGCCGAGTCAACCGATATTTTGGAGATCCATTAGCTACATGCACCACAACTGATATAGTATCAAGATACCACATCAGTGTGTACCTCTTTCTGGTTCATATAGGCTCATACGTAATGAATGTGCCGATATTTTGATCTATGGTTGGAGCCCGAAGGCAATTCAAAATTTTCATATTTACATACAGTTAGTGCTTGAAAATTTCACTTATCTTAATATTATCTTCTGGAAGACAATATTCTGTAGAAAAGATTTCACACTCAATTGTACCAAAACGGATGGTTTGTAAAATCTACAAACCAGGAACACTGAAAAGGTCACATGGGGTTATCAAGGTTCTTACTACATGACTAACAAATAATGCCTAAAAACTAAAAACTAAAAAAAGTTAGTTTTTTCGCAGTCAAATATTTGCATGAAATCAAGGCACCAAAGGATACAATAGCTGCACAATGACCTGAACTCACCATCACTAGTTAATTCCTCAACAGCATCTTCTTCCCAAGCTTTCTTAAATAAATCATCAAACTGCACAGACAACCTACTCTGCATATAAAGAGGAACACTAAAGAAATTGAGATAGGTGCTCAAAAAAGAGCATCGCAGTGTAAGACCATTACTAAAGAATAAAATGAGTTTTCCAATTAGTCTGCATTACTTTATTTAAATTAAAAAACCCTAACATGTTTCTAGTGCCAAGCTATTAACCAAGCAGAAAGGAAAAAATTTACTAAACCCCCTAATATGACAGGTTGAAAATCAAAGTTCCAAAGATGAGAACTGTCGTAAGCAAACAAGTCTAGAAACCACCTATTTCTTTCATTATGAGATGGCAATTGTAACTCGGACTGATTATACAAATTTTAACAGCAGGTTGGGTTATCGATAGAAAGGCAGAAGACGTCTCTGATGGGCGAACTGAAAAACGTTATGGGAAAATCCCTTTCAGAATTTGTTGGGGTATACGGTAAGAAACGAAATGGAAACACTAAAAAATAAAAGGACTTGGCAGTACAGGGAATTGTGTACTCAATTATAAAAACCATAGCTGACTTATTCTTCCAAAGTTTGTTATGAGAAATTGAAGGTGGCAAACATATATGTAACAAAAACAGCTGTGCATTTTATTTTTTTTATGAGGCTTTAATGACTTCCCATCATTCCCCTTTTCTTGTCTTTTTTTTATGAGGCTTTAATGGCTTCTCATCATTCCCCTTTTCTTGTCTTCTTCTTCCTCCCCCCCACCCCCTCTTTTCTCTCTCTCTCTCTCCTCTCTCTTTTTTGCTATCGATTTCCCTTTTTCCCCTCTATTCCAATAAAATAAAGCAAAGCTGCCTGTCAAAAAAAGCGGAAGAAAAACAAAGAAAAAAAAAACCACTGGTGCAAATAATGAAAGCAGCCCCCAGAACTATTCAAATTGGAATGAGATACTCAGCATATCCTGCCCAATGATAATGGAAAATTACTGAATTAGAATGATAAAATGAAATTTGTTTTTTTAATGGTAGAAACTTTCAATTCAAAAATCTCAACCGTTAGTAGCACAGAGGACTGCAGTATGAAAGTGCTATAATGAATAGTAACATAAAAAGTGCATCTTCAAAAGCACAAGATCGAAAATACAGCACAAGGAAAACATTTCTATAGGACTCCTGAGCTGACTTACCAGATTTTCACCTGTGGGACTTCCCACAGAAATTTGTTCGTCAACATGTTTCCATTTGGATGGATAGACCTTCAAAAAATGCAGTAGTCAGTGCCTATCCGATGAGCAGAAGTTTACACACTCAAGTAAATGAAGGACTTTCTCCATTAAGTTGAGGTTACCTTGAGACTGCCAAAATCCACTCCTTGCTTAAAACTTGGCAGAACACTCTGAGCAGGGCCACCATTGAGTAGTTCATTCACCCAACCACCATTCCGAGCACCCTCAGGAACAGTTCTTTCTAGAGACTGAGAATTTTCTAGACCGCCGGGACGAAAAGGGCGGTTGTTGACACTGCCCCTTACAAAATCCTTTGCCGGTCCAGGCATGCGTGGCAAAGCTCCTGAATCTTGAGCTACTTCCGTTAGTTCTCTTACATCTATCTGATTATGGTACATGAGGAATGACAACATAAGAACAAAAAGGTGAAAGATTAATATCAACCATCGAGATATCAACATTGTATAGGTAAGGTCAAAGACAAGTCATGACTATGAATGTAACGAGATATATCTTACTCGTGAAATGATCTTTCTTTCTGATAAATTAATGATCAGCATAGCTATTGTCATACTTCATTATCAATGTTAGGATAAGCAATAAGCTATATCCTAACAATCAAGAGAACAAAGACGTACAAAAGCAGCACGAGGCCTTAAACTATTATTAATTACTACCAATTACATTTTTCCAATTGCCAATTTATTGATGCAATCCAAGGTATGACTTTTTCCAAGATGACAATACCAACTCCTTGATGTTGCAAGTGGCAGCTATATCGGGCGTAGCGGTCTTATAGACAATTTATCACCACTACAAATGTAGGGGATGCTACAGACCACTACGTCCGTTATGGTCGCACTACAGGCCGCTAAAGACCCAGTACAGAGCGTAACTAGCATCTACTTTGCATTTTTTTAAAACACATGGGAGGGCTTCTTTGGTGTCATTGCTTTGGTGCAATGGTAAAAGTCTCAGGTACCATGCATAATAATGCAAGTTCGAAACCTGCGAGCAGCCACTTTGTGCAAAATTGCCAAAGGTTAGTTTTGTCTCCAGTCTAGACCCTCCAAGGACCCCGCAATGGGTAATGACCTTTTCTTATAGTAGGGCTTCTTTCTTCTTTCTTCTTTCTTCTCTCCAAGCAACATTTCTATTCAACTCTTTTTATACTTTGACGAAGAACGGATAGGCTCACAAGTGGAACCGCCCAAGATAGTTTAGGAATATTTTTTTATTTTCTCTACATTATTGTTAGTGGGTTTCTAATCTAGTTGAAAGATTGTAATTAAGATAGTTTCTATTGCTTTCCTAGTTTGCTTAGGTTTTCTTAGCCCCTAAGTTTGCTTTTCTTATTTATATTGCATCGTAGAGATTTATTTCTCAAACTTGGTTAATAAAATTTGAATTGGTTTTATCCATTGAGGTGCATCCTCGTGCTGAAATCTCTGTGGAGATCTCGGATAGTGCAATTCCACGCAAGCCCTAACCCTAGGGCCTGCATCAATTGGTATAAGAGTGAAACGATCCCCGATCGGTTTAATCAGACACTCATTATCATCATCCCCATCCATCCATCTCCCTCCTCGTACCCTCTCTATCCAAACCCTAACCCAAACTCATTACCAAAACCAAAACCCATTACCACCCAACACTAAACCAACTCTGCCAAAACCCTAATACTCCAAATCAAAACCCATTCGAAATCCCAAATCCCTGCACTAATCCCCTTTCTGCCAAAACCTATTCTCCAATCCCTCACAGCCCAGCCAACTAAAATCTCTCACAACCCTAACCTTCAAAAGCCCCATCGATACCCAACCCCGTCAGTTGAGTCGCCAACCAAACCCATGATCATCTTTTTTCCCCAACTCAAACTAGAGAAAAAAATCTGAAGGAAACGATAGCAAGTGCGTACATAGCTCCACGCAACCCTTCCCACATCACCAGCCAGCGCCTCTACTGCCAATCTGCCATTGTCGAAGTTCGCCAGTGCACCAGCTAATAGTGCCAACATCATCTCAGCAAATTCCAGTAGAGTATTCATCATCGTCGTCATCGCATACCTTCATCATCATCGCCTTTGGGTTCTCCCCCTTCAACTTGCAGAAGAGGGCCGAGAATTCTCTTCCTCTGGTTGGTGAAAAGCAGAAAGAAAATAGAAAAAGGGACTTTTGGCCCTTTTCTTCTCCTTCGACTCGAAGCTCGAGGCAAGAAAAAAAATCAATCACATGTGCAATTCGTAACACGTGTTTGGGCGTGGTTTATAGCCCAAACCAAGCCCGGTTAAGTTCGGGCCAGTCTAAATCCAGGTCCGGTGAACCGGGCGTGGTTGACTAGAACCATTGCGGAATTAACGAAAATTGTTGCTCAACTAACCACAATGATTGCTCAGCTCCAAAAAATTGTTGTAAGAATGGATACCAGAATAACAAATTTAGAAAATAATCGGCGTGCAGATAATCACCGAGATGATAAAGGAAATATTCAGAATCAACACGATCATCCGGCAAACAATGTTGATTGAGATTTAGGGATTAAACTCGTGATTCCCGAATATGACGAAAAATTAAAACCAGATGAATTTATGGATTGGTTAGTGTGAGTCAAAAATAATTCCGCACACAAACCAATGACAAGGGCCATAAAGTCACCCAAGAACCAAAACATAGATCATGTTTAGACGTGGATTGAGATAAAAAAATCTTTTGAAACAAAAGTTCCTCCTAGTCAATTACTTAAGAGATCAGTGTTCAAGCTTTCCAGATATAAAACAAGGATCCATGACAATTGTTGAGCATTCCGAAGAGTTTATGACAATGCAAGCTCGTCGTAGTTTAAATTAGGCCGATGATGTTTTAGTTGACCGATATTTTCATGGGTTATACATACAAACATAGATGGAAATAGCAGCCGATACGCTATTAAAGTGGGCGTAGCGGTGTTTAGGGTCTGCTTAGGAACTTTACATGTAGAATGAAGTGAAGTAAAGCCTCAAATAGTGAAAGAATAAAATATAAGTGGGTTATGATGATATTTTGTCTTTAGTTGTTTCGTAGGAAATCCTTTTGACTTTTTATTTAAAAAGTGGGTATTTTTTTGTCTTTTAGTGGAGAAGGGAGGTTGTTTTTTGACTTTTTTTTTCAAATGAGGGAATTTTAAAAATGTGTACTTTTGATGTGACCACTTTTTGAAAATTGGAGGCTTTACTCCACTCCACTAGTGAAGTTCCCAAATAGCACCGCTCACAAGTGTAGCGGCTCTTAGCAGCTGGGTTTTCGACCCCCCTCTTTTACTTTCACTTTTTCACCTCTTCTCCCTCACTTTTCAGTGCCATAACCAAGGATCAAAATAGTCATTGCGGCAAGTGTAGCAGCCAGTGGCCAAAATGCTACGTAGAATGCTATACGTAGTAGTTGCAGCAATATTAGCAACGCAACGATGTGAATTTTTTAAGTGGTCAAAAGAAGTCAAATATTGTGCAGCATCCAATCTTGTGTTTTTTTTTTTTTTTTACTGCTTTGGAACCATTTAAGGGTAGAGACAACTTTAGGAAAGATTATTGAGGAGAAGAAATAAGAAACACAATGGTTTAAATTAAAACTAATTGGCTCTACTAGGTTTTAGACCGTAGCGCCGTTATTTTCAAAATAGCATAGCGGCCTCAACCGCGGACCATGGCTGTAACTGCTTCATATTCCTTCCTTTGCATCTAGCTTGCTACAAGAACATTAAAAAAAAAAAATCAAATCTAAGCATTATACTCAAGGATCAAAGGTTCTAACTCAAGATCTTCTCAAGGTACGTTATTTGTGAACTTTTTCCATATGTTTGAGATTATTTCTCTTTTTTTAATGAATCACATGAAAATACTTGTTATTGTTAGATCCATGTTTCCCATAGATCCAGCCCACATATTTTTATGTTTATTTGAATTTATTTTATATTTGATTTTCGGAATTTTTATTTCTTTTTTTTTTAAATTAATTTTAACTCAAAGAAATCCCATCAAAACACATGAAAATGACATGTTATTGTTAGATCTATGTTTCCAATAGATCAAGTGATGCAAATAGACCTCAGGCCACATGGGTAGGGCCCAAGATAGTTTAGGGATATTCATAGTTTATTTACTTAATTACTTTAATGAGTTGTAATTAGGATAGGTTTGCATAGTTTCCTATTATTATTAGTATCTTAGGGCCTAAGTTATGCTTTCTTATTTATATGGCATTGTAGAGAATGGAATTTCATAATTGATTAATAGAATTTAAGTTTTCCCCACTGAGGTGCGTCCTCATTATCGTCTCTATGAATACTTGTTGAAGTGTTTGCGGACATGTGCTTCGACACAATTATTGTGCTTCAGCACCCACGCAAACGTTAGACGGTCTCATCTGGGAAAAGGTAAGCCTCAATAAGGAAAGTAAACGCAAATAGCAGAACATGTTAAGGAATCAGTGGCAGAGGATATGCAGACTGAGAAGCCAGAGCAAAACACAGAAGATTCCACAACTACATTTGATCAAAATATACAGGTAGCTAGGGAAACAACACCAATTGTTGAAATCTCCCACGTTGATTTCATCTTTGGAGATGAGCGGCGGATAATCAAAGATTGCGATTAGATAGTGCAAATTTTACACATGACATCATAGTCATCAAAATCGTATGATTCACAATACGAATCGTACAATTCGAATCATATCGATAGAGAAACAATTCATATCACGTAGCCGAAACGCAATTAGAGTAATATCGTTCAATTCAAGCGATTTGTGCGATTTGTTGAGGTAGAAATATGAATAGCCCAACGTTTTCTGTTTGGAATGTATTTTGTCAATTTTTAACCGTTGTGAAGCTGTTGTCAGTAAAAGAATAAAACAACCCTAAGGTTTTGTTTGTGCAAAGACCCTTTCCATGGAAAGGAAGGAGACAGGGCGCCGGATGTTTGGTGCAGAGCGGAATCCGTCCCTCCATAATTTTCGGCGCCTTAAAACTTCCAATTTTCATCGCCAAAAGGGGATGCACAAGTCCCACCTCGGACGTGAGAAAGGTCTTGCCGCGGAAGAGGAAAGAAAGGTTTCCTCTTCCGTGGTTGTGAACAAACCCTAAAGGGTAGGACCAAAGAGAGAAAACAGAAGAGGTTGAAATTACAGGGAGCAAGAAATCCTCCTCCATGTGACTGTGCCTCTCCAAGGTAATTCTTTTTCAATCGCTCCAACCAAAGGGATTTTTTCCAATCCCGTTGTACTGCAACGTCACGACACTGTTGAACTCCTTCGTTGTCTCCATGTTGTCGCTGCACACTCTAGAACTCCGATGTCCCTTTGTTGTCACTGCAACTTGAAGAGGTGGAGACGATGACTCAACAGCACTATAGAACTCCAGAACTTCTTCTCCAAAGCCGGAAGCCACAGAAGCCAGGTACGCTTTTTTATGTTCTTTTCTTTTCTCTCACACCTGTTCGCCCTCCTCTCCCCAAATCCAGGTGTCACGTGGGACCCACCGCTTGGATGAAGTCATTTGACTTCCATTTTCTTTCTTCTCACCATCCCTTTTTTTTCTCCTTCTTTGGATGCAGATCCATCAGTGGGTCCCACGTCAAAATCATTTCAAGGGTGGGGGCCCAATGATGGATCAAACATGTTAAATATTTTTTTGTATCCTTTTCTTTTGTTCTTTTTAGTGGATGTAGATCCATCCGGTTTGTTCTCATTTCTTTAGATTTTCAATAATCAATGGGTCCCATGTTAAATCTGTTTCGAGTGTGGACCCTACTGATGATTGAAATCCAAATTGTTGCTCCTTTACTCTCCTTTCAATTTGCATTTCTAAATGGATGGACCCAGCATTGCGTCCCAGGTCATGTCAACTCTATTTCAAGATTGGACCCACTATAGGATGAAATCCCAATGGCCTTATCTCGGTTCTTTTTCAAGAGTGGGCACCACTGATGGAGGGAGGCTCGCCTGCTAGCTGCTGACTGATTTTTTTAATGGATGCAAATCAGTTAGTGGGCCCCACACATTTAATTTATTTCTGCAGTGGGCCCCACTCGTGGATGAAAAATGCCATCTGTGATCTGTTTGATTCCCACCTGTTGGCTGCTGGCTTGTGGCTTGCTGGTTGCTTTTTCCTGTTTCTGTTTTTTCCCCAAATGGATGTAGATCAACTAGTGGGTCCCACATATTAAATTTGTTTCATTAGAGGACTCTCTGGTAGATGAAATAAGCCTGACTGCTGGATTGTGGCTTCCTGGCTGCTTTGTCTTTTTAAATGGATGTAGTCGTGTAGATCAATTAAAGGGCCCCACACATTAAATATAACTCAATAGTGGGCTCCACTTGATGGATGAAATATCCAAACTGTTTCTACAGATTATTGTGGGCCTTTTCCTTTTGGTCTTTTGTGATACTTCAATGGTTTAATTTACACCTTTTTTCATAGACTATGTTAATCATTGTTCAATTGATTTTTTTGTAACGATATCATCTTCAACCACAAAGAGATACTGAGACAGCGACAGAGTATACGGATTGAAACTTCAATGGGCATATATAAAAGAGCTGAAACTTCTACGAGAAAGGAAGCACATCAGAATATCAGATACCACAAAGATTCTTTCCGTTACCTTGGCTTTATAATTAGTAAGGATGTGGTGATAAAATCTTGAACATAGGATAAAAGTTGAATGGTTGAAGTGGAGACTTGCTTTTAGAGTGCTTTGTGACCAACAAATTGTAGAAGATAATAGGCCTTAAATTGGCTGGGCCTGGCCCATGTATAAATCCCACGTATGGGATATTGTCTAAAGATTGTGTAGCTGTATAGTCTCCTTTTATTTTCCTTGTTTAGACTAGGTTACATTCTTTTGATTCTTGCTTTCTTCTAATTGTATTCTTAACATACTTAGGGCCTTGATTGAGGCATAACGATATTATAAAATGGACTGTCGATACTCTAAGGAGATACGACCTTCTCCCATTCTTCTTCTTTGATTATTCCTCTCTTTCTCACATTATTACATGGTATCAGAGCTATAGTTACCTTCTCAAATTGATTCAGTCATTCTCCCTGACTTGGATCTTCTTCCTGATTGTGTCTGATCATCCCTGATAGTGTCTGATCATCCCTGATCAAAACGTGGCCTACTTCAGATCATCTTCAACATCTCTCAAAAACACCTCCATCCTGGTCGACCAACATTGCAAGTATTTATGAGCATTTTTCTGGATTTTTTCTCCCATCAGAGGTGAGGTTTCCAGCAACATTTGTGATATTTCTATTTCTTGCCTCTGTTTTCATCAAAACCGTCCAAATTTGTGGATTTTGATCCGATTTGAGTGAAACTTTGGCCTGGAGTTGCGAAAATAGCTTGCCCTTCCATCCCCCACCTCTGATCTGCTCACTGATCCTCCAATCAAATCTGTGTACAAATCGACTCACTGACGAGCATGGACGTGTCGTGCGTTTTTTTCATTCTGCTTCACTGCTGCCTACATTCGATGATCAAGAACCTACAAACTGTCCACCTTGTGTTGGTCGGCTGATTATTCTGGGAATTATAGTGATTTTTCAGGAATTTTTCCATCACCTTTGAGGTAGTTTCCAACCTCTTCTTCATCTGACGGTTTTCTCAGACAGATTTCATCATCACCGTCCAGATTTGTGGATCTTTTTCCAAATCTCATCAGATTTGGACCTAAAGGAAGTACGTTTGATCCACTTTACAACGATCAAACCTGATCTGTGATTTTGCTCACCCTGTGGGGCCACGTGTGGATTCAATCACTGCCGACAAGGACGTTCATCTTCCTTTCCTGCTACTGTGGACAGCGTTTTGACAGGTATTGTCTCTAATTGGTCCAGAGATCTTCTGATTGGACCTGCTACTGCTGTTTCATCTTTGATCACACCTGATCTGTGATCAACAACTCTGTGGGGCCCACGCACAGATCCAGATTAACATTTACAGCTTCTCAAGGTGCTTTATTTGCACTGTTTGTACTGACTGCTGCTGGATTTTTCACTCTGCTGGTTCTTCCTTGCTCCTATCTGGCTCACTGTTTTCTTTGCTCTCTCTTCCATCCTGTTGAAAGTGCTAACAATGGAGAAATATGATGTTATTCCAGTTAAGTTTAATGGGCAAAATTATATGGCCTGGTCCTTCCATCTGAAGAATTTTGTAGAAGGACAGGGGCTATTTGGTTATCTGGATGGAACAGTTACAAAACCTTCTACGACAAGTACCACAGACTCCAAAGCCATAGCCACCTGGTCCAAGGAAAATGCCAAAGTGATTACTTGGATTCTGAACTCCATTGATTCTTCCCTTGCTGTGGCTCTTCAAGCTTATACTACAGCAGCAGCTATGTGGGCTCATCTCAAGAAAATCTATCATCAAACCAACAAAGCCCGTAAATTTCACTTGGATAGTGAAATTGCTAAATTTACTCAAGGGGATAGATCAGTGCAGGAATACTATAATGGCTTCCTCACTTTATGGACTGAACGGGATTCCATGTTGATTCAGACAGTCTCTCCTGGCTTTCTCTCCAAGGCTCTTACTCTCCAAGAAGAAACTCACATTAGCCAGTTTCTTATGAATCTACGGCCAGAATTTGAATCGGTTCGGTCTGCCCTCATGAACCGAGAACAGTCAGCTAATCTTGATACCTGCTTTCAAGAAGTACTTCGCGAAGAACTTCGTCTCACCTCCCAGCGGGCTATTCTTGACGAACCAAAGGCATTCCTTGCACCCCTTCCGGCTGACTCTGCTCTTCTAGCAACCCCCAATCCAAAGCTCACTCAATGCTATGAATGCAAAGGTTTTGGTCATATTGCCAAGAATTGCCGCAAGAAGTTGGTTTGTTGCTACTGCAAGAGGTCTGGTCATCTTATAGATGATTGCCGCAGCCTCCAGCGTAAGAATGAGGTGCTGCCTAAGAAGCCTCTCTCCAATCTGCCACGACAGACTAATCCTTCCGCCTTCCAGGCTCAAGCACCATCATCTGATGCAGGAAGCACTTCCTTTGGGGCTGTATCCATGACTCCTGCTCAGATTCAAGAGCTGAACCAGAGCACGGTTACTTCTGCATATGCGTCTATGGGCGTATCTGGTGGTTGGTATCAAACTCATTCTCATATAGCGTCTCCTGCTTTCATTCCTCTGCCTCTCTTTCTTCTCCTATTACCTCTTCCACTTGGTTTTTAGATTCAGGAGCCTCCAATCACATGACATCTGTAGAACATGGCTTTACAGATTCCCACCCTTACCTTGGAACAGAGAAAATAACCACTGCTAATGGTGATCAACTACTCATTTCGGGAGTTGGTACCATTACTTTATCTAGTATTTCTGGCCAGTCCATCACTCTTCCCAATGTTTACTTTGTTCCCAAATTATCAGCCAATCTTCTTTCTGTAGGACAACTTATTGATGATGGCTATCTTGTTCACTTTTCTTCCTCTGGTTGTGTTATACAGGGGCGACAAACTGGGAAGGTGATCGCGACGGGGAGTAAACATGGGCACCTGTTCTTGCTGGACATTAGACATCATTCTTTTTTTGCTTCTTCTTCTAACTTCAATAAATTATGGACTGTTTGGCATAAACGTCTTGGTCATGTGAACAATGCAAATTTAATTTCCTTGTTTAAATTTGGTTATTTGGATTCTACTATTGATAATAAAATGATGTCTTCCTTATCTCAATCAGAGTGTGAAACTTGTTGTCTTCGTAAAAGTCATATTTTGCCTTTTCCTGTTCATAATGCTCGTGCTTTGGCATCATTTGACATCATTCATTCAGACGTTTGGGGAATTGCTCATACCTTGAGTAGGACGGGCTTTAAATACTGTCACCTTTATTGATGACCATTCTCGTTATACTTGGATTTACTTTATGCGTATGAAATCTGAAGTATTCTCAATTTTTCAAACATTTTATAACATGGTCCAAACCCAATTTCAGAAAGCTATCAAAATTCTTCGATCAGATTCCGGTGGAGAATACATGTCTCATAATTTCTCTGCCTTCCTTTCTGATAAAGGAATTCTTCACCAAAAATCTTGTCCGCATACTCCTCAGCAAAATGGTATTGCGGAAAGAAAGAACAAACATATTCTTGAAACTGTTCGTACTCTGTTGATTGCATCCTTAGTCCCTCCCAAATTTTGGTGTGATGCTGCACATACTGCTATGTATCTTATCAACCGTCTTCCTAGCACTGTTCTAGGAAAGACTACTCCTTACGGAGTTCTCTTTGGTAAAACCCCTTCATACTCTCACTTACGTGTTTTTGGTTGCCTGTGTTTTGTTCATCTTCCTCCTACTGAGCGCACAAAGTTATCTCCACAAGCTGCTAAATGCATTTTTTTGGGTTACAGTAATGAACACAAAGGTTTTTTGTGTTATGATCAATCGGACAAACGCATGCGTATCTCTCGTAATGTTATTTTCTTGGAACATATTCCCTTCTTTTCTTTACATTTGGATAGTCATCCTATTGCTGTCTCCTATCTGCCATAATTCTCAGAGTCTACTTCTCCATCACCTCCTCTCAAAGTCTATGTCCGGCGGAACAAGGTCTCTCCTCTGGTGACTCCCTCTCCTGATCCTCTCCCAGCGCCGCCTACTGAGTCTTCAGGTAATGATACTTCTTCTAGCACCATTTCTCTGCGACGCTCCAGTCGTCTTTCTATTGCCCCTAACCGCTATGGATTTCCTGCTCTTCTTACTTCCTTGGATAGTACGCCTATGCCCACCTCATATTCACAGGCCTCAAAGATTGCTCACTGGCAGGATGCTATGACTGAGGAATTGGTCGCTCTTGAAGCAAACCAAACATGGGAATTGGTACCGGCCCCGGATAGAGTCTCTGTGATTGGCAGCAAATGGATATACTCCATCAAAGTACATGCTGATGGGACTCTTGATCGCTACAAAGCCAGATTGGTTGCACAAGGTTATAAGTAGGAATACGGAATTGACTATGAGGAAACTTTTGCACCAGTGGCAAAAATGACCACTGTTCGTACTCTTCTTTGTGTCGCGGCTGCTCGCAATTGGCCTCTTTGGCAAATGGACGTCAAAAATGCTTTTCTACATGGGGACTTGAGAGAGACTGTTTATTTAAAACCTCCTCCTGGCTATGCTTGTCCTTCGAAGCATGTGTGCAAACTGAGGAAAGCTCTTTATGGACTTAAACAAGCTCCTAGGGCTTGGTTCGATAAGTTCCGGACAGCAATTCTTCAGGCTGGATTTCGTCAAAGTCACTCTGATAGTTCCCTCTTTCTGCGATGGACATCGAAGGGCTACACATTCCTATTAGTCTATGTTGATGATATGATTATCAGTGGTAATGATAATGCCAGCATTACGGATCTCAAATACCACCTTACTCGCCACTTCAGAATGAAGGATCTTGGTCCTCTCACCTACTTTCTGGGACTTGAGTATGTGCGTAACAAATCAGGCATTAGGGTCATTCAGCACAAATATGCGACAGATTTGATCGCATCGGCCAGGCTTGATGATGCTCTCCCTTTTGATACGCCTCTGGAATTGAACAGCAAAATCAGTTCAGATGATGGCACTCCCCTGGATGATCCATCTGTTTTCCGGAGGCTAGTTGGTAGTTTGCTCTACCTAACTATGACTAGGCCGGATATCTCTCATGCAGTTCATACGGTTAGCCAGTTTGTTAGCAATCCCCACAAACCGCACCTTGCTACTGCATTACGCATCCTCCGCTATGTTAAAGGAACTCTTCATCATGGACTCTTCTTCCCTTCTGATACTATTCTGCAATTTACAGCTTATGCGGATGCTGACTGGGCTGGCTGTCCGGACTCTCGGCGGTCTACCACTGGCTGGTGTATGTTTCTTGGAAAATCTCTGATTTCATGGAAGTGCAAGAAACAAACCACCGTATCAAAGTCTTCGGCTGAGGCAGAATATCGAGCGATGTCATCTGCCAGTGCTGAAATTATCTGGCTCCGCCGCCTTCTGTGTGAATTCGGTATTCTTGTTAGTCGTTCCACCCCTCTCTATGGGGACAATACCAGTGCTACCAGAATTGCTAACAATCCGGTTTTCCATGAAAAAACAAAGCACATTGAGATTGACTGTCACTTCATCCGTCAACATGTTGTTACTGAGAAGATAACTCTGCCTCATGTCTCTTCGTTTAACCAGTTGGCGGATATCTTCACCAAAGCTCTTCCCAAACCGCGTCATCATGATCTAACTAGCAAATTGATGTTTTCAGCCTTACCACATCAATTTGAGGGGGAGTGTAGAAGATAATAGGCCTTAAACAGGCTGGGCCTGGCCCATGTATAAATCCCACGTATGGGATATTGTCTAAAGATTGTGTAGCTGTATAGTCTCCTTTTATTTTCCTTGTTTAGACTAGGTTACATTCTTTCTATTCTTTCTTTCTTCTAATTGTATTCTTAACATACTTAGGGCCTTGATTGAGGCATAACGATATTATAAAATGGACTGTCGATACTCTAAGGAGATACGACCTTCTCCCATTCTTCTTCTTTGATTATTCCTCTCTTTCTCACATTATTACACAAATGCCACCAAGATTGAGGGGGAAATTTTATAAGACAGTGATTAGACCTGTTATGACCTATGTAGCAGAATGTTGGCCAATCAAGAAGCAACATATGCATACAATGGATGTAGCAGAGATGAGAATGTTGAGGTGGATGTGCGGTAAAACTAGGAAAGATAAAACTAGAAATGAGTACTTTCGAGAGCATCTACAGGTAGCATCAATATGGGATAAGATTAGAGAAACCCATTTGAGATGGTTTGGGCACGTCAAATGCAGGCCAGCAATGGCGCTGATAAGGAAAAGTTTGGCTATGTAGGTTGACGGCCCACCAAGGGGAAGGGGTAGGCCGAAGAAGATGTAGATGGAGGTAGTAAACTAGATTTGAAGAAGTTTAACTTATCTGAAGATTTGGCTCGGGAAAGATCAAAATGGAGAAACAGAATTCATGTAGCTGACCCGAACATAGTTGGGACAAGGCTTTGATGATGATGATGGCATCATCTTCATCACACAATAAAGAAGAGGATGTACAATATATTAAAGATGGATCTTCTTCCAAATGACAAAGAACTGGAGAAGATAATATTGATGTGGATATGGATGTGGGCAATTTTACGGAAGAGGATTAAATAAATTTGAACTTCTTTTAATGAGAATTTGGTCAATTGGTGTACTTTATTTTAGTGTCTATCAAATATGCTTTATTCTCTTTTTAAACACTAGACAGTTTGGTTATATAGCCTACATGCATATTTTCAATTTTGATATGATAGTGATTCAGATGGTAGGATATTAAGATGTTAATATTTGTCATGTATTGATGTTGATATAAATAGAAAATAGATAGATTATTGACATCTATAATTTTTCCTATTTTTTCAATATTTATTTTGATTTTTTTTCATTTAAATTAAAAATTAGAAAATATCCTATGATTCACAATTCGATTCAATTCAACCCCTTGATCAATTCACGATACGATTCGCGATTTGACAACTATATCCAACAGTGTGATCGCACATCCAGACAAAATCCAGCCAACAAAACCAGTTCCACATAAAGTTGTACACAGAAGCTGAAGATTATCCAACGAATTGGAAATTCGTCTGATTGATCTTTGACCCAGGCGGACACTTACTAAACTCGAGGTTGAGTTCTTTCCAAGCTAAAGATAATGACGCAGATAGACCTCAGGCCACAAATGTAGGGCCTAAGATAGTTTAGGGATATTCCTATTTTGTTTAATTAATTATTTTAATGAGTGGTAATTAGGACAGGTTTGCTTAGTTTCTTATTTTTATTAGTATTCTTAGGGCCTAAGTTATGCTTTCGTATTTATATGGCATTGTAGAGAATAAAATTTCAAAGTTGATAAATAGAAATTGTGTTTTCCCATTGAGGTGCGTCCTCCTTATCGTCTCCGCGGAGACTTATTGAAATATCTGCAGACGTGTGCTTTGGCACCATTATTGTATCTCAGCATGTGACACCCTGGAGTCCCACATCGACTATCAAGAGGAAAGTGATTGGGATTATATGTAGAGCTTACACCTTTACCTTGCATGAGGCCTTTTGATGGGTTGAGACCCATCAGAAACAAAACCATGAGGCCCGTGGGCTAAAGCAGACAATATCATGCATGGGTATAGAGTGGGGCGTTACAAATGGTATCAAAGCTGACTCTCGACTAGTTCGAGTGTGGGTCCCCTGCCGTGGTCTGGTGCAAGTGGGCGGGCTTCCATGTGGGCGGGCCAAGACGGCTGGCAAGCTACTGCACAGGGACGTGTAGCCCTAAGGGGGGTGGAATGTGACGCCCCGGAGTCCCACATCGACTATAGAGAGGAAAGTGATTGGGATTATATGTAGAGCTTACACCTTTACCTTGCATGAGGCCTTTTGATGGGTTGAGACCCATCAGAAACAAAATCGTGAGGCCCGTGGGCCAAAGCGAACAATATCATGCATGGGTATAGAGTGGGGCGTTACACAGCACCAACGTAAGGCCTAACTCTAGGGCCTACATCATCAAGCCCACATGTTTTTATGTCCTTTTAATTTATTTTGTTTTTCATTTTTCATTTTTTTTTAAACAATTTTAACTCATAGAAACCCCATCAAAACACATGAAAATGACATGTTATTGTTAGACCAATGTTTCATATAGATCAAGCTCACATATTTTATGTTTTTCGAAAAAAAAAATTAATTTTTGTTTTTTTTTAAATAATTTTAACTCATAAAAACCGCATCAAAACACATGAAAATGACATGTTATTGTTAGACCAATGTTTCCCATAGATCAAGCCCACATATTTTATGTCTTTCGAATTTATTTATTTTTTTCAGATTTTTGTGTTTTTGCGAAAAATAATAATTTTAACTCATAGAAACTCCATTAAAACACATGAAAATAACATGTTATTGTTAGATCTATGGTTCCGATAGATCAACCCCACATTTTTATGTTTATTGAATTTATATTGTTTTTATTTTTGGATTTATTTTTTTTTAATAATTTTAACTCATGGAAACCCCATCAAGACACAAAGTGACATGTTATTGTTAGATCTATGAATATTTTTATGACTTGTTATTATTAGATCTAATTGTAAACATATCATTTATGTAGGTGTTCATTGAGTCAAAGTTGTTGTGAGAAAATGTCGTGTGATATAATCCTGCTTGGAGTTTTGGTGAGGCAATTGACGGAAATCAATTGAAGATTAAGTGTAAACTGTGTCAAAAAGTGACAAATGGGGGCATTACAAGATTTAAGCCAAATGTTGCTGGTAATGTCACAGGCTACCCTGAAGTGTCCAAAGAAGTTAGGGACCAAATGGGAAGTTTGTTGAATCAAACAAAACAGAAAAAGATAGAAGTTAAAGAAAAGAGAAATGTTGCCCGCTATGATGTATTTGGGGATGAAGCTATTGGTGATTCTGATGATGAGGATGATGATCCACATATGGCAGTTGCACGCCAAGAGCCCCTCATGACACACCAAGAAGAAGAAGAGCGTCAAGCATTTAGTAGAGGTAGAAATTATGATGAAGGGGCCTAATCTAGTGCGGCAAGCAAGGGCAAAGGCATTGCGGGGGCCATGCATAGAGCATTTAGCACCCGACAGCAGGATGATGATGTAGAGATACTTTATACTCGTAGAGCTAGACAAACGTTTGGAAGAGCAGTTGGTCCCGTTGATCCTCTAACACAGAGATTGGAGGCTGCTAAGAAACCAAAAATCTCAAATGTTCTCAAAGGGGTTTTAAAGGGTGCAAAAGATAAATTAGTTAAAGCTAAAGCAAAATGGCTAATTCATAAGAACATACCCCCTACAGCAATAGATTCTCCTCATTTTCAAATAATTCTTGATGTCGCGGCCGAAGTTGGGTTGCGTATAAAGGCGCCCTCCGTATATGATGTGGGCATCAAATACCTTGAAGAAAAGTATAAAGAGATAAAGGCTTGGGTGGAGAAGTTTAGATGCATGTGGCAGTGGGGTCACCATTATGTGTAACCGGTGGACGAGCAGCACCCAAAAACAATTAATAAACTTTTTGGTGTATTCTGTCGCTGGGACCGTCTTTGTGAAGTCCGTTGATGCATCTAAACAAAGACAGAAGACAATATATTTTATATATATAGTCTTATGGATAAAGTTGTAGATAGTGTTGGAGAAGAGAACATTGTACAGATTGTTACAGATAATGGCGCCAATTTTAAGGTAGCCAATAAAATGTTGATGGAAAAAAGGACTAAGTTATTTTCGACCCCATGTGCAACATATTACATAGACCTTATTATGAAAGAAATTGGAAAGAAGAAAAATGCCGCTGCAGTGATCAAAGCATGTAGAGGCATTACAAGATTTATATACGATCATTCATGGTTGCTAAGCTTGATGAAGAGATACACGAACAACAATGCCTTGGTGTGTCCATGATCCACTAGATTTGCTACCCATTTCAATACTATGGAAAGCCTTACAAGATTTAGAACACAACTAGTTCAGACGTTCGAAATGGGGCAACGCAACAAGTGGCTCGGAGTTCAATGTCCCAAATTTAGTAAGAAATAATAAATTTTGAGACAAGGTAGATAAGATATCAAAGGTTTATGAGCCTTTAGTGGAAGTGTTGCGGCTTATAGATGGTGATGATAAGCCAACACTGGGTTATAAATATGAAGCAATGGATCAGGAGAAGCAAGCCATTATATAAAATTGTAGATATCATGAAGAATACATAAAAATTATTGATGCATGGTGGAAGAATCAGCTACACCATCCATTGCATGTTGCAAGTAATTAATATAATTCTTCAATCACTTATTTGATGCTTTTATTTATTTTTTTCAACTAATGTAGTTATCGCCATGTTGGCTCATTTTGCACATTTAACTTATTTTCAATGTACGTTATTTCTTAAATCCCGAATTCTATTAACGCAATGTCCAGCAACACACTGAAGCAATAGATACAAATTTGCGAGTAGGATTAAAGGAGGTCTTGAAAAGAACTATAATTGAAGATGATCAAATCGTCGCTATACAAGACGTAAGTGAGTGAGTTAAGAAAATGAACTTTTAATTTCTAATGTATATATTTGAGATAAGTTACACATGTATGGTGTACTATTTATTTCTAATTTCCACATTGTAGATTTTTATTTACACGCAAAGGAAAGGAACTTTTGAAGACCCTCTTGCATAGCGAGTGATTGGAAGATGTCCACCTGGTATGAATAAAAAAACCCCACCTAATAGTCTTATAATGTATTTTTATGCAATTGCGGTCTGCAGGAGTACGAATATCTAATTTTCTTTATTTATTTTGCATTTCAGCGGATTGGTGGGAGAATTTTGGAGAGAGTGTTGCACATCTAAGGAGTCAAGCTATTCACATCCTTAGTCAAACTACAACTTCATCAAACTGCGAAAGAAGTTGGAGCACTTCCGCCTTAAACCACACAAAGCCTAGGAATCGGCTAACGATGCAAAAGCTCAACAAACTAGTGTATTGCCATTATAATGTAAAGTTGAGAAATAGAACTAGAGAAAGAAGGGGAAGGGATGATCTTCTTATTGTCCTATTAATTTGGATCACATGTTAAAGAGGACGATCCCTTGCATCCACAGATAGCCGAGATAGAGGATCCACTGCTAGATTCAAATCCGGGCTTTCAGCAACAAAGACAAGATTTGATAGATGAAGATATGCATGGGGTAGATGGCCAACCATCTCAAGAAAAAGGTACAAGTGCAAGATCTAAACTAAAGGAACCGGCTCATATTGTGTCGTTTTCTGACAAAAGTAGTTACATCGTCTCTTAAGTAGCCAGGGTGGAGGAGGTGGAGGAGATGGAGGAGACGACGGGAAATTCTATCAACATAATGAACAAGATGTCGTTCCCGTAGAGGACGTACAGGAGTTTCCGAAACCATCAAGAATGGATCCAACAAGTGCTTATCAACGGCATCGAAGAGTCTGGCCAGCTGGAAACAGTGATGAGCAAGGAAATATGGGAGGAAATGTTGGAGGAGAACAAACGACATCGTGGAACCCTAGTTACACTGATCCACATTCAAACTACCGGCCACATCCACATGGACCATCACAATAGTCAATATGGTTAAGTACAACTGTGCAACAAGAAGTACAATCCTTGGCTTCAGGGTCCTACTCATATGGTGACTACGGTCAAAATCAATATAGATATCCATCTCCTCCAAGTTCCTATGGTGGCTTCTTCGCATTCAAGGATCCCTATGCTCACCAATATCAAATTCAATATGGTGGGCATATGACTAGTAGCACTACAAATGATAAACACCGATGGGGATGAGGACAACGACGTCATATATCCTGGTAGACATTCCTTTTGGAATTAGAGCCGACTACCCAAGGTATTCCTTCACCAACTCCATACTCTTTAAGTAGATTTCTTTTATGAAGTTATTAATTATTATGTCATTTCGCATTTGTTTTATTGACCGCTAGCTGTTGACTATTGATTGTTCGTTGTTTATTGTTTACGATTGACTCCTGAGTCCTTACTCTTTAGTATTAAGTCTCGAGTCTTGACTTCAAGTTTAGTGCGTTGTTTATTTTGAACTTTGATGATATTTCTTCATGACAGTTTTTTTATAAGTTTTTTATTAGTTTCTAAGTTAGCATAACTAAGCAACATTAATACATATGAAAAAAAAATGATCATTACTATTATTTTCTATTCATACAACAATCCAGGACCTCATGCAATGAGGGGACCACTACGCCCCCTTATCTTCATTATGTTTGCAAAACAAACACATTTTCTATCATTTTTCCAATATTCTGAATTTTTTGGAATTTCAGATTTTTTTGATGATTTTTTCAAATTGCACCACTACGCTACTACCTAGAGCCCACTACTAGAGTTTCGGCAGTGGGCCGCTACGCCTGCCGCTACCACTATTTTCATCCTTGCGTACAGTAAACACTTGCATTCAAGAATTTTGAAAATATTGATGAGATCAATTAACATGCCAACAAGGCCAAAGACATTGCAAATTATCAAGACCGAAAATTTAGTGCATGTAAATGGACTGCACCAAAGACCCCATGAATGCATGCTTCGAAACAAGTGGTAGTTCCTCGGAAAAAGTTTTCACCAAGCCTGAAGGCCAAAATAGGATCATATGTTTTCATTGTAAACAACAAGGGCATCGTTCAGTTGAATGTCCCAAACGCATAAACCTCATTGAAAATGAAAGTGATGTGAAGGATACACTAGATGATCCTAAAGGGAAAGAGACCGAGACCGAGGAATTAGAGATCGTCTGTTCCTATGATAGTGAAACTGTCATGGTCCTCAAGGAGACTACACCAACTGTTGAGAAAAAATGGTTTCGGAAAAATATTTTTTGTTCAACAGGTATGGCACAATTGCACAATTGTGATTGATGAAGTTGTGAAAATATTATCTCGCAATCTTAGATCGCTTGAAACTAAAGGTCCGCAAGCATTATCGTCCCTATTTTGTCAAATGGCTCACAACAGATGATGAAGTGCAAGTCCGACATACATGCCAAGCTACTTTCGCAATTGGTGAAGATTATGGTACAATCTGGTGTGATGTGCTACCAATGGATAGTGGTAATATCTTTTGGGTCGCCCGTGGATGTATGACAAAAACAAAACTCATGGCATACACTACAACACATACACATTCATGCACGGTGAAAGCAAGTCACACTCCATCCAAAGAATCCAGAACCACTAAAGAAAAAATCAAGATCCAATGTCACAAAGGAAGCTCTCTAAGTACACCATGTCTACAGAGGCAACGTGCAGAGGACCCGAGTTCAAGGACGAACTCTTCTTTCTACCTGGGGGAGGGTGGGATGACGCAAAATGGATAGGCCCACAAGTGGAACCACCCAAGATAGTTTAGGAATATTTTTCATTTTCTCTAAATTATTGTTTGTAGGTTTCTAATTTTGTTGAAAGTTTGTAATTAGGATAGCTTCTATTGCTTTCCTAGTTTGATTAGGTTTTCTTAGCCTCTAAGTTTGCTTTTCTTATTTCTATTGCATTGTAGAGATATATTTCTCAAACCTGATTAATAGAATTTGAATTGGTTTTATCCATCGAGGTGTGTCCTCATGCCGAAATCTCTGCGGAGATCTCGTATAGTGTCTACGAACACTTGCTTTGGCACTTCCATGCAAGCCCTAACCCTAGGGTCTACATCACCCGTCCATGCTTAAAAGAACACTACAAAACACAATATTTCTTGGTGCTTCTCAGTATATGACGCTTAGTTGTTTGGCTTCTAATAAAATTGCGTTACCATTCAAAAAAAATAAAGGTATATCATGGTAGACACCCCCTTTGGTATTAGTAGAAATATTCTTTTGACACAGAACCTCTATGCACTGAAGAGACCGCTACATCCCCATATCTTAGTTACTATAGGAAAAAGCATCCAATTCTAACACTTTCCAATATTCTGGATTTTTTTAGATGTTTTTTTATTTTTATTTTTACCACTTTTTCGATTCACACCAATACACCGCTACCACTACGTAGCGTTTTGGCCATCAACTACTCCGCCCCGCCGCTACCGCTATTTTAATCCTTGCCCAAAGCTATATCTCAAATGAACATAAGAAAGGAGAAAGTCGAGAAAAAACATGTGAAAAAGTAGGCCAAGCATGGACACAAAAGCCTAATTCAATGAGACAAGGCTTGTCCAAAACATTGAATAAAATACCTAAAAAATTATTAATTAATCATTTTATTGGGCTTCTTACCTTGGTTTGAAATTTTTCATACATTTAAGAAAAGCATGCCTAACACAGCTTTTGACAATCTCTCAAGGTTCAAATATCAAACATTCCTATCAAATCATACTATACTTATCAGGTAGCGCCGTAGCGGTCAATGCTGATGCAGGATAAGGACGATATAGCTGATAACATAACTTCCACGGTCCCTTTAAAGCTATTTTTTTGTGAATTTCAATGTAGTCAAGAAAATTGTTGGCGCATCTATTCTAATATAAATCCAAGAAAAGAAAAAATCGACAGTAACAAGAAGGAAAATCAAGGAGTTTCTAGCAAGAGTAGATTCCACCTGGATGGTAATCCTGCCCCAAACTTGTGCCAAAAGCCCTAGAAATCAAAACCTTAGCTTTTCACACCCTTCTCCGAAGAGTTTCTATGCAGAAACTGGGTCTAGGATGAGAAACGCAGTTGTTCTTCTTGCTTACATAGGCTTCACATGAGAAAACAGTCCTACAATGCATCTAGACCATTGGTTGTGGTTCTGGACATTTTTATATTTGCCATACATGAATAATTAAAATAACAATTAGTAATATCCCATAACACTTACCAATTAGGGGAAAAAAACCTACCCTTACCACTCAAGTTCCCTTGCCAAACCCAAATATAAACTTGCATAAGTGCTTACGGAGGCTTGCATACCACGTAAATAAAGAAAAATTCATTTCAATAAATTAAAATAGAAATAGACTAAAATACTAGGGGTGTATACGGATCAGATTGGTGCGGATTGGGCCAAATCCGTCACCAATACGTTACCTACGGATTGACGGATTTGGAATCCGTCACCAATCCGTGGCTCTTAAAATCAGATCCGATCCGGTCTGCCTCCACGGATCGGATTAATCCGTTCAATCTAATTTTAAAAGAAAAATATCAAACATGTTATAAAAAAAATTACATTTTGACCCCTTAGATTTTTTTCTTATTTTAAATTTAGACATCTTAATTTATATTTAAACCCCTTACATTTTTTTTATTTATATTTAATGTCAACGAATCGGATCGGATTGAATCCGCGGATTGAGGGTGAAATCCGCCACTAATCCGTTCCTAACTGATTACAAAATTTTCAATCCGTCACCAATCCGTTTACCTTCGGATCGGATAAAAATCCGCGGATCGGATTGGATCAAATTGGATTTCCGGATCGACGGATTTTTTGTGCACCCCTATAAAATACTATAGACTAAAATACTATGGCCATCCTACAGGTAGGCACGTAGATCCACCACCCATCAGCTCCTAATGCACCTAATTCTTTTCAACAAGAGGGTAAACTTTGCTTGGGTTTTCTAGGATTGGTATAAAACTTCAATTAGGACTGAAAAATTAAAATGAAACAATTAGTGTCTGTACACAAAGGGTGTGGATTTTCATTTGAGGGAAAAATAACCCCAAAAAAGAAGTCAAATGGTATGGGTTTTCTGTATATTTTGGTTAGAAATCAGTTGTGATAACAATTAATGCGTAGATTAGCTTTTACTTAAATTATTTGAAACTTTTAAGGATCTACCTGACAACTTCTATTTTATAAGCAATAACTTCTTTGCATTGTGATTTTCTTGAAATTTCATTAGAATGCTTCTCGAATTAATAACTTTCTTTGTGGTTTTAATGCTGGATACATATGTTCTATAGATCAATCCCAAGATTTATGTGATTTTAGGCAAATTGTTTTTTTCATTCATCCAGTCAATTCACTCATCTGTCACATGAGTATCATCTATTAAGTATTAATGACTACTTATCTCATTTTTTTAGCAAGCTAGTGTAATAATTATGCTCTCATTTTGTAACTGCTTCAAATGTTTGTCAATTAAATTTTAGTCAATTTTAACTTCAATGACATCAGTCACATGATAGAAGGTCAACAAATACAAAAGTTTCGTTCATTTAAGATCATACAGAGATGCAAGACATGTATGACATTTCAGTTGGATCAGACAGTCGTAGGGTGTGGACTTGTTAGTTCTTGCTTCATTTGCACACTTGATGATATTGCACGCCGTACAGTAAACTCCCTTAGGTGAGTGTGGCTTACTATTATTATATATTTTGGTAACTTACTTGTTTGGCTCTCTCCTCGGTTATGACCGTGTGTAGTTGAGAGAATGTAGCTTTATGTGGTTTGCCATTTTGTTAGGAAACATGTGATATTTAGACTTGTCTTACATTAAATCTATACTAGTGATTTCTCAGTTTACTACTCATGCAATATGTGCCTATCGATGGACTTTATTTGAAATTCTGCTACAATTACCTGCCTTATTACTCGCATTTGCAGGAAAGATGTCATATTATTCATTTTAAACACTTGTCAAGTATTCCTGCTTGACTCGGTTAACCTTGGTATTGCAGGTATTGCCCCCATTTGCCTTTGATGAGAAGCCAGTGGAAGCAACTGAGGAGCCGCAGGCCGTAGACGAGTGGTGCACTAATGACATCATCTAGACATCGAGTTCTGCACCTAAGTTGCCGACCACTTTTGGGGAGTGTTATGTTTTTATTTTTATTTTATTTTTTGAATAATACCTTTCATTAAAGCACTTCAGTACAAAAGTCTTAAAATTACAGAACAAACAAAGACCCAAAACAGGAGACCACCCACACTAGAGACAGTCCAAAGACAAGAAAAACCCCCAAAGCTACAACATCCACCCTGGTCCCCAACTCAAGAGAAAGTTATATCCTTCCAATTGAACATTATTTGGTCAATAGGATAGTCTTTAAATAAGGTATTAATCTTCACCCACTGTGCGACTGAAAATTTGATCTTATCACATAGGATCTCTTCAGAACTATCTGTTCCCTCAAAGCACCTAGCGTTTCACTCCTTCCAAATGTGCTAAATTGTTGATAGAAACGAAGCTTCCACAGCTCCTTCCCTCTCGGCGACCCAATGGGAGACTTCAACGCTTCGAAAAGGTGTTGAAGGAGCTTCAGCAGAACCCATTTGCATCCAAATCAGCCTATGACTGAATTCCATATTTTCACCACATATATGCATCTTAATAGGAGATGATCAACAGTTTCCTCATCCTCCAAGCACATTGGGCAAGCATTGACCACTATCTTTCCTCTTTCCCTAAGATTATCCAGGGTTAGAATTCTTCTTTTGAGAGCAATCCAACCAAAAGCCACTACCCTAGGTGGCGCCTTGAACCTCCATATACCTGCCAAACTGTTTCTACCGCCCTCTTATAGTTAGAGTTGAATAGAAAGAAGAGACAGAGAAAGACCTGCTTCTTGAAGATCTCCAAATCCTTGTATCTCACCCTTCACCAGGGATTTCAATATCCCTTAAGATATCTAGCAGAGATATAAATTGTGTCTCCTCGTGCTCCTTCAAATTTCTCCTGAAAGCCGGGCTCCAAGAAATCTGTCCTCCCGTACCTGGTTGATCCATGTATCTTTCCACCTTCGCTGGCCTCTCCAAAGCACACCTAAACAAATATGGGAATTTCGAAGCTAAAGGGCCATCACCCACCCATGTGTCTTGCAGGAAGAGAATTTTCTTCCCTGAGCTCACCCGGTATCTAATATTCTGCATGAACTTGTCTTTAACAGAAGTTATACCTATCCATATTGCTGAACACTTGTAAGTAGCACCATGAACCTCCCACTCATCCCTTTGATTGCCATATTTTTCCATCACAATCAGCCTCCACAAACCTTCTGACTCGGCTCCCAACCTCCAAAGCCATTTTCTTAGCAACGCTCTATTCATCTGTCTTAGGGATCTTATGACCAGGCCTTCCTCAAATTTTGAGGAGCACACCGACGCCCAATCTACCAAGTGAAACTTCCTTTCAGCACTTCTTCCATGCCAAAGAAACTCCCTCTGCAGTTTCTCTATTATGTTAATCACAGAAACTAGGCATTTTAGGATCGACATGAAGTAAATAGGGAGATTTCCCAGCACTGATTTAAAGAGTGTTATTCTTCCTCCCAAAGAAAGATAGCTTGCTCTCCACGTGGATAGCTTCATTTCCACCCTCTCTACCATGGGATTCAAAACTACTTCATTAGCATGCTCCTTACACAGAGGGTGACCTAAATAGGTCACCGGAAAAGATCCCACTTTGCATCCAAGAATTCTTGCAAGATGGCTCATTAAAGGCTCCTCTACTCTTATCCCAATCAACTCGCTTTTAAAGAAATTGATCTTAAGACCCGACACTGCCTCAAAACAAATGAGGATAGCTTTAACATTTTTTATTTGGTCTTCATTAGCTTCACAGAAAATCAGAGTGTCATCAGCAAACTGCAGATGAGAGAAGGGAGGAGCCGTTCCTGTCACTCTACAACCTCTAATAAGGTTTTGATTTTCCGCCTCCGCCACCATTCTGCTCAGCGCTTCTGCTACAATTTCAAAGAATAAAAGGGAGAGGGGATCACCTTGCCTTAATTCGAATTTTGCTTGGAAGAAACCTTTTGGGAAACCATTAATTATGATGGAAAAGTAAGCTTGAGACAAGCATTCCTTAATCCACTTGGGTAACCGTCCGGACCCGGGGCTTTGTCACCTTTCATAACAAAAATAGTCGTACAAACTTCCTCTTCCTCGAACTTCCTCTCCAGCCATTGCATCTTCTCCTCCTGTAATTTCGCAAACTGCATGTTATCCAAAAAGGGTCGCTTCCATCTTTCCTTTGAATAAAGTTTGGCGAAATACTATGTGTTCAATAATTTCCTCCTTCCTTTCCAACCTTCTATCCTCATCCAACAAAGAAGAGATTCTATTTATTCTTTTCCTCGAAAAAGCCATCCCATGGAAGAACTTTGTGTTCTTATCACCTTCTTTTAACCATTTACATCCTCGACCTCTGGCTCCACATAATTTCTTCCTCCCTCAACTTCCTTTGAAATTCCTCTTTGAGGCTCGGTCTTCTTCGTGCTTCTTAGTCGGTTAAACGGCCCGTTTCCTCTTTCTTGTCAAGATTTTGAATATCTTCTAGCAGCTACACCTTCTGCATCTTCATATCCGCAAAGCTCATCTTCGCCCATTCTTTTAATTTTACCTTCAGCATCTTCAGCTTTGTGGCCAATCTGTAACCAGCCCATCCCTCAACCTTCAACTCCTTCCACCATTCCATAATCATCTATGGAAAATTGCTTTCCTCCATCCACATTAGTTCAAAACGAAAAGGTGCAGGGCCCCACCTCTCTTGATTAGAATCTAGCAAGACAGGGCAATGATCCGATGCAGGTTTAGGAAGGGCTAACTAGCAAACCTCTGGATACAGGTCCAGCCAGTCATTAGAAACCAAGAATCTGTCCAGTCTCGACACTTTTAGTGTGGTACGGTTATTGGACCAAGTGAAAGAGGCTCCTTTCAGAGGTAAATCCACTAACGCTTGAGAATTTATCCAATCTGAAAAGGATCTCATCTCTCCCGTCGTTCTATAAGTACCCATCCTTTCACTTGGATACCTCACTGCGTTCCAGTCTCCTCCGATGCACCATGCTCCATCCCATCTTCTCTAACCGCATCCAATTCCTTCCAGAGCTCTTTCCGACTCTAAGTGTCATTTGGACCATAGACTGACGTGATAAGCCACTTCGAATTTTTGCACAGATCCTCCACTACAGCTGACACCGAAAACACATCCTTCCAGGTGTTCCAGACGTTAATCTTACTTGAGTCCCACATCAGTATAATTCCCCCCCCCCTCCCTGTTGTTCCCACCGCTTCTCCACCTTGTGAATCTGCTTCCACAAACTTCTTTCACAACTTCCTCATTCACCTCTTTAAGTTTGGACTCTAGAATCAAAGGAATATGCGTTTCTCCCTCCTCAACATCTCTCACTGTCCTCCTGCGAGAGGCTCCCCCCAAACCCCTCACATTCCAGGTTTCTATCTCCATTTAGATTGTGATAGGTCCCCTTGAATTTTCCTCCCCATTTTCCCCTCACTTTGTATCTCCACTTTCTGGCCCTTACTTTCTCGTAATTAATAGAACACCCCAGACTGTTGAGCTCTCTCACTCCTTTCCTTTTTGCTTTTCCTTTCCCCGATTATGCCCTGTTTTGTTCTTCCCTCCTCTGCGCAAATTGCGTTAGCTCAGTCCACCCTCCGCTAGATTCATCGACTGTGCCCCCAGTAGCTCTTCCACAATGAATGATTTTTGTGGAAGCCACAAAGTCATATGCTCCTCTTCCCGCTGATTCTCCGATTTCTCCTCAGAAACACCCTTCTGAAATAGCCATCTCGCACTGTTGTTTCCGTATATCCCCTTCAGGCAGGCCCCTTTCTCTGGCGTAGGCAACGATACTCTATCTGTGCTTTTGAAGCAATGCAGAAATGCCACCTTGGTTCTCCCTCGTTGAACAAGCGCAGAACCTGCGCGCTTCCTGCCGGGTCGAGAAATCCATCCTGCGAAAATCCCTCCTTGGCGTTGTGCATGGGCTTACCTTATTGCTGATGTTCTCTGTTTCTTCATTTCTAGACGGCTCCCCATCTTTCTTTTGTTCAACTTCCCCTACATCCTCAAGAAAGTAATCCTTTATTCGTTGCATGTTCTCCTTGCTGTTGTATGTCGCCAGCCTCATCCCCATTGTCTTCTTCTTCTGAATTCCTTCCATATCTGCTTGGAGTTCCTCTATCGAGCATTTCACAACCTATGTCGAAGGAGTCAGGTCATGCCTCTCTCTCCTGCTCCAATCGTCGGTGCTTGAACTGTTGCTTTCACTTCTCGCTTCCTCCTCCAAAAATTGTTCTTCTTCCGTCTCTTTCCAATCATCTCTTTCGGACGAGCTTGAAGCCTCTCTCGCCTCTCCATCTTCCTAGGTCTGCTTTCCCCCGAAAACCCTATCTTCGATAAAATATCTTCACCCGAGCCAGACTTTCTACTTCTCTGTTCGTTAGGCCTCTTATTTCTATCCCAACCCAGCATCTTTGATGGACATTGTTTGGCAGGCTCATTCTTGGCCAACCTTGGTTCGTTTTCCCTTCCCAATTCATTGGGCCTCCGACTTCCTTTCTTTGAGTGGGCTTTTCAAATTTCAAAATATCTGGGATGACGTCATCGTCTTCCTCCTCCGTTTCCTCCATCCTCCCCAGCCTTCCACCACATCGGCAGCCCCTTTTTTTCTTTTTTACCGCCAAGACTCTTCCCTTTCTTGTCCCCCTTTTGTTTTGAGCAGTCCTCCTCTTCCATTTCTATTTGCACAATGAATTTAACCTCCTCAACCCAAAGAGGCATTGTAGCTGGTAAAGGTACTATGTTATCTATCAGCACCTTAACTCGCCCTTCAAATAAATGCTCCTTCTTAATGGTTTTCTCATCTACCTCCACCGTACGGCCAAGGCATCCTCCCAGCAGATTGAACACGTCTTCATGACACGCATCCAGTGGGACTCCATTTATTTTGAGCCAACATGGACGTGGAGGATATCCCGGGCATTCCATCCATCTTTCCAGAGCAAATAAAGGGGATGAACTTTCTACCCTTGTCGCTCTTTCCATTACCTCTTCTGCTTCCTTTTCTGCTGGAAACTGCATCCAGACAACTTGCTCATCTAGCATCTGAATTCTATCTAGCATTTTGCCCCAACACCTGTCCATCCATTCTTCCGCCTGCTTCTACCCATTTATATTGTTCTTCAGAAAACCTACTAGACTGCAGAATAAGGCTTTCTTCTAGTCTTTGAGCCACCCATGAGGCTACCCGCACTCCCTTCTCCTCGCCATCATTAACTATCCAGCCTGCTGGTTTGTTTTTTTTACTTTGCCCCTCCCCTTTCCCTGTGTCAGTTGCTTCCCTACTATTGTCTGAGCCCAAAAAAGCTTCCAGGTAAGTTTTGTTATCCCCTCTTCCATATTAGAACTTTCCTACAGCCTTTTCCACAATCCCTTTTGAATTGCACAGAGCCATGAACACCTGTATCTTCCTTCCTCCCCACAGTCTTCCATCAACTGGATCCACAGCCTTTTCCGATTCTCTTTTTGTGTCAAAGCAAACAAAAGCAAAGCCTCTACCCTTCATACTTTCTTCCTCAACTGGGATGAAAATATCCACTATCCTTCCTGCCCTGAAAAACAGAACCTCTAGTTCCGCCTTTGAGATGTTTTTTTTTTTTTTTTTTTGAAATGGGACTTTGAGATGTTCTTTGGGAGGTTGGAGGCATAGACTGAGAATGTCCTTTCTCTCAACCTTCGCAGATGCAATGGTAACAGAGACTGGTTGATTCTTGATCCTTCCAAGTCGTTCAATCACGTCGACTGTACCTGAATCGTTGAACCTGTTGGATGCCATCTCTTTCCCTATATACTCCTTTTTGTATACATCTAAAAACTTGACCTGGCCGCTTTCCTCATCGAAATCATCTTCTCTCCCATCCATTTGTAATGTATAGCAACTATATGTCATACAGTAGCATTCCCATAAAGCATTTAAAGTTGTTAATATACACATAGAGAAATTTAATTACAATAATCCCAAAACAAGGCCAGCACAGGCCAGTACAATAGGAAATCCCAAAATAACATAACACTTCAGGAGGTTGGAGGCATAGACTGGGAATGTCCTCTCTCTCAAACTCCACAGATGCAATGGTAGCAGATTATGTTATTTTGGGATTTTCTATTGTACTGGCCCGTGATGGCCTTGTTCTGGGATTATTGTAATTAAATTTCTCTATTGTGTATATAATCAACTTTAAATGCTTTATGGGAATGCTATTTCTGATTCTGTTATACCCTGATATTTTTCTTACTAAGATTGTTAAGTGGCGATTTACTACATGCTTCCACAAAAATATCCTCTTTGTACATTTGAGTAAGTTTGTATAATCCTCACTAAGGAAACCCATGGGAAATCGTGCGCGTGGGCAAAATTCTCTAGCACAACTCCGCGTGCATAGCCGCGATCTCGGAGTGCAGACCATTTTTGCACTAATGCGGTCCAGGGTCGCGACAGTCTACCAGGTCTGAGGACCAGATACCAGCAAATGGCTGGTCCCCCAATCCCTCTTTATGTAGCCCACAACCTTAAAGATGACGCATCCAGGAACTTGTGAGGAAATCTCCATGTTCCAATTACTTTCTGGAAAGATTTCCTTTTTCTCCTTATTTGATGCATACGAGTATTAAAGAGGATAGATGGATGATGGATGGTTTCAGCAATTTTCAAGTGAATCCCATTCTTCAAGAAGGCAAGCTGATTTGCATACGTAATGTGCAAGACTCCTTTTGGAAACTCGCATGTTTTCCTTTTCCTTTTCTTGATTTCTTTCTTCATTTGTTACATTAGGACTCCATAAATTAGGTTTTTTATTTATTTTGGACTTATATGATGAATGATTATCATTTAGTCTAAGATTTAGGGTTATTTTAAGTTGTAAACTCAAGGCTTGATTGTTTATTGGGTGGAGTAAAATGAAATAAAATTGAGCGTCAAATCAAGAGAAAAAGAAAGGGGGGGGAATTGGGAGTAAAAGCAATATATTAATTTTTATCGTATTGATCAAAGCGAAGCAATATGTGCCTTAACACCGATAAATATAGATAAAGGTGAAAGCAGTGATGCAGGATCATATGAAGGATTTGTCATGATAAAGGAAAATAAAAGGTGGCAATAAAAATACAACAATGTAGTAGTAACAACATCAGAAACCATATACCTCTACAGACTTGGGCATCCATTTTTCTTGTGCACTTCCTTTCCTCTGCCTGAACGGCAATTCCCATGATGGAACAACAACAGATCGCGGCAACGATGGTTCCAGTTGTATTTTCGCCCTATCAAACCAATCAAAATCCCACTGCCTTCCATCCTTCTCTGGAGAGAACTCATCCGGGTCCAACTCTGGCACAAGGTAAGTCTCCTCCAACGACTTCTTCACTACTTCTGGTGTTTCTGGCTCAAATGCTGATGGCTGCAAACAATTTGATAATGATAAAATTAAACTAGAGTGGTTCCACTCTTTTCTTCATGATGGGTTTAGTATAGTAGATTGCAAGTACTGCCTTCCAAAAAAACCTAGCCGCTAAAAGGTTGGGGGGGTTTTGGAGGAGGAAAGCAAAAGTGGAAGAATTGGCAAATAAAAGAAGTGAAATGAAAATGAGAATGACAAGAGAAATTGAGAGGAGAGAGAGAGACTAACGAGAATGAAATCTGGAAGTGATCTGAGAGGATTGGAGCGCTCGACAGGGGGTAGAGGCTCTAGACGAAGGTGGCCACTATGCCCGGAGAATCCGACTCTGAATGCTACTTCGTTTGCTGCGACGATCCGATCCATGGCTGCAGTGGAGGTGACCACTGATTAGAGAAAATTTCAAAAACCCTTTGCTTCTCCTTCGCCCTCGTAGAATCGGCTTTTCCCTCCAGCCAGCACGTTCGCTTTGGGGCTAAGCAACGACATAGTGACCCGTAGGTTTTTTTTTTTTTTTTTTTCCTCCTTGTTTTCTCTCTATACAGGCTCTTATTGGCAAATCTAATCTATTTGAAATGGATATGTACGTCCCTTTCAAAAGGAGCTGTTTATAATATATATATTTTACAAAACATACCAAGGTAAGGGAAAAAAACCGTTAGAAATAGATGTTTTAAAAATCAAGGAGTTCATGATTTTACATTATTTTTTTTGAGATCTACAATGATCAGGGGTTGGTTTTTTACCCCTATAGTTTTATTCATCTTTTCAAAGAGGATCGATGGTTGGGATCGTGATTTTGTGGCCCACTTATGTCCAAAATACATATTTATGGTTTAGCAGAGTTTTTTTATAAATATCTCAAGATCAATGACAAATGAACGGTTCGATGATGGCCGTTCTTAATGGTTTTGATCACGCTCCAGTTGCCTACAAGTCAAGGAAAAAAAAAAGAAGAAAGGACTAACATGAAAGTGGAACTGAGGAATATCAAATGAGTCGTGCCCGGCCGTGCCACAGGCCTTGTCGGCACGGCATGACATGGCTTCCTAGGGGGTGACCCAGCACAGCCCAAGGGCATAGTATGGCATGGGCCGTGTCGTACCTCCGTGCCATCGACTTCGTATGGCTATTACCTTTTGTGCTTAAAAAACAAAGGTCTTATACTAAAAAAAAAAAAAATCAAAAGATACACACAAAGAAGAGTATGGCATACAAATTTAAGTGGTTCCGTCAAATTCGACCTGCTCCATTGAGAAGAGAACTATTTGGATCTTTTCTTTTTGAAGATTTTTCAATAGGATTACCTTCATAAACTTTACAGTTTTTTTATATTTACACTAAAAATATCAAATATCTCGTGTCGTGCCGCCTGGCGGGCCGTGCCCAACCGTGCCGACCTTACCTGGCACAGCAGCCTATGTCTTGGGCCGTGCCTAGCGGGAAGGGCCATGCCACGGCACGTTGACTGCCATGCTAAACTGGCCCATTTGACATCTCTAGTGGAACATTTGAACTATCTATATCTAACGACCCTTGGTTTTTATCAATATCTCAAGATATACAACCAATTATTGGCTAATTTTTTACATAACAGCCATTTTCAACCTTCTCAAGAGGATCAACGGTTCGAATCGTGAGTATAGGGCCCACAGACGTCCAAAACATTAGATCTATGGTTCTATAATCTTTCACAAATATCTCGAGATCCATGATAGATCAACGGATGAAATTTGGCTTCTTGGCCATTTTTTGAAGGTGATAAAGATGGCCAATGGTTCCGATCATCAATGTGGTTCCCATAATGTTAAAAAATTAAAAAAAATTAGTCATTTACGAATGACTGCTTTTATAAGGGTACCTTATAAGTCCATAAAATTAGGTAATTAGGTCATTTCATGTACATTTGTGGACTTAATTAGGGTTAATTGCATTGAATTACACTCAATTTTATGGTTTCATACATTCGGGGTTATTTTTGGAAAGCAGGTCAAAATTGGTTAAAATTCATTACATTGCATGACTTTTATGAAATTAGAGTTTTTCATCTCATTTATCACCCCAAAATTAGTTTTTTTTTTTTCATCAATGAATACCTGCTAATTTTGGCACTATGTGCTATTTTTGAAAAGTTTATTATTTTTTGTGCATCAAGTAGGCATGTATGCCTAGTCCATTCAAATTCTTCACAGATGATTATTATTGAAATTGTTTAATTTTATTTTTGTATGAGAAATCAAGAGCAGGACACACATTGATGGAATAAGAGAGATAAGAGAGAGGTCAAACATGAGAAGAAGAAATGCAACAATTAAAGAAGCACATGACACCTATATTGGGTCCACCTTGGGGAATACCAAGGTGGGATGTCCTACATGGTGGGTCCCCCTATGTTGACAAGATGGAAGCTTTGGAAAGTCAAAGATGGAAACTCATGCAAGAAAATGAAAATCAGATTTGGAAAGAAGATGTGTGCTTACTAATTTTGAAATTCAAAATCAAGCAAGAGATAATGAAATTAGAAAGTTTGCAAGTGGAGTTGAATAGTCAAAGTTACAAGTAAGGAATCATGCCAATTATGGAAAGAGGATCAAGAATCAAGCAAGGAAATAGTCCAAGCATGCCTTGGACATTCAACATGGGTCTCACACACCTCTCACACACCGCATTGCATGCCAATATAGAAGTTCCTTTAATTGCACAATTATTTCCAAATTCTTTCAGGGGCAGCCACTTAAAATGGCCATAACTCTCAAATCGAGTCTTGGATCGATGTATTCTACCCACCATAGGAAGTCTCTTTTCCACTAGATATCTATAGAGCCCAAGATTACGTCAATCGGAGCTATATTAAGGGAAATATGACATCGGAAAGTTGACTGCTACAGTTTTGGGCAGGAATCACAAGGAATTCCAATATTTGGAAAGTTTCTCTTCACACATCATCAAGCAATCTTAGAGAGAAATTCTAGGAAGCTCCAAGGAAAGTCTTGTTCTTCAAGAAAGGTGTGAGCATCATTAGTTGTTTTAAAAGTGGGTTCCATTAGAGCCAGTTGATCCCATAAGGCAATCATTTTGATATAGAAATCATGAATGGAGTCATTTCCTTGGTCTGCATTTTTTATTTCCCATTCTAACTGATACCGGCGAGCAGCATTAGACTGAGTATATAATCTTGCTAAATAATCCCAAGCAGCCTTAGGATAATTGAATTTAGCTAATTGATTTCCAATAGATGGATTGACCGAATTGGCAATCCAAGAATTTATTTTCCCGACGGAAGCTTCCCATTCCTCAAAAGTAGCATCCTTACTATCTGGTGTAGGGAGCTGCTGAGCAACATATTTCCACAGTTTTTGACCTTTTAGGAAATTTTGCATTAGATCGGACCGATAGGGATAATTGGTGCCATCAAGTTTGACAGTAATACCCGATACAGTTCGATCAAAAGACATTGGAGCAAAACAATTTGCTTACAGACTGAATATATGAGAAATCTAGCCCCAGAAGCCAAGTCTGATTTGAAACCCAGCCACAACAACTAACAAGATAATTTGGCAAGAAATTATCTACAATTCAAAATCTTTCCATGGAAGAAGCATTGCTTGGGAATTAAGCAAAGAACCAAGGCTAAATAGGAAGGAAAGAATTGCAAAGGAGGTGTTTCAAAAACTATATAAGGACCAGCCACCTTCATGGAACTTAAACCCTCATGGCACACTCTAGAGGACAACACCCCCCCCCCCCCCCCCCCCCCCCCCCCCCCCCCTAAACCCCTACTTACTTCTCCCTTATAGTTCTTCTTAGGCATAAATCTCTCAATTATGTTGAGAAAATAATAAAGAGAGAAAATTCTTAATTTCATGTACTCCAAGATTGAGGAATAACAACATCTCTTTGATTGATTATGCGTGCATAAGCTTCTTCTTAGGGTAAGCAATTTGTTTTCTTTATTATACTCTTTGATATGTTATTTTTGGAGATGATATGTCATAAACTTAGACTTAGGCTTTGAAAATAAGATAGGTGAATCAGAGTCAAGAGAAATCACGTTTAATAAAATCGCTTACATCTTTCCCTACTCCGAGAAGAGATGAGAAGAGCTAGAATGCTTATACTTTCAATGCTTAGGCAAGTGTTGAATTCTAAAATATTGGATGCATAATTTTTCCCCTTTTTTTTTTCCACCCCTTTTATTTTTATTTTTCAGTTAGTATTCTGATTTTTCTTTAGCAATTTTCTAAATTAAAAATATTAGTTTGCATCTTTCTATGTTTAGTTGTGCACTATCTCTTTATGTCTTTGCATGATCTATGGTTGGAAAGTATTAATTGCATGCATTAGATTTAGGTTTCATGTTTGAACATGTTTGTTGTTGAAAATACAACAATTAATGACTGATAAAGAGGGGAAATTCCGGACGTGGTATGAAGGGGGGAAATTGAATATTGAAAAAAACTGCATTGTTTCAACAGTTTTGAGCAGACTGTGTTCCAAAAGAACGTAAAGTAAGCAAAGGGACTTTTCCTTAAAATTTTGCAGAAATAAAGTTAGGAATAGATCTTTGAATCCCCAAGTTTTCAGCCCAACAAACTCTCGGGAAGCATGCCAAACAAAGGCTCGAACAGGGCACCCGGAATTGACTGCAATCAGATTTATAGCAACATCATGTTCAACTAGGCATCTTTGAGAGTCCATAACTTTTTCATTTTAAACCATCTTATACTTCTTTTTTTTTTTGGTGTTCATGAATCATCCAACTTTCAATTCCAACAATTAGATCCAGGTTTAGTTCATCTTATGTTGGTCGTACAGTCCAGCAAAGTTAGGCATGTGCACAGTTTTTCCATATTTGGAATTTTTTTATAGCATCATCATATAGTTAGAAACTTTCTTGGATTTGCATTATTTGCATTCTAGGGTTGCATTCATCATTCATTATTGTATTGAAATTTAGTTTTGGTAATTAGGATTTAATTTAGCAAATTTTATTTCAAATTTGTTGTTTTGATGTGTTTGTTCTTTTGCAGGTTTTTAGATATTTTAGGTTTGCTTAGTCTAGGTTTTTTCTTAGATTAGGGTTTTTATTTTGTTCAAAACTTTGTAATTAAACTTCCCATTTCAATTATTAGGAAATTTGTGTAATTTGATTAGCTTTTATTTAGGTTAGATTTAGTTTCTAAATTAGGACATGTCAAAGTTTGAAAGTGCTCAAATGAATTGCTCCTTGTGGATCGATCTAGTCTCACCCGTTATTACTACAGTCACACCCTTGCACTTGGGGGTCCAAACAGTTCCATCGCTTGTCTGAGTGCTTTAGATGGCTACCTCTATTTAGATTCCCCTTAATTTTGTGGTTGCCCAAAATAGACATTTTACCTCTTTATGAGGTTTGAAATGGAAGTGGAGAACGTGGATACCAAACAATCTTTATGTGTTTCCAAACCGTTTTAAGATCATAAGAGCTTGGAAATAGACTTCCCAAATGAGGGATAAAGCATTTAGGGAGGTTTGCTCTCAGGGTGCCACCTCAATTGGCCTGTGTATGTATGAGAAGCCATGTTAGCTCCATGAGAATCCTTCCCTTCCTTTTATTCTCTTTTCCTTGTTAAAAAAAAGGTTTCCAATACATGTCAAAGTTTGCCACGTACGTCACTTTTGGGCCCATCACCAAACCGTGTATAGCTATTCAAATTAAAGCAAAAGAGGATTTTACATGAAAAAACCCTTAGAAGGTTATTGCATGAAAAAAGACCTCATAGTTCCAACTGCACAGAAAAGGCCCTCCCCGCCAATTTTAACTTCTTACTTTGCCTTCCTGATTGAGCAAAGACATTGTCACATGTTTCAGAGTTGAGCGACGATATCGTCTCTTGTGTCTTCTTTTTCGTCCTTTCTCTTCTTCCTCCTCTTTCTCCATCTCCCTCACTCCATTTCTCGCCCAACCCACCACCCACATTGGTGCCTAAATCTCCACTCCCTTAACTTAAGTAAGCTGACTTCCCCAAAAACTCATTATTTTTGTTTCTTTTATGATAAAACCATACATTAGTAACTTAGTAATGTTTTTCTTCTTATTTGGCATGTAAGAGGGCGATTTGTAACTTTGGGTTTGTGTGGTGAGTGGAGTAGAGCAAGAGACATCAAACCCTAAGCACCCAAGAGGGTTCTTGGCTCAAATAAGTAAAGGCCAGTAAATAGATGTATTTAATATGATATTTATGCTTAGTTGTGTCGATTCCTTGTATTTATCTCATGTAGCAGCCCTTTTAAGCTCATTTATGTTGGCATGGCTAGTAGATAGGGTTTTTAATGTGCTTTAATGGTGAATTGATTAATGGCCTTTAAAATGGTAGCTTCGTGTGATAAATGGATGCCTTGGACTGCCCTTAGGAGGTATTAGGAACCCCATTGAATGCAAGGGAGAAGGCTCCCTCGAGATCCACATTGAACCCCTTTCAAATTTGAGTTTCTGAAGGGCACGACGAGTTGTGAGGTTCAAGGGAGCTAATCGTGGTTGCACTGTGGTTAGGTCTCGGCTGACTATAGACGCCCCATGGCCTTCCACAGCTAACCGTGAATCAATTTTGTCTCAGGATTACTATCCATCTTGAGAGTTGTGACTGAAAAGCCCAGAGGCATGAGGACCTCACGGCAAGTCGTGAGCAAACCATAGAACCCCATGGCTAATCGTGGGAAGGCTCACAGTTAACCATGGCTTATTTTCCAGAATTTTGAACTTTGGAGAATTGGAGCCCTTACCCTTAGAATCACGACCCTTAGCCTAGGTAACTAATAAATATGAGTTGGACAAATGGTAAGGGATGTGTGAGCTTCATATTTCCTTACGGGTTATTTGATGGTGCATGTGGGGCCCGTAGTGTACTAAGCGAGTGGTGAAACAGACCTCTGGGACACCTTAAACCTTAGAGCACCAAATGTATTATATAGGCTAGCCAGAAACCATGCGCCATTGTGTTAGGCAGTATGGACCCTGCATGTGCAAGGCAAACCCCTAACCCTAGGTTGGCTAGTGTATATTGTTGGCATACAAATATTTCACAAATGTTCCCAACAACATAAGAAGCAATCAATACAAGCATGAGGAGAAGAGTTACATTTCAATCCCCTTAACACAAAGGTCAAAAGATGCTTGCCATAATCAATGGAAGGACATAAAAGACCCCAAAGTCATCAGAAATGCAAGAGGAGGCCAAAACATTGAAAATCAACTCCATGTCAAATGGGTCCATGGTGCTCGGACATGGACCTTACAGTCAACCTTTGACCTAGTTCTGAATACCAAAACAAGGTGATACTTTATCCAAAACTGAGAAATACTTATTCAAAGTGTTTTCTATGTTTTCAGAGCAATTCAAGTCCATAAAGACGAAAATTCAGCTAGAAAACAAGTCAAGACAGTCCAAGCCTGAAATTGTCAAACATGGACTAAGATTCAGACTTTTAGGGGTCCAAAGATGATAAAATCTTCCTAAAAGTCCAAGAGAAAGCTCATTAAACATAGTTCGAAGTTCCATGACAAGCCAAGGTCAGTTAAACCCCAATTCAAGCTTGGAACAACAGGAAACAACCCAAGTCAGAAGTCATCGGACATGAAACTTAAAGTCAATGTTTAGTAAGCTTTCCGGGGACAAAAGGTGAAGAAGTTCCTCCTGAAGTTCAAGTGCAAGTCCCATAACGGTTCCTCATAATTTTAGAGCGAGCAAAGATCATTTGGATCCAAATTTAAGCAAAATAGAGTCTAAAACAGTCCAACAGAGCTAGCCGGACATGGAGGCTGGGACCCACTTTTAACTAACTTTTAGAAGCCAAATGAAGGTGAAAACTTTCTTGAAGTTCAAGAACTGGTTTTAGAAGAATTCCCCAAAGTTTCAAAGCAATTGGAGACCATTTGGAGTTGAATTTGACTCAAAACAGTCTAAGGCATAATTGCTCAGACACGGAGGCTAAAATTCACATTTGACCAATTTTCAGAGGTCAAAGGATGGTGAAATCTTCCTCAAAGTTCAAGAATGAATTCTAGAATCTTTTCCCAAAGTCTCAAGACAATTGGTGGTTATTTAGATACAAAAATCATGAATTGATCTCTGATGTCCAACCAAATATTGTTTGGTCGAACATGGGCTTGAAATCAATCGTTTCCCACTATTTTTTAATTTAAATTGCTGGGAACTGCTCCAACTACCTCCTCATACCTCCCTTGGGGCGACAATCTAGGCATTTAGCAACACGTGCAACCATTGGCACTCTTTAAACGTAGTGAATTTTCAAGGAAAACCTCTTCCAACCCAACACCTCTCTTCAAAAAGGTGAAATTTTACATCAAGACTCTGCAAAAACCTATTCTTAGCCTCTAAAACTTGGTCTTTAACCTTTGGAGTGTTCCTCCAAAGGAAGAAACCAAAAACTCATGGTCTTACTAAACCCCTTTTCCAACAGAAGTCCACATGACTTTATTAAGTCATTTCCTTAATTTTTTTCACGAAAAGGAGTGTGGGTTGTCCATGACTTCAAAGCGTCGTTGTGCATGCCCCCTTAGGTTCACTCTGATTCTCCATAAATAAGGATTTAGAGTGACACAACCTTGGACACCTACTGATAATAAAATAAGCAACTCCCTTGGATTATACAAAAACAGCCCATAAACAACAAGTGATGAGTTTCAAAGATTATTGTTTTATCAAGACTAATTCCACCCATCAAAATACCTAGTGAAATGATCCTAAATTCAGTGGCAGAGGCATAAAACACCTTGGCAGCCAGTTGGAAGAAGATTGGGCAGAAAAAGAAGCATAAATATGCAAACAGTGGGCTATGTCCAAGTGAGTCCAACCAAGTCTTGTTTGGCCGGTCATGGGGTCATAAAAACTGATTTTATTTTATTATTATTTTTTTTTTTTGCAGTTTTCTTTCATTTCTTTAGTTGTATTTGTTAGACATGAGTGCTCCTCATGACCACATGTGCAACACTATTGGGACCCACGGTTTGAGCCTACTAATTTAAGTTACTTTCCATTTTGTAGTTTTTGGTTTTACTGAGTTTATCTTGGATTAAATTTTAGTAAGCCCAATCATATAGGACTCTTGTTGGCTGATTTGAGGGAATTAAAGACACTTATCTTTACTAGATTTCTTTGATGAGAAGAAATCTCTCTAGGGCTTATCTATGTATATGGTTTTCCGGTTCTCTCTCTTAACCTACAAGATCTGAAAAGTACCTATCAACTTCATGCATATTGGAGTGGGTGATTGATGGACCAGCGCATTCTGCTCGGTTCTACCGAGGTCGGCGTACGTGGCAGTCTGTTTGGGTCCGATCCTTTCGTAACCGGGGGGCAGAAGCGTGCATCAACATTTCTTTTGTGTGAGTGGGCCAGATTTTCTATTTTACTTGGAATTGCAAGTGGTGATCCGGAGATCAACCTTCGCAAGTAAAAAGGAAATCAACTTCTTTCAAGTTTTCCATTGCACATATATTTAAGAAAAGAAACATTTTCTTGATTTGCCGTGAAAGGCGACTTTTTTGGCATTTATAGTCGATTTTGGCATTTATAGCCGATTTTGGCGTTTATAGCCGATTTACAATTCTTATCAATAATGAAAGACAAGAGTTGTGATTTTTGTGTCTTTTAAAAAAACACAAACTACAATGAAAAGCAAGAAAAGGAGGATCTAACTTCTCAGGAGATTGTGGGGGACTCGTTCAGATTGACGGTCGCAAGCCATGTGTGGACTTCGCCATCATCCATGCAGATGAGAACAGAGGATGCTATTGATTCGCTTGGCTTGGCTATAACCTCAGGTCTTTAGAGGACAAAGACCAAGAAGAGGTCTTATGTCCAATAAAAAGCCAAGTAGACGGGCTGAAAAGCCACGTCTAAGCCATTGGAGGCAGAAGGAGAAGGCAAGGACCTTGGGGGGTACCCCCCAAGGGACTTTTGTCACCTTGTAGCGGTGGTCAGTGTAGAACTTCCGCAGAGTTTTCTCTTTCTTTCTCTGGATTTCTGTGCTTTTTTCTGATCTGGGATCTGTCTTGTTTTTCCGATCTGGAATTCTTTGGAATGCTCTCCTATTTATAGGCTTTTAGGTAACCATTTAGGAGGGTTTATGGGCTTTTATTGTCATTAAGCCGCATAATGGGAGGAGTTACAGGATTTAATTTCTTTATTTTGTAACTCCTTTTTCTTGGCTTCTAATTGGCCGGAGGAGATTGAGGGCATTTAATCGCCTTTAATCGCCATGATGGGAGGAGTTTTATGGGTTAAATACCATGAATCTCTTGACTTGTAACTCCCGGATGCTTGCTTCTGATTGGGCCGTCCAAAGAAATGGATTAATGACTGTAATAAAGCTTGTCAATTAATCGCATTAAGTGGTCGCCGAGCAGTTGAAGAGTCGCGGGCCGTGCTGTGTCTTTTGAGATTCTTTTGGCGATGATCAATGATGGATCTTCATGTAGATCGGCATCAAATGACCATGTAACTTCAGGTATTGGTTGCCAACAGCGGGTCGTTGACATTTGTCCTGTAGATTTCTCGATCGGTCGGGTAGAAAGCACACTTTTTTTGGTTGACCGGTTGGCGATCAATGTTGATTTTGATACTCTTGATGATTAACCCGTGATTTTGACGGATGTCAGAGGATTTGGTGTCTCAAAAGTATGAATTTTGGAAAATACCAGAGGCCGATCGCTACGAATTGCGAAAAAACGGCGAAAAATGGGGTTTCCGGGGCCCTCCCGGTGATCCCGGGCCCCAGGGTCGTAGGGTCTACGACCCTGAGGGGTTTTCCCCCCTTTTTCCCGTTTTGTGTCCGTTTTTGCTATTTTTTTATTCTTTTTTATTCTGTATTTTTCCTTGATATTTTTTATCATTTATTGGCCTGATTTCCCTGTAGAAAACTAATGGACCGGCGCATTCTGCTCGCTCGGTTCTACCAAGGTCGGCGGACGTGGGAGTCCGTTTGGGTCCGACCCTTTCGTAACCGGGGGGGGGGGGGGGGGGGGAGGCGTGCATCAACATTTCTTTTGTGTGGGTGTGCCAGATTTTCTATTTTACTTGAAATTGCAAGTGGTGATCCGGAGATCAACCTTCGCAAGTAAAAAAGAAATAAACTTCTTTCAAGTTTTCCATTACACATATATTTAAGAAAAGAGACATTTTCTTAATTTGCCGTGAAAGGCGATTTTTTTGGCATTTATAGCCGATTTTGGCGTTTATAGCCGATTTTTGGCGTTTATAGCCGATTTACAATCCTTATCAATAATGAAAGACAAGAGTTGTGATTTTTGTCTCTTTTGAAAAAATACAAACTACAATGAAAAGCAAGAAAAGGAGGATCTAACTTCTCAGGAGATTGTGGGGGACCCGTTCAGATTGACGGTCGCAAGCCATATGTAGACTTCGCCACCATCCATGCAGATGAGAACAGATGATGCTATTGATTTGCTTGGCTTGGCTATAACCTCAGGTTTTTGAAGGACAAAGACCAAAAGGAGGTCCTATGTCCAATAAAAAACCAAGTAGACGGGCTGAAAAGCCACGTGTAAGGCATTTGGAGGCAGAAGGAGAAGGCAAGGACCTTGGGGGGGGGGGGGGTACCCCCCAAGGGACTTTTGTCACCTTGTAGCGGTGGTCGGCGTAGAACTTCCGCAGAGTTTTCTCTCTTTCTTTCTCTGAATTTCTGTGTTTTTTTTCTGATCTGGGATCTGTCTTGTTTTTCCAATTTGGAATTCTTTGGAATGCTCTCCTATTTATAGGCTTTTAGGTAGCCATTTAGAAGGATTTATGAGCCTTAATTGTCATAAAGCTACATAAAGGGAGGAGTTACAAGATTGAATTCTTTATTTTGTAACTCATTTTTCTTGGCTTCTGATTGGCAGGAGGAGATTGAGGGCATTTAATCGCCTTTAATCGCCATGATGGGAGGAGTTTCATATTTTTTAAATGCCATGAATCTCTTGACTTGTAACTCCCGGATGCTTGCTTCTGATTGGGCCGTCCAAAGAAATGGATTAATGACTGTAATAAAGCTAGTCAATTAATCGCATTAAGTGGTCGCCGAGCAGTTGAAGAGTCGCGGGCCGTGCCGCGTCTTTTGGGATTCTTCTGGCAATGATCATCGATGGATCTTCATGTAGATCGACATTGGATGACCATGTAACTTCAGGTATTGTTTGCTCACAGCGGGTCGGTGCCATCTGTCCTGTCGATTTCTCGATCGGTCGGGTAGAAAGCACACTTTTTTTTGGTTGATCGGTTGGCGATCAATATTGATTTTGATACTTTTGATGATTGACCCGTATTTTTGACGGATGTCAGAGGATTTGGTGTCTCAAAAGTATGAATTTTGGAAAATCAGAGGAGTCAGACGCTTCGAATCGCGAAGAAATGGCGAAAAACGGGGTTCCTGGGGCCCTCCCTGCGATCCCGGGCCCCAGGGTCGCAGGGGTCTGCGACCCTAGGGGGTTTTCCCCCCTTTTGCCCCGTTTTGTGTCCGTTTTTGCTGTTTTATTATTATTTTTTATTCTGTATTTTTCCTTGACATTTTTTGGCCTGATTTCCCTGTAGAAAACCTGATGAGAATCCTTGCATTTTGTTTTGTAAAGTTTTCAATTTTCTGAGAAAGCCGAAGACTTTGTCGCGCAGAGCTGCCGATTTTCCGTCAGAAGCTAAAACTGAGTCAAACGATGTCGGAATGACCTGAAATTTGGGGTGAAGCCTGCTGAGTAATAAATAAGACCAACCATAGGCTTTTGTTTGAGTTTTGAAGCCATTTGGGGTCCTATCACTAGTAGACTTATTTTTATCGCGATGAAGACGTCGCGGCTTAATGTGCGGTCAACCGATGTCCGATTGACTTGAAATTTGACAGGGAACCTATTGGAGTCATTTTAAGATGATCCATAGGCTCTGTCTTGAAAACCACGATCCCGGGGAGTTTCGCCGCCGAGAGGCTTGATTTGGCTTCCGAGCGTCAAAGTATGGTCAAATGTTGTCGAAATGACCTGAAATTTGACGTGTAGCCCTTTGTAAGCATTTTGAAGCTGTCCATGTGCTCTATCTGATGAGTGATGGCCTCGATGGTTCTCGCCACCGAGAGGCTTGATTTAGCTGTTCGAGGGTTGATGTAGGGTCAAACGTTGTCGGTTTGACTCGAAACTTGACGTGAAGCCTTTTGGATGTATTTTGAGACCATCCATCGGCTCTGATTGAAGATTTGGTGTCTCCGATGCTTTCGCCGCAGGGAGCTCCTTTTTAGCTGCCGGATAAGTGAAGTTAGGCCAAATGATTTTGAAATGGCCCGAAACTTCTTATGTACTCCTCTTTTGGCTGTCTTGAAGGATCTTGCAGTTTTTGTTTGATTCTGACAAGATTTGATTTTTTTGGAAGTAACATTGCCTATTTATAGCAGGTTGCGACTTCATGTAGCTTTTTGGATCTTGAAGAGGCAAAGTGACATTTTTGGTGTCAACAAATGCCCCCTCGAGGTGCAGCGACGAGTTGCTTAACTTTTGTAGTCGATGTGCCTCGAAGAGATTTTGTGAAGGAGAGCTTGTGACTTGACCAAGAGTCTTTGGGCAGTCTTTCTTTTTGGTATTTGTAGCCTTTTGAGCTTCCAGAGGAATTTTATGGTAGTGAAAGGGATCACGTACCATCTCGAGGCAAAGTTTTGAAGATGACATCAGGGATGTGGATTTGGATTTTGACCTTGTGACCTAACAGGCTGTATGTGGCAGGTTAGGGGGTCGGGTTTGGTTTTGACCGTGTGACCCAACAAGCTGTATGTGGAATGTTGGGGGATCAATTTTGGTTTTGATCTTATGACCTAACAGGCTGTATGTGGCAAGTTAGGGGATCAGGTTTTGGTTTTTGGTTTTGGTCTTATGACCTAACAAGCTGTATGTGGCAAGTTAGGGGACCAAGATTGGATTTTTGCAGAATGTCAATTTCAAGATTTTGGCTCAATTTGGTAGATGAGGCTGGATGGTTTGATTTTTGGAAGCTCATGGGGCTTGGAATTCTCTTTTGTATGGTCGAATCAACTCAAAAGAGGCATGGAACCATTTTTGTATGCTCTTGGTAAGAGGGATTTCTCTTTGACTAAAAGCCCTTTTTTTTTAGTGCCTAGGTGGTCAAACCTGGCTCATATGGGCTAACCCATGGGACCTTAAGCTTTTGAAATGGCTTAGATCTCATATGGTGTCATTTTTATAAAGAATATCCAAAAATATCTCATTTGGATAGAGAATATCTAAGAATATCTTTACTTGGAGAGAATCTCTCATGTTCCATTTATTTTGGGAGAGAATATCTCAAGATATCTTCCTTTAGGAAATAATCTTTCATTGATCCTATCTTTTGGGAGAAAATCTCTCATTGATTTCTTTTTGGGAGAAAATCTCTCAAGATATCTTTCTTTTGGGAAAGAATCTTTCTAATTTCTTTCTTTTGGTAAGGTTACTAATTAGTAACACTTACCTCTTTCTTCTTTCCTTCTTTGGTTTGCTCTCTTCTATAAAAGCAAGGAGGATGTTGGATCTCTTGCTCTTATTGCTTTCTTTTGCAACAATCCCAAGAGGGCTTCAAGATCAAGAGTTATTCTTCTTCAAGATCTTCAAGACTTTTCTTCTTCTTCTCCATCAATGGCTTCAAGTAAGTTCCCTTTTTCAAGAAAACCCCATTGTAGGAAAAAAAAGTTCTTTTTTTTTGTTTCTTTCTTTTCTTTTATTCTTTTTTTTTCTTTTCCATGTGTTTGCTCTTTTTTTTACACGTTTTTTTTTTTTTGACAAACCAAGATGTTCATGCATGTATATTTTTTTGTAAATTGAATTGTAGCATGATGTGATAGCATACCTGGAAGTTTTCGCAATTTGGAGCTCGCAGCGATGTTGAGCCCTTCCTGATTTTGCGGAGACTTTGAGGTTTCGAAAGTTTGGAGTTTCGGAGCTCGCAGCAATGTTGAGCCCATCTTCAAGCTTTCTATTTCTTTCGGGATAGTTCCTTTTCTTCGGAATTTCCCCGACATCATGTTAAAATTTCGCCAGAATTTTTTAGCGAAATTCTGTCATTTTGATGTTTGATTTTTTTCTTTTCCATCCTTTGCAGGTGGTTCTTCCAGAACGAACAAGGGTAAAGAGCGTGCTACAAGCGTACCTCGTCGATCTGCTAGATCTTCTAATCCGGCCGTTCAGCAGGCCTGGGAGAAGGTCCAGTATGTTGAGAGAAATCTGGAAGAGTGTGACTCCCTCAACAGAGATGAGATGAGGCAGCGACTGATCGCTCTCAAGGGAGAGGAATTCTATAAGATCATGGTAAGCAGTCGTCCATGGGTGAAGGAAGATCAGAGTGTTTTACCCAAGCCTACCTTCTTCTTTGGTGATACCGTCCCTGATGACATGACATACCAGAGGAGATGTTTTCAGTTCTCTTTCACAGCAGATGGTGAGAAGAAGACTGTTGCTACCCAGTCGACGTTTGATCGCACCGTCTCGATCATGAGCCTTGCCCCCACGTGCTCTAAGAGGGAAGATCCTCCAAGCTGGGTGAGAAGGACAAATGTAATCAAGACCGGGGTTTTTGTTGGCGGTTCTCCTGGATATGCGGAGAGGTCGCCTGCTGATATGGACATGTTGATGCCGGCCAGTGGTTACCAGGGCTCTGATTATCTATCGGTCGATTTGAGACCGGTGGGCCTTGGTATTTTCAGCAGTGACGGCAGCAATTGGATAAAGCCTTTTCGACTTCGTGGCCGTTTCAATGCTGACTCCGAGTGGAAGTCGTGGACTGATCGCGTCCTACTGATTGGTAGCACCGTTCTGAAGGAAGCCGGGATTTTTTATGCGGTCCGCGCCTTTAGGGAGACCGTGATCTTTTCCCACGAGGCCTTGATGGCTATGTTGGAGTCATTCCATCCACAAACCAATACCTTCGTTGTGACGAATGGTGAGATTGGTTTCTCTTTGAAGGAGCTGAGCGCCATTACTGGATTGCCCATCCTTGGCAGACTCTATGAGGAGTTTATGCCGATCGACAGCGTCCTTGAGGAGCAGTCTGAGGAGTTCAGGATTCTGTACTTTCAGCTCGTCGCCTTCTATGACTTTTTGAAGGAGAATGAGGGTTTGAAAGTTAGATCTAGCAGTTGGAAGAGTTCTAGCTCTTCGTTCCCCAACTTTTTTGATAGCAGGGAGTCTTCTGATAGTGTGACCCAGGAAGCCAGGGCTCAGGATCCAAGTTCGAAGAAGATTTTGGCTATGCAAGAAGAGTTGAGAGATTTCTGTGTGAGTACAAACGCCATATGTCCTGACATTGCACTGCGGAGAGATCTTACTGTTTACCTCACTTATTGGCTTGGTGAGGCTATTTTTGCTGGAGGAGATGGAACGCACATCAGGCCACATTGTATTTTTCCGGCTTGTCAGATGGCGTTTGGAGAGCAGCTTGCTTTGGTGCCAGCTTTTTACTCCTACCTGTGTACCGAACTACCGGCTGCTGTTTTTTTGGTTCGGCTTGGGCTTCCCATGAACAGGGTATTTTCAGCCCACATATTTTATTCATGGTATGTGTACCACTGTCCTGGCTTCCACCGGCTGGGTGCTGCACAGGATGATGATCCTCTGTTGATTTGGCTGGCTAAAGGCAAAGCCGTGTCCGAATCACTTTTGTTTACCCTCATGAGGATCCGACGATTCAGGGACGTCGAGATGGGGCAGTCTTGAGTGAAGCTTTCTCCCGAGTTGCGGAAGAAGGCTTTTGATTTTGGTGCCTCCCGAGACTCTACCAGGGCGGGGTCGGGAAGGCATTACTCCTTGACGAACGCAGAGAAGGAGTGGCTTTTCAGCATACGTGTCGGCACGATGGTGTATCGCAGACATCTTTTCGTCGACATCCAGCCGTATGTACCCTCTCGCTTTGCTTTGCAGTTGGGCTTTTCTCAAGGCGTTGTTGGAGCGCCTTCAAGCATGGTGAAGCGCTTTGGAGGTTTACAGGACGGGAGAAATGCATGGGCTTTCTATAGTGCTGAAGACACTACAGCCATGATCTCTTATCCCGTGTTGTTGACTTCCCGGACTGCCGGCTTTGCGAAGTGGTTCGCGGAGAGCTTTTTGGCATATCGGGGGCTTTCCAAGAAGGAGCTTAATGTGAAGCTGGCATGTGGAAAGGGCCTTGGAAAGTCGGATGGTGTCTGGCGAGAGGAAGTTTGGGCCTTCTTTTCTGGAGAGAAGCACAAGATAGGCTTTCTCGGTGACCAGGGCGTCATTGGTTCTGAAGCTGTTCGAGAAATACCTGATGAGGCTTTAGAGGAGCTAGAACAGGAGGAAGCCGAACTTGATGCTTGGATGCAAGCGGCACAGAGGTAAGCTTCCGTGTAGTCTACTGGCAAGAGTAGACCATCCGGTGAGAGACCTGACTCTGACAGCGGGGTAGGTTCCTCTAAGAAGTGAGCCCGCAGGAGTAAGAGGAAGAGGAGTCATCATCGCAGCAAGGGGCAATATGAGGACTCTTCTGATATAGAAGTCCCTCTTATTATTAATGAGGATGTGCCAGTGGATGCTGACGAGCCTCCAGAGAAGAGAAGCCGAAAAGAAGAGACCGTTGGTGAAGGTATGATTTTTCCTCTTTCTCTTTCCATTTCTTTTCATGGGATTTTTCCATGTCTTGATTTGTTTTCTCTCCCTGCTGCTCCTCTTTTTTTTTTAGCAGAGGAAGATTTGGCGATGCCTGAGGTTCCAACCGATGAGGTGGTGACGAATCCTATCGGGGCACCTGAAGAAGAACCGAGGGACTCTGGAGTGAATCCAGAATCTCCAATTGGTATAACTTCTTTTGTATTTTTTTTGTGTCTGTGACTTGGTTTGCTAACATTTTTCTTGTCAGCTGACTTGCCACAGGATTCCGATGACTTTGAACCATCGATGGACGCAAATGTTGATGATGTTTCCGATGAGTTCATGGAGGAAGAGAGTGTTCCGCCAGTCGTCGAAGAAGGTATTTTGTAGTAAAAACCCTGATAATGATTTTCAAACAGGATCATATTCATACATTTTTGTGTTTATTTGGCAGGTTTTGAGGTGACAGCGGAGAGTCCGTTGCTTCCTTTAGAACCAGAGGTCGATCCAGAGGTAGAGGCTCCTGAGACCAGTTCTGACACTGTTGAGGAGATACCTCGTGCTGAAATTCCTTCTCCAGCAGCTCCAACTGGAAAGAGTTCTTTTGTTCATCTTCCAACGGGGCATGACATGGGCAGCCGACCGACGGAGCGGGGCGAATCTTCAGCTGGGCCATCTCTTCTTTTTGCGAAGAAGGTGGTGGTGCGGGTTCTGAGCTCTTGGATTGAGACTCTCCTTGCTGGACACTTGGATGCCGGATTTGGCATGATCCAGCATGTGCGTGAGATTCTTGGTGATGCCGAAGAGGCTGGTCTGGATGTCACTGGTGCCAGGGCGATCGTTGATAGGATCATTGAGCTGGGTGACAAATGGTTTGAGGCCATGGGTTTGGCTGATGACCAGAACTTCAAGGAGATGTTCCTGGATCTTGCTGATAAGGCTAAGTCTGACCTGGATGAGGCTACACAAAGCAGGAAGCAGATAGTCCGAGAGAGGAACTTAGAAGAGCTAGCCATCATTGGGCTGACACATGACCATAACATCCTTGATAGGGAGGTCGATGAGGCCAGGAAACGTCTTGAGCATCTACAGGCACAAGTCGCTGCCAAGTGGGCTGCAATAACAGAGGCTCGCGATAGGGAGAGTGCTCTGATTCGCTGGGTTACAGATGCCGATCGAGTTCTTGAAAGGAGGTCTCAAGAGAACAAACAATGGCAAACTGCTCGGGATAAGCTTCCCGGTGTGAAAGAAGGATTGCAGCATTCTCCAGCATCTCATGGTAAGTTCCTGAAGAAGCGTGCCTTGGAATCCCTGACGGCTGAGGCCAAAAGTTTGCTTGAGGAGCTGAAATCTTGGCTGGAGACCATTTTTTGTTGAGCTCTTGTTTTTTTTTTTTTTTTTTTTTTTTTTTTTTTTTTTTTTTTTTTTTTTTGTAACAGAAACTATCCTTCTCTCCCTTTTTCTTTTTTTTTTGGTACCACATGTATTTTTTTAGTACTCTTTTTTTTGTAGTGCTTGGAAACACTTCTTTTTTTTGGTACCGCATGTATTTTTTGGTACTCTTTTTTTTTTGTTTTGTTTTGTTTTCCCTACGCTCACTTAAATCTTTTTGTGATGAAAGTAATTGCTAAATGGGATGTTTTTTTTTCCCTACGCTCACTTAAATCTTTTTGTGATGAAAGTAATTGCTAAATGGGATTTGATCAAAAATTTGTCATTTTGTGAAAATCTTTTGTCAAATGATTGTTTTGGCTTGGGAGTCAAATTTTGTTTGTGGCATTAATAGCCGATTTGTGGCATTGATAGCCGGTTTTTTTGTGGCATTGATAGCCGGTTTTGGTGGCATTGATAGCCGAGTTTGTGGCATTGATAGCCGGGTTTTTTGAAAGCGAAAGTTTTTGGTTTGTGGCATTGATAGCCGGTTTTGGTGGCATTGATAGCCGGTTTGTTTTGGTGGCATCTATAGCCGGTTTGTTTTGGTGGCATCTATAGCCGTTTTGGTTTTCAAAAATGCAAGTATCGACTAAAAGTCGCCTCCCTGCTGAATGTTCTTGCAAGTATCGATGGAATGTCGCATCCTTGTTCATTCGATTGCGAGTATCGATGGAATGTCGCATCCTCGCGGATTTGGGTGCAAGTATCGATGGAATGTCGCATCCTTGCTTTTCAAAAATTTTGGTTTTGCGGGTACTGACTTGATGTCGTTTCCACGATTTTTGAAATTTGTGGTTTTCTCGAACCTTTGGGTCATGGATATCAACTGAAATGTTGCATCTCCACGGTTTTGGATTTTACAAGTATCGACGAAATGTCGCTTCCCTGCTATTTTGGAAGTGTCGAATGTGGTTCGCATGCTTCCTATTTGTGCGAGTATCGACTAAGCGTCGCTTCCCCGCGGTTTTTTGAAAAACCATTTTTTTTTGTTTAAAGACACGAGGGTCATAAGTTTTGACCTAAAACCATTTAGGCGGTAAAAGGTAGGGTGGACTAGGGTGGAAATCCCTGAATCCGGATTCTGTTTCAAACCATGAATTTTGGGTTCAAGGGTTGAAAATTTTGGTCAAGTTAGGGAAAGGTTCCTAAACTTGGATTTTTGAACAATGAAAGTAAGCATTGTTTAGATTTCTAGAAATTTCAACATGAAAATTCTAAAAAAGGTGGGTTTAGCGAGCGTGTACTTGGAAACAGGTTTTGGCCGTACAGGCATTGCTCTTACCCAGTTGGGTAAGTCTTTAAGGATAGTACCGCTTTAAGAACTTGTCGTTGATGGGCAGCATATATCTGTCACCTTCCATGTTTAGGAGTGCGTATGCGCCGTTGGAGAAAACCTTATCGATGACGTAAGGTCCCTCCCATTTTGGCTCAAATTTGCCTTTGGAGTTGTGAGCGAAGACCATTGGTCTTTTTACCGCAAGAACCAAGTCACCCTTTTTGTAGGCGCGTTGCCTGACCTTTTTGTCGAAAGATCCTGCCATGCGTGCTTAGTAAAGTTCAATGCTTTGTTGAGCTTCGAGCAGTCTCTCATCGAGATTGTCCAGCTCTTCGAGTCGCAATTTGACATTGCTTTCTTGAGTCATGTCATTTTGCAAGGATACCCTCAAGGAAGGAATTTGTACTTCCAAGGGCACGACAGCTTCGCATCCATAGACCAAGGAGAATGGTGTGCTATGGGTTGGTCCTCGAACGGTGGTTCGATAGGCCCGCAAAGCTTCAGACAGTTTGTCGCTCCAGTCTCTTTTGTGACAAGAGACCATTTTTTTGAGGATCTTGCAGAGTGTCTTGTTGAAAGCTTCTGCTAATCCGTTTGCTGCCGGATTGTATGGAGTCGAAGGACAGCTTTGGATTTTGTATTTGTCGCAGAACCTGTAGAATCGATGATCCCGGAATTGTGGTCCGTTATCATGGATGAATCTTTTGGGTATGCCGAAACGACAAATGATGTTGGTGCGCAGGAACTGAAGGACTGATGAGGTCTTCATTTTGTTGAACGCAAATGCTTCTGACCACTTGGAGAAATAATCCGTAGCGGCGAAGACGAAGTGATGACCTTTGCTCGAAGGGGGAGAAATAGGACCTATGATGTCCATACCCAGGCTTCGAAAGGCCATGAAATCACTGTAGGATGTAGCCATTCTGGAGGCATGTAAATGTAATCTCCATAAACTTGACATTGTTGGCAGCGCTTAGCAAATTGCATTGCGTTTGCTACCATGGTAGGCCAGCAACAACCTAACCTTTTTATCTGATCATAGAGCTTGGGACCAGCCTGATGAGCTCTGCAAAGACCAGCATGAACTTCTTTGAGTGTTTCTTCAGCCTCTTGTTGTGACAAGCAGCGTAAAAGTACTCCGTTGAAGGATTTCCTGTAAAGGATTTTTGAAGGAATATCCAAATGAAAGCTTGGGGTTCGCCTTTGGATGCTTACCCGTTCTTTTGGATCTTCAGGTAGGATTCCGAACATAATGTAATAAATGAACGGATCCCTCCAGTCACCATTGAAGCTTGAAGCATTGAAATCCGACTTCCAACCACTTGGTGGCATTCAGCAACTGCTTGATGTGTGTTAAGAGGAGGAAGGATTCTTCTTTCGCACACTGTGATTTGCATGTTTTCCCCTTCCTGAATTGCCATAGATGTGGCAAGTCCAGCCAGGGCATCTGCACATATGTTTTCACCTCTACGAATGTGGTTGATGTGACAGATGTCAAACTTTTACAGAAGCGATTGTGCCTTGTTGTAGTAAGGCAGCAAATATGGCTTTCTGACTTCAAATTTCTGATTCATCTGGTTGACGATCAGTTGAGAGTCTCCAAAGACTTCCAGCATGGTGATACCGGATTCGATGGCGAGTTCCAATCCTAGGATCAGAGCTTGATATTCAGCTGCATTGTTTGTGCATGGTTCCAGTAGCGAGAAAGCGTGTGGAATCATATATTTTTCGGGGCTAACAAAGAGGATGCCAACTCCCGAGATCAGCTGTCTTTTTTCATTTGTCCTGGTTGCACTGTCAAAGTACATGTCCCAGGAAGCATTTTGTGAGAAAGTCTCCACATTGTAGACTGGTTCGTCTGGAAGATCATCTCTGAGTGTAGAATCTTTAGGCAATGGATGCTCTGCAAGAAAGTCCACTAAAGCTTGCCCTTTGATTGCCTTTTGTGGTACATACCTAATATCAAATTGTGACAGAAGGATGGACCATTTTGCCAGTCGGACATTGAGAGAACCTGCCTTTGTGACAAGGACCTTCAAGAGGTTGACCCTCGAGACCAGGTAGACTTTGTTGGAAAGCAAGGAGTGACGCAGCTTTTGTACGGCGAACATCACTGCAGGACATTCTTTTTCGACTGGAGAGTAGCGATGCTCTGCACCTACTAGCATGCGGCTGAGGTAATATAGAGCAGCTTCTTTTCTTTCATCATTTTCTTGTGCATGCAGAGCGACCAGAGAGTGATCAAGGGGTCTTGTGTACAAGTTGAATGGTTTTCCAGTGGTAGGAGCAGCTAACACTGGAGGTTTTGTCAGGTATGACTTGATATCTTGGAAAGCAGCTTCACAGTCAGCATCCCAGACAAAGTTCACACCTTTTTTCATCAACCAGGAGAATGGACGGCATTTCCCCGAAAGATTGGAGATGAACCGTCTGATGTAGGCCAATCTCCCTTGAAGCCCTTTGAGTTTGCGGGAGAAGCCCTTTGACTTTTATGGGGTCAAGCTCTATTCAGCTTTCCGAACTAGGAATCTAAGGAACTTACCCGACGAGACGCCGAAGAAACATTTCAGAGGATTCATTCGCAGTTTGTGTTTGCGAAGCCGAAGGAAGACTTCTCGAAGGTCTTCGAGATGATCTTCTTTTCTTTTGCTTTTGACGGCGAGGTCATCAACGTAACATTCAACCATCTTGTGCTACATATCTTGGAATATCTTCATCATCGCCCTTTGATATGTGGCACCAGCATTTTTTAGACCAAATGGCATGACAGTGTAGCAATACACGCCAAATGGGGTCCGAAAGGATGTATGTTTTTCATCCTCGGGATGCATCTTTATCTGATTATAGCCAGAGAAACCATCCATGAATGTCATTCGCTCGAATCCACAGTTATTATCAATCATTACCTCTGCTATGGGGAGCAGAAATTCATCTTTTGGGCATGCGCCATTCAGGTCTCTATAGTCAATACAGACCCTGATCTGCCCATTTTTCTTTGTCACGGGGACAATGTTGGCCAACCATTCAGGATGTTGTTCCTCACGGATGAAGCCGACGCTTTTGAGTTTTTGAACTTCTTATTCAATTTTATCCATCACATCTGGACAGAATCTTCTTTGGCCTTGCTTGACAGGCTTGTTGTCTTCTTGAAGATTGAGTTTGTGGACCGCTATTTTGGGGTCTAAGCCAGGCATTTCAGCGTAAGACCATGCAAAACAATCAACGAACTCACGAAGAAAGGCGATATACTCAGGTAACTCATCATCCTTTATATTCTTGCTTATGAATACAGGACATGGGTTATCTGATGTTCCCAAGTCTATCTTTTGACAGGATCTTCTGTTGGAAGGTTCGAAGGTGGTTCCTCCACAATATTTTCGGAGGCTTCCAGCTCAACGAAACCTTCTGGGGTTTCAAGGGCATTTCCAGACCAAGGTTTTGTTCCTTTCCACGGGTCTTCTTGATCGGCAATTTTCCCAAGGCTTGCTATGAGATGATCCCAATCGCCTGTTGAAACCGGGTCGAAGTAGGCTACTTCTTTTGGAGATGAGGGTTCTTCTGGGTCAGAAGACCACATGTTTGTGCCATCGGACAACTCCTCTTCATTCTCAGAGAAATCGTGCCAATTGGATGAGCTTCCTGGATCTTTGTCAGGCGACTCATCAAAGAGATATCCAGGGAGATCGATGTCTTCATGGACTTGAGATGTTGAGGCTTAGTCAGTATATTGACTTTTAAGCCTTTGTGTCAACTGTCTTAGGGGAGTGTCGGGATCATACCCTAACCCGTGTGAAGACTTTTCTACATGGCCGTAGAGTCTCCAATCTTTCAGCTGGCTTTTGGTCAAGACGGGCCCCAATGGCGTGAGAATACCGTGGCCTTCTCCCAAACCGACTGGGTTTTGAGCGTCATAGCCCATTTTCTTCATAATAGCTTGTGCCATAGAACTATATAAGGATAGTTGAGGCATACCTTCATTTTGGAAAGGTTCAAGCATGGAGTTTGATGAAGAAGCATCCGATCTATGGAAGAAGACCGACTTTTCCTTTGCTGAAGTTGCTAGAACAACGAAGGAAGCTGACGTAGGATCTTCTATGTCAGAAGTTGTCTCCATTGGAGTAAGAGTAGGCTGAACTTGCTGAGTGTTAGCTTGGCTTGATGATGTGTCGTCTTCTGGCTCTGAATTCGAATCCGTGTCTTGCATGATAGATACGAAAGAGACAACAAATTTGCCCCCAGGCTTTGCTTTGCCTTCTTCACTTTAGTTGTGATGACCAAAGGCTTTGAAGGTTTGAGGGAGATGATCAAGGGAGTTTGAATGCTCTCTTCGGATTTACCAGATGGGTTGTTTTCTTCCGGTGGATTGTTGAGGAGCCTTGCCTTTATCTTTCTGGAGATTTTCGGCAAAGGGTGCTGTGTGCTTCTTCTCTTCTTCTTTTTCACCTTCATACATTTGTGAGTCTGCAAAGTGGACTTCTTTACCTTTGAAGGGTTTTTCTGTCCACAAAGACTCGATGTATCATGCCGTCGTCGCAACAAACTTGATGCATTGATGTAAAGTTGAAGGGGCAACACCATTCTCAAGGATCCAAGGGCATCCGAGAAGGATGTTATAGCATGAAGGGGTTTTTATTGCACACACTGTGACCTCAGAGATAAGACCACCGATCTGTAACTTGAACCTAATTTTGCCGATAGGCCTTTGAGTACTCCCATCGTATCCAAAGATAGATACAGATGTGTGGCTCAGCTTGCTGGGTGGGATGCCCAACTCTTCGAGAGCCGATGTGGAGATGAGGCTGAGTGCAGAACCTGGGTCGATCTGAACTCTGTGCATAGGCATTTCCTTGATGTACACTGTGAAGTACAGGGGTCGGTTGTGCCTGGTTTCGCCAAGTAGGAGGTCGTCCTTTGTGAAGGCGATGGTTGCACTGGCTGCTTTTTAACCGAGAGGCATTCAATGCATGATCCCTCAGTTTTCTTTTTTCTCTCTTTGAGGAAGCTTCTGAGTTTTTTGACCCGGTAATCCATTTCAATTTGGAGGACTTGCGGGGCATGTTTGTCGACATCCTCATTCAGCTTTTGTAATTCTGAAATGAGATTATCACGAGTGTGCGGAGACATTCGCAACAAATCTAGGATGTGCAAACGTGCAGGTATGTGCTTGAAGTGTTCAATCAAGTCATACTTGAAAGCCTCCTTAGGGCCTGCATGTTCATCATTGTTGCCACTAGGGGCGCTTACAACATCTTTTCCCGAAGGATTTACATATGTAAAGGAAGATTGGTTGTAATTTTTGTGGTAGTCCCGGCCAGAGCGGGGTGCCTCTACCAACTCGAGAGCTTCTTGAGAAGGGTCTTCATTTGGAAGATTGTCTTCAGGATCAAGAGGCTATCGTTTTTCATTTGCTGAGGATGTATCAGCAGCTGAGTTGCCATCCTCAGTGATTGTGTTGCACGGAGCATTTTTCGGGAACAAGTCCTGAACAGCATCCAGCAACCTTTCTTCTTCGTTAACCAATTCATCGTCCCAAGCATCAATAGCTGGGAATTCTTCAGTCAGGAAGGGTGTGAACTTTGAAGTCACAGTCTCAGGAGAAGAAACCTGAGAGGGTGTCATCTCAGTGAAAGTCACGTGAGATGAGGTGGCTCCAGAAGATACATTGCTAGGCGTCGCCAGAGTGTAAGTGATCTCATCAGACGATGCTTCGGAAGAGCTATATTCCCGAATTATCACATTACAGGAAGCTCTGACAGGAGACGTTGCCTGATCGGAGTCAGACTCATCCTCGGATGTAAGAGGATCGTCTATCCAGCAATCTTCTCCATTTTCAGGAGTTAAGGGAGGAGTGTACCTGATGGTCTTCAGGGACTTCAGGCTCTGGATGCGAGGAGGCTCGTTGACGCGGTCTTGCTCTTGTTCTAGAGCGAGACGCTGCAAGATCCTTGCATATTCTTCACGATCGGCATGGGAGCCAAATCTTCTTCTTCATCAACTATTTATGGCTCAACATTGTTGATTTCCACTGGAGTAATGAGGGTGCTGGGTCAGCAGCATTTTCTTATACGCGTCTTGATCTCTTCATCATCATACCAGTATATTTGTGGCTGTAGGGGGTTATACCAGATTACTGCAATAAGATGATTCACAGGAACCCATTCTTTATCGGAGAGGTATTCTCCTGTTCAAGGGACTCCTCCCACTCGTCTGTGTAGTTGGATTCGAATCCATCATCGGTGTCGCTAGGACTCGTATCCATCAATGAGAATCCAACTACCCAATTGCAAGAGTACGATGCCTCCTGCGTGGCTTCTTTGAATTGAGGCGGCATGAAATCACTGAGAGTGAATTTTCTTACCCCCTTTGAAGTCTCGGGAAGGGATGTTTTTGTTGGCCTCCAGTGAAGCGGTAGAGGAAGCCTATGCCTTTTCTTTGACTTCTTATTTTGGCTAGTCTTATCTGCCATTTGAGCTTGAGGAGATATTTCCTAGCCTGCCTTCGCTGGTGAGCTGTAGTCTTTGTTTTCACGACCTCCTAATTTTCATCTTCCAAGATATCGGGATGTACCCATATGGGTTGTCCGTCTGGTGTAGGGTAAGGAACCAGTCCTCGTAAGCTTGATTGAGTTTATCACCTTGAAGGAAGTAGTGATCTTCTTCTTCGGTGATTTTGATGTTTGTCCACATGTCACCATGTTGACGGAGGCAGACCCATAGTTTTTTGTCAAAGGTGATGACTCCGTTTTTCCAGATCTCGTTTAGTTTCTCCCTCACAACGAAGCATTGATTGAGAGGATGCGAGATCATCTAATGGTATGGACAGTACCGAGGATCGTTGGTTTTGCCAACATCACCCGGTCTTTTTGGTTCAGGCAAGGTGAGCTTATCGTTTGCCACAAGAGCCCCGAAGATTTCAATCAACATCTTCATCAAATGGTATTTCTTCTCTACTCGTTCTTTGAAGGCATCTGAGAGTTCAGGTCTCTTACAAGCAGCTTTGTTTTAAGCTTCTTTGGTGGCTGAGGAGCTGACTTGGTCTGCACATTGAGGACCTCTTTTTTCTTTGGTTTTGAGGTTGCAATGGCGGTTGGCTCTTTTCTTGATGATTTCTGACTGTTGAGGTCTTTAATCACCGTTTAGCTTCCATGGAAGCTTCTAGGATTCTCCCAGGTTTTTTGATTTGTTGCCGATGATCATGAGCGTATTCTAGCTCTCATGTTGTTTCGGCAGATGTCGACTAGCGACGCTTGTGGTAATACATCTGAGCATTTTGTATGCCATTGCTTTCACTTATGAATGAAGTCATATGTTGACTCATTCTCCCCCTATTTTAGGCTGCACAGCTGAGCTATAGTAGCGGGATGATCCTCACCTTTGAAGTGAGTCAAGAAGCGTGTCTCTAGCATGGCCCAGTTTTGGATGGAGTCCTGCGGCAGAGTGGAGTACCAATCGAAGGCCGTACCTTTTAGGGTACTTGCAAAGAGGCGGATCTTGAGTGCATCTTGATCCGTGATAGCTCCTGTCAGGATCTTGAAGTGGATGACGTGCTGTCTGACTGATCCTTTCCCCGTTATGTTTGGAGAGTAGGATGCTTGAATTTTGTGGGGAACGGGACCGAGTCCATCCATAAGGGATATGGTGGCTTGATCCCATGCTCCTTGAGTATATCCTTTCTTTTGCTTTGGCGAGGATACTGTCTACGTCCTTTTTGGTAAGGGCGCGTGACTCATTTTCTTCTCTATTTACCTCATCGTCTTGATGATTCGGAGGAGGTTCATTGTTCGCCTGATTTTGGAAGGCGAGGAGAAGGTTTTCCATCAGAGTTTCAATCCTCTGCTGGCCTTGTTCCAACTGCTGGATGCGTGTGAGCGCATCATCTTGAGGTGGATTGCGGGGTGGTGGCTCAGAATTTGTAGCCAGGACGTTCATCCTTCGGGATTCGAATGAGGAAACTGTCCTGGTGACTGAGCTGGGGCTCATTCTTTTTGAAGAAGAGCTTGAGGAAGGATCACTCTGCCGTCCTTTGCTTGAAGGAGCAGGGGATTCTTCTGAATGTCTTCTTGTCCTGGAGACGCTGCTGCGGTCATCGACGTCGGACATGGATTTTTGTTGCTGACTTTTGGCGCCTTCTGGTTTTTCCAACCATATGGACGGCAGCAACTTGGTTGGGTCTTTCTTTTTGGACCCATTTGGGAGAGACTTGAAGTGTAGGAGGCTGGGTCCTTTGCTTCTCTAGTCTCTTTTGTCGATAAATGCGAGGCGGCGTATGCGACGAGCAATTTGAGCTTCGGTCAGCTCTGGCTAGGCTTTGACGATGAAGGATGTGCTCCCTTGGGCGCAGCAGAGCCTATCTTCTTTGTAGCTGGACAAGGACAGGATGCGAACCCGGTCATTCGCCTGTTGCAGCGAAGCTTTGAGTTTTCCAAGTTCGGCCCCTATAGAGATGAAGGGTCGAACTACAGGTTTGTAGGCCTTAGCAGGTGTCTGCAGAGGCCTTGTGATGCATGACTTGATTTTGGGCTTGTAGGAACAAGCCGGTTCATGCTAGGTTGACTTGAGAGTCAGATTGGAGATGGGTCTCTCCTCTTTCATGTAGGCAAGAGGGTAGAACTGGTTCTCCTTGAGTGGGGCCAGGAATGCTGGCTTGGTGGATGTTTGGGACCTTCTTTGTTTTGGTGAAGGTCTTGGGGACCAAGTCTTGGGATAGACCTGGTCGTTGAGGGTTGAGGCTTCGTGGGGCTGCCACGGGCTTCGGGCCTTCTGGTGCTCGCCTTTGGTGTCACGGTAGTGACACGTTGAGAGGCGAGTTTCTGCTTCTTGGAAGGAGCAGTTTGTTCCTCAGGAAGTGGGAATGGTCCCAGCGTCCCAAAGACGATAGTCCGGGGAGTCGAGGTCGACCCGGAGTTCAGAGAGTTGCCGAGGGAGTTGACGCTTCGCAGCTGATGGGGCGCTTGTAGGTGCACGTAGTTTGCTTCTGTTGAAGCATGAGTTGGTGCTTGCTCTCATCGAAGGTAATGGTTAGTGAAGCTGCCATTGTTAGTTTTCGAAAAAATTTTGAAACAAGACCACATCCATTAGTAATCACAAGAATATAATGATCATAAATGGGAAGTTCTATGGTTTTGTCTTTTCAAATTGCTCGAGGGAGATGACCCAAGCAATATGAAGAAGGCAGAAAGCCATAGAGTGTACAATTGTTCTGATCGCAGGTATGGTAAGCCCAGAATGAGCGTCCCAGTGACTGCTAGAAGCAATTGTGAACTTAAATTCGACTTATCGAGAAGCAGAGCTTGCTCGAGGTAAGAAGAATATAAAGTTGGAGTTACAAATGTGCCGGTCGCGAATACAGTAGACCCTGAAAGGGCGTACTAGTACCGCTAGACACAAATGTTTGGAGACCGCATCCATGAGATGAGATTCCCTATTTTGAAAGGTCAAGATTGGATTCATCAAAGATAGCAGATGATATTCCGATCCAAATACGGTCTCAGCGATTTCCACGAGCGCCAGTATTCAGAAGGAAATGAACCACAATTTCTCGGATCTGAATCCAAAATTGACGAGTTTTTTTTTTTTTGAAAATGCCAATATCGGGTTCATCAAAGAGAGCAAAAGGCACTCCAATCTGAACACAGGCTCAGCGATTTCCGCGAGCGCCAGTGCTCAGAAGGAGAAGACCAAGATTTCTCCCTAATCTAAACTCAAAATGACGGAAGTTTTTTTTTTTTTGAAGATTTTTTTTAAAAAAATCTTTTTTTTTTTTTTTTATTTATTATTTTTTTTTTTTTTTTTTAATTTTTTTTAAAAAATATTTTTTTTTTTTTTAAGATTTTCTTTTTGAAAATTTTATTTTTTTTTTTTAATTTTTTTTTTTAAA